>JAPDPK010000024.1:4918333-5666666 GCA_031772115.1 Heritiera littoralis | reverse complement strand
TCTAGATATTTCTTGGAGGATAACTGTGAGAA
Source organism: Heritiera littoralis (assembly GCA_031772115.1). Classification (NCBI taxonomy): domain Eukaryota; kingdom Viridiplantae; phylum Streptophyta; class Magnoliopsida; order Malvales; family Malvaceae; genus Heritiera; species Heritiera littoralis. The sequence goes on along the minus strand of JAPDPK010000024.1, from coordinate 5,666,634 downwards.
CCGATTATATTATACTATATAATATATATATAAATATTTATTATTAATAAAATTTTGGTATATTTTGTAAATTATAAGTAAATAGTGATGTGGACCTCACTTGATTTAAAGTGCCCAGATGTATAAAAGGCTGAGGAAACAGTGTAAGGAAGCTGTGATAATTATAATGCGAAAATTTTGAGATCAAAATACCTTATTTTCATTAGGAAGTGTGGCAACAAAATAAAAAATAATGATTACGTCCCAAGGGTATTTTCATAAATTGTGCCCAAACTAAAATGAATTTGGATGAAGTAAAAATATTATGATATTCTACATGAAAAGGAGTTTAAGATAGTGTCAATAGATTATCGAATCGGTGGTTAAATCGAAAATTTTCGCTGGCGGTCAATTAGGGGTAATTTTGTAATTTCACACATTCAATATATCTCGCGTCGACGAAACCACCATGATTCATCAAAATACATCCAATAAGAGTATTTGGTGATGAAATCCAAAATCTTGGAGCGCAATTACATAACTATAACAATTATAGAAGCTTAAGAGCAAAATTGTCTGAAATTTTCATAACCAAGGGCATTTTGGTAATTTTACCCTATTCTAGAACACTCTTTTTAATTCTCCTACATGCTTGGCCGGCCACTATTCACCCTTCTTCAACTCACTCCCACGCCATTGAAGAAGAAAAAGAAGAAAAAGAAGAAAGAAAAGAAACCTTCCAAAACTACACCAAAACTTCATTTTCTCACCAAAATTAAAACTACAAAATTGTTCTATTCACTCTCCTCTCTTCATCTATACCCATAGTTCTTTAAATAAGTGACAAAACAAGAAGAAAGGAGGACTTGAAGGATTCAGCCACAAGGTATCCATTATTATCCATGTAGTTTCAATTAATTTTAATAGTGTAATTTAATGTTTTCAAGCATGATAAGTATGATTATGGTGTTGGATTCAATTGAATTGAGTTAAATCATGACTTACCATTGAAGGAGGGTTTCAGCCAAAGGTAGAAGACAATGGGAACTTAGTGTTTCATGCATAAAAATCATGCCAAATTGTTGCATGAACATGATTAAGCATAAATGTGACATTAGATTGTTGAAAAACAATGTAGATGGCAAGAGTAATAATTCGGCCAACGTAAGGGGACTCACATTCATGGCTGCATTTGATGATTTTAGGGTACCATTAGACTGTAGAAATTATGAGGAGTCCATTGATGTGATAGGATTTAAATTTCGACTTAAAACGAAGAAGTTAAGTTTCACTACCGATAGAAAATATACTACATAAATATTTGCAGTGTACAATGTGGCTACAATTAAGCATAAAAAGTAGCTTAAAAATAAGTATTAAGTAAGCCAATATTTTTGGTGAAATTATCTGCAGCCCGGGAGTATCAGATTATAAGTGGTGCTATCGAGGAAGCCGATTAAATCAGACAAGTAAGGGATGCGTATGTGACTATAGGGATATTATGAATGCATGCTTTTGATGCAAATAGTTTTATGAGAATATTTTGGAAGTGAAATGCCTTGAAAACTGTGAAAATTGTGGCTTTTGGCTAAAATTGAACTGTGTTTAAAATGCATGGAGGCTAGGGTATTAGCAGTCGTTTTGCTGCTGAAATTCTTTAGAAAATTTTCTAAACATGTCATAAAAAATTTTAGTGCATTAACAAGTGATTTCCTAGCCTTGGATATTAGATATTTAATATTTTCATAAAATATGAATATACCGAAAAACATTATTTAAATATTCGTGTTATCGAATTAATTTAAAGTAAAGTTACCGAAAATTACTCTTAAGTGTTTAACAGTGTAATAAATGGTTTAAAAAGTGCTGCATGGTAAAGTGAATATTTTATAAATTATTTTCATTATAATATTCACTATATTATAAATTTCTCTTTATGGACTGATTGAAGATTTTACTTATTTTATTGATTTCCATAAAGGTGATATTACTGTTTAAATACTGTTTTGAGACTGTTAGGCCCCGTATCATGCTCACGTGTTTACTGCATTGTTACTGTGTGAAGCTATTGATACTGATCCTATCTTTAACGTCCCAATTGACACTTGATCAGTGTACGACCAAAGACATTTATAGACTATGACCATACGTCTCATATACTTACCATTACTGTTCCCTACGGGGATTATAACATGATATACTCTGAGTGTTGCCTGGTCTCCACTACTGTTACTGTTTACTGTGCCATTTTACTAAACTGTAATAGTACTAAATTGTTTATCGTACTATTTACTAAATTGTTATTATCACTGAAACTATTTACCGTAATGAACTGTTAACTGTACTGTTTACTATGATTTATGAAAGTGTATGAAAGTGATATTTTAAAATGAAAGTGGAAGTATTTCTTAAATGATTTATTTAATGGTTTTATATACCATTTTATGTGATTTATTATATATGAAAAATTAGCAAATGATATTTACATCAAATTTAACGTTTACTCCCTATAGTCCCTTCTAGGTTCCGGGACAAGACAGATATTTTAAAATACCTTCCATACTTCATTCGGATTCCTAGCCGACTATAGTATCCATCCTTTACTGTCCCTAGTGTGCTATAGGAAAATAAATTATTTTGTGGCATATAGATTTCATAATATCAAGTTCTGCATACAATTCCTTTACTGAGCACGTGTAGCTCACTCCTTTATTTTTCACATCCACAAATTATTTTTAGTGATGGCATGATTTACTATTTGAGGATTTCAGCTATGCTTTTGGTTACCCTGAGGCAGCTAGTGTGGATCCTGGAGGTATAATCATTTACTTTATATGTTTAGACTTATATTACAGTACTACCATGTTGTAATTATGAACAAGAGATGTAAATGTTAAACAAATATTGATATGTAAATATTCTTATCTATGAAAGTTAAAATAAATTACTGTATTAAAGTATTTACTGTTTAATGAAGTGGTAAATAAAGACATCGCAGACAGTCCAACCATTACTGTTTGTGTGGAAATACTGTTACAATAACGTGTTTGTGGATTGCCAATTGCATAAACCTCTAAATATAAATTCTCAAGATATGGTGGTCCTTGAATCACAACCTTAGTCATTTCCAAATGGAACTCAATGAAGAAACTAGATTTTAAAAAGTGATGTGCTAAGGTCTTCTAATCCTAGAGAGTTGATTACTCTAAGAAAAAATGAAGATTCTCTTGATGAATATCTTGTTATAGAAGAGTAAGGGTGCACGTAACAAAATGTTCTTGCGAAACATGAGGGAGTTATTACATATGTATAAACCTAGTATTGTACTGGTTATAGAAACTCTAATTGTAGGGAATAAAGCTAAGAAAATGGTGAAAAACCTCAGGTTTGATGAATTTTTTATTGTAGATGTAAGTGGTTTCTTTGGTGGCCTTTGGTTGTGTTGGAACAAACATAATGTGAATTTGGAAGTCTTATCTTCCTCTTCTCAATACATCCATGCACTAGTTCATGGTCCAAGTGGAAATTAGTGGTTACTTTCATCACTTTATACAAGCCTTACTCCTAGTGTATAGCATTTGTTGTGGAATCCTTTGGAAGATTTTGCTCCCTCAATGACAATTCCTTAGTTACTCTTGGGAGATTTCAATGATATCTCAAACAGTAATGAGAAAGCTAGTGGTTCAGGTATTTTATTGAGTAGTTGTACAAGGTTCAAGAATATGGTGGATAATTGTAATCTCTTGGATCTTAGCTTTCAGGGTGTGAAGTATACATGGACAAACAGAAGGCAAGGACTTGCTTGAATACAAGAGAGACTAGACAGAGCTCTAGCTACAGAAAATTAGTAGATGTTGTTTCCAGAGTTTGTGGTTAAACACTTACCATGTGCTTATTTAGACCACTACTTGATCTTGTTGCAAGGATCTATTCATAAAAGGGAGAGAAACATAAAAAGGCCATTCTGTTTCCAAGCCATGTGGATGACAAAGCAAGAACTAGTTCATATAATGGAAAATATTTGGCACTAGTCTAATGGATCATTTGTAGAAAAGACAACCAAGTTGATGGAATCATATGTCATTTGGGGATCTTTTCGGGAATAAATAAAAGCTACTTCATAGAATTGCTTCAGTGCAACAGGCTTTGACGGCTAAGTGGACTCATTAGATGCATATCTTGGAAAAACAATTAGTCCAAGAATTCAATATCATTTTGTTCTAAGAAGAACTCTATTGGTTTCAAAAGTCAAGGACAAAATGGATTCGAGAGAAAGATAGGAATACTCATTTCTTTCTTCTATTAACAATATGCCGTAAAAGAAGAAACAAATTGGCCATGCTAAAACGATGAGGAGGGCAATTGGGTTTCGGATGACGATACTCTGAAGAAAATGGTGGTTGGCTACTTCAATAACTTGTTCACTATAGCAAATGATTATGCAAGGTTGGAAGATAGTTGTACGAAACCTAGTCTAAATGATGATCAGGTGAGTTTCCTAACTAAGAAACTGAATATAGCTGAAGTGACAACAACCTTGTTTTAAATGAAAGCAAGGGTTGCTCCTGAAGTTGATGGACTACAAGTAGGATTTTACCAATAGAATATAGAATCCCTCACTGAGAATTCCAACAGTTGGCATTTGACATCTGCATAACTTTCTGTCGACTCTAAGTAGCCTTCAACCTTTCACAGATAATCGAACATCTGTTAAAGCTTGCTCAACCAAATCAAGACCTAGAATCTTCATGTCACCCACTTCTTCCCAACCAATAGGAGATTGACATCTTCTGCTGTAAAGAGCCTCATATGATGCCATGCCAATGCTGGAATGGTAGCTATTATTATAAGCAAATTTTACTAGTGGAAGATGATCATCCCAGGAGCCCTTAAAATCTAATGCACAAGCTCTCAACATATACTCGAGCATTTGAATGGTGCACTCGGACTGACCGTCAGTCTGCAAATGAAAAGCTGTGTTGAAATTCAATTGATATCCCCCAGCATCCTAAAAACGTTCCCAAAAATAAGATGTGAACTTGGAATCCCTATCAGAAGTGATACTCACTATGACTCCATGCAATCTGACAATCTCTCTAACATATAGATTGGCTAAGGCATTTAGAGAACCAGTAGACTTCATGGCAAGAAAATAGGCTGACTTAGTGAATCTATCGACAATCACCCAAATAGCATCATGGTTCCTCTTGGTTCTCAGCAATCCCATTATAAAATCCATAGTGATATACTCCGATTTCCATTGTGGTATTGATAGAGGCTGAAGCATTCCTGCTAGTTTTGATGCTTTACCTTTACCTGCTAGCATGTGAGACATCTTGCAACAAATTCAACGATGTCCCATTTCATTTTAGGCCACCAGTACACTTTATGCAGGTTATGATACATTTTATTACTGCTCGAATATAAAGTGTACTTGGATGAATGTGCCTCTACCAAAATTAGCTCCCTCAACTGCTTATCTTTGGGAATATAGATCCTACTCCTGAATCTCAGAATACCATCAGAACCAATGCCAAAATCAGATTGTGTACCCATCTGTACCAACTGGCAATCTCAATCAAATCAGAATCCTCCCTCTAAGCGTTTTTAATCCGATCCATCAAATCCGACTCATTCTGCAAACTAGCTGTCAAACCATAACACTTAAAAGGAGTGACATTCAGACTAAGGCTGAGAAATTGTTCCAACATATTGTATTCCTGTACCATCATATAAGAAACCATATCGATATGTTTCCGGCTCAAAGCATCTGCGAGCACATTCGCTTTCCCCGAGTGATACGGTATCTCGTAGTCATAATCCTTTAGTAGCTTCATCCATCTACACTGCCTTATATTCAATTCACGGTAGGCGAATAAATATTTGAGGCTTTTATTATTAGTAAATACCTGGAACTTTTCACCATATAGATAATCCTGCCATATCTATAGTGCAAACACCACGCCAGCTAGTTCCAGATCATGTGTCGGATAGTTCTTCTCATGGTCCTTCAGTTGGCAAGAATCATAAGGGACCACCTTACCATGCTGCATTAATACACATCCCAATCCCTATAAGGAAGCATCACTATACATTGAAAATCCACCTAAACGGCTGAGAATGGTCAGAATCGGTGCAATGGTCATATGATGCTTTAGTTCTTGGAAATCGCACTCACAAGCATCTATCCATTCAAACTTAACATCCTTGTAAGTGAGACCCGTCAGTGGAGCAGCTAGTCTAGAAAAGCCCTCAACAAACTGGCGGTAATACCCTGCTAGACCCAGAAAACTGCAAATCTCCGTCACTATCTTAGGCATTTCCCACTACACAATAGCCTGTATTTTGGACGGATCAATTAACACCCCGTCCTTAAATACCACATGGCCCAGAAAAGTAATTTGATCTAGCCAGAACTCACACTTACTGAATTTAGCATAAAGCTTTCGGTCCTTGAGTGTCTGTAGAACTATATACAAATGTTGCTCACGTTTCACTTGAGATTTGGAGTATACCAGTATGTCATCGATAAACACAATGACAAATTTATCTAGGTAGGGCTTGAACACCTCATTCATCAGGTTCATAAATGTTGTAGGGGCATTAGTAAGTTCGAAAGGCATAACTAGAAACTCATAGTGTTCATACCAAGTTCTGAATGCTATTTTAGGGACATCGGACTCTTGAATCTTTAATTGATGGTACCCAGATCTGAGATCAATTTTAGAGAATACCTGTACACCCCTGAGTTGATCAAATAAATCATCGATCTTGGGCAGAGGGTATTTAATCTTGATAAAGCCTTGTTGAGCAACCGATAATCTATGCAAAGTCGTAGGCTACCATAGCTCTTCCTGACAAAAAGGACTAGCACACCTTATGGAGAGACATTGGGACGGATGACACCCTTGTCAAATAACTCCCGGAGCTACTTCTTGAGCTCATCTAGCTCCCTCGATGCCATTCGATAGGGAGGCTTGGAAATGGGCTCTATACCTGGGACTAGATTGATAGTGAATTCGATCTCTCAATCAGGAGGAAGTCTGGGCAAGTCATCCAGAAACACATCAAGGAAATCCTTGACCACAAGAATCTCATGTAACTCCAAACATTTCCTTTCTACGTCTTCCATGTAGGCTATGAACCCTTCACATCAAACATAATTCTTTAAATATCATATTTAGACAAAATTCACTAAAATATTTTACTTTCATTACTACTCAAATAGTTTTACAATATATTTTTCAGGGTACGAGAAAGTTACATATTTAGTATAGCAATCTAAGCTAACATGGTTTGTAGCTAAACAATCCATTCCTACTATCACATTAAAATTATACATATTAAGCAAAATTAGTTAGCTACAGATTCTTTATCTCATACCTTTAATTTACAATTACGATATATCACATTAGTCATCTGAGATTCTAAAGGGTGTGATAATTTGCAACCGATATCCTAATGGTTCAGGCTCTACAAGTATTTTAATAGCACAAGCAAGAGATATAAACGAATGCGTAAAACCCAGATCAAATAATGCAAGTGCAGATATATCAAAAATAAGTATCTTACCCTTAATCACATCAGATCAAGTATCGACAGCCTCTTTATCCAAAGCATTCACCCTGCCTTGAGTAACCGACTTCTTCTCCTTCTCAACTATTGTGGCACTTTTAGGCTGGGATGTAGCAACCTTCTCTAGCTCCTTAACAAGTGCTGCTGCTGTCGATACTATGGTATTCAGGCAATTTCTGAAAAGATTCCTAATCTTTCTGCACTTGAAACATGCTCCAATGGCTCTATGGCAAGGCTGATCACCATGGAATCTATCACAATGCACACAAGGTTGGGCGATGCTTTTAGGTGCAGGTGCGAATCTATCAGTAGCAGCAAGCTTAGCCGATGTGGGCTCAAAAATCTTAATACCAGAAGTCTTAACTTTCTTTGCCGGCTTCTTCTCTAATTTCTCCTCAATGCTCTACCTGGCTTTCTCCTTGCCTTTACATTTTCCAAGGGCCCCAAATTCAGCCAAATAAGACTCATAATCCTGCTCGCATAACTAGGCCCTCTGAACTGCCTCATCATAGGTAGAGACACCAAAAGGAGCAAGCCGAGATCTGATAGAATACCTGAGCCCAGAAATAAATCTATCAATCTCATGCTACTCACTCCACAGCGTCTTGGGATCTAACCAACTCAAACTGGTGAACTTAGACTCATACTGGTCCACCAATATCGATCTTTACACCAAATTCTGAAACTCTGTGCGTAACTTCCTCTGAGCAGTCGGTGGAATATATTGCTGATTAAAGGCCTCCAAAAATACTGCCCAAGTCACCTTTGTATATCTAGCAGCCAGTACAGTCTGAGTGGCCTTCCACCAATGCACGGCGTCATCAATCAACAGAAAAGTGGCCAATCCCACCTTATTAGTCTCTGAGCAGGTAATATACTTAAATAGCTTCGTCACCTCATTTAACCAATTTTTCGCAACTATAGGATCCTTTTCACCCTTAAATTTTGGCGAATCCAACTTCTGAAATTCCCTTACTAATTTACTATCACATCTCCCCACTATGTCAACTAACTGAGGCTACAGGAGTGGTGGCGGTGATACTTGCTATGGCTATGGGGGTGGAGGCACTTGAAATAGAGATGGTGGTCGTGGCTATATTACTTCTGGGGCTGGGGCTGGAGCGGGTGCAAATGCTGACTCACCGATACGATCAACTAACAACTACTCGACTAATCTTTCCAATCGAGCAATCTATGCACTCAAGCTTTCTGGTAGTAGAGGGAGAGCTGGTTCGAGAATCAGCTCTAAAGACAGCTCTGGAAATGGTTGGGCCCGTCTCCGCAGTCTACCTTTAACCTTTCGCCTATCAAACATTCTGCCAAAACAAAGGTAAAAAATATTTTTAGTCACTTTTACCTTTATATACATTCAGACAAATATAGTACTACAAGAGTTGTAAACCGATTTTTTCCTAACTGTACTGATAGATATTAAACCAACCTTACTCTAATACTAATTAAACTGTCACCATCTGGATATCACTCGTAACATATAATTTATACTTGGTTGGCTGTCTATCAAGTACACACTTAGAATTTATTTACAATCAAAACCCTAGAATCCCAAAATTATTCATTTTTACATATACGAAAATTTACAATCCTTTACAAAATATGTTTACATCCTCTGTACAATATTTACATATTGTAGTACTGTAATTACAAAGTCTGAACATATAAAAAGTAAAATGTATACCTCTACAGTATCCGAACAACTGCCTAAGGGATATGGCAAAAGTGACATTCGAAAGCACCAAAAACTCTACTGCATATAATCTGACGGAGGAAAGAAGGGGTGAGCTTCGGAAAAAGCCCAATAAGAAATACGTTTAAAAGTATTGACATTATGCATGTCTATAAACATAATGAAAATATATATTTAAATTAACATATAAGGCTAAAATTAGTAATCGAGCACGATGAAAGGATGGATACTATAATCAGTTAGGTAACTAGGCTGAGTATGGGAGAATGCTTTGGAGCACCTCATATGTCCCAGTCCCTAAATCCTACTATAGGGATTTTAATTCATTATTAATAATGTAAATAGGTCAAAGTACAGTTTTTTATTTACATTTTATATACCATTCTAGAAAATGTTACAATTCACTCAAAAAATTATACGAATTTTAATTAAAAAATAATCAGATTTAAACGATCAAGATTAGCAGTAAATCAAATCAGTCAAACAGATTAAAAAAATCACTAACTTATAAATCAAATTCAGTTATCAATATTCAAAAATCAAACACTCAAAAAATCACAACACTCAATCAGATTTCTTAGGTATGGTCAGATTCAGAAATCAAATATAAAATAATTCAGTAACAGTATAGTGGAGACTAGGCTACAGTATCATGCCTGAAACAGAAATGCCAGAGGGATTAGAAACGACATATGGCCATAGTCAAAGGATCAACAATGTACACTTGCCAAGTGACATCTACGGAGCTAAAGACTTAGTAGGTCTAACAGTATATAATTAAACACTCAAAATGCATGATTAAGCCCAAAGGTTACTATAGGGCCAATAGTCTCAAAATAGTGTATATTTCAGAGTAAACACATTTTCAGATTAAGAACAATAAATAGTATTTTCAAACGGATCATAAATTTATCAAAATCAAAATAATAGCAGTTCAAAAATAAAAATTCGTAAAATATTCTAAATTCAGATTTCAGGGTTCAGAATATTTTATTTACGTATAAAATTAATAATATCACTCATATAAATCACAAAATCAAAGAAAACCATCAAAGTCAGACTCAAAAACTGAATTATAAATTTCATGCTCCGATCTCACTAAATGAGATTTAAACTTATTAATTTTTTTTCCAAAATCCTTTCCCATAATTCATTCAAAACATCTCAAAGATCTATCTTCAAGAGTATAAGTTATGAGATACATTTACGAAATTCGGCAGTATAACGGCTAAGCTTCCCTTAACCTTCCTGCAACGAAAACACAGTTTAAAATCCCAATGGCAACTTCACACATCCAACCCAAATCATTCCAAAATAATTTCATAAAATCATTTTCAATTTAATTATACAATCATAGCATCCATACAACTTTCATACATATCTCTTACCTCTCAATTTCTACCAAAAAGCTCAATTGCACCCGAATAACACCACTCACTTCCGAGTTGCAAATACCACACGGATAAAATCAAATCACCACACTTTCATAAAAAGAATATTTACTACCCTAAGAAGCTTCACATTGCCTACTGCAGTTGCTAAACCGATCTATTTCATACTGGTGCTAACACTGCAACTAGTGTCTAAACTACCCCATTTTCGATTCTGACTTCACCAATCATCTTCTATTAATTTATACATCCTCTTAGCACCCAAAACACATTGAAATAAACACAATTCATGGCTGCCCTTCACTTGCCCAAATGGTACAAGCATGAATTCATCACCTTTTTCAACAATTTAAGCTTAATTTCTTACTCTACACATGTTGTTCATTCTTTGTACACCATTTCCATATGACAAAACACCGTGAACATGTACATACCATCATGGCCAAAACCCTTGGGTCTTGAATTTCATGATTTTAATTCAATTTAAACTCAAACACTTAGCTAAACATGAAGAACACATAGTAATAAGCCTTAAAACCATAAAAAACCATACTTTCTCTCACCTCTTAATGATGACCAGATCTGGTAGGTTGCCACACACCCGATTTTGGCCTCTTTTGGATGAGATTTTGGTACCAAATTGAAGAGCACTGAGTTCTACACAGGTTTGGTGAAGAACTTTTTCGGTTTTGGAGTGATTTAAGGTGTGTTTCAAGGGTTTTCTCTCACTTAGTAAGCTTGGCTATGGTGGAATTGAGAAAAGATGAAGGGAGGTTGGTTTAGGGAGGAAGACAACCATAATATTCTGATAAAAATGATATTTTAATGGAAAATTTACCAAAATGCCCTTATACCTATGATTTCGAACAATTTTGCACTTAAACTTTCATAACGTTATTAGTTAGTCAATTTAACTTTCAAATATTTTATTTTATCCTAAAATATGAATATTTAATATATTCTAAACATTGGACAAGGTTTCACTAACGTTTGATTGACCGTAAGGGTGAAATTACCAAAATATCCCTATCAAGTCAATCGCGTAGATTTTATTCTTTGCGTGTGATTTATTCTATCTAATGGCATGGCATAGAACTCTATCACATGTAGAGTATCATACTTCTGTTGGTTGGGCAAAAATCCACTCGGTTTGACCGTTATTTACGAAAATTCATCTGGCCTATGTCCTTAATTGTCATTTTTAAATTTTGGCACACTTTCAAAAATGACCAAAACAGATGATTTTGAGTTGCAAAAGCTTACCATCATATTGTTTTACTCCAAATTTCAATACAATGGAGTTTCATCTCCATCCAAACTGTATAAGTCTTAGTAAGGCCCACAGTCTAATATCACTATTGCACCTAAAAAAATCAAAATATAGAAATAGCTATGAGATACCTCGCTTCACGAACTTATAGTACAGTAGTAGGAAACATGGTTCTCAGATCCTTCCCACCTTAGGGAATTTGGTCCTCCAAATTTGAGTAGGCCTATCAATGGAAAAGCTTGGATACTTTTCCTTCATCAGGCTCTCAATCTCCTGCGTTGCTTCTTCCTCTGAATGGTATTGCTAGAGAACCTTAACTAACGGAATAGTCTTAGATCGTAATACCTTGTCCTTCCTATCCAAGATCCGAATCAGCTTCTCAACATATCCCATATCTTCCCAGATTTCCAACGGTTCATACCGAATCACATGCGAAGGATTTAGATGGTACTTCCGTAACATGGATACATGGAAGACATTATGCGACAAATCTGAGACTTCTTGGAAGACATACTAAAGGAATTTAGTTCACTCCTAAATGGGTCAATTTGATTATGTTTTGTGTTAGAAGCACTTCTATGTTTGTCATGTGGAATGGAAGGTAAACTGAACTTTTCCTACCTTATTGTGGCCTAAGACAAGGAGACCCCTTATCTCCTTACTTATTTCTATTATGCATGGAATGTCTTGTCCATATTATTGATGATTTTGTAAGAAAAGGGTTTTTTGAAAACTGATTATTGTGAAAAAGGGAGGACCAAGAATCTCTCATTTATTCTTTGCTGATAATCTCTTTTTATTTGGAAGTGCGATCGTGTCTTAGGCTACAACAATAAAAGAAGTTCTGGATAATTTCTATGCTGCCTCTGGTGCCAAAGTCAGTTTAGCAAAATCTAAACTTTTTATTTCCCCTAAAGCTACATCTAGAAGAGACAAGGAGATTAGTGAAATTTTGGGTATTGCTTTAACATGCAACCTTGGTAAGTACTTGGAGGTTCCTTTAGTGCATGGAGGAATAACAAAAGTTACTTATCAGGATATCATGGAGAAGGTCAAAGCTCGATTAGCAAGGTGGAAGTTGAAAGTGTTAAGCAGGGCTAGCAGAGTGACATTAGTCTGATATGTTACTTCTTCAATTCCAACTTTTAACATGATGACCCCTTTATTACTTATTAGGGTTAATAAAGCCTTGGATAAAGTAAATGGACAATTTATTTGGGGAGGCTATTGTATCCTGTCTCACTGGTGAAATGACAAGAAGTGTGTTATCCTACTAGTTTGGGAGGGCTGGGTATATGTACCATGATGGCTCATAATAAAGCTTTAATTCAAAAGTTGGCTTGGAGATTTATGACAGAACCGAATAGCCTTTAGGTTAGGTTACTTAAGGCTATGTATAAAGTCAGTGATGAAGTGATTGGTTATGTTTGTAGATCTACACAAGGAAGGTCTGATTAGCTGCATTCTTGGAAGGGTTTAGTGGAGGCAATTAAGCTTTTATCTATAGGTTTACAGAAAAGAGTCAAAAATGGAGAAAATACCTCCTTTTGGTTGGATTGTTGGTTACACAAACCAATCATTGAACAAGTGATGAATTAGCCTACTACTATGAATTTAAATGCCAAGGTTAGTGATAATATAAAGCTAAATGGAGACTGGAATTATAATTTGCTCTTCTCCCAACTTCCAAGTAATGTGGCTCTATAAGTTATTAGTTATCCTTTTCAAAAGTATGACAAAATGCAAGATAATTGGATTTATCATCATTCTCCTTACGGGGTATTCTCTTCAAAGTCAGCATACTCTACATTGTGTAGCACTGAACAAGAATCAGTAATAGGAGATTTATGGTGACTTTGAAAGTTAGAAAGGCCTTAATGTTGGTTGTTCATTCTATAGCTAGTAAGGAGAGATAGTATCTTGACTAATTTGTTTAGATTTCAATGTGGAATGTTCACTACCTCTAATTGCCTTCTATACGGCAATAACTCAGAAATAACATTACACAATTTGCAGGACTGTAAAGTCTCAAAACAAATATGGTAGTTGATGTTACTAGCAAGCTTTTAGAATTCCTTTTTCAGTTGCACATTGGTGAGAAGAACTTACACGGTGAGGTTGCTGTTGAGAATCATATTGGTGGATGGTAGTTTATCTTTATAACAACCATTTGGAGACTCTGGACTAGAAGATGTAAAACATTGTTCGAGACAGATGAGGAAGTATGTAATGACCCAATACAAATAACTGAGTTCATTCCAACAGAAGCTAAAGAGATTTTTTAACCATTAAAAGAAACTTACTCTTAGCCATTACTAAACATGCATGAAGACACTCGGTTTTGATGAATAATTATGTCATACACGTGTTAATGAGAGGGCAATGTGGAGAGCATTTAAAATATAAGCTTCATGCAGCACAACACCTATCTAAACTAAGTGGACGTGTAGTTTTGCATGATTAGAAATAAACAAGTATTGAATACACAACAATGTGGACAGCCAACGTGGTGAGGGTTAAGACTAAACCCTATTCAAGCAAACACCTAGCATTAGTAAAACTGAAGACATACGGCAAGTAGAAAGAGTGAGAACAAAACTGTTTCTAGCTAGAGTATAAATGCTTAAGTGAATTGAAGCAAAAAAAAAATGGCAAAGGAAACACGGTTTGAAAGAGAGAAAGTCTTGGGATTTAAGTGAAACAAGAAAGAGTGATTGAAAATAAGAGGCCCTAGATTGTTAAAACCAAGGGTGTTAGTGAGCCGTAGTGGTAGGGATAGCACCTAAGGCTCTCGGTTTTGGCCTAAATTGGTGTTTTACTATAAGGAAGGCTACTTCGAGCTCTCAACTAGAAGGAAAAGTAAGGAAGCCTAAGCTTACTAGGCTTTAGAAAGTTAAGAAGTTATTTATGACATGAAATTGAATTGTAATCCTTGGTGTTGCATTAAAGCTTGGTCGGAAGGTTTGATTAACCAATTAGCTTGCGTTAAGCTTAATAAGCAAAGGGAGGACTTAACTTCTAAGCTAAGGAAGTGTTGTAAGTAACCTATAAGTACTGATAATGCATCTAACTGTTTTGAGAAATCCCATATTGTCATTATTGGCACATATTGATTTGAATCTATTTTTGCTAAGCTTTCATTGATTGAGACATTTTAAATTGTTTGTGAAAAGTATCTGTTGCTTTCAGTAAATGGGGCTTGCATGTTTTACACTCTTTGACATGTATCCCATGATTTTAAAAAGGGTTTTAACAAGCTTTTAACTATGAACTAGCTCTTGGTTTTGAACATGGTAAATGATCAGGTTTTGTTTTTAATTGTCTTGTAACCTATGAATGTAAGCCCTAAGTTTTGAATAGATTTTCACAAGAAATACTTATTTATGGAACTTTTGGAAAGCTGTTTTGTGCAACTAAATTGTGATACGAATTTGAACCTTCGGTAATGAGATTACAAGACTTGACATTGAGATGATTATAAGCATCTACTGCTACCTAGAGCATTGTTTCTCAAGCATAAGTCTCGGAAATGATTGGCTTGTCTCGTATATTATGTTTTGGATAGGTCCTAGTGTCATTTGATCAATGAACTGGGTAGATTGGTCTATGCATAGGCAGTGTCCCTTTTTGGGAGATTGCTACTGTTAGCTACAGTAGATCGTTATTGATTAAGTTCTAAGGTTTAGAGTAGACATAATGCCATGTCTCTTGATACATTACCGTGATTGATTGATTTTTAATTGCATACTGTTATACTTGATTTGTGTGCATGATTGAAATAACATGGAAAATCAAAGCATGCACATACTATTTTATAATGAGATACACATTGTTTTCTATATTTGAAAATAGTGCATGACTTATATGTTTTATATGAAAGACATGCAAGCTTTTAAAACTATAGTACTTACAGTTAGTTGCTTACTGAGTATATCTTACCCGGTTTTTCTCCCCCTTCACAGATTGATCATTAGTTTTACTACCTGCCACATTGGCTTGGATAGCTCCTCATGGTTAGCTTTCGCTACTATGGTCAGGTATACGGCTCTGCGATAGTTGGACACAAACTTTTGGCGTAGTGTGGTGTGTGTGTGTATGTGTGTGTGTACACACACTCTTGATGGATTTGGATATATACTTTCTGGGATGTAGGCCGTGTATTTGATGATGCTGGCATGATACTGATGGATATTATTTTGGATAGTAAATTAGACTATTATATAATAATGCCAAATGTTTATGTGGATTAACTAAAGGATAATCAAAGTGGGACCTTAGCGATCAAAGAATCACTTAAACTGAATTGTGACCTACACAGTCATCAAAAAATGAGTAAGTGAAGTAAAGAAAAAAAATTTTGCATGCAAATTGTAAGCTTCTGTCAGTTAGGACGTGTCAAGTTGGTATAAGAGCAGAGTTTGTTCGTATATGTGTAGGTGGATAGAGTTAGTCTTACATCCTAATACACTATGCTTGTGTCTATTCTTGAACTACGGTTGCCATATGAATTGTGCTAAACTGTTTTGTTTCTGTGACAGGAAAGTAAGTTATAAAATGAGGAGAGGTAGAAGATGAGCTCCTCCAAAGAGATGGTTGAGATCTCTGACTCCTCCACCTTCTCCTTAGCTTCTACAGCCCTCGAATCAAGATACCAAAATGAGTCAATTGACAAAGACTTAGGAGAATTACAGCAGACTATGCAAAATCACACTACCTTCATCGTGCACCAATTTGGTGGTAACCCTACCTAGCCACCAACTCAAGGGCAAGCACAACCTCCTTTTCCCATGTCACATCCCATCTTTAAGTAGTAGAAAAATTTCAGGCTAATTTTTTTCACTTTTCTAACAACATTTAACGTTTGTGTGTGTATTGTAAGTCCAAATGAATCCAAGTAAATTACTGATATATAACTATTTTAATATGATTTAGGTCCCAGCACATTCACGCAGCAATGTAGATCCATCTGATTAAATTTCAGTTGCGATTTATTCAACATGATTTTGATAGAGAGTTCTATTAGGAGTTCTCCTCCTAGTCAAAAGACTATATATTCAATAACTGGATTAACTTAACAGCCACTTATACATATATACCACATATTTATTACTGCATCTAAGTAGTAACTTCATGATCCATATATGCATATGTAATTACGCATCCATAACTTGTATCACTAAGTTTAACATCTTTATGCATCTTATATATATATATATATATATATATATACATATATACATAAATATAACTTGTCGAGAGTCTCAGTTGAGACACCATCCATACACACATCCCTGACCATACATACCATACAACATGAGATGTCCAAAATATATACATGCAAATCAAAAGTATACCTTCAAGTATACTCAAAAGCTTTAAGGAGTAGAGCAATCTACTTGCAGTCTTTTAGCACTGAATCTCAATCTGTAAGAGAGGGAGATGAGGGTTGAGCATCACCTAAGGAAAATATAATAGAAACAGTTATAACATCCATTTTATCTAATTTCAAATCATATTCAAACCTCACATGCTTAGAGTGTATTTACAAATAATGTATTAGAAGATAAATACATAGTCTTTATTTCAAACCCAAAACTCAATAGGCATGCAAGCATTGATGATATTTCAATACCAAATCCAAATACAAATACATAGAGAACATAGGCCTCATGCTCAAACAGTGAGAGTCAAATCTACATATTACACTGTAGCTATCAGTGTACAAACTCCTCGAGGGCACTACCTATGACCATAAGCTAACAAAGCTGATTCCGTTGATCAGATGAAACTAGCAACTATCCAAGTATAATATACAGGATAGTCCAAAATGCCTCAAGAAAACAACGAAGCATAAAGCGGTGCTCGATCAAATGTTTAACAGCCTGGTCTCACAAAACAAATAGCACAATGTACTAAATCATTCATCAGATATCAAAATACGTAAACACAGTCAATCCAAATAGTGCTTGGTTGCTTGATTTATTTTCCAAACTTTAAAATCTCATTTTTGATTTATAAACATCAGTATAAAGTTAATTTCATATATATATATATATATATATATATATATATAAAGGTATAAAATCTTTAAAAGCATTTTCTTTCAAAATCAGTATTCATTCGTAGTTTAGAAACCATGCAAAATAGGTAATTAAAACGTGGATTCGTCAAGTCAAAGGCAACCCAAGCACATAAGTTTCAAAGCATCAAAATGTATTCATTCAAATGAGATCAACTCAAATCAAGATGTCATCTAAGTAAGCAAATCAAAACAATTTTAATCATATAATTTTCAAGAAATTATATCCCCACTTACTACACCAAGCTGTGTGAGTGCTCAACCAAGGCTTCTTGGTATGCAACTCAGCCCACTAGCCCTCCCTAATCTGCCATAAGTTGCACTCTTGCACCTTAATTTATAAGTCCCTGATTCTGTTAAATTCAAAGCACTACCAAGTCGAATTGACTATATAGGTGCACCACCTATACACAATAATTATCGAGATTTATCAATATTATATCATACAGTAGTGCACACCAAATTTTACAATTTCATTTTTATTATGACACCTCGACGTGCACCCATAAGCCACCGTGTCAAACGGGTCATTCACTTGTGCTGTCCGCTTTGAGATTCTAAAGGTGGCTCCTGCCTGCGACCACATTGGCCCAACACGTAGCACTTAATTCCCTCGCAGTTTTGTCGGGGGAATAATCACCCCAATATGCGTCCTAAAGGATTTGGACCCTTAACCTCATGTAAGTGATAAAGTGCTTGAAACCGTATAATAAAGGGGGAGGTTGAGTTTTTACTCTTAATGGACCCATAACACGTAAGTGTAGTGTTTAATGCTTACATTGTTTCATTCCTGATGGAGTTCACCTTTATGAGTGGAAGTGGTGCCACTTCAATGAGCTAAGGACTTGGCTGTCAAGCACTCATGAATAGATATAAGACACATGTCCAGTAAACATGTCAAGCTTTTGCTAAACGACTCCTGACGATTTTTGAAGTCTTATATTTGAATTAGTGTATGACTAATTATATAGAATCACTGGTTCAAAGAACTAGTTTTACCATGCCGTTCTGATTTGTTAACTTT
This sequence comes from Heritiera littoralis, assembly GCA_031772115.1. Taxonomy (NCBI): domain Eukaryota; kingdom Viridiplantae; phylum Streptophyta; class Magnoliopsida; order Malvales; family Malvaceae; genus Heritiera; species Heritiera littoralis. The sequence goes on along the minus strand of JAPDPK010000024.1, from coordinate 5,647,611 downwards.
AAATTGACAATTAAATATTTTGAAATGACAAAAACTTAAGCACAATTAAATGCTTAATATATATGTAAATTTGCATAAAGCTTTTCATGATTTTTATTAAATGTCAAGTGCACGTATATATTGAAAATATTTTATGCACTTAGAAAATATGGGATTAAGTAATTTTCCATTGAACTCATTTATTATAATTTTGAGAAAATTACTTAATTTTTATTTGATTAAGTCAAGAAATACTTACATAAAGTTGAAAAATTATTAGGGATGATTTATAACCAAAGATTACATGGATTTTGAACCCAAAACTACCCAAAATCATCAATATAAGATGGCAAAACACTCTTGGGCACATGAACAATGCAAGGGATCGATTTTCTATAGTAAAGGGATCCATCCCTTGTTGGCAAAATACCCTTGAAGGTTGGAACAGTGTAAGGGATCTATCCCCCACTTAAAGAGATCGATGCCCCACCACGTGAAATGTGCCCAATGGTTAGTTTTGAGGGTTTGAACGGGAAGATTTGCATTAAATGCTTAAACAACCATCCATAGCCTTGGGTGAAGTATAAATACAAGCATTTATGAGCTTGAAGAGCGAAATAAGCACTAATTCATCTTCTCCAACCTTCAAGAAGAAATTCAAAATTCAAATATTCTCTTCTTCATATTCATTGTACTTCATTTTATGTATTTCTACCTTTAAGAGGTTTTCTATTGTACTCAACCCATCTAAAATTCAATTCTCTATTCTAAAAGAAAGTGTAATCTTGTAAGGCTATCTTATGAGTGAATGGGTAGCTTCACAAGGGAAGGATTTAAAGGTTTCTTCCAATGCCTACAAAAGGAAGTGTTAGAGGTCTCACCCCACCTTAAAGTGATATGTATTGAATCTCAAAGAAGAGTGGAATCATCACCTTGACAAGAGGATCAAAGAGAGAGGACGTAGGCAAGAGATTGGCCAAACCTCTATAAATCTTGTGTTGGCACCTTCTTTCCTACTCTTTATTTATTGTTTTTTATGAATTTATTGTGCAATTTGTTTAAGTAGCTAGTTAAGACTTAAGAACTGGAATTTAGTTCAAAAACTGATTCACCCCTTCTCGATAGAGCCAACAATTGGTATCAGAGGTTAGACTCGAAATTTATTTGAAATAATTTCTATTAAGTTCAAACAATCTATATGGCTCAAACTAGTGTAGTTACACCTTTAGTAGGAAAGGGACACTCTACAATTAGGCCACCACTATTTAATGGTGAGAACTATGCATATTGGAAGACTAGAATGATGTTATTCATCCAAGCTAATGATAATGAAGTTTAGAGAATACTTGTTAAATGACCCTTAATCCCAATTAAGAAGGTTGATGGAGAAAACATCCCTAAAAAGGAAGATGAGTGGGATACTGATGATTTTAGAATGGCACAATTAAATGCCAAAGCCATGCACACACTTTTTGTGCTCTAGGGCCTAATGAATACAATAGGGTGTCATTGTGTGAGAATGCAAAACAATTTTGGAATAAGTTAGAAATCACTCATAAAGGAATAACTCAAGTTAAGGAGACTAAAGTAGGCATGCTCACTCAAGACTATGAGCTTTTCTAAATGAAAAATGAAGAAACCATCAGTGACATGTTTACTAGGCTCACCGATATCAATAGACTCAAATCTTTAGGTAAAACCTATTATGATGTTGAGATGGTAAAGAAAATTCTAAATAGTTTACCTAAGTCTTGGGAGGCCAAAGTAGTCGCTATAAAAGAGTCTAAGGATCCCCGCACACTTTCACTAGATAAACTTATGGGATCTTTACTCACTTAAGAAATAAAAATTAAAAAAAATTAAGAACCTCTTAAAAAAGTTGGAGTTGCATTGAAATCCACCCCACATGAGGAATGTAAGGATGATAATGAAGAAAGTGGTGATGATGAGGATATAGAGATGGTAATGTTTACCAACAGGTTCAATAAATTTATGAGAATAAAAACTAGTGGAAATTCTAGGAGACCTCTACGAGAGACTCTAGCAAAGGAGAAACTAGTAGGAAAGAAAAAAAACCCATTATTTGTTATGAATGCAAGAAACTAGGTAACATTAAATTTGATTGTCTTTATTATAGAAAACAAGGTGAGAAGAAACCAAAAAAGAAGGCAATGATGGCTATATAGAGCGATAGTGATTGTTCCGATGAGGAAAATGTTGAAGATAAAGTGGCCAATCTTTGCTTTATGGTTTTAGTGATGATAAGGTAAACTCCAACTCACTTGATACTAATGAATATACATTTGAAGAGTTGCAAGATGCCTTTGATGATCTAGCTAGTGAATTTGAAAGCATGAATATAAAATATAAGAAAATGATTTTAAAATTGAAAATACAAAATGTAATGCTTATGAAAGCTAAATTAGAATGTGAAAAGAAGTTAGAAAATGTCAATATACTAATAGATAGTTAAATAAAAAGAACTTTAATTTGCATAACTCCTTTTTTAGATTTTTTATGGGTCAACAAAAACTTGATCACATGCTAGAGACCCAAAGAGCATTCTTTGACAAAGAAGGAGTAGGTTTTAATGCATCAAAGAAGGAAACTTACCTCAAAAATTTCCTTGTAAAGAATGAAAAATCACTTTTGTGCCCTTTATGCAATAGACTATAACACTTCTCACAAGCATGCACATCTAGAAAAGCCACTTTTAGAGGAAATTTAGTTAAAAAGATTTGGGTACCCAAGCAGGTTGTAAATTCAAATGATGAATCTTTGAAAATGAAATGGATCCCTAATGGATCAAAGATAATTTTTACTAATTTCAAGGACTCAAGAAAATTTGGGTACCTAAGGCAAAAATTTGACGTGTTTAATTGTAGGAGGAAAAGCACTGTTACAAGGCAAAGTCAAACGAGCATTGTTACATATCTTGATGGTGGATGGTCAAGACATATGACCAGTGATAAGAGCCAATTCAAAATCTTAAAGCCTAAAATTAGTGGAGAAGTCACATTTGGGGATAACTCCAAAGGGCAAATTGAAGGGATTGGCTCCATTGGTAATTTTTCCTCTACTATTGAAAATGTGTTATATTTTAGAGGATTAAAGCAAAACTTGCTTAGTATTAGTTAATTATGTGATAGAGGTTTTAAGGTTGTGTTTGATACTTTGTGTTGCCATGTCGTTGATGCTAAAACCAACCAAATACTTTTCATTGGGCATAGACAAGGAAGCATATACATTGTACACTTAGATGAACTAAACAGCAAAAATGTATGCTTTATGGCCACAAAAGAAGATGAACATTGGTTGTGGCATAGGAGATTAGGGCATCCTGGTTTGTATGCTTTGTCCAAACTAGCTAAGAAGACCTAGTTGTAGGATTGCCCAAGCTTCAATATGAAAATAATAAAGTGTACGAGGCTTGTGTAAGAGGAAAGCACAAAGAGTTTCTTTCAAATCTGAAGTGTGTTTCCACCTGTGGGCGACTCCAACTCCTTCACTTAGATCTCTTTGGACTAACTAGAACTAATAACTTAGGAGAAAACACTATGGATTTGTTATAGTTGATGATTTTACTAGGTTTACTTGGGTACTCTTATTAAGTGTTAAGAATGAAGCCTTAGACAAATTCATCACTTATTCAAAAATCACTCAAAATGAAGACGATTATTCATCATTAGTATTAGAAGTGATCATGGAAAAGAATTTGAAAATCTTGGCTTTGATACTTATTGTAATAACAATGGAATTAAACATAATTTTTTTAATCTCAGAACACCTCAACAAAATAAGGCACTTGAAAGAAGAAATAGAACCTTAGAAGAAATGGCTAGAACCATGCTCTGTGAACATAACTTGCCAAAATAGTTTTGGGCGAAAGCCATATAATTGGGATGTCTAGTTTATCGAGCAATATCACAAGACTTTTCTCAGGAGGTCTTAGAATATATATAACTGGGATGCCTAGTTTTTAGGATTCCATGGATATGTTTAGCACATTTATTTCATTTTTCTTATGGTTGCTTATTTAAATTGCTATTTATGCCTTTATGACTATTTATGCCTATTAACTATGTGAATGCTTTTGTTTTTGCCTATGCTAGCTATTGACTTAATGAATATTGACTTGGTATCTCTAAATGACTCTATGGAATTATTGTCTATTATTGCTTTAAATTGCCAATACATTGCAATTACTCATTTTCTCTATTTTTCTGTCACTAACTCGTTTGTTGCTTATTGTGTATGCATTCACTAATGGAGAGTTTAGTGTTTGATATGACAAAAAGGGGAAAAGTGGGTAAATTTATTATTAAAAATCATGCTTTAATTGAGGAAGAGTATTTCTTCAAAGAATTTTCAAAGCAAATTTACCCTAAGTTTTGTCATATCAAAAAGATGGAGATTGTTAGCTTTAAATTAACAATTAAATATTTTGAAATGACAAAAACTTAAGCATAATTAAATGTTTAATGTATATGTAAATTTGCATAAAGCTTTTCATGATTTTTACAACAATATCAAGTGCAAGTGTATATTGAAATTTTTTTATGCACATATATTGAAATTGTTTTATACACTTAGAAAATATGGGATTAAGTAATTTTCCATTGAATTCATTGATTATAATTTTAAGAAAATTACTTAATTTTCATTTGATTAAGTTGAGAAATACTTACATAAAGTTGAAAAATGATTTGGGATGATTTAAAGCCAAAGATTACATCGTTTTTCAACCCAAAATTGCCCAAAATCATCAGTATAGGGACAAGGGATCGATCCTCTACAATAAAAGGATCCATCCCAAGATGGAAAAACACTCTTGAAGACATGAACAGTGCAAGGGATCGATCTTCCACAGTAAAGGGATTTATTCCTTGTTGGCAAAATACCCCTGAAGGCTGGAACAGTGCAAGGGATCTATCCCCTACTTAAAGAGATCCATCCCCCACCACATGAATGTGCCCAATGGCTAGTTTTTGAGGGTTTCAAAGGGATGATTTGCATTAAATGCTCCAACAATTGTTGTCACAACCGGATACATCACTTGTTTCTATGGAAGTCGAAATTAGGGCCAGAAAAAAATTTTTTAATAGATTGAATCCTTTGCTGTACCATTTGAGTGTGTATAGTATAGGCATCAACTCAAGCTTGCTTTAATAAATAATTATAATTTGGATTAATCAAGTCATAGATTTCTTAGAAAATCTGGCAGCATGACAACTTATTACTAACCTAACCCTCATGTAATGTAAACACAACAATAACACAACCCCAACCGCAATATATTCACCACAAAAGCAATGCAGAATTTCATAACTATTGTCAATGGACAACTTCCACCATGCTACCATTTTTTTTTCATACAACTATTTTGCTCTTCCAATTTGGCATAATTGCAAACCTCATCGATATAGATACCAGAAGGCATATCATAGCTGATGAAACTATAACATCATCATACATCCCACATGCTCGACATATATACAACTACTACACTGTGCATAGACCTAGCAATCTTAGACACGACACGAATTCACTACACAAATAAATGACACGAGGTGACACGAGATGACACGGGGTTAAAATTAAGTAAAATTAATATATGAATGTGGTAAAAGCTAAAAATAACATTTTGAGTTTTTCATGTCGACACGAATACACGACACGAAAACGAATTTTTGACACGAATTGCCAAGTCTAACTGTGCATGACTGCATAATCTGTATATATATATACATATATGTACAAACAAAATATAATGCCGTTATCGATACCTCAAGCTAACTACCAAGCGTCTCGAAGTATCGACCCAACTGTAGTCCACCCAAGACTATCATGAGCTAATCTGTGAGGAAAGGAAGAAGGGTGAGCTTGGGAGGCTCAGTAAGGGAAAATATAAGCAGTAAAAATTAAAACTAAGTTAATGATACCTTTATAAAACCTACGTGTCGAAAATCACAATAAAGAGCACTATACAGTTCTTTAGAAATCATATTTATAAATGGTATAAAAAATTATTAGACGTGCAATCAATGAATCATGGTCCACAATCATAACATTTAAAGTCCGCTATGCAATCATCAGAAATAACATAGTCGTATATGCACTTATAAATCATATAAATCATAAATTTCAAAAACATACTAAAACATCATTTCAGGAAACAAGTATGGCATATATGTAAAAGTGTGAGGTTGCACCAATCAGTTTCATGTCTAGAGCTCATATCATCATCACCGGTTCACTGCAACGCCATCAGTGAACCTACTCGTTCCTTTCTAGGAACTATTCCTCTTTAAGAACCTACTTTTGTGCACACAAGCTTGCCAAGTCGTTGATCTGACGGTACCTAACAAAATATACCAATCCTCTTGCGGCAAGACCAAACCAAATACAGATCCTCTTACGGTAAGATCAAACCTAATACTTGCTCTAGTAATTTAAAAGGGCTATTCTCACAAAATCACCGTGAAGGGATCCAATCCCAACACTACTCGGACCGTGATTGAAAATCATAGTGTGCTGGAAACATATCGTTTATCTCAAAACCCTGTTACCCCTCTCTTAGCTGTTAAATTCATATAAAAATTTGTATAAAAACATCACATTTGGCTAAGTATGAGAAAAGCATGCTAAAATTAATTTTATTTCCTTTAAAGTACAATAAATCATTCGTTTATAAGTCAAAACTCTACAAGCATGTGAGCATCTCAAATAAACATTGGGATAACTATTTTACAAGTTCGTCATGTCCTTTTTAAATAAATCATGATGTAAATCAATCAAGCACACTTTGCATAAAAATCAAGGTATCAAAGCACGATCAAAACATGAACTTATAAAATATTTCAAATCATGCAATTTCTACTTATACTTTCACTTACTCTTATATATGTCAATTGCACCACTGGGCCCACGTTGTCAAATTCCGCGCGAATTGCTACATAGCTTGACGATTAGCTACATATAAGAATTATACGATATATTAGTTCCCTGAATTTGTGTTAATCATACTAGCTCATTCAGTTTTTTTTTTGTCAAGCAATAGAAGTTACTGTTTGACCCTACTGTTCACATATAATTCTGACATTTGTGTACTAAAATTTACATTAATAATTATGGGAGTATCCAAAAATTATGAATCAAAGACCATATGAAACCTAATTCAATTCTCTATTCAGATAGGCAAATTTCACAATTTTATCATTTCTCAGTCATTTCCATTAATTCCATAAAGTTACCCTATGTACAGGTACATTCAAATAGAATGGTCATCTGACCTGTTGGATTATGCCCTTAGAACCATTCATTAGATGATTGACTTTGGCATTTTTATGTATCATGACATTTTTATTTATAGTTCATTATTATATTTGTCTTATAACTGCGTAATATAATCTTATATGATAATGTCCTTAGAATAGTAATAACACACTATTCTTAAAATATCCCTAGTCAAGTATTATTGTGAACAAGGATAACAATAATACGATAAGACTAGTATGTGGTTGACTGATGACCATTGTCATGGATATAGGATATCAAGTCATCACATAGGTACATGTTAGAGAACTATGTACTGGATCGACCCTCCATGAGAACGCTACATGGATTGTTATATGAGTGTCATAAGCGATTCTCATAGTGATGATGGTGTATGTGATCCTTTGACTTGAGATCATCAGAGATCCCAACATAGAGAATTGCATACTTTAATGCTGCTAGATGTCATTCGTAACAGGATGGACTATAAAGGTAGTAATTGGGTATGCCTTGATCTATGTAGAGGGATGTTGAGTGATCAAGATAGGATTTATCCCTCTTATATAACAAGAGTGATGTCTTGGGCCCTTTGATAGAGTGAGACTAAAATGCATGGCCGTGCTCAAATAAGTCAATATGAGATATTGATTTTATTTGTTTAATTAGTCTACTCAGGAATCAAGAAACGCTGATTAGACTATACAAGTGTGACACATTCCATGACTTGTGTCTAATCAAGACATAAAAGGATAAAGGGATTAGACTACACAGTAACATCTATCACGAGTAAGGTTATGTCGAGTCATTGACATTCTCGTTACATGGGTAGCAATGATGTGTTGCTAGATACCGCTCATTGCCTGTGACAATTTTGTCATTGCCATTGTTTTGAGAACCTATTGGGTCGCACACTTAGAACAGATCAATAAGGAGCTTAATTAATCCTATTCTGAATTGGATTAAGGATATAACTAATCCTATTCTGAATTGGATTAGGGATATAACTAATCCTATTCTAAGTAGGATTAGAGTTCTGTTTGGCAGTAAATTTTAGGGTAAAATTTACTGCCTATAAAAAGGATGTTTTTCTAAAACATAACTTTTCAAAAACAGAAAACAAAACCTTCTTTTTAATCGAAGCTAGCAATTCGGTTATAAGGAATCAAAAGCTCTTTAAGGCTTCTGATCGTGAGACGTTCAAGAGTCGTGAGATCCGTTCGTGTGGATACCGTAGAGGCAGGAACGAAAAGTTGTTGCTTGTGACTCGACCAACGAAAGAAAAATCAGAGAAAAACGTTAGGTAAAATCTTGAAACCCTAATCAGGCAACTCTCCGAATCGATCCTGGTGGAGGCCGAATGTTTTCTTTCCGCTGCGTGTTTGTTTCGGTTTCCTTCATGACCTTAGTGCACAAACTATCTCATATTTCAACATAGGGATTTCCAATTTGTACAAACCCAAAACCATATTAATCCTGACTCATTTACCTTTCTGGAAATGTAGAGCTTGCATCCAAACTCAACCTAGATTATTTTCTAGGCATTTTTGAAGTTGACACTAGGCTGTTTGTCCCTTACAGTGAGTATCCTGCATTCATATATACATATCTTAAGCTGCATAATTCCAAATCCACAAATTCCAGAACTGGATGAAAGCTAACTCATTTTCCTATGTAGAAATGTAAGGTTCATAATTTTATTCTTCCTAGATTAACATCAGAAGATTTCCAAATTTGCACCATGTTTTAGCAGTTTTCAGGCACAGTGTTACATTGACCTACTTGCACAGAATACTTCATATCTAATTATAGACATATCCAATTGGTGCAAACTCAAAACCATAATAATCCTAACTCAATTAGTTTTCTAGAAATGTAAGGCTTGCAACCTAACTCAATTTAGGCTATTTTCTACAATTTTTCAAAATTAAGACTAGAATTCACGTTTTTCTGGCAGAGTACCCTATACTCATTTGTACATATCTCAAGCCACAGAATTCCAAATCAAGTGATTCCAAGACTGAATTATTCGTAACTTAGAAAGCTATCTACCATAATTTTTTCAGAATTTTTCTCACTGTATAACATTTAAACTAAACATTTTAACATCAGCTCAGAACAGAACCATTACCCAGATTTCAACAGCAAACCAAAATCCAATCATGCCATGCCAATTTCATAGCAATTCAGCTCAAATCATTATAGCTTCATATTCATATTCAACAATCAGGGATTATAAAGTTAGAATCTTACCCACTTACCAAATTCAAGCAGTTAGCTTCTTCAAAGTTCACAAAATCAGTCTTTCCCAAATTCTGATTTGGCCAAAAACTAAACTCTCTCTTAATTCTCCAACAACCGTAAGCTTCTCTTCTCTTCCTTTCGGTTTCCAGCTCTCCTAGTCATATTTCTCACATGCAACATTCATTTAATCCAAATTTCAGAAAAGCATAATTAAATCATGAGATACAACAAAATTTCCTTATCTCAAACTCAAAAATGGCAGAAATTCAACTCCTTTCCCTTTCGCTTCTCACTTCCCTTAATAAAAATTTAGGATGCAAGATCAACATATTAATTAGAGAACTCACGCACCAAAAGACCAAGAGGTTTAACCCGTCTTACCCCTGCTGTGAAACTAAGGATCCTTCTTCCTTCAATGCTATGGTTTCAACTTCCAAAGCTGGAAACTTCCCTAACCGAGAGCTGATTTCCAGGCTCACCTTGTGTTCTTCTTTTCTATACAAAATCTCCAACATGCAAACACATAAGTTTACAATCTGAAATGGTTTACACGTTAGGAGTCCAAAGAACATTCTGTTCTTACCTCTTCTCTTATGAAACCATAACTCAGTTCTCCCTTCTCTAGGTTTCTCCTTCAGCCGAATGGTAACAGCCACATGCAAAGCTCCTTCTGTATCACCCAATCTCATCTCTTATCTTCCCTCACAACCCCTTACAAACCGTGGCTGGCATGGAGAGCTTTTCCTTCAAAACTGAAATGGACAGAATTGATTTAAGGGAGAAGTGGTGAACTGTGCATGGAAGGAAGGAGGTTTTTTGGAGAGGAAGGCTGATTCGGTTCTAGGTGTAAGTGAAATTCCCGATTCCTTTAGTTTCTTGAACCTAATTAAATTGAGAAAATGGTATTGGATCTTTGGGTGCCGACAATACGGGTAAGAGAAAAAGAATAATGTTTTATTTAATTAAGAGTTTGTATATGATGCATTGACAATGTATAGTTTCTATACACTGTCAATGCATCAGAGGTTGACACCTCATCAATAGGCCCTTGTGGGCAAATTTAAAAAATTTATTTATATTTGCATATAAGGATCTATTGATGAGGTGTCAATTTCTTGTGCATTGACAGTGTATAGAAACTATACACTGTCAGTGCATCATATATAAATCCTTTAATTAAATGGGCTGGTTGTATTATTTATCTAACCAGAATTTAATTGTGTTCAGTCCCCCTTTTTTTTAATACAACTTAATACATTTTTTTTTACCGTATTCATGTATTTGGGATTATTAGGTTCTTTTAATCATAAATGTATAATTTAATTTAAATCCTTAATTTCACTCCTAGGTCTTTTCAGATTATGTTAAACCGAATTAAACCTCAAGCCCCATAAACTTCTCCGGCAAACCAAATTTCATTGATAAATCTCGCAATTGCTCACTTTCGAGCCTAATTTCCAATAATTAACTGTATTGATCTACAAAGAGTCTAAGGTCATGCCATATATGACCGGAAAGCTCTCTGAATTAGCTTTCCAACAAAATTTGAATCACCTAAATCTGAGTTCTCTATCAAACGTTATGCCCATTTCATTACCGGTTGCTCAAAGTCAGAATTTCCTAATTATGACGTGAATCTAAAAATTCATTTCCATTGATCCACATTGAATTAGACAGCAAGCCTTATATCGTCGAAAAGCTTATTGAGTTAGATTTTCATAAAAATTTGAATCGCCTTAATCGTAGTTTTCTACTAAGAGATATGCTCAATTCTTTACAGAGGTGTCAACTGACAGGTTTCATTGCACATTGTTCAACTTCGGAATTTTTCTGGTATTAATCTGTAGGGAATTAAATTACAAGATTTTTATGGCTAAAATATCTTTAAGTCAGCTTTCATAAGAATTTTACGGTTTATCGTTTCGATATTCCGATCAAGAGATATGATCGAAACAAGGTAGATTGGTCATGAGATAAAAGCTGAAATTTTCGATTTATTGTCAAATTCTCGAATTAGGCCCAAATCATAATCACACGAAACAAATTGTCTTACTTGAAACCATTTATGATGAATTTAAAGTATTTATATGATTTCTAGATGAGTGTGCGGTCTTGTGGGACCCGCCAACTTGTTCGTATGGAAGCCTGCATTCCTTCACCAAAATCCAAATGTATCTCAATTTGGCCTCTAAAAACCTCTAAGGCTCATTTAACACTATTTAATATGTAGAAGAAATTGTGATTGTTACAACTGTCCTCAAGCTTGGGTGAAGTATAAATATAAGCATTTATGAGCTTAAAAAGCAAAACAAGCACTAATTCATCTTCTTTAACCTTGAAGAAGAAATTCAAAGTTCAAATCTTCTCTTCTTCATATTCTTTGTACTCCATTTTGTGTATTTCTTGAGAGGTTTTCTACTGTACTCAACATATCTAAAATTCAATTCTCTATTCTAAAGGAGAGTGTAATCTTGTAAGGCTATCTTGTGAGTGATTGGATAGCTTCACAAGGGAAGGATTTAGAGATTTCTTCCAAAGTCTACAAAAGAAAGTGTTCAAGGTCTCACCAAACCTTGAAGTGGTGTGAATTGAATCTCAAAGAAGAGTGGAATCATCACCTTGACAAGAGAATCAAGGAGAGAGAACATAGGCAAGAGATTGACCGAACCTCTATAAATCTTGTGTTTGCACCTTCTTTCCTACTCTTTACTTATTGTTTTTTGTGAATTTATTGTGCAATTTGTTTAAGTAGGTAGTTAAGCCTTAAGAACTAGAATTTAGTTCTAAAACTGATTCGCTTTCCTCTCGATAGAGCCAACATGATTAACTCAATAGCATTTTTTCACTAAGGTGGAGGTTTTAAATCAAGATTGATACCTTCATTTATGCAAGAATTCCTTAAGTATCGAATTTACTTTATTTTGAAAACATTGGGGATTTTTAGAATATTTTCAAAATAAGTGGATGAATTATTGATTAAATATAAAGTTTGATCAACGGAATTAAGAAGCTAATGCTTTAGTAAGCTTTTGGGTTAAGAAAATTAAAGTAAATATGATTAAATGAAGCTTGGAAGGGCAGTCAACTGCCTATGTGCAGAAAAGTTTTTGTTTTAAAATTGTACTGAGGCAGGTAGATGCCTTGGGAAGGCAGTCTAATGCCTTGAGGGGTAACAAACTGCCCATAATGTAGTCAAGCTTTTGTATAATATTAATGGGGCAACCGACTGCCCTACTTGAAAATTGTTCACTGTTTTAAGAATACACTAGAGCATTTGACTGCCCTTTTTGGGTACATAACTGCCCAGTATAAAAGTGTATATAACAGCTAGTTTCTTGCTTGAAGAGTTGCAAATTCTTTCAAAAGATGTTCTTCCATTTTTGAACGGTTAAAAAACATTACCATTTGTTTCCAGAAGTTGTAATCTTGTTAAACAATTGTGTTTGTTGAATCAAACAACACAATTGAAAAATCAGATCACTTGATTAAAGGTCACATCACTTGAAATTAATCATTATAAATAGAGATGTCAAGTTTATACTTGAAAGATACCAAACACACCAAGAATCATAAGAATTCCACTATTCTCTCTTTCCTCTCATTCTCAAACTAGAGTTAAACCTCTTAGGCATTATTTGTTGTAGAAAATAATGACTAAAACAAGATACTTTTGCACTTGTCAAGAGTATTTAGTGGTTTAATTTCACTTGTGTAAAGGATTTTAAATAAAGGCTTCTTTGTATCTTAGGGATATTCAATAAACCCTTGTTACATGTTGTAGTTGGTGGGGGCAAAACAATCATAAGAAAAATGGCATTATAGCAACACGCCTAAAAGCCATTTTCTGCACTTGTTTGTGATTACCAAAGAGATCAAAGTTCACAGTAATTCAAAGCACTCAAGCAAACTCAAGGTCATCTTCATATCTACTAAAGAGGTTCAACACCAATGCAATATTTTCATACAACATTAGAAGTGTTAGGGAAAAATGCATTCAAGAGGATGAGCTGTTGAACCTTCTTACTAAATCCATCCAGCCTTATTTGTGGGTTTTTTTTGTTCTTAATATTTTTTTGTACTTTTTTCTAATTTATTAAATTCTTTTTAAATGTAAAAAATTTAAATTTTTGAATTGATTAGATTTAATTAATACTGTAGACACCATTTTTGTCCAGTTATTTTTCAAACATTTTTAATTAATTAGTTTTTTATATTTGATTTTTAATTTTTAATTTTTATTTTTTAGATTTAGAAATAAATTTTGGATTTTGATTTTGATTTTTATAGAATAAAATAAAGAAAATAAAAAAAAAGAAGGAAATCAGAATTAATTTTGATAGGAAAGTAAAATTAAATGAGACTATTAAAGATTGAAAATCAAAATTTTGTGAAAAGGAAAGTCAAAATTAATATCGAATTCAAGTCCGATTCTTGAAATATAAAATTTCCTAAAAAAGTTGATTCTTGATTTCCAAATTATTACCAAAAATAAAAAATATAAAAAATATAAAAAAAATATAAAAAGAAAAAAAGAAAAACCTAGGTCTATAAAAGGAGAAAACCCTAGAGGGGAAAGGGGGGGGAGACAACACACGCAAAAAAAAAGAACACAAGAAAAACCCTAGAGAAACCTTGGAGAAACCCTAGAAAAAAAACCTAGAAGGGGGAGGAAAAGAAAAACCCTAAAAAAATTTTCTAGTGCTCTTTGTCACCAAAGCTGCCATCCACCGACACCATCATCATCCTCAAACCGAGCCACTGTTTTGCTGAGTCATCATCACCATTCGAGCCCTGCTATTACTAATCATCATCATCAACACTTATACAGTTATCAAACCTTGTCCACCACCGTTCCAGCTAGCACTGATAACAGCCTTATCACCAAGCCATCATCGCTCTGTTGTTTCTTTCCTCCTTCGCGTTGCATGCCTGACCCGTTTCAAGCCTGTTGCCGCAGGTTTGCTCTGTTCTAAACTAACCAAGCACCGACACCAAATCACTACTTCATCACGGGAACTATTGCTGCTAGCGTGTTGTTGAACCGTTCGTCCTCATCACTGGTCCCTGTTATATCACTGTTGCTGGACTTTGCGTAAGTCGAGTTGCTTTGTCGCACTAGCCACCAGCCCGCCTATCTTGCAGTGCTACTGCAAGGTTCTCTGTTCTTTTGTAGCTGTTGCTACCGTCCTTGCTTCCTACCCGAGATTGTTCATTGCAGTAGCATTTTGCTTAGAAAAGAGAAAGCCACGTGAAAGTGAAAGATGACAAAGATTGGGCTTTAATTCCGTTTGGATGAAGGCAGAAGTTCACGTTGTAGAGGAAGGGAAATGTAAAGCTTCTAAGGTTGAGGTAAAAAGTACACTAACACTTCCTTTAGGATATTTAAGAATTTATTTTTAATTAACTTATTTAGGTTTGGGAAAATTGTCTAATCTGTTCATTTTAATATACTTTCTGTTGATAAATTTATTTTTAGAATTAGATTCATTAATAGAAATTAAAGCAGGTCTTAAGATTATGTATGACAATCATAACATGCTTTGTAAGTTAAAGTTATAATGTAAATTATTTGAAAGAAAATTAAGAATAAATAAAAATAAATAATAAAAATACAAATATTCCGACGATGGAATTTTGAAGGTACTACGCTTGAGTAGTACTTTTAAATATCTTGAGGTGAGGAGGCTCTTTTTAAGTCTTACCAGCTTGATGGAAGATTTAAAAAGATATTTCCAATATTTAAAACTCAAACTTATCAAAAATTGAAATAAGAATTAATTAAAATTAACTGCAATTAAAAGAATTAGTAGTCAAATTAGGAATTAAGAGTCATAGAGATTAATTTAGAAATAAAACATAAAAAAATAATATAACTACAAATATTCCGAAGACGGAATTCTAAAGGGACTGCGCTTGAGTAGTACTTTTGGATGTCTTGAGGTGAAGAGAGTTCTTTTAAGTCTTGCCAGCTTGATGGAAGATTTATAGGACATTTCCAAGATTTAATAAATTAAATTATAAAAATAAAAATTAAATTAGATTAGATTAAAAAAATAGTATATTAAAATTAAGTTTATTATAATAAAGAATAAAGATCAAATTAATAAATTAGAATTAAAATTAGAAAATAACTAAAATAAATGGAAATTAAATTAAATTAAATATTTTAATAAATGTGAATTATTTCGAGGATGGAATTTAAAGGGAATTGCGCTTGAGTAATTTCTTTAAAAATTCCTAAGGTGAGAAAGTTTCTTTAAGGTCTTACCAGCTTGATGGAAGGTCTTTAAGAAAATCTTCAATATCAAATAATACATGTTTATTTAAAGATATAAAAATATATGAAAATAATAATTTATATAAGAAAATAATAACAATAGAATAAAATAAGATAAAATAATAAATAGAAATTGGATAGGAGTCAAAATAGGATTTGCATAAAAATATCTAAACAATCCGACGACGGAGCCTCTTCAAGAAAGGCGATTGGTCCTACTTGAATACTCTTGAGGTGAGAATAACTTTTAAGTTGTCCAACCAGCTTGATGGAGGAGACTTAAAAGATTTTTCAATATTTAATTATATCGAAATTAAAGTAAAAGGCAAAATTAAGATAACCTTAGATCACTTGGTACCATTTTAGGATGGGCGTTGTGAGGGTGCTAATCCTTCCTCACACGTAACCGTACTCCCGAACTTAGAACTTTTAACGTAGACCAGGCCTTATCCTTAGTTTGAATAGGTGACCAATCACACCTAGGTTAGAATGATTGGTGGCGACTCCATAGTTTTGTGTCTAGCTATTAGGTTTCCCGAAACTTAATACGTTACGACAGTTTGGCGACTCCGCTGGGGACATTAGAGAGTCAGGCCTTTAGGTAGTTTAAGGTTATCAAGATTTTGCCTAAAACTTTAAATTTCATAAAATATTTAATACACACACTTTGCATTCATGTGCATGCATTAGCCCTCGACCCGGGCTTATCCTTCATAGGAGGGAGTATAGTACCTTTGCCTTCGTGAGGTGATAACCTCCACACAGGCCAGTGAAATACTCCCACTCAAATTGAACCTTTCCGTTTGTAGCCTGTAATGGGTGAGGATTGGGTGCCTTACTAGTCTTGTGTGGACGACAGTAAGGAACAATTTGGGAACCTTTAGCCCTTTTATCTAAAGCCATGCATATAGTGAAATTTAGAAGACCAACTATAATATAGAACCATATCAACCCATGCCCATTATTTAGGACACATGTTTGATCAAGTTTGTTTGATTTTTATTTATACATGAGACACTAAGAGGGTACCTTGAGTTCTTCACCAAAACATTCCCATGCATCACTCATCCATTATTGTTACATGACAATTTTTTTAGCATACTATTCCATTCATACACATGTAGCATCATCTCATTTTGTTCATCTTCAATCATTGTTTTGGAACAAAACATTTTTAAACTTTTTTAAGCATCACCACACAAAAAAATGATGAACTCTTAATTGTGGTAATAAAGGTTCAAGGATAGCCCGACCAAAAGTCCATTCACATCACACTCATTATCAAGCTAGGATTATGGAAGAAGAACAGAACATTCGCATGGAGAAGATGGAAAAAGCTCAAGAGGATATAAGGGGGCAATTGGCCCAAATTACTGAGTTGTTGAAAAACTTGAGTAAGGGAAAGGGAGTAATAGAATAAGTTGTAGTTCAAAAAGAGATTTGTCTTATGGGGGCATGAAGGGGTTGGGTTCTAGCCATGCGATTTTGAGGATTTATAAATTCTAGTTTTTGCTTTCTTTTATTTCTTTAAGTAATGCAAGACAGTTTTTGAAAACGCTAAGCACAAGATAAAGTTTTATGTATGGGCCAACTTTTATTTACTTCCCTTTCAATAAAGCGACTAGTGTGATGCACTATCAATTTCTCATTCTATTTATTTTCCATTTCTCACATGCTCACCATATCTTTCATTCACAAGTATCCAAATAATGAACATTATGATAATGATGTCAATAAATCTGGGGTTCAATTTTGAAAGAACTACTACTGTTGATGAATTAATAGTATGCTAAATGTTGCGAAAGCAAGAAAATGAAGGAAAGGTTGTTCACCATCCGCACTTGGTAGACGGTACGAGAAAGGCAAATCTTTTACAAAAGCTTCTAACAAGTTTGTCATTGTTCAATAAATGATTTTTAATGAGAGTATTTACATTTCAAATGATAAATGGCCTTCTTTCACTATCCTTCAAGCATGAGTAAAATTATCCTTTGATTACCCCTTTTGAGCCTATTATATTTTTGTAATATAACCCACCAAGGATCACCTTCCACACTGGGGGCAAGGAAGATGAAATAAAGAATTTTGGGGGCAAAAATGAAAGTGTTTTGATGAATCGAGGGGAAAAAAAAAAGAAATAGCCCAGTTTTGAAAAAAAAAAAAAAGAAAAGAAAAAGGGTTTTGAATTCAAAAAGCAAACCCAAAAAAAAAAGGCAAGAAAAGAAATGGGTGAATTAGAAATGGGCAAAATGCCTGAATGTTTTACTTGATAAAAAAGTGATCCTTTGGTTTATAAACCCTGAAATACATTTTGGGCCTACTATATCATTTTCTTTCATAAGCCCTCACCTGAGCCTACATTACATGCCTTTAAAAGCCCATTTTGATCAAATGTAAATGCTTAAATTGAAGAATCATGCATTGAATGAAGACATACTTGTACAATGAGATAACGATCTTTTAAAGGTTCGATGGAGATAAAAGAAGTAGATCAAGTTGAATGAAGAAGTCCATGAGCTTTAGAAGATATCTTAGATCAAAATCGAGAATGCCTATTAGGGGGCATTAATTTGGATTGAGCACTGAAGGTTGAAGTTTGTCAAAGCCAATGAAGTTGAAAATGAAGAAAAGAAAAAAGAAAAAAATATGAAGAAAAAAAAGAAAAAAGAGGAAAAAAAGAAAAAAAAAAGGAAAAAAAACAAGAAAAAAGAAAAAGGGGGATTCAAATTGAAAACTCGAAAAGGGCAGTTTGAATCAAATGAGGGGGTACCTAAGTTGAAAACCTGAAAGGGCGGCTTAGGAAGAAGGCCAGCATCAAAAAGTTTTGATACGAGGGCAAGATTGGCAGACACTACATGAAAAAACATATCAACATAAGAGTGGGCTTTTGGAAAAGAATTTTATATTGACTTGATTGAATGTCAGAATGTTCATTAAATGGATACTGAAAACCCTATTCCAAACAGACTGTCCCATTGATTTTTCTTTATTTCATGTTCCTTTTCTAAGAATGAATATCTATATCTCTCTTGGTCATTTTAAATTTATACCACCCATATAACAAATGGAGAATATGCATAAGTGCATTACATTGGTGGTCGAGTTGGAAGGAAAATAAATAAATGTTGGTAACCTTTTTTGGGTAAATTTTTGAAAAAAAAATATATCTTGCATTACTAAGAGAGAGAAAGAAACAAAAGTGAATGATGAATATACAAATCTGAAAACATGATGGCTAGTCTTCGGGCATAACTGGACTAGGACTCAATAAAAGATGGGATGTTAAATGAAAGGAGATTTAAAGAATTCAACAGATATGTGGGACTTGAGAAAGGCAAGATGAGCTTGAGAATCTTGTTACCACAATTGAGAATGCATTTGCATACATTCATGGAATAATTCAGGGAGCATGACATTGACATGTGCATAACATTCATAGCATTCATTATATTCATGACATGCATGACATTTCACTAGTGCATTTTGGACATTGAACTATATGTTAGGATAAGAAGTTTTGAATGATTAGAATTTTGAGGAAAAGAGAAAATATAAGATATGGTAATTTGAAAAAATGATGAGGTATGAGAAGATAATGAGAAGAATACTTTTTGAAAAACCTTAGATGAGAGTAAAGTCCAGTTTAGCTGGCACCTTAAAGGAGAATAAAGCCTAATATTGTTGGCATCAAAATGAAAGCCTAGTCAAACCCATGTTAAATGGTATTCTAAAATGAAAAGTTTTATTTCCAAAGTTCCAATGCCTCTGGTGAGAGGAGCACAAGATTATTTTTTCAAAGTTCCAATGCCTTTGGTGAGAGGAGCACAAGTTTATTTTTCAAAAGTCTCAATGCCTCTGGTGAGAGGAGCACAAGATTATTTCAAAGTTCCAATGCCTCTGGTGAGAGGAGCACAAGGTTATTTTTCAAAAGTCTCAATGCCTCTGGTGAGAGGAGCACAAGGTTATTTTTCAAAAAGTCTCAATGCCTCTGTTGAGAGGAGCTCTTTATTTTTCAAAAAGTCTCAATGCCTCTGGTGAGAGGAGCACAAGATTATTTTTCAAAGTTCCAATGCCTCTGGTGAGAGGAGCACAAGATTATTTTTCAAAGTTCCAATGCCTCTGGTGAGAGGAGCACGAGGTTATTTTTCAAAAGTCTCAATGCCTCTGGTAAGAGGAGCACAAGATTATTTTTCAAAGTTCCAATGCCTCTGGTGAGAGGAGCACAAGGTTATTTTTCAAAAAGTCTCAATGCCTCTGTTGAGATGAGCTCTTTATTTTTCAAAAAGTCTCGATGCCTCTGTTGAGAGGAGCTTTTTGTTTTCAAAAGTCTCATAACCTCTAGTGAAAGGGGCTTTTATTTCATGATCATCTTGCATTCCTTAGTCTTATGATAGGAGAGACTAGGAATTTCACTTTGCATTCCTTAATCTTGTGATAGAAAAGATTAGGAAATCCCATTCATTTTTGCATTCCTTAGTCTTATGATAGGAAAGACCAGGAAAACTTCATCTTGCATTCCTTAGTCTTATGATAGGAGAGACTAGGAATTTCATTTTGCATTCCTTAATCTTGTGATAGAAAGGATTAGGAAATCCCATTTTACTTTCATTTCCTTAGTCTTATGATAGGAGAGACTAGGAAAACTTCATCTAACATTCATTTCCTTAGTCTTATGATAGAAGAGGCTAGGAAATTTCATTTTGCATTTATTCCTTAGCCTTATGAGAGAGATGGCTAGAAAATATCTCAAAAAAAAAACATTTGATAGGACTTGCATTTGGACAAAATGGTTGTCTATGTCTTTGCACCATTACTGTTTCACAACAAAGTGCAAAGAGGGGCAACTGTAGACACCATTTTTGTCCGGTTCTTTTTCAAACATTTTTAATTAATTAGTTTTTTATATTTGATTTTTAATTTTTAATTTTTATTTTTTAGATTTAGAAATAAATTTTGGATTTTGATTTTGATTTTTATAGAATAAAATAAAGAAAATAAAAAAAAAGAAGGAAATCAGAATTAATTTTGATAGGAAAGTAAAATTAAATAAGACTATTAAAGATTGAAAATCAAAATTTTGTGAAAAGGAAAGTCAAAATTAATATCGGATTCAAGTCCGATTCTTGAAATATAAAATTTCTTAAAAAAGTTGATTCTTGATTTCCAAATTATTACCAAAAATTAAAAATATAAAAAATATAAAAAAAATATAAAAAGAAAAAAAGAAAAACCTAGGTCTATAAAAGGAGAAAACCCTAGAGGGGAAAGGGGGGGAGACAACACACGCAAAAAAAAAGAACACAAGAAAAACCCTAGAGAAACCTTGGAGAAACCCTAGAAAAAAAAACCTAGAAGGGGGGAGGAAAAGAAAAACCCTAAAAAAATTTTCTAGTGCTCTTTGTCACCAAAGCTGCCATCCACCGACACCATCATCATCCTCAAACCGAGCCACTGTTTTGCTGAGTCATCATCACCATTCGAGCCCTGCTATTACTAATCATCATCATCAACACTTATACAGTGATCAAACCTTGTCCACCACCGTTCCAGCTAGCACTGATAACAGCCTTATCACCAAGCCATCATCGCTGTGTTGTTTCTTTCCTCCTTCGCGTTGCATGCCTGACCCGTTTCAAGCCTGTTGCCGCAGGTTTGCTCTGTTCTAAACTAACCAAGCACCGACACCAAATCACTACTTCATCACGGGAACTATTGCTGCTGGCGTGTTGTTGAACCGTTCGTCCTCATCACTGGTCCCTGTTATATCACTGTTGCTGGACTTTGCGTAAGTCGAGTTGCTTTGTCACACTAGCCACCAGCCTGCCTATCTTGCAGTGCTACTGCAAGGTTCTCTGTTCTTTTGTAGCTGTTGCTACCGTACTTGCTTCCTACCCGAGATTGTTCATTGCAGTAGCATTTTGCTTAGAAAAGAAAAAGCCACGTGAAAGTGAAAGATGACAAAGATTGGGCTTTAATTCCGTTTGGATGAAGGCAGAAGTTCACGTTGTAGAGGAAGGGAAATGTAAAGCTTCTAAGGTTGAGGTAAAAAGTACACTAACACTTCCTTTAGGATATTTAAGAATTTATTTTTAATTAACTTATTTAGGTTTGGGAAAATTGTCTAATCTGTTCATTTTAATATACTTTCTGTTGATAATTTTATTTTTAGAATTAGATTCATTAATAGAAATTAAAGCAGGTCTTAAGATTATGTATGACAATCATAACATGCTTTGTAAGTTAAAGTTATAATGTAAATTATTTGAAAGAAAATTAAGAATAAATAAAAATAAATAATAAAAATACAAATATTCCGACGATGGAATTTTGAAGGTACTGCGCTTGAGTAGTACTTTTAAATATCTTGAGGTGAGGAGGCTCTTTTTAAGTCTTACCAGCTTGATGGAAGATTTAAAAAGATATTTCCAATATTTAAAACTCAAACTTATCAAAAATTGAAATAAGAATTAATTAAAATTAACTGCAATTAAAAGAATTAGTAGTCAAATTAGGAATTAAGAGTCATAGAGATTAATTTAGAAATAAAACATAAAAAAATAATATAACTACAAATATTCCGACGACGGAATTCTAAAGGGACTGCGCTTGAGTAGTACTTTTGGATGTCTTGAGGTGAAGAGAGTTCTTTTAAGTCTTGCCAGCTTGATGGAAGATTTATAGGACATTTACAAGATTTAATAAATTAAATTATAAAAATAAAAATTAAATTAGATTAGATTAAAAAAATAGTATATTAAAATTAAGTTTATTATAATAAAGAATAAAGATCAAATTAATAAATTAGAATTAAAATTAGAAAATAACTAAAATAAATGGAAATTAAATTAAATTAAATATTTTAATAAATGTGAATTATTTCGAGGATGGAATTTAAAGGGAATTGCGCTTGAATAATTTCTTTAAAAATTCCTAAGGTGAGAAAGTTTCTTTAAGGTCTTACCAGCTTGATGGAAGGTCTTTAAGAAAATCTTCAATATCAAATAATACATGTTTATTTAAAGATATAAAAATATATGAAAATAATAATTTATATAAGAAAATAATAACAATAGAATAAAATAAGATAAAATAATAAATAGAAATTGGATAGGAGTCAAAATAGGATTTGCATAAAAATATCTAAACAATCCGACGACGGAGCCTCTTCAAGAAAGGCGATTGGTCCTACTTGAATACTCTTGAGGTGAGAATAACTTTTAAGTTGTCCAACCAGTTTGATGGAGGAGACTTAAAAGATTTTTCAATATTTAATTATATCGAAATTAAAGTAAAAGGCAAAATTAAGATAATCTTAGATCACTTGGTACCATTTTAGGATGGGCGTTGTAAGGGTGCTAATCCTTCCTCACACGTAACCGTACTCCCAAACTTAGAACTTTTAACGTAGACCAGGCCTTATCCTTAGTTTGAATAGGTGACCAATCACACCTAGGTTAGAATGATTGGTGGCGACTCCATAGTTTTGTGTCTAGCTATTAGGTTTCTCGAAACTTAATACGTTACGACAAATACCTCAAAGTTAATTATGGATTTAACTTTTTTTTTCTATTATGATAAGGCATTTTGGAATATAATTTGATGTTTGATCTTTTTTTTTTATGTTTTATCTCTCTTTTATTGAATTTTTTTTATTTTTAAGTAAATAAGAGCTCATGCAACGATAAATATTTCTTTTGGACGTAGAGATACAAAGAATCCAAACAACATCAATTTCAACAACATTAAAATATTATCTAACTTTAAAAGAATTAAAATATGAGTTTGTATATAATACACTAACTGTCACACCAAGCGCTTCAGCAAGGGAATAGGCAGGGTGCTCAATCGCACATCGGATAGGAAAGGGCAGGTTGCTGGACATATAAGCATCGGCGCCGCACAGCTTAATAAGTCAGTTTCGCGGGGATAAGGTAATGGTCACGTTACAAGTGGTATCAGAGCCGATCCTGAACAACTCCAACTCACGCCAAATGTCATGAGCCAACCTTGTATAAGGCTATGACCGGGTAGGATGTCATGAGCCAACCTTGTATAGAGCCATGATCTGGTAGATAGGCTTTGGGGAAAACAGAATCAATGGACTTAGGAAAATGAAATCCTTGGAATTAGGAAAAGTGATCTCATTTCAAACATTTTAATGGTTACTGGTAGCATAGCTATAAAAATCTTTAGCTTTTTAAGTGGGTGAGCAGTCGGCGGAATGTTAGGCTGCCTCACTGGTTAAGGTATGTGCAAGTACACCCATCTAGGGCTACCCTCCTTGGCCCCAACGATCGTGTGAAAGTCTCAAAACTCTTTTGTAAGCTTTGTAATATTTTCATTATCAATAAAAACACATTTTTTTTCTATGGAGGCACTTGTGGTTTGATGGTATGCTTTATTTATGCCCCGAGATTTTACCGTGTTCCTTGTAGTGACTTATCGTTGGCTCATGACTTGCCCAGATTATCGAGATAATTGGCTGACTTGTGTGGACGAGACCATCCAAGTGCCGCACGGGCTATCGCTTCATTGTGAGAAAGCTTAGTCCATGACAGCTGGTATCAGAGCTAGGCAAGTGTGCTAGCAAGCGAAAGAAAATGGTGATGACTCAAGGAGGGTCTGATGATCGAGAGAGAATTGAGGAGCTTGAGGCTGCAGTGGCTGCCGTTAAAGCTTACATGGTCACTAATGACCGATTGGAAGAAATTGAGATAGCCCAGCGAGAGCTATCCGACTCCGTAGCCAACTTGAGCGAGGAGACTAGAGAGGCACTAAGAGTTATCCAAAAAGAGTTCGAGGAACTCAAGGCTCAGATCAGTGTGCTTCAAATTGCTGTGGGCAGGGCGGGTTCTAGCACAACAGATAAGAGGAAAAGAGCTAAGGTGCCAGAGCCGCATCGTTACGAAGGGGCAAGAGATGTAAAAGAGCTTGAGAATTTCTTGTTTGACATTGAAAAATACTTTCGAGCAGTGCGCATAGAATCGGAGGAGGAAAAGGTTGCGATGGCCTCAATGTATCTTGCTGGAGATGCCAAGTTATGGTGGCGTTCAAAGTTTACTGGCGATGAGTGCCCCATCGAAACATGGAAGGATTTAAAGCAAGAGTTGAAGAACCAATTCTTCCCTAAGAATGTGGAATACTTGGCCCAAAGAAAGTTGAGGGAGTTGGTCCAAACAGGAACGGTGCGAGAGTTTGTCAGGAGCTTCTCTACCCTGATGTTGGATATTAGGGACATGTCTGAGAAAGACAAGATGTTCTATTTCCTTGAGGGACTTAAGCCTTGGGCTAGGACTGAACTTCAAAGGCAGAAGATACAAGATGTAGCCACAGCTATGGCTACCGCCGAACGCCTAAACGATTACAATGATAGCTCAAACAAACGTAAGATCCCTCCTTCAGCTGACAGTAACTCTAATTACGAGACTGGGGGAAAGTTGGCTAGAGTAGATAGATCATCAAGTGGGGGAGCAGACAAGAGGCTGCCCACTCGAGAAACACCCCAATCCAAGATAAACAACGCTCAAAGCTTCAAGCCAAGACAACCATTAGCTTGCTTCCTTTGTTAGGGACCACACCGAGTTGTGGAATGTCCCCACAGAGGTGCCTTGAGTGCCCTCAGGACTACTTCTCAAGAGACATCTCAACCACCATAAACTACTGAGGATGATGTAAATGAACCTGCGAGGATGGGCTCGATTCGATTCCTAAATTCTCAATTGAATGTGATGAAGAAGGAGCCGGAGAAAGGCCTAATGTATGTCGAGTTGGAGATAAATGGGAAGAAAACAAGGGCCATAGTGGACACAAGCGCGACCGACACTTTCATCACTCCAAACGAAGCTAAGAGGTGTGATCTGAAAGTAAACAAGGATTGTGGGCAAATGAAAGCGGTGAACTCACCGGTCGCCGCCATTAGTGGGAGCTCCAAGAACGTGATGACCAAAGTTGGACCTTGGGAAGGAGGCGTGAATTTCACCGTTTCCACCATGGATGACTTTGATGTTGTTTTGGGATTGGACTTCATGATAGTGGCTCAGGCAATCCTGGTTCCTGCTGCTAGTTACTTGCTATTCTTGGGGGAACGTCCTTATGTAATGCCGGCTACTATTCTCCCTAAAAGTGAAAAAATTATCTCGGCTCTACAGTTCAAGAAAGGGATCAAGAGGGGAAAGCCCTCATATGTGGCCCTGCCAATCTACAAAGAAGGAACAGGGTCAGAGTTGGTGCCAAATGAGATTAGCACAGTTTTGGAAGAGTTCAAGGAGGTGATGCATGATCGATTGGCCCAGGTATTACCACTCCGCTGTGCAATAGATCATGAGATCGAGCTAGTCCCGGGAGTCAAACCGCCTGCAAAGGGACCCTATCGTATGGCTCCCCCAGAATTGGCTGAGTTGAGGAAGCAACTAGACGAGTTATTGCAAGTTGGGTTCATCAAACCATCTAAGGCCCCCTTTGGCTCTCCTATACTCTTCCAAAGAAAACAAGATGGAAGTTTACGACTGTGTGTCGATTATAGGGCCTTGAATAAGGTAACGGTGAGGAACAAGTACCCAATCCCTTTGATTGCAGACCTCTTTGATCAGTTGAGTCAAGCCAAGTACTTCTCCAAACTCGACCTTCAGTCTGGGTATCATCAGGTCAGAATCGCCGAAAGAGATGAACCGAAAACCACATGTGTAACCCGGTATGGTGCCTTTGAATTTTTAGTAATGCCTTTTGGACTAACCAATGCTCCTGCCACATTTTGCACTTTAATGAACCAGGTATTCCATGACTATCTTGATAGGTTCATGGTAATCTACCTAGACGACATCTTGGTTTTTAGCTCAACCATAGAGGAGCATTAGAAACACTTGAGACTTGTTTTCCAGATGCTTCGAGAAAATCAATTGTATGTGAAAAGAGAGAAATGTTGCTTTGCCCAAACGCGAATCCATTTCTTAGGGCACATTGTGGAACAGGGCCAAATTCCAATGGACATGGAGAAAGTCAAGGCTATCAGGGAATGGGCGACCCAGAAGAATGTCAAAAAATTGCGCTCCTTTCTTGGGTTAGCCAACTATTACAGAAAGTTTGTGGAGGGGTACTCCCGAAGAATAACGGCCCTCATCGAATTATTAAAGAAGGATAAGAGGTGGTCGTGGACTTCAGAATGCCAAGAGGCCTTCGAGGGTCTAAAAGTAGTGTTGATGAAAGATCCCCGTGTTAGTCCTCCCTGATCTTGGAAAACCCTTCAAAGTACAAACAGATGCTTTAGATTTTGCTATTGGGAGAGTATTATTACAAGAGAGGCACCCGGTCGCCTTTGAAAGTCGCAAGCTAAATGAGACAGAAAGGAAATACACCGCCCAAGAAAAGGAGCTCCTAGCTGTAATTCATTACTTAAGGGCGTGGCGACATTACCTGCTCAGGTCGAAGCTTGTTGTTAAGACAGATAACACTGCAGTTAGCCATTTCCTTACTCAGCCCAAGCTCACAGCTAAGCAGGTGAGATGGCAAGAGTTCTTAGCCGAATTTGATTTTTGCTTTGAGTATAAGGCGGAGAGCTCTAACAAGTAGTGGATGCCTTGAGCCGTCGAGCAGAACTAGCAGCACTAAAAAGGATAGCTCCCATGTCAGCTACCATGGTGACCACGGACATTCACAAGCTAATCGAAGAGAACCTGACTAAAGACCCCCAAGCCAAGTCCATAATGAAGATGGTGGAAGATGGGAAATCCAAGTACTTTTGGATAGAGAATGGAGCATTGTTGACAAAGGGGCCCAGATTGTTTGTACCAAGAGCCGGGAACTTGAGACAGATGTTGATGCGAGAATGGCACGATACCCCGTGGGCCGGTCATCCGGGTTGGCAGCGCACCTTTGCTTTACTAAGACAGGGCTACTATTGGCCATACATCAGACAAGATGTGATGGACTACACAAAGACATGCCTCGTCTGCCAGCAAGATAAAGTTGAAAGAAAGAAGCAAGCTAGGTTACTTGAACCACTAGCAGTACCAACCAAGCCTTGGGAAAGCATTTCTCTTGATTTCATAACTGGCCTCCCAAGAGTTGGTGATCTTGGGTCGATTTTGGTAGTGATTGATCATTTTTCGAAGTATGCCACTTTCATACCAGCTTAAAAGTATTGTACAGCTGAAGACACTGCTCGTCTTATCTTCAAACATGTAGTGAAATATTGGGGTATTCCACAAAACATCGTCAGTGACAAAGACTCGAGATTCACAGGGTCATTTTGGCGGGAGCTCTTCAACATATTGGGGTCCCAACTGAGTATCTCATCTAGTTACCATCCTCAGACGGATGGGCAAACAGAGCACTTTAACGAATTGTTAGAGGAATATCTGAGACACTTTGTGCAAGCCATCAAAAGGACTGGCCACCGCTTTTAGATGTAGTACTATGCTTCAATGCTCAAAAGAGCTCATCCACCAACAAGAGTCCCTTTGAAGTGGTCATGGGACAACAACCACGATTACCCCACACCTCCATTAAGTAGTACAAAGGGAAGAACCCCCAAGCCTTTAACTTTACAAGGAGTGGAAACAGAACACTGAGATCGCTCGGGCTTACTTGGAGAAAGGTGTCGAAGAGCATGAAGAAGTGGGCTGACAAAGATCGGAGAGCACAACAGTTTAGTGTTGGTGACTCGATCTTGGTGAGATTGGTGCCTAAACAGCTTAGATTCTTACGAAAGCGGGATCGTCGATTGGTGCGCAGATATGAGGGTCCAGTGACAATTCTTGACAAGGTGGGACAGTCCTCCTACAAAATCGACCCTCCAAAATGGAGTACACCCGGTGTTCCACGTGAGTAACTTAAAGCCATTCCACTCAAATCCAACAGATCAAAGCAGAAGTAGATCAACTAGGGTGGCCATCAGCATGAAGTCACCCTCAAAGCGTCGCGTTGAAGAGATTTTAGCATACAGACACTCGGTGGTGTCAAGAAGGCCAATCCATGAGCACTTGGTAAAATGGGAGGGCCTAGGACCAGAAGAAGTCAGTTGGGAAAGAGAAAATGACCTAAGAGCTTTCATGCAAAAAATCGAAGAGTTCCAAGCCAGCAAGTCAACGAGGACGTCGACAGATTGAGTGGGGAGAATGTCATGAGCCAACCTTGTATAGGGCCATGACCGAGTAGGATGTCATGAGCCAACCTTGTATAGGGCCATGATCGGGTAGATAGGCTTTGGGGAAAACAGAATCCATGGACTTAGGAAAATGAAATTCATGGAATTAGGAAAAGTGTCCCCATTTCAAACATTTTAGTGGTTACTGGTAGCATAGCTATAAAAACTCTTTAGCTCTTTAGGGGGGTGAGCAATCGACGGAATGTTGGGCTGCCTCACTGGTTAAGGTATATGCAAGCACACCCATCTAGGGCTGCCCTCCTTAGCCCCGACAATGGTATGGAAGTCTCAAAACTCTTTTGTAAGCTTTGTAATATTTTCATTATCAATAAAAACATATCTTTTTTCTATGGAGGCACCTGTGGTTATGATGGTATGCTTTATTTATGCCCCGAGATTTTGCCGTGTTCCTTGTAGTGACTTATTGTTGGCTCATGACTTGCCTAGATTATCAAGATAATTGGCTGACTTGTGTGGACGAGACCATCCATGTGCCGCACGGCCTATCGCTTCATTGTGAGAAAGCTTAGTCCGTGACACCAAGTGTGCCAAAGGAGGAAGGTAGGGTGGCCAGCCAGCACGCCAAGCACTAAGAAGGGGTAGGTAGGGTGTGCCTCGGGTGGGGTTTGTTGTGACGAGGACGTCACGAGGCTGGATGGGGGAGAGTGTCATGCTAAACGCTCTAGCAAGGCAGTAGGTAGGATGCCTCAATCCCATATCGAATAAGAAAGGGCAGGTCGCTGGGCTTATAAGCGTTGTCACTGCACACCCCAATAAGCCGGTTTTGCGGGGAGAGGGTAAAGGCCACGTTACACTGACAAGCCAATGTATCAAAGGTTGACACATTATCAATAAGCAAATTAAAAAAATAAATAAATAAATAAAAATAAAATTTTTTTCAAATTGTTTTTAAGGACTTATTGATGAGGCGTTAACCTCTGATACATTAAGAGTTTATGAGGCAATATGCTGTTAGTGCATCATATGTAAATCCTTAAAATATTATATAGTATCTAATTCATTTAAAAAATTAATTATCAATATATTTAAAACAATTAAAATAATTAAGCATAATTTGTTATCCATTTCTTTGAATTTTGTAAATTCTAAAAAAAATTATATAAAATTATTTAAGAGAATCCAAATAGCATTAAAAGTTAAAAATGAAGTTATATCTTATCTAATTTTAGAGATTTTAATCAATTATCTAAAATCTTATCACTTAAAAATTATCTATTTTAATAATTTAACTAAAACTTAGATACTTCAAATAAAATAATTAAAATATAATCTAATTTAAAAATAATTAAAATATTATATGATTTCTAATCAATTTAAAAAATAAAATTAATTATTTAATACATTTAAATAGTTAAAATAATTAAGCTTAAATTTTTAAAAAAAACATGTGAATAGTTCGAATTTTAATTCAAGTAAAATTATTTCGTGCATCATGCATTTTTAAACTAGCTTTTAAAATAAAAATAAATCTCTTAGCATTATTTGCTATGGAAAATGGTGACTAAAACAAGATACTTTTATACTTCTTAAAGAGTGTTTAGTGAATTGGTTACATGTGTAAAATGATTTCAAAGAAAGACTTCATTGTATCCTATAACCATTCAACAAACTCTTATTGCATATTGTAACCGGTGAAGGTGAAATAACACTAAAGAAATTGGCATTATAACAACACACCTTAAAGTCACTTAAGCATTTTTAAGAATTCATTTAAAGTATAACAAAAAGTTCAAAAAACCAAAGTGTTTGAATGCACTTGAAGAACAAATTCATCTTCGCCACCATAGAAAGAGACTTTACCAAGCAACAGAGATGAGAAATAAAATTCCATTTTGGGGCAAGTAAAATAAAGGGTTAATTCCTGCCTTGTTCCTTACAAGTTGAGTTCGAGTGGTTTATACGACCTTCATCCTCAACTCTCTACTTCACACACCAAACCCCACAATGTTGCTTATAATGATAACAGTTACTTTTGTTTTTCATTTTTTCCCTTTTCTTTAATCAAATTATTTCTCACTCATATAACAATGATTTTCTACATTACTACCATCTGGATGAAACAAAATGAAGGAGAAAAAGTAACATTCTTCTACTAACCACTATTCTACAAAGCCTTATAAGTCAACTAGCCAATCACTTGTTCCAGTTTCGCTCGTATGTGGGGTTATACAGGCACCCGTCTGCCCCGGTATCGATCAAAGAACTACACCACAAAAAAGGAGGACCAATGTTAGTTCAATAATTTCCTTAAAAAACCACCTTGAAGAGTTGAATAATAAAGGAATCATATCAACAATGCTTCAAAACATATGATCTGGAACTTAGCAACTCAGGGATCAAATACACAAAAAATTAGAATCATATGATCTCAACAAGATTTTCACTCAAGACATAAAGGTCCATCAATCACTTCAGCAACTAACACAAACTTTAAGCCTGCTCAATGGCAGGAAAATGAGAGAGAGAGAGAGAGACAGCAAAGAAAAAGTACTTTCACACATAGTGTACTAAGACTGATCACTGTTTTTTATCCGTAGACTGATGACTCATACTTTCAGTTCAATGCCAAATAAATTGCATGTCTACAAAGCCGTAACCTGTTAGTCTATACCCATTTAACCATGCTCCATTTGGTTACTGCAAAATCTTTTGGTTACCAAAATCTTTTTAACTGCCTAGATCTATACTTCTAAAACTGAAACCAGATTCCACAACAGAAAGATCCTGTGAAGGATGTTCGATCTGTGCAAGCTTTAAATCGTAAAAGCTGCAATAATCACAAAGATCAAGTGTCTTCCTCCTTTTACTGTTCATGATTTTCGATTCAATGCTCCTATAATCATGCCTGTATGCAATGCTCTATGTTGAGACAAAAAGAAAAGTTGGGGAAAAAAGGTGGATAAATTAGGGTTGCAACCTTAATCTAAACAAATTTTATGACATCCTTATAGGTTTTGTGACCATCTCTACGGATGCCAAAGTAATAAAAAAAACTGGAGGCACCATGTGCATAACATGATCCCTTGGGCAAATTAAGTAAAAGGAGGTGCAGAATTCTAAAATAAGTAGATTAGTATTTGGATATCAAAGATATACACCTATACATAAAAATATTAAAAAGAAAAATCTACAAACAATGGCTAATGTTATCAACTAAAAAAGGGACATTGTAGATTCCAAGTATTTTCGAAGTGCACAAGAAAACAGTGAAATGAGGAAATGTACAAGTAGATAATGGGATGTACTCTTTTCACAGCAGCCATGATAGATTTACATTTTTCGGGAGGGAAGCATAACACTAGAGAATTTTACCCTTCATATCATCATGGTAAGCTGCTCAAATAAGGTCATGTATTCATATTTATCCCACCCCACCACCACCCCAACCACACACCCCCCCCCCCCCAAAAAAAAATAAAAAGGTTTGAAGTTAGTTTAGTTAGGTTGCCTCAAGCACTTTTTGCCTCACTGAGCTGCTAGGGCAGGTTCCAAGGATAATTACTTGTTTTAGTCATCACTGCTTTAAGGTGCCTGAACTCAGCACCAAATCATGCAGCTGATAATATTATGAAGATATTCACAAGTTTTCTCATTTTCTTACATCTTCCCTCTCACTATGTCGGAAAGAGAGCTGAAAACCATGGTTTATATTAACTAAATATTTGCAACAGGCAACTGGACTTCATTGAAAAGCAAGATGAAAGCATCTCAATAAATGAACAACCCATCGTAAATATAGATTCTGTTGTGGTTTAATGAAGTCAGTAAATTAACCAATCCAATATTACTGGTTTAGTAATCTCTTAAGATTTTACACAGATTTTAAATCATGTAAACAACCAACCACAAAATAACAAATTAATAGATTATAAGCATGCATGTGCAGCAGACACGTTATAAGTTAAAAACAAAATTTACTTGACTAAACTAAACATACCGATCTGACGTATGGTTGCTGCAAAAGCCAACCAAGAATTGGTATCCTCTGCAGAAACACAGCCAATGTTGGCCAAAAACCACTGCAAATGAAAGAAAAGTGGGCAGCAAGGGGATGGTAAATGAGAAGCTCAAAATTAACAGAAGCCAAGCACTTTTATTAAATTAAGATCATGAAAATTTCATTTACACCTAAAGAGCACAACGAATCCATAAGCCTCCAAGATCATGCCAAAGATAGGCCACCCAATGACAACGAAAAAGAAACCAACACCAAAAGAAATTGTTCCCTGCATTAATAGCAACAGATCGTAATGAAAAATGAGAGATGCATGCATAATATGTGTGTGAGAGAGAGAGTGGAATAAATGAAACCTTAAAATTTTGACGCTTCATGAAAAATTGCATGGTGGAATTTAGACCAATGGTTAAGGTCACCCCTGATATGAAAAGGATCTGATTAAAAAATGAAAGGAAAGAAGGCAGTGTTAATCAAGCATGACTGAAGGGGAAAGAAAATAGTTGTGAAAAGATAACATAAAAGATGATAAAGGTTAGCTTACATTTCCCATGGCAAGCAACCCCTTGTCGAAAAAGAAGATGATTCCCAGAAATGAGAAAAATATACCAAATCCTGTTAATCCTAGCCCAATTTCTGTTTCTCATAATTTCAGATATTAAATTATATGAAAGTTAAACGGAATAAAAATGAACATCAAAGTTGCTAGTTCGACTTAATACTGATTTAGAAAATGAATGAATGATGATGATGCTGATGATAAAGAAAGTTCTTTGTAAGGCAATATATTCGATGGCTTCTGACAATCTGCACAAAACCTCTCAATTGACTTTGTGAAACATATTTAAAAGTCCGAAATAAATTACCAGATACAATCATTCCAAAATTGCCTCAATGTAAGATAAAATGAACAGTTGGAAGGCATAAGATGAAGCAGTTATAAACTTGTACTAAATATGGGTAGAGTGGATGGAAGAACCAACTTTAGAGATTTCTAGGGATTTCACACTGAATCGTATTGCAAGCAACATGTCTCATAAAAATCACAAGATTCATGGATACGTTAATTGACTGAAAAGAAGCACAGAAAGCAGAAAAGAAAATCAACATAGAAGCTCACTCTTTCGATCGTTCATTTCAAAGGAAACCATTGTGCTGAATTATTCAGATGCGTGTTACCTTCAAGGAGCAAAACAAATAAGAATTTGAATCAAGCTCAAATCTGCAAAAGAGAAAACAGAATCTCGGAAGTAAATAAGATCTAAAAGAAGAAAAATTAAGTTTTGTTTACCAAGAGAGAAAATTGGGTTTTCTGGTTAATCAAACAGAGGAAGAAGTGAGAGTTCTATGCGAAACGAGAATTGAGAGAGATTCTTTCTTTCTATTCTCTTGAAATGTAAAGAAATTCAGAAAAATTCGTTGATGCTCTCTTTTTCTGTTCCTTGTTTTATTTGCCTAGCAACCACGTTTGCCCAATCAAGTGTCTATAGTCTAAATAATAATAATAATAATAATCTTTTATATATATATATATATATATATATATTATCTTATCATATATATCACATATATATACATTATATTATAAGGTATATGCTTACATCTATCTTTTTTATGATGAAAACTCTTATGTGAATAGTTTAATTTTTTGACATGTAAGCTTTGTAATAGTTACCAAATAAGTATTAAATCAATAGTTAAACATGTATTCAACAATTACTTAATTTATAGCACACCTTAAATATTAAATAGTTGGCTTAATTTATTGCTTTAAAATTTGATTTTTATATTGAACTTATGTTATGGTATTATTTAATCATGTATTAAACATAATATATTATATATAATATATCTCTATGATATCTATATTGCATTTAATAATTAAGTAATAAATATATTACTTTAATTATATTTAATACTGGAAGAGTAGAGACATTTAAATATACAAATTTTTTAATTTTATTTATTATATTTAATATATATTACTTATATTTAGACTTGTTTATAGGTCAAGCTTAGCTTAGGCTAGCTATTAAGAAACTGAGCATGAGCCCAAGCCCTAAAATTTATAATCCTTAAAATTTCTCAGTCTATGAAGAAAATTATCTTAAAATAATTTTTAAAAACTATCTAATCCAAAAATATTTAAAAAATATAATTTTAATACTATCTATTTAAAAAACTTAATAAAATATTAATTGATATTTATTTATATTATGAAATAAATAATTTTAATTTATTTTAAAAAAATATTTTATTAACAAAACTGAAAAGAATAAAAATAAGTTATCAATATCATATCTATTATTTAAATATCTAAAATTATTATTTTTCTAAATAAATACAATTCATGTATAAAACATCTAAATTTATAAATATATATGTTACATATGTATTTAAATAGATAAAATTAATTCGTGCATTGCACAAATTATTGTGTTTTCAAATATATATAAATAATTTTATGTTATAATTATTCTTTTATATATATTGTATGTATATAAAATGCATATATATAATAATGACTATTTATGTCAATAATAAAAATATACCTAAAAATGTTACTTTAATGCTTGAAAATTGTTAAAATATATTTTTAACTTCTATTTTAACATTTTGTTGGTGTACTTAATAATTTTATTTATAATATGTCTTTATTTTTTATTCTTCCTAATATTTGTTTATTTTGAATTTTATAATTTTTTAATTAAATATTTAATTTTTTATAATTGAATATTTTGATTATATAATATATATTTTATATATATTTTAACAAATAAATTAAATAATATTATTTTATATATTTACAAATTTAAATAATTAAAACTAATTCATACATCGCATGAGTAAAAGCTAGTTTATATATATATATATATATATATATATGTATATATAAATATATGTGTGTATATATATATATATATACACACATATATAAAACCTAAAACAGTTGATTCAAAGTAAAACATCCAATGTGGATAATTCAAAATTTTGACATGTGTAGTATTTGAAAATAAAGAATAATATATTTTTTCAATTTTTTAAAAGATAAAAATCTATATACATTAAAAATACAAAACAAATAAATTATTTCTTTAAATCAAGTATATATTTCAATTTCTACAAAATAAACATCCATATATATTAAAATTAAAGAAAAAAAATCACATATCATTTATCGATTTTTTTGCACATATTTTATCAATATATAAAATATATTTATATAAATAATTAATTTTGATATAAATTTTTTATTTTGATGCACTTTTTTTAAAAAAAATTATATATTTCATATGAACATTAAGCAATAGGCATGTATGGTAAGATCTTTTCATTGTTAAAGTATAAAATACTCACCAATAGTCATTTGCTAATTGATCAAAACTTTTAATTTCAATAAGATTTAATTTTTTATAATAATCTTATAACTTATATAAATATATAAAAGTTTACGTGGATAGCTTAACATTTTTATACTTAAAATAATGAATTAATTTTAATTTTCTACAAAATAATCTTATTAAGTTAGTTATTTAATTTTAAAATTTTTAAAATTTAGAAAAAAAAACAAATTTCAACTATTTTAGCTACATTTAAATCAAATAAAATTTATCTTAGCATTTGATTTTTCTTTTATCACTTATTATGTTATTTTTAAATTAAAAATATCCATTTATTTTAATAGAAATTATCATAAAGTTTTAAATCTTTTTTATCAAAATAAAAATAGGATATTTAAATATATATATATATATATATATATATATATTAGCATTGAATTAAATTTCATGTCTTATTTTTTCAATTTTCGTTTCGTTTTCTTTTTTATATTTATTTGTACAATCATTTTGTTTATTTATTTGTTCAATCCCTTTTGGTAAGAAAAAAAATCCATATATATTATTTATTCTTTTGACACATATATTATCTTAAATGTTATATTTAATTATTTTGGATTGATTAAATTTTAAAATAAACTCAAATAATAAATTATTTTTATTTACATTTTTTCTTTACTTATTTTTTTATATTTGGAACTATTATAAATAAAGTTTTTTTTCAATATCCTAAAAAATAGAGTTTTAAATTCTAATTAATTAAAATAAGACTAATTTATAATCATTTAAATTCAAATTTTAGAAAAATAATCTTTTTCAAATATGAAACATTAACTAATAATCTCTTAATGATTAATGTAGCAGAATTGCTTTAATTCATAGTGTAACTATTTAATTTATTTATGTAATTTTTAAGATTTATTATATTTAATTTTCAAAATTTTTTAATTAGTATTTGATTTCAAATTATTTTTTAATTTCTTTGTTTTGTAGGGATATATATGGAAAACATAGGAATACAATGACTGCATTAGAAATGACTTTATGAAATTTAGCATAATTGAATAATGAAACTATATTGAGATTAAATGACTGAACTGTGTGACTTGAATCGATTTACTAGACTGTATGATATGGAAAGAATGATTGAACTAAGTGATTGATGTTGTGACTAAATTGGGATTGAAAAACTAGAATTGTGATTATTGAATTGTGTTTTAAGTGCAAGAGGGTTCGGATATATAGTACCGTTATACTACTAAAATTTTGTAAAATGCCTTAAAACCCTAAACTGCTAATAAGAGACTATTAAAATAAGAAATATGGAAGAAAAAGAGTGATTACTTGAGTAAACCTTAAGGCGTATAGATGTGCATGAATTTGTAACACTGTTTTGGAAGGGATTTCTAACACTTTTAATCTTTTTCATAAAACTGAAAAGTTTTAAAATTGCTATTATACGTAAATAAAATATTTTGAACACTGTTTGTTGTGTTGAGAATGTTTTATACTATATAAAGTTTTTTTTGCGTTCACTGTTTTAAATACAACTATCACTAATCTTGTATACTTATGGACTAACTAAAGATATGTTTTGATTGAATATCATTTAATACAAAGTGTTCTGACTAGTTTACGAAACATATTATCGAAAGCTTTGAACGTCTAACTGAAGTGAGTGTTCTGAATTTCTAGATTGATTGACTTTGTTTTACTGAGAGTTTTGATTATT
Organism: Heritiera littoralis; assembly: GCA_031772115.1. Taxonomy (NCBI): domain Eukaryota; kingdom Viridiplantae; phylum Streptophyta; class Magnoliopsida; order Malvales; family Malvaceae; genus Heritiera; species Heritiera littoralis. Next base: position 5,609,652 of record JAPDPK010000024.1, on the reverse strand, counting down.
TGACTGAAGTTAAAGTTTTCATTGTATGACGGAAGTTAATGTTTTGAGTGTCTAATTGAAGTAAATGAATTTAATATTGTGAACTAACTAAAAGGGTTTTGCTGAAAGTTCCATTTATTTAATAAAAGCTAATGCTTTGAATGCTTTAAATTAACTGACATTGTTTTACTGATAGCATTTATTTTTCGACTGAAGTTAATGATTTGAATGTTTAGGATTTGACTGAATGTATTGAATGATATGATTTGACTTGCTAACGATATGTCTACTCTGATTTTACGTATTAAAATGACGTTTATTTGTACAGAACGAAATGATTTTAATTCATGGTTTCATAACTATTTTAAGATGGAATTCTATAAATCGAGTGTGCACTGTGGGAGTTACCTCTAGAACCTACGGGACTAAGAGCTACACGATGTTACGTAGCTTTAGAATCCATGGGATTTTAAAGTGAAACTTGATTCCCAAAAGTTTACATTTTGAAGGTGTTATTGTATTATGTTTTGAAAGTGTAAAGTATGGTTTTATTGTTTTCATGAGAATCAAGCAAATGATTTGAGACTACTGGCTCCCCATAGTTACCTTAGGGTAATCATGTCATATTGAGTGATTGTACTATTTGCTAGTAGACCTTGAGCAAGTTTACAATCACCTTTGCATCACCTGCTTCATAGTATTGTGGGGTGTACTGTTTGCTGTTGACCATGACCAAGTCTTCAGCGGTCCTCAAGATTGTCATTGGCTCCGTGACACTAAATGGACACCTTTTTTACTGTGGCCACATCTCGTCACTGTTTACTCCTTGTTGGGATACTAAATCTACACGATTCTATTGGGATGTTGCCATGTCTTCACTAAACTGTTTATTGAACTGTTTACTAAACTATTTATTGAACTATTTACCAAAATGATTACTGAACTATTTACTGAACTGCTATAATATTGTATACAAAACTGTTTATTAAATTGTTTACTGAATTGATTACTGAACTGTTATAGTACTTTTTACTAAACTATTTATCGAACCATTACTAAATTGTTCATTGAATCATTTACTGACTATTTACTAAATTGTTTGCTGATTGTCTATAGAACTGTTTACTAAACTGTTTACCGAACTGAATATGGAATTTTTTAATGGATCATTTACTGACTGTTTACTAAAATAACTACTGAACTGTTTACTGAGACATTTACTAAATTGTTTATTAAATTAATCACTAAATTATTTACTGAATCGTTATCAATTGTTTACTAAATCGTCCACTAACTGTTTGAATTGCTTATTGAACCATTTACCGATAGTCTATTAAACTATTTTATTGAACTACTTACTGAAACTTTTACATATTGTTTATTGAACTATTTTGCTTACTAACTATTTGAACTATTTACTGAATCGTTTATTGACTAATTTACTGAATTTACTACCAAACTGTTTATTGAATCGTTTACTAACCGATTTATTGAGTGTTTTACTGAATGATTTATTAAGAAATTTACTGAATTATTTACTGAAACGATATTTTGAATTGGTTGCTAAAAACTTAAATGTATAGAAGTTTATACTCTTGATTTAATCGATTTCAAATTATAAAGGATTTGATAATGATTATTTACTATACATTATTGTCACTAAGAATTAAAAAGGGCTTTGACATTAATTTCATACGTATGAATTTCTTCTTTGTAAAATCTTTTATAGATTCCCTATAATTGGACTTAGGGATTGGGACAAGTAAGGTGCTCTAAAGCATCCTTTTATACTCAACTTGGTAGCCATAACCAATTATCGTATTCTTTCCGATAAAGTACCCAAACACAATATTTGATAATAACTATAAGTGCATGAGTATGTTTTAGATACATGCATGTAATTGTGCGTAGTATCAATTCTTGTTATATATGTTTCTTATTAGACGTAAACTCACCCCTACCTCACAGACTATTTGCAATGGTAGCTATCATTATTAAGAAATGATTATAATCGAACTCCTACAAGGCTTTGATATTGTACCTTGCAGGTATAATTGTATAGTTGCTTTATTGTATTCAGACATTTATTGTATAGTACTTTAGTGTGTAAAGGGATGTGAATAGTAAACTTAAGGAATCTAAGTGTCATTTATAGTCTTTGATATTAGATATTGGTATAGTTGAAATGATTTATTCGAGTATAGTTAAGAAGTACTTTAACTTGACATTATGTAATTAAGATGGGAATGTAAGAAAAGAATAAATATGTACTGTAAATAATTGTACTGGGACCAATCTAAATAGTTAAACGTTGATTTAACTAAGGAAGTTTTAGCTTAATGTTAGAGTGATGACACCGAGCACAGTCCAACCAACTAAGTGAAAATGAAAAAAGTTAATTCCAATTTTTACGAATCGGAACATGATCAAAGTTGATATCAAAGCAAGGTTAGTCCGATATGTATCAATGTCTATAGGTCAGAAATGGTTTACATCCCTTAAGTACTGTACTTGTCTGAATAGAAATTGTGAATGATGTTTGGAAAATGTATTAAGATGATTGTTCTGTATAAGAAAAGTGATAAAGCACAATAATGATATGAATGGATAGTGGCATTGAACTATCGAATTACTTGAGTTGAATTTGGAGGACCAAATTCTTTAAGGAGGCGATAGTGTGAGAACTTCATTTTCCTAATACCCAATATAAGTTAGGAGTAACTTGAACTTGGAAGAGGTTAAGGGTTTGAGTCGCTCCAGATGCACTCAAGGTGATAAATGTCCTGGGAGGTACTCCAAGCACCTTGGGACAAAATCGTAAGTGACCTATGGGGTATCCAAAGCGAACAATACGTTGTGAGTAAGGCTAGCTCTTGGGGGTGGATCCCTGGCCCACAAAAGGGTGGGTACACCAGGTCCTTATAGAACAATACTCTACTCATCATTTTATTTTTTGTCGCAACCCTTGCACTTGTGGTATAGGTTTTAGATGCAACAATAGATAATCTAGAAGGGAGAGTAAAGGGGTGAGTTTACGTCCTGTAAAGAATACATATAAAGATACAGATATCATAAACCATAAATAATTTCTAAATCAAATATTAAATACCAAAATTTAAGGAATAATTCTGAAGCATAAATTTGGAAGGAGTTTTGTCTACAACTCGTTAGGATTTTAGGGCTGAGTAAAAAACGACGCTTTAAAAGCACCTCACTTATCCCTTTTCCGAACACCTAAGCTATAGAGGAGTCAAGATAATCTTATCAAAGAAGGAATTCATGCGTTCTGAAATCAAGATCAAAACAATTTAATGTAACAAAAATTCAACTTGCAAAACTATATTGTCCAAATATCCTGAATCAGTCAATATCATATCCTATATCATAGTTCAAAATGAAAACATAAATATTCATATCAAATCATTTTAGATTTCGAAGTTCAATTATCAGATATTCAGAAAATCATACAAATTACAGATAAGTAATAAAAAGTGGAGACATGGCAACAACTTAGTGAAAATCATGCAGTTTAGATATCTAGCAAGGGAAAATAATAAACAGATAGACATATGGCCATAGTCCAAAGTGATCCATAGTGATTGCGGATCAAGTGTCAGATGGGACTACTGTGAATTAGAACAAGGTTAGCAATTTAGATTTTAGAGTTTAGATGTCAAATACATATATTGCGAAATCACAATTAGCTAGTATCTCAAAACATAAAGGTTCATAATTCAAGATTCAAATCAATATTTTCAAATCTTACAGATATTCATAGTAAATCAAAATGCAAAGTCTTTAAAATCATGTGATTTTTATAGATGTTCATATACATTTCTAAAATACTATATTTTGGCGTATTCTTTAAAACAAAAATCTTAAATGGAAAATTCATAAATCTTCCAAAATCTTATAATTTAATATTTTCAAATATTGAATTCCTTAGGAAATCTCTATTCTTAAAGCGTTTCTTAAATTCCTAGCCTAAGTCGCAATAACTAAGGCTTTTTACAAAAATTCGGTAGCATAACGGTATAAATACTCTAAAACCTCCTACAAAAACATAGTTTATATATCCAATGCAGTTGATTTTAAAATCATTCTAGTATCTCTTACGTTCCTTATATATATTCCTTACCACTTAATCACAGTGTAGCTTATCCAAATTTAGTCCAGTAGTAAAAAATCCAGTAATTAAGCATATATACTCCTCGACACCAACTTATTCTCATATTGCAGAAAATCATTAAAATAGTTTAAATTCCAAAATTATCTTCACATAATATTTATAAGTCCTAAAGATCCTCTACAATTTCTAATATAGTAGCAATTCTGTCTATCTCTTACCGTTCGCCAAAATTGCAACTACCACCAAAACACCTCGGTTTCTGAATCCGACTTCACCAACAGTCTTATTTTAATTTATACATTATTTTAGGACCAATTTTGTATCAAATTGAGCATGATTTTTCTTTGGCCTTCACTCGGTCGAAAACTCTCACTACACTCTTCATTTTGCAGATTTAACACCATACTTGCGTTCTTCACATTCTCTACATTAATATTCATCAAGATTTTAATCAAATAAAGCATGATACTATTAAAACCCCAAGTGGCCGAATTCCCTAAACTCTTCTAAACGTGGATTTGTTTCATTTCAAGCACCTTTAAACAACTATAAAACTACTAAATGTACAAGCAAAAATAAAAAAAAGAAATGTCTTTCTCTCACCTTTCATTTAGCCAAAACTTTGAGGGAGAATTTCACCCACCAAATGCCTCCTCATAGCTTTCAAACTCTGGTATGTGGTAGAGGATATTGAAATGTTCAACTTTGCTTTTGGGTGTTTTACCTTTTGGGGTAGTTTTCCTAGGATTTTCTTAAGTTTTTCTCTTTTCCTTAAGCTTTGAAAAGAAAATGAAAATGGTGGTAATGGTGGCTGGCCAAAGCTTGAAGATGAAGTGCAATATCTTTGATATTTTAATATTTAGATGAGAAATGTAGTGGTGCAGACTATTCTCTAATAGTAACTTCCTTCATCTCATTAATGTATATTTCACATATTCATATTAAAATGGTCATATATATAATAGCCAAAATTTGACTTCAAGAAGGAATGGCCAATCGTGCTTGGTAAATTTACCAAAATGCCTTTATAATTTCATTAATTCCATTTATGTCTTGACCATTACAATATCTTTTAAACTATTTAATTAAATTACCATATATTTTATTTTCCTATAAAATATACTTATTTAATATAATATAACTCAAACTTTAACTTTTAATGGGGTTTGACCGATTAAAATAGCGAAATTGTGCTTTTAAGCATTTTCGTGTGATTCAGTCTACAAATTGGAACTGAGTGAGACATCTTCACACGAGTGTTCAACTATACTATTCTGTAAGTCTAAAATCAAATCATGTTGACCTATATTTAAAATTTACGTTTCTTCCAACTTAGGGACATAATTGTCATTTTAAAATTTGTTTACACGTTTCCCAAGACATGTACAAATGACAGAATTTCGAGATGCAGATTCTTACCATCTTAATATTTCACTCCAAATATTGATATTCTGAAGTCCGATATCCATTCAGATATTAGAATTCCTAGTAGGGCCCACAGTCACACTTTCTTCCTACAAGATAATTATTCACTATCTTTAAATTCAATTATTCTAACTTCAAAATCAATTTATATAAAAGGAAAGAAATTTTGATAGTATATTATAACGATTGCATATTATCATGTAGAAACATGTGTAAGATACTTGTTTATAGTTAGCATGGTATTAGTTCTTTTATATATGTTTCTTATTAGACGTAAAGCTCACCCCTTACACATCCCTACAGATTATTGTCAGTAGACCTGCTTGGTGTCCCCTATTACTGCAACCCCTTTTACATCCCCTGTACAATTTACTTATAGTAGTACTATAAATAAAAAATCTAAACATATAAAAGCAAAATAGTATACCTTTACAGTCTTGGAGCAACTGCCTGAGGGATACTGATTAACTAACCTCTTTAGTAGAATGAAACTACTACAAATAATTTGGAAGAAAGAAAAAGGGGGTAAGCTTACGCCTAATAAAAAATATATATAACAAAGCTGATACGATATATAGCTATATGGATATATTTTAAAACATCCTATCAGTACAGTAACAGACATTTTATTGAAAGGATACTATAACCGATTAGGTAACCAGGTTGAGTACAGAAGGATGCCTTAAAGCACCTCACTTGTCCTGGTCCTTAGTTCCGACTATAGGGAGTAACAGTTGATAGTTTCCTCAATGAATAATATAATAAACTAAATAGTATAAAGAGATAATTCAGTAAATCATTCAATAAACATTGTACAATTCAGTTCAATAGAATAGTTTAGTCCTTAAATCTCGAAACAATGCAATAACAGTTTAGATAAACAATGTTTTAAAAATTCATTAAAACTCAATCGGTAACAGTACAGTAGTTTAGTTTAGTAAAAACTGTACAGTGGAGACCAGGTAACACCAAAAGAGATCATGCAGTAATAATGTCCCAAGAAGGGAGAAACAGTAATAATAAGACATATGGCCATAATCATAGTAGTGTCCTCAGTGTGCATTGATTAGATGCCTACGGGACGGTTGATGACATGATTAGGATCAATCAACAAACAGTACAGTACAACCAGTGTAGCATAGTATACCTGAAGGCTATTATGGGGCCAAATAGTCTCAAAATAGTTCATAAAACAATGAAAATACCTTTTAAAAATCAATCTAGTACAAATCAATCTTTAGTCAGTCCTTAATTCAATAAAATCAGTAACAATGAAAGTTAAAGTATAAAAATTTAGCAACTATTCTTGGTTTGAAATCCAGTATTCAAAATATTTTATTTGTACATAAGAAGGATAGTAGTATTCCTATATATCTTAAAAACTAAAAAAATCATTAAAATCAGTCCTGGAAACTGAGTTATAAAGTTGGTACATCCTATGGACCTATATGCAACCTTTAGTTTCCTTTCACTTTTAATTTCTTTATAATTCCATAAATAATCTATCTTAGAGATTCTAAAATTTAGGGTTCAATCTAAGAAATTTCGACAGCATAACGGTACTATTAGTCCTAACCCTCATGCACAAAAACACAATTTAAAACCACAATGCCAGTTTTCACAATTTCAATCAAACCATCCAATTCGATCTCATAAAATCATTTTCATCAATTTCAATGCAACTCAGTATCCCTACGCCTCTTGCATATATCCCTTACCACTTGGTTTTCGCCGAACATATACAGTCAGTTGGTTAGGCTGTCTGCGATGCCTTTATAACACTCACTTTTCATAGCAATTAAATTTTAAATAAAATTCTATCTATAATTGATATTAATAATTACATTAAAAGTATCATTCCCAGTACATTTCACAAGTCCTACATCCCCTGCACATAAGTTATACAAAAGTGGTACTGTACAAGAAAGTCTGAACATATAAAGAAAATAAAATATACCTCTAGGGTTAGATAACTGCTACCTCAAGGTATCAAGAGAGCAACCAATCCATGGAATAGTATATCACTGTAAATAATCTGTGAGATGGAAAAAGGGGGTGAGCTAACGTGCTCGAAAAGAAATTCATATGCAATAATGATACTATGAAATCTATATGCATAAAACACTTAATTTTTAACAGTACACTAAGAGACATTTTTAGGAAGGATACTATAGACTGCTAGGTAACTGGATAAAGTTTGGGATGTACTTTGAAGTACCTGTTGTGTCCCAGTCTTTCGTTACGACTATAGGGAATAAACAGTTGGAGATTATATGAATAAACAGTATAAATTGTTTAAAAATCATTTCATGCAACGTTCAGAATATATACCATTTAATTGAAATCACCTCAATAAATAGTTCAGTATGAAAATCTAGTAAACAGTGCAGTATACACTTAGTGTAGTCGATATGTAAACATTTCACTTCAATATCAATAAAAATTTTAGTTCAGTAAAATATTACAGTACAGTACAGTGGAGACCAAGTAACACCCAATAAATATCGTGCCATAACAGTATCCCAAGAAAATAGAAACAGTAACAGTAAGACATATGGTCATAGTCACAGTGGGTCCACAATGTACACTTGCCAAGTGACAACTGCGGAAGTTGAAGACTTAGCAGGTCTATCAGCAACAGTATAGTAACAGTAACAGTTAGCATGATATGGGGCCTAATAGTCTCAAAATAGTTTTTAAACAGCATCAACAGTATTTAAGAAATCAATTCCAATGATAAAATCTTTAGTCATTTTATAAAGAAATATGTTGAAAAATATAAGCAGTTCAATAATAAAAATTCATAAAATATTCATAGTTCAGTATACACTCCTCAAAATGTTCTATTTATCTGTACAATAGTTATAAAAACATGCTGGTACCCTCACGTACATAGAATTCAATAACATGAATTTTTGAATATTGTTTTTCGGTATTAAATAAAAATATGCAATTTCAATGAATAAGATGAAATTAACCTAATAAATTCTTTATTTCTAATAATCAAGGATATTAAAAGATAATTTCATAAAATTACTAGAATTTTCGATAGTATAACGACTATTTCTAGCCTAGCTGTCCTGTATTGAAAACACAGTAAATAAACCAGCCAGTGTCCACAATTTCAACAATTCCAAAGCAATTGGCTTCAAAACAATTTTATAAAATCATTTTCAACCACCATATGCATTCACAGTATCCCTACATTGTCCATACTCATCCCTTACTTGTCAATTTCTACCGAAGCAACTGATAGCACCACTCAACTAATTACACTCCTAGGCTGCAAAAATATTATACCAACACCATCATTTCACCATACTTCAATCATAATAATTTCCTCTTCATTAAAATCTACTACATTATCTACAGTAATCATTAAACTAGTCTAATTTACATCGGTGCTAAAATACAACTATGCCTAAATCAACTTCGATTTTAATTCCGATCGCATCAACAGTCTTCTCTTAATTTACACATTCCTATGGAACCTAAAACAAATCAAATTGAGCACAATATCCCTTTCCCCCTTGTCATGACCGAATGGTACATGGAAAAAATTACATGATTTCTCAACAACTAAGCTTAGTTTCATGCTTCTTTATTGTTTTTCATCCATTTAGCACCATTATCAAAGTATCATGATTCATGTGTTCTTCATCATGGTTGAAACCCTAAGGGAGAGTTTGAAGTGGTTTTGATTCAATCTAAGGCTAAAATCATGTTTAACTAGCTTAATTACATCACTATCATTAAAACTTAAAGAAAATAAAACCATAAAATTATCTTATGGTGGTCGAAAATTGTGGGATGCCAATCACCTTGATTTTTTCAACTTTGCAACAAGATATTGGTATGGGCTTGTAGAGGATTAAATTCGGAACAAGATTGTAGAAGGAAGTTTGGTGTTTTAAGGTTGTTTAAGTGGTGTTTTGGAAGCTTTCTCTTTTTCTTCAAGGTTGGTTATAGAGGAAAGTCTAGAGGTTGAAGATGATGGAGTGGCCAACCACTTAATGGTGCGTAGAAATATTTATAATATTCTTTTTAATGACAAATTACCAAAATGCCCTCACTTATAATGATTTTGGATAATTTTGCCCTTGAACTTTTATAATATTTTTAACCAGTTAATTTAACTCCAAAATATTTTATTTCATCATTAAATACTATTATTGAACATATTTTAATGAATGAATGGGGTTTTATTAATGTTTGACTAATCGTAAGGGTAAAATTATGAAAATACCCGTACTAGACTGATCGTGTAAATTTAAAATTTTAGCACTGCTTTAATCTATCTATTGATATAGCATAGAACTTATTTATACATAGATTATTGTACTTCAGTCAATTGGTCAAAAGTCAATTTAGTTTGACCATTATTCACGAAAGTTCAATTGGGCTATGTCTTTAATCGTCATTTTCTAATTTGTTAGCACACTTCCCAAAAATAACTTAAATAAAGGATTTTGGGTTCTAGATTCTTTCCATAAGTTCACTGGACTCTCCGTACAGTATCTGTCTAGTCTCTCATCTATCTAGGCATTGTAGGGCTTGTGGAACCCAGCATATTGTTTCATTTGTTTCCTTCGAAATACACAAGAATTAAACAGTGGTGAGAAGTCTGACACATGTAACAGTACCGAAATATGTGATTCTCACATCCTCCCTACCTTAGAAAATTTGGTCCTACAAATTTGATCGGACTAGTCACTGAAATAGCTCTGGGTATTTTTCTTGCATTAGGCTTTCTAATTCACATGTTACCTCTTCTTTTGAATGGTACTACCACAACACTTTCACCAAGGGAATAGTCTTAGACCGTAATACCTTATCCTTCCAATCCAAGATCTGAATCGATCTTTCCACATAACTATATCTTCTTTGTTCTCCAGTGGTTCGTACTTAATTACGTGCGACGGATCTAGATGGTACTTCCTCAACATCGATACATGGAAGACATTATACACTCTAGATATTTCTGATGGTAGTGCTAACTGATAAGCAACGCCTCTCACGCGGTCTAAGATCTCGAACGGCCCAATATACCGAGGACTCAATTTCCTTTTCTTACCAAATCGCATGATGCTCTTCGATGGTGAGATTTTTAGGAAGACTGAGTCTCCAATCGAGAACTCCAATGGTTAGTGCCTATGATCAGCATATCTCCTTTGCCGACTCTGTGCAATCTTTAATCTCTTACAAACAATTTGGACATCTCTGGAAGCCTGCTCTACAAATTGGGAGCTAATATCTTTCCATCACCCATTTCTTCCCAAGCAACTGGGGATCTACACTGCCTGCCATATAGAGCTTCGTATGGTGCCATGCCGATACTAGAGTGATAGTTGTTATTATATGCAAACTCCGCCAATGGCAAATGATTGTCCCAAGAACCTTTAAAATCTACTGCACACACTCTCAACATATCCTCGAGCGTCTGAATGGTGCGCTCAGACTAACTATCAGTTTGTAGATGAAAGAAGTGTTAAAATTCAGTCAGGATCTCACGACCTCCTGAAATCTCTTCCAAAAGTGTGAAGAAAACAAGGAATCCCTATCAGAAGTGATGCTCACTAGAACACCATGTAACCTCACAATCTCCGAAACATATAAATTGGCTAAGGTACTGAGAGAATCGGTGGATCTAATGGCAAGAAAGTAAGCGGACTTCGTCAATCTATTAACAATCACCCAAATACCATCATGATTCCTTCGGGTCTTCGGCAAACCCATAATGAAATCTATAGTTATGTGCTCCCATTTCCACATCAAATCCTTACTTGGATGTATGGGCTTTTGTCAAAATCAAATCCTTTAGCTGTCGATTCTCAGGAATACAATCTTGTCTTTAAACCTTAGTATGCCATCAGTGCTAATCCCATAATCCGACTGAACACCCATCTGCACTTGACTGGCAATCTCTATACAATAAGCATCATCCCTCTGAGCATTTCTAATTCTATCCATCAAATCTAGCTCAATCTGGGAACTGGTAGTGAATCCATGTCCCTTAGAGGAAATCACATTCAAACTAAGGCTCGAGAATTGCTCTAATAGATCATACTTCCATATCATCATGTATGATATCATATCGATGGCTTCTTGCTCAAAGTATCTACCACCACGCTTACTTTCCCAAGGTGGTAGAAGATCTCAAAGTCATAATCTTTCAACAGCTTCATCCATCTATGTTATCCATGTTCAACTCACACTGCGAGAATAGATACTTGAGACTTTTATGGTTTGTATATACCTGGAATTTCTCCTCGTAGAGATAGTGCCGTCATATCTTTAGTGCAAACACCACGACAGCTAATTCCAAGTCATGTGTAAGATAATTCTTCTCATGCTCTTTCAACTGTCTGGAACCATAAGTAATAACTCTCCCATTCTACATGAGAACACAACCCAATCCCAATGTGGAAGCATCACTGTAGACTGAGAAACCTCCTGATCCGCTAGGAATGGTAAGGATAGGAGCAATAGTCAACCTTCGCTTCAATTCCTGAAAATTGCACTCACATGCTTCTGTACATTCGAATTTAACATCCTTACGTGTGAGACGTGTCAATGGAGTAGCCAAGCTCGAAAATTCCTCTACAAACTGGCGGTAGTATCCCGCTAGACCCAAGAAACTCTATATCTCTGTCACCGTCTTCGGTCTTTCCCACTACGCAATGGCTTTGATCTTAAATGGATCAACAGACACCTCATCTTTAGATACCATGTGCCCCAAGAATGTAATGTGATCTAGTTAGAATTTGCACTTACTGAACTTAGCATAAAGCTTCTGGTCTCTGAGGGTCTGCAGGACAATATAGAGATGCTGCTCGTGCTCCTCTGGTGACTTGGAATATACCAGAATATAATCGATAAAAACAATGACAAACTTATCCAAGTGTGGCTTAAACACCTCATTCATCAGATTCATAAAAGCTGCAGGGGCATTAGTCAGTCTGAAAGGCATTACCAAGAACTCATAATGACCATACTGAGTTCTGAATGCCGTCTTAGGGACATCAGCTTCCCGGATCTTCAATTGATGGTACCCTAATTGGAGATCAATCTTGGAAAACACCTGTGCACCACTGAGTTGATCAAAAAGATCATTGATCCTAGGCAAGGGATATTTATTCTTGATGGTAACTTTATTAAGCAACCGGTAATCTATGTACAATAGCAAGTTGCCATCCTTCTTCCTGACAAACAGAATTAGAGCACCCTACAAAGACACACTGGGACGAATGAAGCCCTTATCCAATAACTCCTAGAGCTGCTTCTTAAGTTCCTCCAACTCAACCAATGACATTCAGTATGGGGGCTTAGAAATAAGCTTTGTATAGGGTACCAAGTCAATAGTGAACTCGATCTCTCGATCCCGATCTAGTGGTAATCTCGGTAGTTCATCTAAAAAACACGTCGAGGAAATCCCTGACCACAAGAATCTCATGCAACTCCAAACGTTTCCTTTCTACAGCCTCAACATAAGCGATAAATCCTTCAAACACATCAACACAACACTCAAACAATATAGTAAAAAATATTTTACTTTCATTACTTATCTAACAATTTTACAGTATAACGTTCAGGATGAGAGAAGGTAATAAACTTAGTGTAATAGTCTAAACTAACATAGTTTGTAGCTAACCAATCCATTCCTAAGATTACATCAAAATCATGTATATTTAACAAAATTAGGTTACCTGTTGTTTCCTTCTCTCCTATTGTCACTTTATAATTGCTATATACAATATCAGTCATTTGTGATTCTTTAAAAGGTGTATTTTTTTGTAAAGTGTACCCTAAAGGTTCAGTTCCATAGGTATTTTATTAGCACAGACAGGTCACACAAAAGAGTACGTAAAACCAGGATCAAACAGTGCAATTACAAAAATATAAATCTTTCCCTTAACAACATCTGTAGATATGTCAGCAGCCTCCTGATCCGATGCGTACACCCTACTCTGTGTCACAACTTTCTTACTCTTCTCTATTGTTGTTGCTCTCCTAGGCTGTGAGGGTGTCACCTTCTCTGACTCACTCGGCACTAGTGCTGTTGGAGGTGGAACTGTAGCGGGAACAGTAGATGCAGCTGCCTCTCTCAACATCGGGCAATCCCTAACCAGATGTCCCATCTGTCCTCATCGGAAACAGGCCCTAGTAGGTAGATATCAGGGCCAAGTACCATGTAACCTCCCACAATGAACACACCTGGTCACTGTACTCCTCTAAGTAGAGGTAGGGCTAGCAGTAGGAGCAGACTTAGCTTTATCATTTGATATCCAAATACCAGATGTCTTAGCCTTCGTAGGCTTCTAACTCCCTGATCGATCCTCGAAACTCCTCTTAACCTTCTTTTTTCCTTTACCTTTACCTTTAGACCCAGTATTAACATGGAACTAATTTTAGTCCTGCTCGCAAAGCTGAGCTCGCCGTATCGCCTCATCATATGCCCAGATATCGAACGGGACTAATCGGGTCTTAATAGAAGGTCTCAAACCTGTCGTAAATTTGTCAATCTTATGCTCCTCACTCGTCCGGGTCTTAAGATCGAAATGGCTCAATATGGTGAATCTGGACTCATACTGATCTACAATCATAATCCCCCGAGTCAACTCCAGAAACTCCTGTTGTAACTTTTTTATGTACCGCATGGGGAATATACTGTTTGTGAAAAGCCTCCCAAAATATCATCTATGTCACCACTGGATGTTGAGCTAACAATACCGTCTAGGTGGACTTCCACCAGTGTTCCTCATCATCTATCAACTAGAATACAGCCAGGCCCATATTCTCTGTCTCAAAACACCGCATATACTTAAATAATTTCTCGATCACATTAACCCAATGCTCTGCCACCATCGGTTCCTTATTATCTTTAAATTTCAAAGTATCCAGCTTCTTAAAGTGCCGCATTAAATTGACATCACAGTAGTACTCAATATCTACAGGTTGTGGCTATGATAGTGGTTATGGTGCAGCTTATAGCTAGGCTGGCTGTGCGATGCCTGCACAGGTTGAGGTAGGGATGGTGTTACTTCTGGTGGTGCTGCCGCTTGATGAACAAAAGTTATATTCTCGCAAGTGCACGAATCGAGATAGTATAGCATGCAAGTACAAGAGTCGATCCCACAGAGATTTGCTAAATTTATTCAATTAAAATTCAACTACTTATCCTCTAAAAAATTATAAAAGCCAATAAAAAAGAATTATCTAAGTATCTAATTAACTAATGGAATTAATTAACCTAATAAAACAAATAAATTCACCAATAGAGAAAAGCCTAGGAATTTGATTTCACCAATACATTGCAATTTTATGTCTTCAATCCTAAAAATCTCAATTTAATTCTAGGGTTCATTCTTCCTAATATATGATTACTCTGTTTGATGGCAGCTATAATCAAGTATTTTTAATCATTAATTACCTATTATGTGTAGCATAATCAATGACTAAAAACCCATTAAGAACAGAAGAACATCTAACAAGAACCAAATAAATATTTTAGCTTGATGTATGCATCAAATATTTATTCAATCATTCAAGAGAGCTATACATGGCTTAGCATATGATGTGTACCCTTACCATGTCTCAAACAATCAATTGATTTATATTAAAGGTGGCCAATCAATAACACAAATCAAAAGATTCAATCACAATGAATGATACTAGAATTTAAGAATTAATCAATTAATCATAAAGACATAAAATATGCAAGTAGGCTTGATCAAATTCCTAGTAAAAAAAATTAGTTCATGTTTAATCTAGTAAAACACATTATTAAATTAACAAGAGTCGTGCTTTATCAAACAATAAACTGAATAAAAAAAATAATTAATTGAAAAGTGCAGATATTAAATATAACCAAAAGATAACATCCCTTAAAACCAAGTTTCCAAGTAAAATTCACCTGTGGACAAAAACCACTTTTTAATTGCCTTGTTTTCAATAGCCCAATTCAAGTTTTGCTCTCCCCTCAAGTGCAGTGCTGCTCCAACACGTTTTGCTCAACGTTGCGTGTACTGCTCCAATAAATTTTGGGCACACCGTTACTTCAACTCAAGACACAGCAGCTCAAGGTTCTGCTACTGCCCTTTCTTCCTCGTTGACTGCGGCAAAGACGAAGGTCCCGCTGCTAGATATTTCACGGTTTCAGCAGCAACTCCAACGTCCAAGTCAGCTTGCGTTCTGCTTTTTTGCGACAACACACGTTGCGGCAACTATCTCCAAAACGAATCACAGATTCTACCCTAACCGACAACTCTATATTCTTAAGCTACAGCAGCTACATGGTTCAGCAACTTCAACGCGTTAGCTTTGGGTCTTCTTAGAACAGCAACGCACGTTTCAGCTGCTCTCTGCCGCCTCACTCTCTATATCCCTAGCTCTTCAACCTATTTGCACTTATATAAAAACACAAAACTTGCAATCCAAGTAAAAGTCCTAATAAAATTTTCCTTTTTATTTTGCAAAGAATATATCCTTTAAATTTTAATAAATTCAAATCATATCTTCCAAATTAATTCCAAAGTCACTTTCTCTAAATTAATTTAAAAGATACACTTAACAATTAATTTTACACAAGAATATAACAATAAATGTGGTAATAAATAATAAAATAATATAACAAATATATTATTATCACCGCTCTAGCTCTATCAGCAGTTCTGTCAGCGTTATACATCGCAATAAAGTTTGCCAACATCCGTTTCACCTTCGAAATTCTAGTGTTTGGACTTTCAGGCTACGAAGGGAGAGCAAGTTCTGGGGCGCGTTCTGGTACAGGTTCTAGATTCAGCTCCGCCTTACCTCATCCACTACCTCGACGAGTAACCCTTTGCCCACTCATTTTGCACAGAACAAACATTCAAATAAATTTTCAATCACTCGAGTCATTTAGACATTTAGATTATACAATACTACAAGGGATGTCATCCTATTTAAACATAAAGACACTGACAGGCATCAGACCAATCTTGCTCTGATACTAATTAAGCTGTAACGTTCCGTAATATACAGTAAATATCCATAATTCACATATACAGTCAGTTGGTTGGGCTATCTGTGACGTCTTTATAACACTCACTTTTCATAGTAATTAAATTTTAAATAAAATTCTATCTATAAATGATGTTAATAATTACATCAAAAGTATCATTCCCAATATATTTCACAAGTCCTACATCCTCTGTATATAGGTTATACAAAAGAAGCACTATACATGAAAATCTGAACATAAAAAGAAAATAAAATATACCTCCAGGGTCAAATAACTGCTACCTCATGGTATGAAAAGCCAAGCCAATCCGTGGAACAGTATATCACTGCAGATAATCTGTGAGGTGGAAAAAAGGGGTGAGTTAACGTGCTCGGTAAAAAATTCATATGCAAGAACTGATACTATGAAATCTATATGCATAAAACACTTAATTTCTAACAGTACACTAAGGGACATTTTTAGGAAGGATACTATAGTCGGCTAGGTAACCGAATAGAGTATGAGAGGTATTTTGAAGTACCTGTTGTGTCCCAGTCTCTCGTTGCGACTATAGGGAATAAACAGTTGGAGATTATATGAATAAACAGTATAAATCACTTAAAAATCATTTCATTCAACGTTCAGAATATAAACAATATATATACCATTTAATTGAAATCACTTTAGTAAATAGTTCAGTATGGAAATCTAGTAAACAGTGCAGTAAACACTCAATGCAGTCGATATGTAAACATTTCACTTCAGTATCAATAAAAATTTCAGTTCAGTAAAACAATACAATATAGTGGAGACCAGGCAACACCGAATAAATATCATGCCATAACAGTATCCCAAGAAGGGAGAAACAATAACAGTAAGACATATAGCCATAGTCACAGTGGGTTCATAGTGTACACTTGCCAGGTGACAATTGCGGAAGCTGAAGACTTGGCAGGTCTATCAGTAATAAACAGTAATAATAACAGTAATAGTCAACATGATATGGGGCCTAACAGTCTCAAAATAGTTTATAAACAATATAAACACTATTTAAGAAATCAATTCCAATGACAAAATCTTCAGTCAATCCATAAATAAATTTGTTGGAAAATATAAGCAGTTCAGTAATAAAAATTCATAAAATATTCATAGTTTAGTATTCACTTCTAAAAATGTTCTATTTATTTGTAGAATAGTTATAAGAACATGATGGTACCCTCACGTACGTAAAATTCAATAACATGAATTTTTGAATATTGTTTTTCGGTATTAAATGAAAATATGCAATTTCAATGAATAAGATGAAATTAACTTAATAAATTCTGTATTTCTAATATTCAAGGATATTAAAAGATAATTTCATAAAATTACTAGAATTTTCGGCAATATAACGATTGTTTCTAACCTAGCCCTCCTACAATGGAAACACAGTAAAGAAACTAGCTAGTGTCCACCATTTCAACAATTCCAAAGCAATTGACTTCAAAACAATTTTATAAAATCATTTTCAACCACCTTATGCATTCACAATATCCCTACGTCTTCCATACTCATCCCTTACTTGTCAATTTCTACCGAAGCAGCTGATAGCACCACTTGACTATTTACACTCCTGGGCTGCAAAAACATTATACAAACACCATCATTTCACCATACTTCAATCATAATAATTTCTTTTTCATTAAAATCTACTACATTATCTACAATTGTCATTAAAACTAGTCTAATTTACACCGGTGCTAAAATAAAATTATGCCTAAATCAACTCCGATTTTAATTTCGATCACACCAACAATCTTCTCTTAATTTATACAGTCTTATGGAACCTAGAACACATCAAATTGAGCACAATATCCCTCTCCCTTTGTCATGGCCGAATGGTACACGTAAGGAATTACATGATTTCTCAACAACTAAGCTTAGTTTCCTGCTTCTTCAGTGTTTTTCATCCATTTGGCACCATTTTCATGCATCAAAGTATCATCATTCATGTGTTCTTCATCATGGCCAAAACCCTAAGGGAGATTTTGAGGTGGTTTTGATTCAAGTTGAGGCTAAAATCATGTTTAACTGCCTTAATTTCATCACTTTCTATCATTAAAACTTAAAAGAAAATAAAAACGTAAAATTACCTTATGGTGGCCGAAACTTGTGGGATGCCAATCACCTTGATTTTTTCAGCTTTACAACAAGATATTGGTATGGACTTGTAGAGGATTAAATTTGGAATAAGATTGTAGAAGGAAGTTTGGTGTTTTAAGGTTGTTTAAGTGGTGTTTTGGAAGCTTTTTCTTTTTCTTCAAGGTTGGTTATGGAGGAAAGGCTTGAGGTTGAAGATGATGGAGTGGCCAGTCCCTTAATGGTGTGTAGAAATATTTAGAATATTCTTTTCAATTGCAAAAATGACTAAAACGCCCTCACTTATAATGATTTTAGACAATTTTACCCTTAAACTTTCATAATATTTTTAACTAGTCAATTTAACTCCAAAATATTTTATTTTATCATTAAATATTATTATTGAACATGTTTTAATGAATGAATGGGGTTTTATTAAGGTTTACTAATCGTAAAGGTAAAATTACGAAAATACCCTTACTAGGCTAATTGCGTAAATTTAAAATTTTACCACTAATTTAATCTATCTATTGATATAGCCTAGAACTCATTTATACATAGATTATCATATTTCAGTTAGTTGGTCAAAAGTCAATTTAGTTTGACCATTATTCGCAAAAGTTTAATCGGGCTATGTCATTGATTGTCATTTTCTAATTTGTTGGCACACTCTCCAAAAATAACTTAAATAAAAGATTTTGGGTTCTAGATTTTACCATAAGTTCATTGAACTTTTCGTACAGTATCTATCCAGTCTCACATCTATCCGGGCACTATAGGGCCTGTGGGACTCACCACATTGTTTCCTTTGTTGCTTGTGAAATACACAAAAATGGAACAGTGGTGAGAAGTTTGACACATGTAACAGTACCGAAATATGTAATTCTTACAGTAGTGTCTAGGGTTTATAAGTGATTATAAGTTTGTAAAAACATCTCTTAAACGTATAAAGCTTTAAGTTCTAAAATTTTTATTTTTTAAAATTTAAATAATTATTTTAAAAAATCTGACATGGCATTGAATATCCCTTTAAAGAAATAAGTTTAAAAGTACCCTCATTAGGGAATTAAAATTTTAAAGTACCCTCCTTTGGGTAGAAACTCACTAAAACCAACATTCATTGAGTTTTGCACTTAGTTTTTACCTACATTAATTTTATTTTATATTTTAAAATTATTCGTTTAAATTCATTACACACATAATTGGTGAGGATGCATCAAACGATAAAAGTTAATGGTTAATTATTTTTAATGGAAATAGCTAAAGAGTGAAAATAATAATAGTAAATATAAAAGAAAATTAAGAATATTAAATTTCTAAATAATATAAGTAATTGGACAAGTTCAAAAAAATAAAGAATTGCCAAATTAATGGATGGATGGTTGAAGGGGCTAACAACTCAAGCTTGTTTATCACTTACGTGGAATATTTCAGAATCAAAACCCGAATCCTAACTCTCTTGTATATTATTATTATTACTACAGTGATGAATTGGTTATCCTCTTGGTTTTTTTTGGTCAAAGGGTTTTTTTTCCTTTTGTTTATCTGTTTTATTCTTTTAAAGAAAAAAAAGAAAATTAAAAAAGTAAAAGCTTGGTCATAAAGCATGGGTGAAAAAAAGTGGGCAAAGAGGAGATATAAAGGATTGAATACAATAGAAATGGAATAAAGGTTACAATGTGCATAAAGCAGCTTCCATTTACCAAGAAAACTTGTTGTTTGGCGCGCCGAATTCCTTGCGCGATCCAAGGCTCCCAAAAACGCGCCATTCACGCCTCTCTTTTCATCAACAAAACAATAAGCTGAGTTTCCGCCAATTACCACAAATCATCATAATTCGCCTTTCTTTCCCATTGAATGAGGATTTTTAATTTTTGTTTGAAAGTCTTTAATTAGCTCAATGGTCCCGCAATTTTCTTTTTTGTCTGGTGTTGTTCATCATTCCCAATCTTTTTCGTCTTAAAATCCATGCCATTCTTTCCAATTTTGAGTACTAAAATCTCTAAAGTTTATAGTCTTGGACTACAAAATGAATTAATTTCTTGATTGATTGATGGAAACTTAAATCAAATATTTCATATATTATTCTTCAAAAAATATTATTTAATAAATATAAAATTTAAATTCTAACATCCACAAATCTTTTTTTTATTTTCAAATTTTAATTTCACTATTAATGATAGCGAAAGCAAACATGGTAAAGGCCAAAGAAAATAAAGACCAGTAACTATAATAATAAAGAAAATTAGAGTTTGAGAACGCGAATTCAAACCTTACCGCCTAATTGCCAATATCCAAATTTATTAGTCAACTCAATTGATGTTAAAGCGATCAATCAGCTGCTATGATATCCTTTGCTTGTGTAGACATCAAGGTCTAGTGTTGACAATACAATGATAAATGTAAGAGAACAAGCATGTGAACTCATCACAACCCTACTCTTTTTTCCCTTTCTTTTTTTTTAATTTCTTGAAAACGAAGATTTTGAGCAACAATAAAGACCAGCGATTCTGGGTATAAAAGCCTGATTTTGCGCTATCGAGATTTGGGCTCATACATGCATATATGTTCCATTTTCTCCTATATAAAGGCCATGCATTTGATGAATCCGAGTAGAAATACATAAACCAAATTGGTAATTGCATTGGGGCAAGTGCCAATGGCAAGTAGCAGTGTGTCATTCTCCTGTGTCTGGTTTTGCTTGTCGTCACTGCTGCTGAGCGGCGTTGGTGTCCAGGGAAATCCAAATTACAAAGACGCCCTGCTTAAATCCATTCTCTTCTTCCAAGGTCAGAGGTCTGGGAGGCTCCCCGCCAACCAGCACATCTCTTGGCGATCCAATTCTGGCCTTTCTGACGGTTTCAATGACCATGTATGTTATATTCTTTTTCTTCTTTTAACATAATTTTTATTTTTGTACAATGACCATTTCTTGCCCACCAATGCCTACAAGTAAAAAAGTTCCTCGTGTTTATTTTATTTCAAATTCAGGTGGATTTAACAGGCGGCTACTATGATGCTGGAGACAATGTCAAGTTCAACTTCCCAATGGCATTCACCACCACAATGCTATCATGGAGCACACTTGAATATGGCAAGAAAATGGGCCCCCAATTACAAGAGGCAAGGGCTGCAATCCGTTGGGCCACTGACTATCTCCTCAAATGTGCGAGAGCCAAGCCTGGAAGGCTGTATGTTGGCGTGGGTGACCCCAATGTGGATCACAAGTGCTGGGAGCGGCCTGAGGACATGGACACTACTCGAACTGTGTACTCGGTCTCTCCAGGCAACCCCGGCTCCGATGTTGCTGGCGAGACGGCTGCAGCATTGGCGGCTGCCTCCATGGTGTTCCGAAAAGTGGATCCAAAATATTCAAAGTTGTTACTTCAAACAGCAAGGAAAGTTATGGCTTTTGCCATCCAATATCGTGGTGCTTACAGTGACTCACTTGGATCAGCAGTCTGCCCATTTTATTGCTCGTATTCTGGATATAAGGTAAGATGCCTTTTTCACCCTTCCTATTATATTAAAGTGTTTATTAATTTTATTATTTATACATAAAAAAATAATTAATTCTTAATTATTTCAGGATGAGTTGCTATGGGGTGCTTCATGGTTGCTGAGGGCAACAAATGATGCATATTACTATAATTTCTTAAAAACATTGGGAGCTGATGATCAACCCGACCTCTTCAGTTGGGATAACAAATACGCTGGTGCTCATGTTTTTTTGTCGAGGGTAATCATTTTGATTCGGGATGATGGTGATTGCATATATATTGTTCCCACTAACTTTATATATATATATATACATATTTATTTATTTATTTATTTACAGCGCGCATTGCTTGACAAGGACCCAAATTTTGAGCAATTCAAGCAGGAAGCTGAAAGTTTTATGTGTCGGATCTTACCTAATTCTCCTTATTCGACCACCCAGTACACACAAGGTAATGGTCTTTTTTGCTAGATTAAAGTGCATGAAAACTATAGATAAAAATAATACTTCAAGGAAGTAATTAAGAAGATATGGGCTTAGTTTATAGAAATGTGAACTATCAATGATAAGACATGCTAATTTTCATTTCGATACAGGAGGGCTTATGTACAAGCTACCTGAAAGCAACCTTCAATATGTTACATCCATAACATTTTTACTTACCACGTATGGCAAGTACATGAAAGCCAGAAAGCAGACGTTTAACTGTGGCAGTCTCTTTGTCACTCCGAATTCATTGATCGGGCTCGCAAAAAGACAGGCAAGTTAGTCTTGATTAGGCATGTGAAATTTGCTCCAGCTTTCTCCTTTTAGGTTTCTAAACTTTGGAAATTGGAATCCAAATTTTAGGTGGATTACATACTGGGGCAGAATCCGATTAAAATGTCGTACATGGTTGGGTTTGGACCGAATTTTCCCAAGCGAATTCATCACAGAGGTTCTTCGTTGCCTTCGCTGGCAAGCCACCGTCAAAGCATAGGATGCGACGGTGGTTTCCAACCATTCTTCTACTCATCAAACCCAAATCCTAACATCTTAGTTGGAGCCATCGTTGGAGGTCCAAACCAGAACGATGGATACCCAGATGATCGATCTGACTATAGCCACTCAGAACCCGCTACCTACATCAATGCCGCAATGGTTGGACCGTTAGCATACTTTGCTGGGCTCAATGCTCATTCCTAATTATCTTACTTTTATTACCAGATTCACTCTTGTAAATGTTTTTATTATCGTCACTTCCCCTAAATTGGGAGTTCAATGTTAAAATTTTTCTTCACCAAAACATCATCGATCAACGAATATTTAGGATCTTTAAATCAAATATTTTATTAATACATTAAAGAAAACACACTCGTATTGGCAGATGATGAAGCCACCGGTTTTGAGAAAAATCAATTTCTGTCTCTAAACCCTTTATTTTGGAGGCCAATATGATGGGTCACGCTTTTGTTGACTCACTCCAAGCCTTATCTCCTTGCTTGACTGGCAAAACAAAGGGCTAACGAGTTTTATCCCATTGGGATCTGCTCCCACGCTCAAGATATTAAGGATCTTGAGGCAAATTCAGTATAAAAATTTAGGAGAGTTTAAATAAATAAAGATTTCATACCTTTGCTTTCCCCAATAGGTCTCCTTTGATTGGAGAAGGCTTCCTCCTGCAGGAAACACACATCCTACATGTACTAAATGTGCTTGAGTGGTGGTTACATGCAGGAGTTGGTGATTTTCTACAAGAGTGGAAGCCACTTCTGCCAAACATAGCTGAGGCATGCTAAATGGTGGGTTAGTGGGAGTTTTCTTGTCACGATCTGAAGGACGTGACAGCGTGTCAAACTAGTTCGAAATGGGAAAACGTGGGCTAAATTCTTCATTTTTCTTTCACAACAAGTTTAGCTAAGAGTTTCAGTAAGTCTAAAGTCCTATCATAGTTTACTACCGAACTCGGGTTTAAGGCTAATTGCCTACAATCCTTGCTAAGCCTATCGTGTAATTAGTCTGGACTAATTTGGACTTAGGTATAATGTGTAATAACAATCTAATTGAACAAAGAACTAAATGTCGCTCTTATAGGATCATTTCTACAAAGTTCATGCCCATTAACCACAATCACACTTAAACCTGTCTACCTCTCAAATTTCACCTATAAATACGATCATTTATTTATTTAAAATATATATACCTTTTGTTTAATCAGTGTGTCTGCCAAAATCGATGCATTCCATGACAAATAGTTTATGTACATCCCATACACAATATACGAACACCAAGCTCATAAAAGAATAGCGTTACATCCCAATCACATAGCACTACCTATTTACATCCTGAAATTTATATAATTAAAAGTTGGTGACTTTCCAGCCACCTGGTGAAGTCACGATTGTGGCCTCTCCAATAAACACGTTTCTCTGCTCTTCGGATGCCACATGTCCTCCTTTTCTCTGTTCTCTTAATTTTGTTCAGGTTCTTTGGATTTTGCCGTTTTGCTGTTTAGTTCTCTTCTGCTCTGTAGTCTGTACTAAATGTGCTCCAGTCTTCTTCTGCACTTTTGGGCCGCTACTGCATATTTTGACAATTTTTTCCATCTTTTTTTAATTTCTATTTTTGGTCTTTTGTTATTAAATGTGTTTTTTTTTATTTTTTAGGTATAATTTTGGTCTTTTTAACTTTTTCTTCCTTGTGAGTCTCGTTAGAAAATTGCCATCTCTTTTTTTTTTGGTGTGTCGTCTTGTGCTTGTCTCATTATTTTTCTCTCTCCTCATTCATTTATAGTTGAAGTCACCTTTTTGTCCTTTGGATAGATGTCAAAAAGGGAATTTTTTAGAGATTCTTTTTATATATTGATATAGATTGCTTTAAATTTGAAAATTTGAAAAGAAAAATTTATGAGCAAGTTAAAAGTTTATCTCTTTTTAACTTTTTACATGATAGTGAAAAAAATATTTTTATTGCAATCATATTTATATTATTTTCAATAATTATACACATATCATGTTTTTTCCATTTTACCAGGGGGAATACAAAAATATTATGTTTTAATACTTTTATTTATATTTTTAAGGAAATAAAGGATCTCAGTTGGGGTAGCTGCCCCCATTGACCCTACTGTAGATCCATCCATTTTTGTATATTAAGCAATTATGAATAATAAAATCATAAATAATTTCTTATAACATGAAATACAATTGGTAATACTTAACTCACCTACTAAAGCTACTAATAATTTACTTGCAGGCATGAATCAGAATTTATTAGAGACATTGTTCAAAAGATATCAACAAAATTACGTCAAACATATTCAATTGTTCCTAATGAGTTTATTGGAATTGATTCACGTTTGGAAGAGCTACATTCCAAAATAGATATTGGGGAAGATGATGTTCGTATTATAGGAATTTGTGGTATGGGCGGAATTGGTAAAACTACTCTTGCAAGGGTTGTTTATGCCCAAATGTCACCCTATTTTGAGGGTAAAAGCTTTCTTGCTGATGTTCGAGAAATTTCAGAAAAATGTGGATTGGTTTCTTTACAGAAACAACTTCTTTCTCAAATCTTGTTAGAAGAAGGTTTCAATGTATTCAATGTTCATGAGGGGAATGTCATGATTAGTCATAGGCTATCTCACAAGAAGGTTCTTGTTGTTATTGATGATGTTGATAACAAACAACACTTAATATGTTTGGTTGGAAGGCGTGATTGGTTCGGTTTAGGAAGTAGAATCATCATAACAACTAGAGATGAACATTTGTTGCGGTCCTACCGAGTGGATGATGTGTATAAGGCTACAATGTTGAATGCCAATGAAGCACTTCAGCTGTTCAATTCAAAGCTTTTAATAGTGATACAGTGCCAGAAAAAGATCTCATTGAGCTTTCTAAAAACATTGTACAATATGCTAATGGCCTTCCTTTGGCTCTTGAAGTTTTGGGGTCTTTCTTATGTGGTAGAGAAGCTTCTCAATGGAGAAGTGCAATTCAAAGACTTAAAAGAGATTTAAATAAAGAAATTCATGACAAACTTCAAATAAGCTATGATGGATTAGAAGAAACAGAGAAGAATATATTTCTAGATATAGCATGCTTCTTTAATGGGGAGGAGAAGGATTTTGTAATAAAAGTACTAGATGGCTGTGACTTTTTCCCTCATATTGGAATCGATGTTCTCATTAAGAAATCCCTCATAAAAGTTGATGAAGATAACAAATGTTTGAGGATGCATGACTTGCTACAAGAAATGGGAAGAAAAATTGTTAAGACAAAAATCTCTTGGTGAGCCTAGAAAATGTTGTAGATTGTGGAAGGAAAAGGATGTCTATCACGTCCTAACCAAAAACATAGTAAGTCATCACAAATATAATTTTTTGTAGTTAAAGTGTGAATTTTCTTTATTTAAGTAAGAAAAATTTTCTTTTCATTTAAAGATTTATTAAAAATTAGCTTTTAATTTAAAAGTCATTCATTTTTGTCCTCTTATGCTTTGGTTTTGAGTTTTAGGCCACGGATGCGATAGAGGGTATGGTCATTCACGATAAAAGGTAAAAACCATACACATTATTATTATTATTATTATTTTATTTTGACTTGTTTAATTGAATTATAGTTGTTAGAACATATAAATTATCAATATCTTGATCTACTAATAATTTAATTACAGTTAGGCATATACCCAAATGAAGCTACAAGAACGTTAAATGTAATCACAGCACTATCGTACTTAGTGTACAACTGTCTCGCTCAAGCTCAATTTGAAAGGAAAGGAGTTTAAAGAGGTGAGCTGGAGCCCAATAAGTTAATCTTGCAAAAGTAGAACCAAAGACAATATGAAACATGATACAATAACATGCATATTTGGTTAGCTTATACAAATTTCACATACCAGATTCGCTATCATTCAGATTTCATATATTTAGCCGTAGGATTCTACTAAGTAACGGAGGTCGTTTTGGGATATCAAAAGGAATAGTATTTTGAAGTACCTCATTTTCCCGTTGACTTGGCATCCATACATTAGTCCTAGACAATACCAACCACAATGTTATGCTCCATTCTTTTCCAATTGCTTACTGTCTGTGTAGATAATGTGAAATGAAGAATTTATTGCTATTGATCCGCTATGAATTAGAAGATGAGCCTTCTATGGTCGAAAAGTTTTTTGAGTTAGCTTTTCATCAAAATATGAATCGCTTTAATCGGAGTTTCTTAGTAAGAGATATTCTCAACTTTTTATAGTTGGGTCGGTTGATAGGGTTCACTAAACTTAGTGCAAATTTAGAATTTTTCTGGTATTGATTCATGTGGAATTAGAATACAAGTTTTATATGGCTGGAAGAACTTTAAGTTAGCTTTCATAAGAATTTTACTGTTTATTATCTCGATACTCCAATCAAGAGATGTGATCGAAACAAGGCAGATTAGTCATGAGCAAAAATTGAAAATTTCAATTTATTGCCTAATTCTTGGGATAAGCCAAAATTGTAACTATGGGAACTAATTTGTCTTACCTGAAATCATTTATAATAAATTTAAGGTACTTACATAGTTTCTAGGTGGGTGTATGCTCTCGTAGAGCCCACTGACTTGATCGTATGGAAGCTTGCATTCCTACACCAGAACCCCAAATGTCACAAATTTGACTTCCAAACACTCTCCAAAGGGTCAATTAGTATTATTTAATATGTATAAAAATATAGTTATTACATATTTTATCTGCAATTAATGATAAATTATCTTACTAGTAGAAATGATGACATTGTCATTTCCCTAACAAATTCAATGCTACGTTCTTGCATATTGAAAAACTTTAGTGGTTTACACATCCTTTGTCCTTGCATAACATCATATTATTGAGATTGACCATCCAATTTGGTTCTATGTGTCTACAGTTGGTAGATGCGTTATAAATTAAATTGATTTTCTTTCATATTCAAAATTGTTATTTGCTAAGTCTAGGCATCATTGTTGTTTTGGAGAAAGTAAGATTGATCTGTTTTGACTATAATCATACATCCAGCTGTTGTAGGTGTCGTAACAGCTTCGCGCTTGACGATTTTGAAAAAACATTTAAAAACAAAAGGGAGTCGCCACCAATCTTTTTTGACTAGGTGTGATTGGTCACCTAAAATATTTTTATCTTTTTAACAAAATCTCAAAATTAATTAAGTTTTATTAAAAAGATAATTTTTGGTCTGCGAAAACAAAACTTGGGTTCGGGGGTACGGTTACGCATAAGGAAGGATTAGCACCCCCACGTCGCCCGTTAGAAAACGGTATCATAGTAATCATGTGTTATCCTTTAATTTTAATAAAATGGTCTTGAATTGATATTCAAAAATAATTCTTATTTTATTGCAATCTTTTTATTCAAAATCATGTTTTTTATTTGTAAATTCATTTTGTTTTATTTTAAGAGGTTAAACTTTATTTTTCGAAAATAAAAGTGAACCTTTTTGTATTGAATAATTAAATCAAATACTCCAATACTTTTGACAGCATTCGAAATAATTTTTCTCACCTAGAGATTTCTTAAGAATCACTACTTGTGACTTCTATAGATCTCATCCTCGGAAGATTCACACTTATTTGGAAATTAAATGGATGCATATGATGCAAACAAATAATATATGATGCAAATGAATTTTTAATTTTAAATTTCTTTATTTATTTGTTTATTTATTTATATTTCCCTTTTTTTAAAAAAACTTATTCATTTTCTTTTTTTATTAAAATTTAAATTAGTGAAAAAATCATACTAAATATTCCAATACTTTTGGCAACATCTAGTACGACTCTTCTCACCTAGGGATCAGCTAGGAATCACTACTTGTGACTTCCGTAACATCCCATCATCGGACTTTATTTATTTAAATTTATTTTTATAATTAATTTTAAAAAAGAATTTATTTTATTTCCATTTTAATAAAAATTTAAATTATTGAAAAATCATACTAAATACTTCAATACTTTTGATAATATTTAGTAGACTCTTTTCACCTAGGGATCAGCTAGGAATCACTACTTGTGACTTTCGTAGCATCCCATCATCGGGACGAATTCCATTTTATTTCTAATTATTATATTATTCTATTTATTTATTTACTTATTATTTTTGCCATGATAATATATTAAAAATACCTAAACAAATATTTCTATAAAACAAATGAATGAATAAGTAAAAACCAAAAAGGCAATATACCCTCCTCGGCGGGCGAGCTCCTTGAACGGGCGAACACACGGGATCTTCACTATCCTCGGGCGGGCGATCTCCTTAAACGGGTGAGCACGGACCTCCCTCCTCGGGCGGGCGAGCACGCAGCCTCCCTTCCTCGTGCGGGCGAGCGCACAGGTCTTCAATCTGATGTCCTTATCCTTGGGCGGGCGAGGATGCGGATCTCCCTTTCCTCGGGCGAACAAGCTCGCGGATCTCCCTCTCTTTTTTGGCGGGCGAGGGGCGAACACGCGGATCTCCTTCCTCAGCTGGCTGGGTGGGCGCGCGGATCTTGAATGGTGCGCGGGTCGGGTCGGATCGCCTGGGTTGGCACGTGGGTTTTCTTTCGCCTCAGGGTCGGATGCGAGGACCGTGGGTCGGATCTCGGGTCCGCGCGGGTCACCAAAAAATTTTTTTTTCACACTATAAAAACTTATCTATTTTTTTTCTTTTCATTTTCTAACCAAAAACGAAAAAAATCCTCAGAGCCTTCAACGGCTCCTCCCCGCTGGGGCGATTTTCGGCAGCCGCTGGGGTCGCCTCCGGCCGCTGCCGGCCGCTGTCGCCGGTGGCCAAAAATCAGAAAAGAAACCCTTTTTCGGAAGCTCTCCACACCCTCTTTCCGTTTATGACCTTCGTTTTCCCAAAAAATGGCCCTAACCCCGTAGATCTGGCTTTATCGAAGCCTCCTCTCCCTTTTTTTGTTTCTTGTTTTCTTTTTTTTTTGGTTGATGGCTCGGCTGTTGTGGTTTTGTATTGTTGTTGTTGTTTTTCTTGCAGGTACTTGAAGACCGGTTTTTGGTTTAGGGTTTAGGTTCTGGGTTTTGAGGGTCTCGGTTCTAGGGTTTCTTGGTTCTCGGATTTAGGTTTTCTGGTTAGGGTTAGGGGTTTCGGTGGTGAGAACGGTGTCTCGGATGACGGCTCGGTGATGGTGTATGTGAGGGATGGGTTTTGGGGGTCTCGGTTGTGGTGGGTTTATGGTGAGTGGGGGATGGCGGTTAGGGTTTTCTAGGTTACGGTGCTGAGGGTAGATCGTAGAGACTGGAATAGGGGCGGTGAAATGGTGGTTCACGGTGGTGAATGGAAGATGTTTTGAGAGTGATGGTGATGAGTGGCTGTGGTGATGCTGGTGGGTCGATAGTGGTGATGATGGTGAGAGTCTTCTCTCCTCGGATGGGAGAGGGTTAGGAGCTTTGTAGTGGGGGATGGTGGTTAAGTATCTGGCGGCAGGTAGGAGAGCTAGCCGGCGATGGGATGGGTTGGGGGCAAAGTAGCTGGACGATTGACAGATTGGACCAAAAAACAAGAAAGAAAGAAAAGAAAAGAAAAGAAAAAAATAAAAATAAAAATAAAAATAAAAATAATAAAAATAAAATAAAAGATAAAAATAAAGAAAATAAAAATAAAAATAAAAATAATATAAATAAAAAATAAAATAAAAATAAATACAAAATATATATAAAAATAAATATAAATATAATAATAGCAATAATAATAACAACTATAATAATAATAACAAAAATGGGACAAAATTAGGTGTCAACAGCTGCCCCTCTTTGCTCATTGCTGAGGATCAAGAATAGAGCAAAGACTAAAGACACTAATTTTGTCCGGCTTATGACCTAATCTCTTCTTCTTTTTTTTTCTTTCTTCTTTCTTTTTTTTTCCTTTCTTCCTCTTTCTCTTTTTTTTTCTTCTTTCTTTTTTTTTTCTTCTTCTTTTTTTATATGCACTCCTCTTGCAGCAGAGGCGATGAAACTTTAAATTTAAATCATCCATTTTTGTTTTTTTTTTGTTTTTTTTTGTTTTTTTTTAAATGTGCTCCTCTTGCAGCAGAGGTGATGAAACTTTAAATTTCTTTTTGTTTTGTTTGTTTTTTCCTTTTTCGAGAAAGCTCCTCTTGCAGCAGAGGCGATGAAACTTTAAATGTTGTTTTTTGTTTTTTGTTTTTTTTTTCGAAACGCGCTCCTCTTGTAACAGAGGCGATGAAACTTTAAATTTAAATTTGTTTTGTTTTTTTCTTTTTCTTTTTTTGAGAAAGCTCCTCTTGCAGCAGAGGCGATGAAACTTTAAATTTAAATTTGTTTTTTTTTTTCGAGAAAGCTCTTCTTACAACAGAGGCAATGAAACTTTAAATTTCTTTTTGTTTTGTTTGTTTTTTCCTTTTTCGAGAATGCTCCTCTTGCAGCAGAGGCGATGAAACTTTAAATGTTGTTTTTTGTTTTTTTCGAAACGCGCTCCTCTTGTAACAGAGGCGATGAAACTTTAAATTTAAATTTGTTTTGTTTTTTCTTTTTCTTTTTTTTTTTTGAGAAAGCTCCTCTTGCAGCAAAGGCGATGAAACTTTAAATTTAAATATTTTTTTTTCGAGAAAGCTCCTCTTGCAACAGAGGCAATGAAACTTTAAATTTGTTTCCCGGAGGACTTAAAATTTTATGCCTGGAGGACTTGAGATTTGTGCTCGGAGGACTTAAATGCTTTTTCTGGAAAGTGCTCCTCTTACAACAGAGGCATTGAAACTTTAAAAATGAAAGATTTCACATTCAAAGATCTAGGACTTCACATCTAGAAATTTTGTCTCAGAAATTCACATCCGAGTGTTTGTTTCGGGAATTCACATCCGAAGATTCAGGTATTCACATCTGAATAATTTGTTTGAGGGATTCACACCCAAACGTCCAGGAATTCTCATCTGGATAATTTGTATCGGGAATTTCTCATCCAATTGTTGGTTTCGGGAATTCACATCCGAAAATTTTGACTTAGGGATTCACACCCAAGCATCCGAGAATTCTCATCTGGATAGTTTATATCGGGAATTTCTCATCCGATTGTTGGTTTCGGGAATTCACATCCGAAAATTTTGACTTGGGGATTCACACCCAAACATCCAGGAATTCTCATCTGGATAATTTATATCGGGAATTTCTCATCCGATTGTTGGTTTCGGGAATTCACATCCGAAAATTTTGACTTGGGGATTCACACCCAAAAATCCAGGAATTCTCATCTGGATAATTTATATCGGGAATTTCTCATCCGATTGTTGGTTTCGGGAATTCACATCCGAAAATTTTGACTTGGGGATTCACACCCAAACATCCAGGAATTCTCATCTGGATAATTTATATCGGGAATTTCTCATCCGATTGTTGGTTTCGGGAATTCACATCCGAAAATTTTACCGATTGTTGGTTTCGGGAATTCACATCCGAAAATTTTGACTTGGAATTCAGAGATTCACACCTGAAATGTTTGATTTGGAGATTCACATCCGGAAATTTGATTCGAAGATTCACACCCGAAATTTTCTGAATTGGAGATTCACATCCAAATATTCAGCTTCTTGCTTAAAGTTTTCTGAATCGGAGATTCACATCCAAAGATTTAGTTTCTTGATGCATCATCCTTTTAAAACTTTTTACTTTAAAAATCTTATCATCTTATCCTAAAATTTTCAGAATCCTGCTTTCTTCTTTTTTTTTGTCTTGTGTTTTGCCCCTTCTTTGATCGAAATGTACAAATTTTGTTCCTTAAAGGTGAAATTTTCATTTGTTTTTTTTGAATGTATGTGATGGATGCAATGCAAATGTCGAGAAATAAGAAAAACGAAAAGGAAAAGAGAAAGAAAAGATAAGGAAAAAAATCAAAAGTTGCAGTAACAAGGTTCACAAGACCACCATCCTCACCTTTTTTTGAATCTTTTTAAAACATAAGCTTCTGTACATCCACTAATTCCACGAAACACCATTAATTCTTGGTTATTCTTCACCATTTGATCATACATTCATATTTCTTCGGTACACTAACAAGCCTTCCCACGATTCTCATCTTTTCCTTCTTTGCCCCAAATCATTTTCGACTTTCCTCTTTTGTAACGCATCGGGCTTTCACAAATATTGTCAATTATTCATTTATCATCATTTCAATTTCATAACAGATGTAATGCCATCACATTTCTTTTAATAATGATGAGTATGCAGATTGGTTGAAAGTTGAAGGGAAGACATTTATGATGAAGTAAACAAGAACATATTTAACCAAGAATAATAGGTAATTTCTAGAGGTCAAGGGAAGGTAACAATATCTAAACAATGAATATTCAATCAATCTTGATAAACTAATCTAAGATTTTTCCCAAAATTCTATTTGATTGACATTCTAATCATTTTGGTTCCATCAATGCTTTGCCCCCCACTTCATGAAATCATCGAATAGTACTGGTTTCCCTTATAAAAGGCTATCTTCTCGAGATTTTAGCCAAATCCTCCATTCTTCTTTTGACTCAAATCGCCCTTTCGAGTTTTCAACTTGAGCCCCTTCTCATTCTCCTTCTTTTCTTTCTTTTTTTTATTTTTTATTTTAGCCCTTCTTTTTTTTATTATTTTTCTTTTTTCTTTTCATTTTTTTCATCATTTTCCTTTTTACATTTTCATTTTTTTTTCAAGGACCATATTTATTCATAATCAACCTACTTGCCAAGCTCCAAATCATGAACTTGTAACACGTCTAGGCTCAATATATGATTCCTTAACTCAAGCATTCAAATTTGATCAAAATGGACTTTTAAGGTATGTAATGTAGGCCAGGTTTTGAGGTTTTGAAAAAAATGGGTAATAAGGCCCAAAATACATGTTTCAAGGGTTTCAAGCCATAAGATCATTTTCCATCATCTTAAGAACTTTAGCATTCTACCCCATTCTTTGTTTATTCTTCTTTGGTTTCTTATTTCTCTTTCCATTCTTTTCCGTTCATCTCTTTTTCTTTTGATTCACTCTTTTCCTCATTTCCTTTTTTTTTTGAGGAATTCCTGCATGAAGATATCTTTATCTTTATCTTGCCCCTAGATTTCTAATGACTTGAAAATTTTTCGTGAGCAAATCTTACTTCATTTTTCTCAATTTTGCCCCCCAATGTGGAGGGTGATCCTTGGCAGGTTTCTTTAAAAAACATAGATAACTATGAGGCTCAAAAGGGATAACAATGAATAATTTTTCTCATATGTGAAGGGTAAACCAAAGATGGCCATTTCTCATTTCAAACGTAAATACTCTTATCAAAGAATTATTTATTGAGCCATCACAACCTTATGAAAAATCTGCTTTCCTTGTGTACACTACATCGACTGATTTCAACATTCTTATCGATCATGGGGGACAAAATTGTCAATACAAATAGAATTTTAAAGTTTTATCCCAGATTATTGTCATAATCAACTTCATATTCATTATTTAACAACAAAATTGGGCAAAGAATGGAAATTAATCGTTTAGAAGCCAAGAGAAGGAGAAAAAGGTAAAAGATAGGTGAATGCACAAAAAATATAAGACTTCGAAGGGGAGAGAAAATGTAATGAAAATGCATCGATTACTCTGTTGAAATGACAAAAAATAAATGAAAGTCAATACACAAAAAGCGCTTTTCAGTTTATGAGCACTACAAAAAGAACAGCTTTATACCATCATGAATGACTAGCCAGAAAGTCTTCTTTTGCAATCATACTGCAGCATGGTTAACCCGTTCCTTCTTTTGTCCCAAAATCCAACAAACTAGATCTAATCAAACTTTGCACCTTGTGCTTGAAAGCAGGGCAACTTTTTATCAAATGACCCATATTTCCACTATGATAGTCACATCGAGCATTTGGGTCATACCATTCTGGATATGGAGGTTCCAAAGGCTTTAATTGAACTGGGGTAACAAGTTGGTTCTCAAGAAGGTATTGAAATACTTCAGTGTAGGACCAAGGAATCGGATCGATGTCGATCCTCCTCCGTTTGTTTCGAGATCCTTTATGATTACTTTGGGTAGTCATAGGTGTTTGGAGACCTATTTGCCAACTAGATTGGGGGATTGGCTGACGGGTATTCAGGCTTGGAGAGATATGATTTATGGTGGGGTAATGGGTTTGGTACATTGGATAAGGATAATATGGAGCAAAGTCTCTCACATGTTGCCCCTCATAATTCATAGCATGAACATCTCCTCCATTCCCCGATGTATCACCTTTTCTTGCATTCATGGCATCGTCTCCTACAAGCTTGCCACTCTTGATTGCATTATCTATTATTTCACCAGAGATCACCATATCCGCAAAATTCTTTGTAGCATTTCCAACCATCATTTCATAAAATGGTGCTGGGAGTGTGTTGACAAACAAGATGGCGGTTTCTTTCTCTGTGAGGGGTGGTTGAACTTAGGCAGCTACATCCCTCCACCTTTGAGCATATTCTCTAAAGCTCTCTTCATGTTTCTTCATCATGCCCTGTAAGGATAAGCGATTTGGTGCCAAATCTTCAATGTGCTTGTATTGAGCAATGAATGCCCAAGCCAATTCTTTCCATGAGCGGATATGGGCTCGATCTAGTTGGGTGTACCACCTGGCAGCTGATCCAGTTAGACTGTCTTGAAAAATATGCACCAATAATTCATCATTCTGAGCATAAGCAGCCATTTTCTGACAGTACATCTTGATATGAGTTGCTGGGCATTTGGTCCCATCATACTTTTCAAAATCTGGAACTTTGAACTTTGGTGGGATAACTACGCCCGGTACCAAACAAAGCTCGCTTGCAGCCAAAGAACCATATAAATCCATCCCTTCGATAGCACGTAATCTTTCTTTAAGGAGGTCTAATTTCGTT
This sequence comes from Heritiera littoralis, assembly GCA_031772115.1. NCBI lineage: Eukaryota > Viridiplantae > Streptophyta > Magnoliopsida > Malvales > Malvaceae > Heritiera > Heritiera littoralis. Next base: position 5,573,674 of record JAPDPK010000024.1, on the reverse strand, counting down.
TGAGGCTCTAAGTTCTCTTTCACTGTTGATGCACTCACCTTCAATTTCTCTTGTTCTCTAGAATTATCTGAACCACGGACATAGATTGGGTCTGATGGGTTCCTCCTGGGGTTTGGAATGTCGTGCCTCGAAAACGACATATGCTGTGAAGTATGGACTTGGGGTGGAATGGGACCATGTGGATATGGACGTTCACCTTCTTGTGCCCACCTTTCTTGAGTAATTACTTCATGTGCTGGTTCTTTTCCTTTACTCATTTTGGTCATCATCTCCATCATTGCAGCCAACTGCCCCTTCATCTCTTCTTGCGCCTTTTCTATTTTCTCCATTTGGCTAGCTTGTCCTTCTTCCATGACCTATACTTGAGTGAAAGCCCCGAACTGCTTTGTGACCTTTGATGGTCGAGAGGCTTTGAACCTTATTACTACAATTTTCTAATTAGAAAAACCTTATCTTATTTCTTTAAAAAAAAATTTGGAACAAACAAATTTTTTCTTCTTTTTTTCTCGAAAAATGAAAAGTATTGACATATTTACTGAAGTATAACAAGTGTATGATGTGAATTTTATGAAAAATCATGTTATTTGTATATGTATGCAAATGACATGTATGATAGAAATCTATGAAATGGAACAATTTTTCTTCTTCTTTTTCCCTTTTTTTTCTCTCTTTCTTTTTTCTCTCTTTTTTTTATTTTGCTAGTTTGCATAACTTTCTTGATTTTACATGTTGGGTATTTATGCCTTCACCTTAACCAAATCTTAATTTCAAGGAAAATAATCAATCAATAGTACATGTACACAAATTTGATAAAAAGAAAATTGAAAGAATAAACAAATTCAAAATTGTAAAAGACTTAGTCTAGTTTCTCAAAGACTTATCTACGAAATGTGATGCAACAATGCAAAATGCATACCAAAGTTCGAACTGAAATTTGCCCCTTACTTATCATATTCACTTATTAACTTAAGAGGTTAAGTCCGAAACCAGTAAGAGAAGTTGAAGAGTAATCTTAAACCATATCAAAATTGTTTAAAAAACTCTCTCTCTTCTTTTTGTTTCTTTTTTTGTAATTTTTGGTGAGAAGAAACATTATTAACCATGAAATGCTATGTAAAATGTTCAAGACATGACACAATAACAAGACATTGTTGAAAGACATGTTCAAACAAAATGCAATTTATGCAAAATGCAATTACAATGAAGATCAAATTCTATTTTATTTCACCTAACCTTCATGATTCTAAAATGCACATGACATGAATATCAACATATATATACACAATGATGATGAAATGAATTAAAATGATACATGTCCTTAACATGTTCGAGAAAAACGAATATTTGTATTCACAATACTTAGACACTAATCTTATTATTCTTTAATCCAATCATGCAAGAAAGATGGAATTCCTAACTAAACCTGAGCATTCTTCTTCATTTTTCTAGAAATCATTTTTCTCTGATCACCAAAATTTTTTTTTATTTTCTATTTTTTCTAAGAAATAAAATTCACATTCCCTATTCTATTCTTTTTTTCTAAAATTGATTTTATCAAACTTTTTCTTTTATCACTAAAATTTTCTTTTCTATTTTTCCTAAATTCCACATCCCTTATCGATTCTTTTTTTTTCAAAAATTAACTTTATTTCAAACTATTTTTTTTTAATTCTTTTCCACACAAATTCAAGGATAATTTTTTATTGACATCTTTTTGTTCAAATTTTCTTTTTTATGAGATAATCAAGAAAAGGAAAATTTTTTTTTATATTTTCATTAAAACTCCTATACAACCCAAAAATAAAAAAATATATATATATTTTTGTCAACTTATTCTTTAAAATTATTCAGAAAAGGAAAAAGGAAAAATCAATGAAAGATTTTGTTAACTCTATTTTACCTTTATTTAGAAAAAACGTCAGCTCTCTTCGTATTTTTCCATTTATTCCCATTTTTATGTCCATATTTTTGAAAGAAATCCCTCTTCTCCCTTCTTTTTTTTAGAAAAATTATTCCCATTATTTTGAAAGAAAAGTTTGTTTTATTATTTCTCTCACACTTTCCTTTTTCATTAAAACTTAGATTTCTTTCTTTTTATTTTACAAAATCTCTTTCCACAATTTTATTTTTTTTTTTAAAAAAAATCCTTTTTTGAAAAGCAAGAAAAATTTCTAAGACTTTAATTATGGCCAATTCAAACCAAAATCCATAGTACGTTTATTATTGATACGAGAAATGTGGTCAAATAATGTTCCCTCTTGTGTCCTAATCTCGGGATGATTTCTACAAAAATTGGACATGACTCTAGCTAGGATTGGCTTCTTAGGGCCTTTTACATGCTGGGTTAGGACTTGTAAAGATCTAAAGGTTCCCAAATTATACCTCACTGTCGTCCACACTGGACTAGTAAGATTTAATTTGAGTGGGAGTATTTCGATTGCCATTGCGGAGGTGATTACCTCACGAGAGGAAAGGTACTCTACTCCCTCCTAAGAAGGACGGAACCCGGGTATAGAGCTCATGTCATGCAAATGCAAGTGCAAGTGTGTGTATGAGGGAATACATCAAACATTTATCATACCATAACCCCTATCCTAGATGCCCCATAATTTATTAGCAATAATATATACAAGATAAAGAATGTCATAAAATAAACATAATAACTTATTCACACAAATGCAACAAATTATTTAAAATTAAAGAAATTAAATTTAAATATTAATTAAGACCTTTAAATTAAAACTTAGGATAACACATGATTAATAAATAGCTTGACCCTCAAAAAGCGTCCCTAGCGGAGTCGCCAAGCTGTCGTAACGGCTTTGCGCTCGACGATTTTGAAAAAATATTTAAAAACAAAAGGGAGTCGCCACCAATCTTTTTTGACTAGGTGTGATTGGTCACCTAAAATATTTTTATCTTTTTAACAAAATCTCAAAATTAATTAAGTTTTATTAAAAAGATAATTTTTGGTCTGCGAAAACAAAACTTGGGTTCGGGGGTACGGTTACGCATGGGGAAGGATTAGCACCCCCACGTCGCCCGTTAGAAAACGGTACCATAGTAATCATGTGTTATCCTTTAATTTTAATAAAATGGTCTTGAATTGATATTCAAAAATAATTCTTATTTTATTGCAATCTTTTCATTCAAAATCATGTTTTTTATTTGTAAATTCATTTTGTTTTATTTTAAGAGGTTAAACTTTATTTTTCGAAAATAAATGTGAACCTTTTTGTATTGAATAATTAAATCAAATACTCCAATACTTTTGGCAGCATTCGAAATAATTTTTCTCACCTAGAGATTTCTTAAGAATCACTACTTGTGAATTCTATAGAATCTCATCCTTGGAAGATTCACACTTATTTGGAAATTAAATGGATGCATATGATGCAAACAAATAATATATGATGCAAATGAATTTTTAATTTTAAATTTCTTTATTTATTTGTTTATTTATTTATATTTCCCTTTTTTTAAAAAAACTTATTCATTTTCTTTTTTTATTAAAATTTAAATTATTGAAAAAATCATATTAAATATTCCAATACTTTTGGCAACATCTAGTACGACTCTTCTCACCTAGGGATCAGCTAGGAATCACTACTTGTGACTTCCGTAACATCCCATCATCAGACTTTATTTATTTAAATTTATTTTTATAATTAATTTTAAAAAAGAATTTAATTTATTTCCATTTTAATAAAAATTTAAATTATTAAAAAATCATACTAAATACTTCAATACTTTTGACAATATTTAGTAGACTCTTCTCACCTAGGGATCAGCTAGGAATCACTACTTGTGACTTCCGTAGCATCCCATCATCGGGACGAATTCCATTTTATTTTTAATTATTATATTATTCTATTTATTTATTTACTTATTATTTTTGCCATGATAATACATTAAAAATACCTAAACAAATATTTCTATAAAACAAATGAATGAATAAGTAAAAACCAAAAAGGCAATATACCCTCCTCGACGGGCGAGCTCCTCGAACGGGAGAACACGCGGGATCTTCACTATCCTCGGGCGGGCGATCTCCTTAAACGGGTGAGCACGGACCTCCCTCCTCGGGCGGGCGAGCACGCAGCCTCCCTTCCTCGTGCGGGCGAGCGCACAGGTCTTCAATCTGATGTCCCTATCCTTGGGCGGGCGATAATGCGGATCTCCCTTTCCTCGGGCGAACAAGCTCGCGGATCTCCCTCTCTTTTTTGGCGAGCGAGGGGCGAACACGCGGATCTCCTTCCTCAGCTGGCCGGGCGGGCGCGCGGATCTTGAATGGTGCACAGGTCGGACGCGCGGGTCGGGTCGGATCGCCTGGGTTGGCACGCGGGTTTTCTTTCGCCTCCGGGTCGGATGTGCGGAACGTGGGTCGGATCTCGGGTCCGCGTGGGTCACCAAAAATTTTTTTTTTCACACTATAAAAACTTATCTATTTTTTTTTTCTTTTCATTTTCTAACCAAAAACGAAAAAAAATCCTCAGAGCCTTCAAAGGCTCCTTCCGGCTGGGGCGATTTCCGGCAGCCGCTGGGGTCGCCTCCAGCTGCCGTCGGCCGCCGTCACCAGTGGCCAAAAATCAGAAAAGAAACCCTTTTTCGGAAGCTCTCCACACCCTCTTTCCGTTTATGACCTTCGTTTTCCCAAAAAAGGGCCCTAACCCCGTAGATCTGGCTTTACCGAAGCCTCTTCTCCCTTTTTTTGTTTCTTGTTTTCTTTTTTTTTCTTTTTTTTTGGTTGATGGCTTGGCTGTTGTGGTTTTGTATTGTTGTTGTTGTTTTTCTTGCAGGTACTTGAAGACCGATTTTTTGGTTTAGGGTTTAAGTTCTGGGTTTTGAGGGTCTCGGTTCTAGGGTTTCTTGGTTCTCGAATTTAGGTTTTCTGGTTAGGGTTAGGGGTTTCGGTGGTGAGAACGGTGTCTCGGATGACGGCTCGGTGATGGTGTATGTGAGGGATGGGGTTTGGGGGTCTCGGTTGTGGTGGGTTTATGGTGAGTGGGGGATGGCGGTTAGGGTTTTCTGGGTTACGGTGGTGAGGGTAGATTGTAGAGACTGGAATAGGGGCGGTGAAATGGTGGTTCATGGCGGTGAATGGAAGATGTTTTGAGAGTGATGGTGATGAGTGGCTGTGGTGATGCTGGTTGGTCAACAGTGGTGATGATGGTGAGAGTCTTCTCTCCTCGGATGGGAGAGGGTTAGGAGCTTTGTAGTGGGGGATGGCGGTTAAGTAGCTGGCGGCAGGTAGGAGAGCTAGCCGGCGATGGGATGGGTTGGGGGTAAAGTAGCTGGACGATTGACAAATTGGACCAAAAAACAAGAAAGAAAGAAAAGAAAAGAAAAGAAAAGAAAAAATAAAAATAAAAATAAAAATAAAAATAAAAATAAAAATAAAAATAAAAATAAAAATAAAAATAAAAATAAAAATAAAAATAATAATAATAATAATAATAAAAATAAAAGATAAAAATAAAAATAAAAATAAAAGATAAAAATAAAAATAATATAAATAAAAAATAAAATAAAAATAAATACAAAATATATATAAAAATAAAAATAAATATAATAATAGCAATAATAATAACAACTATAATAATAATAACAAAAATGGGACAAAATTAGGTGTCAACAGTAGGATGTCAACCCATCATTACTGGAACATTCTCATTTATCAAATAGTGTTTTGCTTTGGGTTGCTTCCTCGAGGACAAATTATCCTTGATTCAAATCATGGCAAATATACTTTCAAGAGATCAATTAGACTTTGATGTTGTTATGCTTGGATAATTAAATTTCATTTTTTTCCTAATGAAAATTTTGATAGATATTATATATACATGTATTTTTGTTATTAACATTGTGTTATTTGTCTTATTATTTTGGATATGTAAATTTTATACACCAAAATATCAATGGATCCTGCAGCAGAGTGCGGCTTTCATTCTAGTCTAAATGAAAAGTGTAGAGGTTATCCCAATGATCTTCATTCATCTATTGCTTGTAGATACTTGCGCAAAGTTTACTGTTGCGGGAGTTAGTTGACAACTGAAACAACGTAGGATGCAAGAGAATGAAATGAGAACTTGAAAATGTATACTGAAAAATTTAAATACAAATATTTGTTAGCCTGTAAATAGTAAGAACAACTGTGTTGAAGGTGTAAATATGTTATTGAAATTAATCAGTCAAGGAAAATTCATGCTTGTTCACCACAGATATACAACCATTTTAAGTGCAGTAAGATGTGTTGGGATTTGCATTGAATCCTACATTGAAAATGTAAGAAAATTTATAAGAGATTTCCCTTATAAATAATGTGTAATGATTGATTTATAAAGTATCCAAAAAGTTGTAAACACTGATAGAATAACTAGTATTTGGACTATTATAAAAGGTGTAATTAGGCTCTGGGATTGTAAGGAGTTTGTAATTTTTCTCTTTAAAAAACTGTACGATTGGGCTTGTAAAGAGTCTGAATTTTTTTTATTAAAAATTGCACAATTGTAATTTTTGATTGATTATTAATTTAATTAAGCTAATGTGATTTGGTCAAACTACATTAAAAATTATTATATTTATATTTGCTTTCAATCGACCAAAGATGCTAACACAGAATAGCTTGGCGTTGTCATCTGCTATGAGAAAGCCTGTTGTTGGGCAATCATATTCATTTAATTACGTTTGAATTTGTCCTTGCTAGTTGCGGTATCTTTGAATAAGCTAATTCTTTGGGTTTCTTAAATAAGAGAATTCGAAAGTCTAGCAGGAGGGACTAGGGAGTGGTTGGATTATACTAAAATACCTTTTGTTTGGGATTTAGAGGGAGTGGTTGTCAATCGAAACGAGAAAATTAATGGCACTAGTGTTTCCTTTTCCCTTGTGGAGATTTAATACACAATAGTGGAACAAGAGAGTTGGTTCCAATTCCAATATACTATTATTATTCGTTGCAGCAATTGCTGTCACTCAAGCCAATACGTTTCCGCCTGTCAGTTCTGTCTCGTTGTTTGCATCTTCCTCGAGCATTCTTTTTCTAGCTATCGACGCCTGCAAAATCCACAGATAAAAACCGAAAACTCAACACAGCATGAACAAAAATTAGGAGCAATTAAGGAGAGGAAAAGGTTTGGACCGCAACCTGTTTCTGCCAATCCATGAAAAGTGTTACCAAGCCTAGCATAATTACTTGCAAAGCAGTCCCAATTGCCAATCCAATCAAAAGGCCCTTTATTTTGAAATGCAGAACAAAAGCCAGCACGGCAGCCACCGGGGCTCCAACTAGATAATATGCTCCAAGATTTGCAAAGGCTGCCGTGTTCTGCCACCCACATCCTCTGGCAACTCCTGAAGCAAAAGCAACCAAGCAAAGAACTACTTGTGAGACATTTTTTCTGGGATAACAATAGATATCTTTATTTGTTTTACAATTTGAAATTAAATTTTTCTGGTCGAGAGTGATAAATGACAAAATCCTATTAATAATGACGATTTTAAGATTCGAACAATGTCGAAATACTGAAAAAGAAATCCACTTTTATTTCTTCTGGTCTTTTATTGGTAACTACTCGTTAGACTTTGATGGGAGGCATTGACCACCGGGGCCAACAATCATTTCTCCGACTTCAATTACATGACAGACATGAAGGAGACTAACCCGAAAGCACCGCTTGTAAGCTGTCCCCAAGGACTTGAAGACAAATGATAGGAACCATTTCTGCCACATTTTTCACAACTTCTTTCTCGCTGCTGAATACATATCCCAATACGAAACGGCAAAAGAAGAGAATTGTGCTCACAATAACTGCCTCCACCGTCGCAATAACAATTACTAACCAAACAGCCAATTTGGCTGCTTTTGGGTTACCAGCGCCTAATTCATTTGCGACTCGAGTGCTGCAAAACCAAGGGAATGATTTCACTGCAAAGGACGTATATATTGAAAAACAGCTTCACATTGATGAAAACAAACCTTGCAGTTGCTCCAATACCGTAAGGTATGAAATAGTGCAAATAAGTAATTGAAAAGCTGCTCAAAAGTCAAATCGACAGCCAGAAATCAGAATCAATTCTCATATCTAATTCTAGGAAACAAGCATTTGAAAGAAGATACCATATAGAAAGCACTGAAGCCTCCAGTTTGGGATTTGGTAGTAGTCCAGAGAGAAAAATCAGAACCTCAGATGCCCACCATTCAAGACTGCAATACTTGACAAAAAGGAAGGTAAATACAGTGGCATATCATATACAAGAAAAACCGTCGGGAGAAAAAGTTTACCAAACCATTGCAGCTGAAGGAACAGCAAAGCGGAAAAAAACCCTGCTGCCCTTTAGAACTTCTTTGGACAACGTGGCACGAGTTTTATCACAATTGGAGGAATATTTCATGTAAAACCCAAGCAATATCACATTCAACCAAAAAGATAAACCGATAGATAAGGCTGCTCCAATGGTCCCCAACCCCGATTTAAATACAAGTGTCCAGCACAAGGGTATGTGAAAACACAAACCTGCCAGTGAACTGAACAACAGTGGAATAATCAAACTTTGGGTCTGAAAATATCGAACCATTGCTTGAAGTACAGCATATGCAAAGAGGGCAGGGATGAGAGAAAGTGCGTATTTGTAGGCTACATGTGAGATTGCAGGGTCTTGGCCAATGAGGGTCAGTATCTTCTGCGTAAAAGCCCAAAGGATAGATATCGGAAAACAAACGAGTGTAAGATTGATGATGGCGCAGTAAGTGTAAGTTCCAATCTTCTGATACTGCTCTGCTCCATAAGCTTGTCCGCATAGAGTTTCCAATGCACCGGACATTCCAAACTGCTCCAAAATAACAAATTAAAGCCACTCAAGACTTATCCGACAGAAAAATATATTTTTTCCAATGCATTTTACTCACTGAACAGAACGCGAGAGATTTTAGAAGTTTACCAGGAAACACAAGCCGGTAACAATTGCGAAAGAAGTTGCTATGGATACTCCGGAAAGTGAGAGTTCATCGAGATGTCCAGCCATCATAAGTGAGACAACCGGCAAAAGCTGCAGCAGCACTGTGACTGCTACCATGGGAGCCGCTATGCAGCCCACTTTCTTCAGCTCCTTCAAAGAGACAAACCATTTGCTATCCATTTCCTTCGTGCAACCCCCAATAATGCAGTAAGAAGAAGAGCAGAGGATTGTCCAGAAAAAGAAAACAAAGAGACAAAAGGAGCTTTGATAAGAAGAAGCGTAGACTTCCTTTTCATTAATATAATCATTAGTTATCATTTTATCATAAGTACTGCTTTAATATTTTGGATTTAATTTAAAGAAAGATGAAGTATAAAGCACATTGCTAGTCTTTGTCGGCCACGCCGGTTGGTGCGGGGATGATGACGTGGCCTTTTTTCTTCAAACCAAATTGCAGTAGCAGAGTGTAGGAATTGATTTTTGAAATTCTCCGCTCTAAACTAATATTGGTTGAAGTGAGTGGTAGCGGCTCTCGTCCTTTAATCAAGTGTCTAGAGTTCGATTTTTGATCTTGGATATGGAACAAAACTATGTTGGGAGGAGACTAATCACTTTGTGTGCTCTCAGGATCCCGACGGAGATTAGTTACTGTTGTCGACAGTAGATACTTTGTATCAATATCATGATTAAAAAAAAAAAAATTCTCCGCTCTACCCTGCCGATAGATATTTTTATTGGAGAACTAAAAATATAAAATTTATTCTAAGATTTACACTCACTAAACCCCAAAAAAAAACTTATAATGAGGTAAATAGAAGAAAAAAGTTGTAACAAAAAAAAAAATAGAAGAAAAAAGTGTTTTGAGTCAGTTACCATGACTCATAGCAGGTATTTTGTTTGGCTGCTAGTTTTTCACCGTTTTCGACAGTTATCAACGTATTCTTCCTGCAAACTGCCTCCTTGTTCAAATTCCTCATCGTAAAACGCCTTGCTTACTTTCCCCGCCGCTCGTACTTTCAATTTTCTTTCTGTATACCCATTGGACTTCATCCACAATTTAACTTTCATGGATTCCTCTCTCCTTGGTGCTTGAAATGCCTTAACTTTGACTGAGAATGAAGATGTTGTTCTGGAAGTACTTGCAACAATGACAGCATGCAGATGCCATGGGTGAATTCTGTTTGGTTGGTTCCCTATTAACTCGCAAACCTTTCAATCATGAGGCAGTGTTCTCATTGTTCAATCAACCCTGGAAGCCATCCAAAGGAGTGGGATTTCATATATTGGATGACAATGTATTTCTTTTCCAATTCTTCTCATAAGGTGATCAACTCAGAGTACTTGATGGTGGTCCTTGGACATTTAACAAATGGCCCTTGTTGTTTCAACATTATGATGGAAAGAAATGCTCCAAGGATTATGTGTTTACCCGGCTACCAATATGGATTGGAGTCTCTAATATTCCTCTTTCCATGATAAGGAAGGAAGTGGCTGAATTAATTGCCTCCCGAATTGGTAATTTGACTGAAATGGATCTCGGAGATTACAATGTGTGCTGGGGTAGGTTTATATGACTTCGGGTTGAATTGGATGTCACTAAACCATTGTTACGTGGTATTATGGTTACTGATGATCTCACAAATGTTCAACATTTTGCCAAATTCCAGTATGAATGATTACCAAATTTCTGCTCAGTGTGTGGGCTAACAGGGCATATGGTTCGTGATTGTGTTGTTGCAACCACTTCTACTAAGAAAGCCCCAGCAAAATATGGCGATTGAATATCTGCTTCCTCTTCTTCCAAGAGAACCATCAGACTAAGCACTAGATTTCATTCCAACATTACTGTTTCAAGACAGTTTCCATTGGTCCCAAAAAGTTCAGATGTTTCTCTAAGTACGAGAGATGTAGTCCCTTTGTCTGTGGTCCCACCACCTATTACTAACTTAGAAATAATACCAATGATGCCCACTTAGACCTCCTACACGAGAACTTCTAAATATACTCCACTTTTTACTCTTCATACCCCAAATCCTTTGTAATGAACAGTAACTGAGTGAAGGAGATGGGGTATGAAGAGTAAAAAGAGGGGTTTATTTAGAAATTCTTGACACTGATGAAACGAAAATCCCATGACACCACCATAGATGCTGCTTACCATGACCTAAACACCACTATAACCCCTGGTCACAAATGTGTTAAGTCTATGCAAACTTGCCACTTTCTGCATGAAAGAGTATTAACTAGAACCAATGATGGCAACCAGTTGTGGCACTTTATTAAAGAGGTGCATAACTCATCATCCTAGAATATTGTCTTAACTCACCAGAATGATCAGGCGGTGGCAGAGGACACTCTGCCTCACCCACAACCATAAAGCTCCTTTGCCTTAACTGTCTTGGTTTGAGAGTTCACAAGCAGATAGAGGCCTTAAAAACCTCTTTAACAGGGAAAAACCATCATTAATCTTTCTATCTAAAATGAGGCTGTGGAAAGCTTAGGCACAAAGTTTGAAGTTGCAGTGTGGTTTTTCTTCAGTATATAGTGTTAGTAGTGTTGGTAGAACTGGTGGTCTAATTCTACTGTGGAATGATGATATTCAAGTTAGTTTGCAGTCCTTCTCAAATAATCATATTGATGTTATTGTGGAGGAAGTTCTTGTTGGTTTGAAATGGAGATTCACTGGGTTTTATGGTGAACCAGAAACTCAGATACGATTCCAAGGTTGGGAGTTGATTCGAAAGATGACTAGATTAAACTCTTTGCTCTGGTTATGTGGTGGTGATTTCAATGAGGTCCTGTTTCAGCATGAAAAACATAGCAGATTACAAAGATGTCCACAACAAATGCTCTATTTCCATGAAGCAATCAATGCAAGTGGCTTGCATTACTTGGGTTATACTGGTCTATGTTTTACATGGTGGAATGGCAGAGAGGAGCCTGACAAGGTTAAACTGCGTTTGGATCGTTTCTTGGCAAATAATGCATGGTGCTCAATATTTCCAAATTATCAATCAACTAACCTACCCTCCACATTTTCTGACCACAATCCAATTATGCTGACACCCCTACAGCGTGTTCCTTCAATTGTTTAATGTCGGCGGCGTCATTTCCGTTTTGAAGAAATGTGGTTACGCTCAGCAGAATGTGAGCAACAGGTGGCTTCTGCTTGTTCTTCTGGTTCATCATCCTAATCACCTTCTTTAATTGAGAAAATAAAACAAACCGGACAACAGCTCTCTTAGTGGAATAAATCCTCTTTTGGCCATGTCTCTAGCCAAATCACACAAATCACCAAAGATTTGTTAGACTTACAATCATCTTTGGTGTCAGAAGGTGTTATATCCTCAGAAAAGAAACTTAAATCAGAACTGCATGAATTGTTACAAAGAGAAGAAACTATGTGGAGACAGAGATCTCGGGTGTCTGGGCTACAACATGGGGACCAAAATTCAAAATATTTCCATGCAAAGGTGTCGGCTAGAAGGCAAACTAATTCCATTTTCAAGCTAAAGGATGAACAAGGGGTATGGCATGACGATGTTGACCGTATTGGTCAAATTGCAGTTGATTATTTTCAAAAGCTTTTTCAGAGTTCTATTGCTATTGATCATGATTGCATTCTGTCTTCTATTAAGACAAAAGTTTCAGCTAATATGAACTAGGGCCTGTTGAAACCTTATACTGCAAAGGTGACAGAGGAGTTTCTTTTCCAGATGCACCCAAACAAAACGTGCCGGTGTTTTTCTATAAAAAATTTTGGCATCTAGTACAACATGATGTCATCTCTTACTGCTTGGTCTTTTTAAATGGAAGTCTCTCTTTATCCCTGATTAATTACACTCTCCTTGTACTTATTCCAAAGCTTAAAAGGCCTGACACTACGTCTCAATTTAGACCAATAAGCTTGTGTAATGTATTGTACAAGATCATTGCTAAAACTATGGCTAATAGACTGAAGTTGATTCTTCCCGAGGTGATATCTAAAAACCAAAGTGCATTTATACCAAGTAAGATGATCTCTGATAACTTTCTGATTGCTTATGAACTTCTTCACTATATTTGTAACAAGCGAGCTGGGCGTGATGGCTTTTGTGCATTGAAGTTGGACATGTGTAAAGCCAATGACAAGGTAGAGTGGAGGTTTCTGGATGCCTTGATGAGGGAAATGGGTTTTGCGGATGGTTTTGTGAAGAAAATTATGCATTGTGTCACCTCTGTATCTTTCTCTATAACATTTAATGGACAACAATTCGGCTACTTCAAACCAAGTCGGGGATTGCGTCAAGAGGAACCTTTATCTCCTTACTTGTTTATTTTATGTGCTAATGGACTATCTATATCTTTGAATTTGGCCAAAGCTCGAGGTGGAATCACGGGAACCAAAATTTGTCGTTCTGCACCAACAGTGAATTCGCTATTCTTTGCTGATGATGCCATTTTGTTCTTCAAATCTAACTTGACAGAATGTAGGAGACTAAAAGACATCTTACATAACTATGAGTTGTCATTAGGCGAGCAAGTAAGCTTTCCTAAATCGAGTCTATTTACTAGTAATAATACTAATGAAGCACTGGTGACGGGTATAGCATCGTTATTTGGAGTCCAAGTGGTACATAGTATTGAAAAGTATTTGGGGCTGCCTACAGTGATTGGTCGGTCGAAGAAGAGGGCATTTGCCATGGTCCAAGATAGAATATGGAAGAAAATAACAGGTTGGAAAGAGTAGATGTTGTCTCAAGTTGGCAAAGAAGTTATGATCAAAGTAGTTGCACAAGCCATCCCAACGTATGCGATGTTTGTCTTTAAGCTCCCCAATTCTTTCTATACAGACCTCAACAAACTGATCTGTGGCAGCAACATGGTGATAGGGAAAAGAGATGCATTGGCTTAATTGGTCACAAATGTGTTTACATAAATCCCAAGGTGGTTTAGGATTTAAATGTTTGGAAGTTTTCAATTTATCTCTTCTTGCCAAACAAGGGTGAAGGTTACTCAAAAACACTGATTCCCTAAGCCATAAGGTCTTAAAGGCCAAGTATTTCCCAAACTATTCTTTTTCGGATGCTAAAGTTGGCACTCAATTTTCATACACCTGGAAAAGTATTTGTGAAGGGAGATTAGTCTTACAACTGGGTGTTCGCTGGCACATAAGGTTAGGTATTGGGGTGTCAGTTCGGGAGGATCCATGATCCCAAGGCCATCGTGTTTTAAACCCATCGCAAACCCAACAAGTAGCAATCCTCTTACTGTTTCTAGATTAATTGACTTCCAAACTAGTACGTGGAATGAAACTTTGTTGCAATAGCTTTTCTTGGATTCTGACCTGGAACAGATTTTAAGTATTGAGTACACCGGATATACTGGTTTGGCACCATAAAATCAGTGGGTTATACTCTGTAAAGTCAGGCTATTAGGTTATGATGTCGTATAGTCGAAGTGTAGACATGTATTCTACTGTTTTTGGTCGTTTTTTGGGTGACTTTTCTGGTACTTCATCCTCTGTATCAATCTGGAAACAACTTTGGAATTTGGCTGTGCCTTCAAAAATTAAAATGTTTCTTTGGAAATGTTTCAACAATATCCTTCCCACAATGTCCAACCTTCATTATAGGAAAATAGTTTCGCAACCAACTTGTCTGCAATGCAGGAAGCACCTGAAACCATAATCCATGTAATGAGAGATTGCACTTTTGCAACATCAGTTTGCCAAACCACTGAATTCTCAACTAAGGCTGGGATAGAGCCTCATATTTTGCCGATTGGATAACCTTTGTCCTTTTGTCTGTTGAAGCATCCAAAGTGCCCTTGTTGTCAGTGATTCTGTGGAGATTATGGTATATAATAAATTGTTAGATGTGTGGGGTCCAACCCACATTAATTATTAGAGTCCTACTTGGAGTCAGTTAGGGATTTGTTTTTTTTCTATATAAAGTGTTGCATAAATAATTTGTTAAGATAGAGTGAGAAGTCTATTTTGGTGAGAGGCGACACAAAGGAGAAAAAGTAAGCTTTAGGCTTTGTGATATTTTTCTTGTTCCATAGAGAGAGCAAGGGGAGAGATAAGCTTGTACAACAATTGGGTATTCTTTGGGTAGATTATCTTGGTGAATCCAAAGAGGTAAACTTTATTGTTTTTTAGGCCAATTGTTGGAACCCTGAGCTTTGGGCAAAAAGCCTAGGGTATTGAAACTTTGTAATTTGCTTATTTCTCATAGTAGATTTTTATTCGGTTTGCCCCGTGGTTTTTCTCTCTACACTGGAGAGTTTTCCACGTTAAACTTTGGTGTCGTTTTATTCACGTTTTATTGCCTGCATATTATTTGTGGCTTGGTAGCTTGATTTATTATTATTGGCTTGGGATATTGCTGTTGCTTGTTGTGGGTATTGTTATTGTGACACTGCTTCCGCGTATTTGTCGTTTGAGGCCCAACAACTGGTATCAAGAGCTCGGGTTAGAGCTTTGGGATCATGGAAGGAGATACAGGATCCATGATAAAATTGACAGCTTCAAATTATTCAATTTGGAAGCTAATGATGGAAGATCATCTATACTGCAAAGATATGTATAAGCTAGTATTAGGTGATTCTGGTAAGCCAACAGATATGAAAGATGATGAATGGAAAAAGTTAGATAGGAAGACTTTGGGAACCATTAGAAGATGGGTAGACATTAGTGTTTTTCATCATTTTGCGCAGGAGACAAGTGCTTCTCGTGTTTGGGAAAAATTAGATTCACTATATGAGAGAAAGACCGCCTTGAATAATGTTATGCTTGTTAAGAAGCTTGCTACTCTACAGTATAAGGAGGGAGGATCTATCTCTGAGCATTTGAGTGACTTTCAATTTGTTTAATCGGATGACCACTATGAAATTGCAAATGGATGATGAGATGAAAGCATTATTTCTTCTGGGCTCATTGCCAGACAGCTGGGAGACACTAGTTGTGACTGTTCTTAATTCAGCTCCTAACGGCACGGTGACTTTGGAGATGGTAAAAGATAGTATGTTTAATGAAGAAGCAAGGCGAAAGGAGACAAACTCTGGGAATGAAGCTCTTGTCACAGAGAACAGGGGTAGAACTAAAGACAGAGGTCAGGATTCTAGAGGTCGTAGTAAGTCCATGAACAGACATAAGTCCAAAAATAGGGTGAAGTGCTTTCATTGTGGCAAACTTGGTCACATAAAGCGGAACTGCAGGATATTGAAGCAAGAGCAAAAAGATGAGAAAAGTAAGAATAACTCAGATGATGAAAATGTTACAACGGTGAATTCTGATAGTGAAATGGTTTCTTTGGTTTGTACACATGGTGAGTGTAATCATGTAGGGGATTCTGGCATAGAGTGGATAGTTGACACCGGAGCGTCATATCATTGTGTTCCCAATAAGGAATTGTTTACAACCTACAAAATAGGTGATTTTGGTTATACCAAGATGGGAAACAAGAGTATGTCGCGGATTGCTGGGATTGGTGATATAGTGGTACAAACAAGCACTGGTTGTACATTGACTTGAGGGATGTCAGACACATTCCAGATCTGAGGATGAACTTGCTTGCAGTGAATATCCTTGATAAGGAAGGATATGAGAGTCAGCAGAAAAATGGGCGGTGGAAGCTTCTCAAAGGGTCTTTGATAGTTGCAAAAGGAAAGTTGTGTTGCACTATGTACAAGACTTGGATGAAGTTGACAGGTAGTCAGGTAAATACTGTTGAGGATGATGCTTTAGCAAATTTGTGGCATGGGAGGCTAGCACACATGACTGAGAAAGGGTTAAAGATTTTGGCGAGGCAGTCCCTCATTCCCTCAGCCAAAGGTATTTCTCTTAACTCATGTGATTATTGTTTATTTGGTAAGCATCGTAGAGTTTCTTTTAGGAAGATTTCTAAAAGAAAGAAAAATAAACTTGAGTTAATTCATTCTGATGTATGTGGTCCCATAGAAGTAGAGTCATCAGGTTGTAATAGATATTTTGTTACTTTTATTGATGATGCTTCACGAAAAACTTAGGTGTATATGTTGAGAAACAAAAGCCAGGTATTGCAGTATTTTCAGAAATTTCATGCCATGGTGGAAAGGATGACAGGATTATCCTTAAAGTGTATTCGTACAGATAATGGTGGTGAATACACATCAAAAGACTTTGAAGCCTACTGTTCAAAGCATGGGATCAGGCATGAAAGGACAGAACCTGGGACACCACAACATAATGGTGTTGCTGAAAGGATGAATCGCACCATTATAGAGAGAGTCAGATGCATGCTGAGGATGGCAAAATTGCCTAAAGCATTCTGGGGTGAAGCAGTTAATACAGCCTGCTATTTGCTTAATAGATCACCATCAGTGCCATTGGGCTTTGACATTCCAGAAAGGGTATGGACAGGGAATAAAGCTTCATACTCACATTTGAAGGTCTTTGGCTGTGCAGCATTCGTGCATGTGCCAAAGGAGCAGAGGTCAAAGCTAGATAGCAAGGCTACTCCATGTGTGTTTGTAGGGTATGGTGATGAAGAATATGGTTACAGGCTATGGGATCCAGAAAAGAAAAAAACAATTAGAAGCAGGGATGTGGTTTTCCATGAAAATGAGTTCGTCACAGACTTTGAGAAAAATGGAAAGACTACACAGGTTACGGTTGAGTATGATGACTCAACGCCTGTAGGGATTCCACCTAGAGGTGCCACAAATGGTGGAAATGCACAAGATGTAGAACTTGGGGATACAGATGAGCCAGCCACAGTAGGTGATGGGATAGATGCTAATAATGACGTTGCACAGCCAAATGCAGTGAGTTTTGAGCAGGGGGCTCAACCCTCTCAACTAGGGAGTGTTGAGCAGGGGGAGCCAGCCCCAATATAGAGGAGTGTGGAGTCTCAAGTCAGAAGATCTACTAGGGAGCATCGACCATCTACCAGGTATCCCAGTTCAGAATATATTTAGGTCACAAGTGACGGGGAGCCAGAGAGTTTCCAAGATGTGCATGATACTCCAGATAGGGAGTATTGGTTAAAGGCAATGAAAAAGGAAATGGATTCATTGCAGAAAAATAGCACTTATGACCTTGTTGAGCTTCCGAAAGGAAGAAGACCATTGAAGAACAAATGGGTGTTCAAGCTGAAAAAGGCTAGTGACAAGCTAGTGAGATACAAAGCTCGATTGGTGGTAAAAGGCTTTGGTCAAAAACCAGGCATTGATTTTGATGAGATTTTTTCTCCTGTTGTGAAGATGAGTTCTATTTGAGTGGTATTGGGATTAGTAGCTAGTTTGAATCTTGAGCTTGAGCAACTTGATGTGAAGACTGCATTCTTGCATGGTGATTTGCAAGAGGAGATTTATATGGATCAGCCAGAGGGTTTTGAAGTGAAAGGGAAGGAGCACATGGTTTGCAAATTAAAGAAGAGCTTGTATGGCTTGAAGCAAGCTCCTAGGCAATGGTACAAGAAGTTTGATTCTTTTATGGTAAGCCAAAACTATAAAAGAACGGTAGTAGACCCTTGTGTGTATGTGAGAAAATTCCCAGATGGTGACTTTATTATTCTCTTATTATATGTTGATGATATGCTGATTATAGGGCAAGATGCTCGTATGATTTGCAGGTTGAAAGAGGCATTATCTAAGTCCTTTGACATGAAGGATTTAGGTCCAGCAAAGCAGATTTTGGGTATGGATATCATTCGTGATAGGAAAGCTGGAAAGCTTGGTTGTCACAGGAAAAGTATGTTGAACAGGTACTAGCAAGATTCAACATGCAGAATGCTAAGTCAATTAGCACGCCTCTTGCTAATCATTTCCACTTGAGTAAGAAGTCTTGTCCGGTGACTAAGGAAGAAAAGGATGCTATGTCCACTGTTCCTTACTCCTCTGCAGTTGGTTCTTTGATGTATCGTATGGTTTGCACACGACCTGATATTGCTCATGCAGTTGGTGTAGTGAGCAGATTTCTTTCCAATCCAGGAAAGGCTCATTGGGAAGCGGTGAAGTGGATCTTCAGATATTTGAGAGGTACTTCTACGATGTGTTTGAGTTTTGGGACTACAGAACCAGTTCTTGAAGGGTTTACTGATGCAGACATGGCAGGTGATCTTGATGGTAGGAAATCTACTTCAGGGTACATATTTACTTTTGCAGGGGGAGCTGTATCTTGGCAGTCCAAACTACAAAAGTGTGTTGCCTTGTCTACTACAGAGGCTGAGTATATTGCAGCAACCGAAGCAGGCAAAGAAATGCTTTGGATGAAGAGATTTCTTCTTGAATTGGGGTTAAGTCAGAAAGAGTGTGGTATTTTGTGACAGCCAGAGTGCTTTGGATTTGAGTAAGAACACCATGTACCATGCCAGGACAAAGCACATTGATGTTCGGTACCATTGGTTGCGCTCAGTGATTGACGAGCAACAGATGCAGTTGAAGAAGATTCACACAGATAAGAATACAGCTGATATGTTAACGAAGACACTTCCCAGAGATAAACTTGAGTTGTGTAGTGACTTGGCCGGGATGAACACTTTGGCCAAGGTGAACTCTAAATGACAGGTCGTGGTGATGGATCTCCTCCTAATGGGGCTGGAGGGGGAGATTGTTAGATGTCCAGCCCACATTAATTATTAGAGTCCTACTTGGAGTCAGTTAGGGATTTGTTTTTTCTCTATATAAAGTGTTGCATAAATAATTTGTTAAGATAGAGTGAGAAGTCTATTTTGGTGAGAGGCAACACAAAGGAGAAAAAGTAAGCTTTAGGCTTTGTGATATTTTTCTTGTTCCATAGAGAGAGCAAGGGGAGAGATAAGCTTGTACAACAATTGGGTATTCTTTGGGTAGATTATCTTGGTGAATCCAAAGAGGTAAACTTTATTGTTTTTTAGGCCAATTGTTGGAACCCTGAGCTTTGGGCAAAAAGCCTAGGGTATTGAAACTTTGTAATTTGCTTATTTCTCATAGTAGATTTTTATTCGGTTTGCCCCGTGGTTTTTCTCTCTACACTGGAGAGTTTTCCACGTTAAACTTTGGTGTCGTTTTATTCACGTTTTATTGCCTGCGTATTATTTGTGGCTTGGTAGCTTGATTTATTATTATTGGCTTGGGATATTGCTGTTGCTTGTTGTGGGTATTGTTATTGTGACACTGCTTCCGCGTATTTGTCGTTTGAGGCCCAACATAAATATGTTGCTACATAATGGACATTGGTTTGACCCGTATACCATTTTCCCACTTTGTCGATCATACTTAGATGAATGGTCCTCGGTGAACCAGGTGACAAAAGGCAGTGGCTCTCTACCTGTTCCATTTCTCGGTGGCTACCACCCAGATCTCCAAGGGCAGTGAAGATAAATTTCGATGTAGTAGTATTCTGTACTGAGAAATGTATTGGGGTGGGAGTCGTTGCACGAGACTCCAATGGTGATGCTTTGGCTATGTTGTCTTCAAAGAAAGCAGGACTGTTTGATCCTTATGTAGTCGAATGTCTTGCTTTGAAAGAGGTAGTCTCTTTTGCTTTGTCTGTAGGTTTCTTCCAAGTGGAACTTGATGACAACTATCAATGCTGTTGTCTAACCTCAGGAAGATCACTCCATGGCTGGTGTTGTACTGGAAACTATCAAAGCTAATCTGGCATGTTTTAGACAACACTCAGTCTAGCATGTTAAAAGAATTGGGAATTAGGTAGCTCATCTGTTAGCTAAACACGCCAGAAATGTGACCTCAGATCTTGTCTGGATGGAAGACAGCCCAGCTTTTGTAGAATCTTTCACCAGGATAAGTTAGGATGTAATCTTCCTTCTACTTCATAAATAAATGAATCACCCTTTAATTGAAAAAAAAAAAGATTTACACTCATTAAATTTTAAATAGTTACATGCATTTTCATTACAATTATTTGACAATTTTTTTTTAACATCAGAATACGTAACTAAAATAAGTTATCACAATAGCTTATTTTATTCTGATAATTTTTTATTTTTTAAAACATAAAATACTAGCAAAAAAAATTGTCATAATACTTTTGTTTTCTTGTGATCACAATACCAACTCTAAAAGTATTAACGGTTACAAAAAGTTTTTGTCACTTGCGTTATTTTTATTAATGATAATTTTTTCTGTTTAGTGTTCAAAGAAGTAGTGTTCCATGAATTGTGTAACAAAATTAAAATTCTTTCTTACAATAATTCGCATCACTAATAAATTAATTACTGTCACAACTAAAATTTGTCAATATATAAAAAAAATAATATCATTAGTGATTATAAAGTAAACATTTTCACATAAAGAATGTACTTGTTGTTAAGGCTAGGCCAATTAGAATTTTAACCTTATAATATAAGCATGTTAGTATTTATCCTTTAATTTCCTTATTTTTCATTTTTCTCACTTCTAATTGGTTCACAACATTACGTAGGTGAGAATTTCCCATATTACATGTATGTCTCATGCATATAAGACAATATTAGTGGAAAAATCCAAGGGGTGGCTAGCTATGTATATTAAGACTAGGGTTTTTGCTCGATTTTACCTATTTCGGTCTTTTTCGATCCTATCATTGAAATTTTTGATACAAGATCTAATATGACAAGTTAAGGCTTTCACATTAATCACTTATACCCCTAAAGTCATTTTCGCACATTTGGTTTTGATCACTTGACTTGGTGACCTTTGGACAAAACCATGTGAAGACCGCAAATTCCATACGAAATTTGGGAAATAAAAGAAGGAATTTAAATAAATTAAGTATCGAGACGTATTTTGAACTTATTATTTTAGTAATAAAATCGAAGATGTAAGTTAGTGTATTTGACTATAAATGATTAATGTGTATATAATTAGATTATATATATAAGTTCGAGATATATATATTAATTCGATAAAGAAAATAAGTGATACTCTTATATAGGAATAAAATACGTTGATAATTATGTATATGCACTTACAAACCTAAGTACAAGCATGTAAGTGATTAAAAAAATTAAAAGAATAAATAAATATATATAAGTGTATATATTTATTTAATTAAATAAAAAGACACATGTATATCAAATTAAATGTGGTGTACATATGAGTAATACAAATAAAATATATAACTATATGTCGTAACGTATTTAGGATTTTAGATAACCTAACCGCTAGACACAAATTAATGGAATCGCCATCAATCATTCAAACTTAGGTGTGATTGGTCACCTAATCAAATCAAGGACAAGGACTAGTCTACGTCTCAAATTTAGGATTTGAGGGTACAGTTACGTATGAGGAAGGTGTTAGCACCCTCACGAAGCCCATCCTAGAATGGTACCTAATTAATCTTGTGTTCTCCGTAAAATGTTTGAATTAAATGTTCTTTAATTTAAATGTTCTTTATTTAATCCAAATAATTAAATATTGGAAAATTCCTAAGAAACTCTCTATTATTCTGGTGGAATTTCTTAAAAATTATCCTCACCTCAAGAGTATCCAAGTAGTACCATTTGACTTGCTTGGAAAGGCTCCGTCCTCGTATTCATTAAATATCTTATTGAAATTTCCTGGTTTATTTTATCTAAGGTTAATTTTAAATTATACTTCTCATTTAATTTTACTGTAATTCTCTTATTTTTATTTTATTAATAATTTATACCAACTTTATTTATTTAAAATTAATTTATTTTAATTTGAGAAATAAATTCAGATTACTAATATTGAAAATCTCTCTTAGTCTTCCATCATTCTGGCGAGACTTTAAGAAAAATTCTCACCTAAAGAATTCCAAATGTCAACTATTTGTGACTCTTTAGACTCTTATCATCGGAGTAATTTATATCGACTTTTAATTTGTTGTTATATCTTATATTGTTATTAATATTATTTATTTAAAAAGCATTGATTATTAATATCGAAAATTCTACTTAAACCTTCCATTATTCTGGCGAGATTTAAGAGAAATTCCTTACTTAGAAATTTTTAAATGTCAACTATTTGTGACTCTTTGGAATCTCATCCTCGGAGTTATCTTTATTTATTCCTCATTCCTTATTATATTTTATCATCACTATTATTTTTTTTATTATTTAAATTATTATTACTATTATTTTGAAAAATAATATCTATTATTAATATTGAAAATTTTACTTAAATCTTTCATCATTCTAGTAAGATTTAAAAAAAAAAATCTTCTCACTTAGACATTTCCAAATATCGACCATTTGCAACTCTTTAGAATTGCATCATCAGAATCATTAAAAAAAATATTTCATTTTTATTATTTATCTTTATTTGTTTTCATTATTTTATGGAATAATCTTTTTATCACTTTAGTATATTTGTATATCTTTGGAACTAGGAATAATATTTGATTGATAAAATATCACTTTTAATGTTTATTTGAAAGAAACGTTCTAGAACAACACCAAATCTTTACTATTTTTATTTTAATTCATATAATATTTTTATTGTATAATCTTTGAAGGGACATAATATATATTTTATTTAAAAGCTATAAACGGATGACATGTAACGAAACAACAAGCATATATTTGATTTAAATAATAACAAGCTTACCTTTCTTTATCCTAACTTGCGCTTTCCTCAAAATAGAAGCAAATAGCGAGGTGATCTACGCCGAGCAGCAATGGGCATGGCTGTTAGCAGACCTGATGGATGAGCAAGGCGTGCAGTAGGTCGGGGTGAGGTGCGACTGAAACGCTGGAATGTGCAAGGAGGCGTGGCGATCTGGACTGAAGATGCCGACTAGTGCAGAGAAACAGGGCCCAAAAGGGAGTCGAGCAGTGCAGGTGATATAGGATAGCTTCAGATGGTGCAAGAAGCGTGGCTTGGTGATGATGAATTAGAGGAAAAGGTGGCATGGATCAGAATAAGAGTGTTGCAGCCCCCGAGTAGCGTTGGTGTAACAATCCAGTACCCAAATAATACACATATTTTTACACAATTTTGACGGTTGAGTTGTTTGCGATACTTTACTTTTCATATTCATCAAACTATTACATTTAAAAAGTAATTATCATTTACATCACCTGTCTTAATTTACAAGAAAGTAGTACTGTAGATAAGTCTAAATACGGAAAATAAATGATCGTACCTCATGTAATAAATCAAGCTGTCACATCACCTCCAAATGCATAGTCGAAATCCTTAGATATCAGACTCTCAGTCATCGAAAATTTGAAATGTTAAAATTAAAGGGTGAGCAAAACCACAGCTCAGTAAGAGAGTTATATGCAACACTTGATATTCAACTATCTATATGCTAAAAAACTTTTTCACTTTCTTTAAATTTTCCTAGAAGTGTTCTAGGCTCACATGTAGGAAGGATACTATAGTCGGCTAGGGATCCGGATGGAGTAAGGCAGATATTTTGAAATACCTATCTTGTCCCGGAACGTAGAAGCAACTGTAGAGAGTATTATATAAATTGTTCTTAAAACGATTTAATATTCGTTTTCCATAGAGTAAACCGTTTATTTCTCTTCACTTCAGTATGGTTTAAAACATGTGACAGTTCAGTAGTAAAACAATGGTTTACTTCTGTTTCCTTCAGTACAGTTTAAAACACATGACAGTAAGTAGTGAAATCGTAGTTTACTTCTTATCACTTCATTACAGTGATTTTGTAAATATCCAAAACCGTTGGATAATTAGTTCATTAATTATTTCTACATTAGAAATAATTTTAATGAAATCATTTCTAGTAAACAGTATTTTTCTGTGTCGTTTAATATTTCAGTATCTTACAGTTCAGTAAAACCGTATCTCACAGTTCAGTAAAACAATAATATTCAGTACAGTATCATTCGGTAAAACAGTATCTTGGAGATCAGTAAAACAATATCTTGATACGGTTCAGTCAGTAAACAGTAAATAGTAAACAGTAGCTACCAATTTAGTAAACAATATACGGTAGCTTTTAGTTCGATAAACAGTAAATGGTAGCTTTTAGTTCAGTAAAACAGTAATCAATGGCTACCATTTCAGTAAACAGTCAACAGTAATAGTACAGTTCAGTAAAACAATGTTTTGGTACAGTTTTGCTCAGTAAACAGTACAGTAAATAATATAGTACAGTAAACAGGATTCAGTAAATCCTTTCAGTAAATAGTAATCAGTAAGTGAGACTAGGCATCACCCTACAATTAAATCATGCTATCTTCATCCACTAAGGGACACAATAATAGTATTGAGATCTATGGCCATGATCTATAATATGTCCTTGGTGTATACTTGCTAGGTGACAATCCGAGACGCTGATGACTAACTAGTCAATCAGCCACATGACAATAACAGTAATAATACGATGCATGAAACTCGGGGCCTAGGTCTCAAAACAGTATAAAACCGTACCATAGCCTTTATGGATTTTAAACACAGTAATTTGAAATATTTCACATTTATCCATAAGGCTCACATGTATATATCATCACCTTTATGAAATTTATAAAATAAATAACATCTGTCAAATTATTTCATAAAGGCATAAATCACATTTTTCATACGGTGAAAACAATTTATAAAATAATCACACTGTAAAATAAATGTCATGACTATTTCTTTTTCACCGTAAAACATCTACGCACGTTTTTTCCATGCTTTCTTTCCAAAACATGGCTTTCAAAATTATCGGAATTCAATTCAAATATTTTTATAATTTATGGAAAAATAAAATATTTATTTTTCAAATTCAATAATCTCGTCACCATGTTTTTTTTCTATAAACACGTGTAGAGACCTTCTAGTCTCAAAATACTATTTTTCATCTTTAATGAACCTTTATGAAATTTCTATAAATAATTATTTTCATAATTAAAACCATAAAGGTTATTTATGAAATCAACTGAATATTTGAAGAAATATTAATAAAATATTCACTTCGTGTCTTTTCATTTTTCATCTCGTATTATGTGTAATCTTACACTTAGAGAGAGTTTTCGGTGATTTTATTTCCACACTTCTCAAAAACATGAATATTTTAAAATTAAACTTCCGTATATTCATGTTTTATGAAAAATAATCGATTTCTCAATTTTCATGTTTGGAAATCGTTTCTCGTGAATAAAAATAATTTATTATGATTTTCGGTAATTTTCGGCAGTATAACTGCAGCCGATTGGCTAGCCTCCTGCACGAAAAATACAGTTTATAATTTTAACCGGTAAATCACCACAATTTTCCAACCAATAATTATCAACAGTATTTATAAAATTAAATGCATATTTAAAACATGTGTGTCGAATATCCTTACAGGCTGCACATATCTCCTTTACCTGTCTCGGCTCGGCGACTTCCTCACCACCATCGTGCCCGTGTTCACCTCTCCCGATTCCATTGTCTCATTCATCGAGGGTGATTTCTGAAAATAAAATTCTAAATTTTAGAATTGTTTCCACAATTTATTAAAAATTACTCGAAATTAATTTCCGGAAATTTCTTACTGAATTTTCGTAAATTTCTGAATTTCTGAAATTTTCGAATTCCCGAGAATTTCCTTTTCTCTCTTTTTTTCTCTTTTCTTTTCTTTTTCTTTTTTTTTCTTCCTTTTTCTTTTTCTTCTCTTTTCTTTTTCTTGGTCTAAATCGGTTCAGACCTGTCAGACCGATTTAGCCCTTTTGACAGCCGGTTCTCCTTCGGTGGCTGGTTCTTCGATGGTTTGGCGTCTCCACAGATGGCCAACATCACAGTGAAGTTGCTGGTGGTCTCCGTTCAGCCCAACTCGACGGCACGGTGGTGGATCTGGCCGGAATGAGTTCGACCTTTTTCCTCCTCTTTCCTCCTTCCTCAGCCGTCGTCATCCTCACCGATGGCTTCCTTCCCTTTCCTTTTCCTCCGCTAACGGTGTGGTTGCAGTGGCTGTGGCCAAATCGACCGGCACCGTCACTTTCCTATTTTCTTTTTTTTCCCTTGGCCTCTGCTGATCTTTTCTCTTCTTTCTCTTTTCTGCTCATTTCTTTTTCTCTTCCGGTCACCGGCTTTTTCTCTTCTCTTCACCAGTGCTGTTGCCTCTCCTCTCTCCCTTACCGTCGACATCGTCGGCTACCATTTCTGTTTGGTAAAACAGAAATGGGAAATGGGTTACCCGATCCCGTTTCTGTTATTTCTATTTTTAGTTTTTTTATTATAATTGTATACTATATTATATTTATATAATATATATATATACATATATATATATATATATATATATAAAATATAACAACATATATATATATATAAATATATATATATATATTCTATACACAATATACATATATATATACAAACTTTAATGTAAAATAATATTTACATTTCTTATATATATATATATATATATATATATATATATTTTATTTATACATACATAAGATATTATATTTGTATACATATGTACTATTTAAATTTGTAAAATAGTAAGTATACATATATATACCAATGTATAATAATATATACTATACAACATTTAAATACATATGTATTTGTATAAAAATACATTTATATATTATTTAATTATATAAATATACATTATATTCATTTCTCATTTTCTTATTTAATTTGGATTTCTTCATATCCAAATTAAATGCCTCACATTTATCCTTTCATTGATTTTTTGAATTTCCAAATATTCCTATCTTGTAAATAATTCATTTATTTACTTTAATTTATCTTTCACATTAAATTTAAATCTCTGAATAATTAATATTAAAATTCAGAAAATTCGCGGTTATCACAGTTGGGTTGTGGCTCCTCTTTATTTTTTGTTTTGTACGTTTTATATTTGTCGAAATTTTTAAGGAAAGAAATCAGAGGATTAATATTGATCCCGTGATCATGGGGTTTTTATTTATATTTGTATAACCCAACTTTTTCATTTCCTTTTTTATTTTATTAATTTTGGAAGTTAGTTTTCAGACTTTATTTCACCTCTTAATTATTTCATTTATTCAAATCTCCATGGTCAACTCTCTTAATTGGCTTTGAAATGGCATGGGGTTGTAGGGTTTTGCATGGAAAGCTTATAGGGTTTGCATGGAGACTTTTTTTATATTTTTATTTTTTATTTTTGATTCTTTATTTAAAAATTATTTGGACAAAATTAGGTGTCTACAGCTTCCCCTCTTTACACATTGTTGAGAATAAGAAATGAGGCAAAGACAATAGACAACCATTTTGTCCAAATTCATCATGCCAACAAGTTTCTTCTACCAAATTGCACAATTAAAAAGACTTAGAAATAAGAAATTTCCTAATCTTCTTCTACTATAAAGTTAAGGAATAAATGCAAAATGAAATTTTCCAGTTTTTTCTAAAACGAATTTTCGAGCCTTTTCTATCATAAGACTAAGGAATGATGCAAAATAGAATTTCCTTGTCCTTTCTATCATAAGACGAACGAACGAATGCACAAAAATGATTTTTTTAAGTCTTTTCTATCATAAGACTAATGAATGAAATTTCCTAATCTTTTCTATTATAAGATTAAGGAATGCAAAACAAAACTTCTTAATCTCTTCAATCATAGGACTAAGAATGATGCAAAATGGAATTTCCTTATCCTTTCTATCATAGGACTAAGGAATGAATGCAAAAAATGATTTTATTTTATTTTTAGTCTTTTATATCATAAGACTAAGACTAAAATTTCCTAACCTTTTCTATCAGAAGATTAAGGAATGCAAAGCAAAAAAAATGATTTTTAGTCTTTTCTATCATAAGACTAATGAATGAAACTTTCTAATCTTTGTTTATTATAAAGATTAAGGAATTCTCCTATCATCTTATCTTGTGTGTTGAACAATGGTTGATACTCATTCTAAAAACAATTTCTAATCATTTGTAATGCATGTAGTGCCAATGTTAATGTCAATGTCAATGTCATGCCCCCTAAATTTATGCAAATGCAATCTTAATTGTGGTGACAAGATTCTCAAGCTCATGCATCTAATGCCTATGTTAATGTCTATGTCAATGTCATGCCCCCTAAATGTATGCAAATGCAATATCAATTGTGGTGACAAGATTCTCAAGCTCATCCTGTCTTTCTCAAGTCCATCTATCTGTTGAATTCTCCTTGTTCAAATCCTCCATCTTCATTTCTCATCATGTCTTCTACTGAGTCTTGGTTCAATCAAGCTTGAAGTGATGCTAGCACACTTTCGGATTCACATTTTCTTCTTTCTTCATTTTTCTTTTGTTTCTTTCTTTTCTTTAAGCAATGCAAGAATCAAATTTTCTTAACATTTATTTGTTATCCTTTCAATTCAATGACCAAAGTGATACGCTCTGTTAGCTTTAAATTGCCATATATTTTGAAATGACAAAAACTTAAGTAAGCTTTAATGTTTTAATTCATATTGTAAATTTGCCTTATCACACATGATTTTCTCAATTCATTTTTAAGTGTTCATATCAAACTTTAAGACCATGATTTAATGATATATTCTTATGGGTCTTAATACTTTATAAAATGGTTTTCAATATTAAGTAATTTTCTCAAGAATTATTGAACATAAGTTTAGAAAATTACTTATAAGTTTTTGGACAATATTTTCATTTGAGAAAGTCAAGAAAAACTCCCTTAAAGCTTATAAATGTTTTGGGTTGAATTAAAATCAAAAGCCATATCATTTCTAACCCAAAAGTGCTGGAAAAACTCATTCTGGAAGCATGGGACCGATCCCCTAAGGAAAGGGATCGATCCCTTTTTGGCAGAATGCCCTGGAAGCCTAGAATGAAGCATGGGATCGATCCCTTTTGCAAATGGATCGATCCCTTTATGTCAGAAAGTCCCCAACGGCTAGTTTCTATGAGATACAACGGCTAGTTTCTGTTTTGGCTCCAACCAACGTCCACAAACCATCTAAGGGACTATAAATAGAGGCTTAGAAGTTAAAGGAACCAAGAGGAACAACTAAGCAACATCTTTCATCATCTTATTCATCTTCCTCAAGCCTCAACAACAAATCAAGAGCTACAAAGTCTTCATCTTCCATCATTCACATATCTCTTGTATTGCTTCGCACAAATATTATATAGGCTTTTCTTTGTGCTAAAGCTTTGTAATCACTTGCATATCTAGAGGTCTCCTTTGATTACATCTCTTGTAAACACAAACACACCTTGTAAAAGGGGAGGTTTCTCTTTAGCCTGAGAAAAAGAGGGAGAAGAGGTTTCTCTTGAGCCTAGAAAAAGAGAGAGGTTTCTCTTGAGCCTAGAAAATTCAAGTATAGTGAATTTGGGGAAAATCCTGGGGAGAGTCTCAAGGTAGAGGACGTAGGCAAGGTTGCCGAACCTCTATAAATCGCTTGCGTACATTTCTCTATCCTTACTCTCTTTACTTAATTGTAGTTATATTTGTGTTTATTGTATTGAATTTATAGTGTATAATTGCCTAGCTTAGAGAACTTAGAAAACACTCAAATAGGCTAGAGAATTTAGAAGAATCGAAAAACGGCCATAAGGTCAGCTAAGAACCGATTCACACCCCTCTCGGTATAGCCTATAGAGCCAACAATTGGTATCAGAGCTTGGGTTCGAGATTGATTTAGACTAACATCTACCGGGTAAAACGATCATAAATGGCTCACTTGAATGTAGGCACACCCCTAGGAGAAGAGGGACAATCATTAGTTAGACTCCACTCTTCAATGGAGAGAATTACTCTTATTAAAAAACAAGAATAATGTTGTTTGTCCAATCAAATGATTATGAGGTGTGGAGAATTATAGTGAATGGTCCTAGAACTCCTATTAAGAAAGCAGATGGAAAAGATGTCCCTAAGAATGGGGATGAGAGGGACACAAATGACATGAGAGAGGCACAATTGAATGCCAAGGCTATGCACACTCTCCTTTGTGCATTAGGTCCCAATGAATATAATAGAGTGTCTCTATGTGAAAATGCTAAGCAAATATGGGACAAATTGGCCATCACACATGAAGGGACCAATCAAGTAAAAGAAACCAAAGTAGATATGCTCACACATGATTATGAGCTTTTTAGGATGAAAGAAAATGAGTCCATGAGTGAAATGTACACTAGGTTTAATAACATAATTAATGGACTTAAGGCATTAGGCAAGAGCTATTCCAATCTAGAAATGGTTAAGAAAATCTTGAATAGCTTGCCACAATCATGGGAGGCAAAGGTAACCGCAATAGAAGAGTCTAAGGATCCAAATACCTTGTCGAGCTTATGGGCTCCCTACTTACATATGAAATGAAAATGAAAAGAAATGAAGTGCCTTTAAAGAAAGTAGGGGTAGCACTTAAATCTTCCACTCATGAGGTCATTGAAGATGATAGTGATGAGAGTGGGAATGAGGAAGAAAAGGAAATAGCAATGTTTGCCAAAAGATTCAATAGGTTCATGAGAATGAATGAGAGAGAGAAGAATAGGAGACATCATAGGGGAGAGTCAAGTAGAAGAGAAAAAGACCACTTAGTGTGTTATGAATGTAATGAACCGGGTCACACTAAGCTAGATTGCCCCTTACTTAGGAAGGAAAAGGATAGGAAACCTAAGAAGAAAGCATTTGTGGCTGCATGGAGTGATAGTCATAGCTCCGATGAAGAAAATGTAGATGAAGAGGTAGCCTACTCATGCTTTATGGCCATTAGTGATGATGAGACTAGTAATAGCTCTAATGAAAATAATGATTTTACATTTGATGAGCTACAAAATGCCTTTAATGATTTAGCAAATGAATTTCAATGCATGAACTCCAAATATAAGAAAATCATTGCTAGGTTAAAAATAGAAGATGAAGCCTTGATAAGTACTAAGCTAGAATTTGAAAAGAAATTAGAAGATGTTAACTTAGAGATAAATGAGTTAAATAAAAAGAATACAAATTTGCATAACTCATTTACTAGATTTTATATGAGTAAACAAAAATTAGACCACATGTTAGAGACCCAAAGAGCTTTCTTTGACAAATATGGGTTAGGTTATAATGCAATACAAAAAGAAACTCATCTAAAGAATTTCCTTGTGAGCAAAAATACTATGCATGATTTATCTCTTACATGCTCACTATGCAATAGAATAGGACACTCTTCACAAGCATGCACATATAGAAAAACCACATTTAGAGGAAGAGTAGTTAGAAAAATGTGGGTGCCAGAGCATGCAATAAATAACGATGAATTGTGCTTGAAATGGATCCCAAAAGGATCAAAAATTGTTTGCACTAACTCTCATGGACCCAAAAAAATTTGGGTACCAAAGTATGCGTAAATTTGTTTGTTGTAGGAGTGTTAGAGCATGGGAATACAATGGAACAATGGAGTTTAAATGCTCAACACATCCTCATGGAGTTTGCTTGTGCTAATGAGAAAAAGGAAGAGCTTGGAAATCCATCCTTAGCAAGGTGACAACAATTTTTCAAAGAATGGCTAATGGTGGATCCAACACATCAAGGCAAAGCACTCTCAAACAAAGGAGTTTTGTAAGCTTAATTCCTTACTCCTTAAACTTTTTATTTGATTAGTTATGCTTTGATGAGAAAATTGGTTAATGATTAATGATGCATTGTGAATGAGCAAAAGGCATGATGAATGATTGTTGAGTATTTGATGGACAATTCTTGATGAATGAATGCAAGGCATGATTTATGATTTGAAATGATTATTGGATTTCTTCATTTTGAGCAAGTTTTCTATGTGTTGATAATGTATTTACTTGTCTCAAAATACCAAATATGTCATTTATACAAAATGCCATGTCATGAGTAATAATGAAGAACTTGTATGTTGAAAATCATGGCATTTTGTTCACAAGATGTATGCTTTAATGATATATGTGCTTAAAACCTATGTGAACAAGTTTGTTTTGACATATTTGTGGTATCCAATGCTTTGGTTTTGTCAAAATATGCTTAACTCTCAAAATGACCTCCTTTAAGGCCAAAAATGCATTTTATTGTGTAAATTCTTCCAAAATTGCAAAATCTTTTGTAAAATGGTTTTTCATTCATGTTTTTCATTCATACAAGTCCAAAATCATGTTTTACAAATGTTTAAACCCTTACTTGGACTTAAAATACTCAAAAACGAAGTTTTGACACCTCAAAGGTTGGATTTTCTGTCAAAAATCTGCAGAATCAGGATGAGGGATCGATCCCTTTGGAAAAACATGCAGAAAATTAGATTCTGGAGTTTAGGGATCGATCCCCTTGCTCATGGGATCGATCCCTCTAGGCAATTTATGCCCTTTTCTGCATTTTTAAGCCTTAGTTGAGAAGTTTTCTTAATTCTCTTGATATCTTCTTTCTTCTCAATTTAAAATTCATTGTTTTAACCTCTCTTTGATGATCTTTACAATATGAAAATTCATTTTTCAATGATATCATGCCTCAACTCTATCAATTTGTATTATTTCAAACAAATGGTATCACTTTCAACAATTAATATCATTTTTCATTGAACTCACAAGTGCAAAATTGCTCTTCTTGTTGAAAACATTCATGAATTGCATAAATCTTGAAATAATCTTGAAATATACTTTCAATAAATGCTTAAACATAATTTTGAGAATTATTTCAAGAATTTATGGATATATTTGAGAATTTGATGAACTTGTGCATAATGAATATTCTTCATTCCTTTTTGTTCATCTTAGTCAAGCATGCTTATAGGATTATGTCTCTTAGCTTGACTTATCAATTCCACACTAGGTTTCATGATAATTATACATCTAGTGGATTGATTTCAAATGTAAATTCAACAATTGATAATGGTTATTGGCCTATAATTTGTGATGGTAAATGGATCCTAAATGTTCAAATGCATGAAACTTTATCATCCTTGTACTTAAAGAACTAGGGCTTTAATGACAACACCAACATTCAAAGACAAATGCAAACTTGAACATATGTATTTTGATTAATATCCATGCATTTATTGTTTGAATCTTTCCTTGCTCATAATTGGTTAAGATCTTGAATGGAAAATTGAGCATAGGATTCTTTAGTTTCATGGAAGAAAATGTGTTTGCTTGAATACCTTGACTTTTTGAATCTTCCATGTGGTATAATTTTGTGAATATGAATATGGATTAATACTTTATGATAGTGTGCTAATGTTCAATTAATCCTTATGCATATTTGATGATATGTGTTGTGTTCTTGCATATTTAGAATGATTTTTTTCTTGACATGAACACACTACACATAAATATTGGATTCATGCAAAATATCAAAGTCAACCATTAGTAACAATTGGTATTTAGATTGAAATAACAATTAGTATCATTGGCAAACATATTTTCAATAATTGGTAAGCCAAAACTAAATTGCCAATTGGTATGAGCTTTAAATTGACAATTCTTCTCATGCTCCTTAGATTGAAATAACAAATAGGGAAGAATTCATATAAGACACTTTTGCATGAAACACTTGTGTGCTAGAATTTGTAGTTACTTTCTATATGTCTTAATTCTATGCACACTCTTGCTTGGAAGTGATTTGTGAGCTCATGCATATGATATGTCATCTAATTTCAGCTCATAATCATGATGTATTACCATGCTCCTTAGTTGGACTTTAGAGAACAATTGATATACTTAGGTGCTTAATAGGATTGAAATGAGCAAGTCATAGACCTTAGTAGATATTTATAAACAACTTGCTTCATTATTTACCAATTAGAAACTTCTTGCGAAATTATTTATAAACAATTGGTATAGAATCATAAGTCATATTCTTTGCATGAATATTTCATACTCTTTGTGGATATTGACTTATTTAGTTGTGCTATGAGTCCCATGTACTAACACATTTCTTGTTAGATGGAGCATATTTATCTCTTCTCACATAGCCATGATTTTAGGGGGAGCATAATTTTTATTTTTCTTTCTTTTTGCTATGACTAAAAGGGGGAGAGATAGATATTAAAAGGGAGAGATATTAATGGGGGAGAAATAGTTTGAAAATTCATTTTCAAAACCCATGCTTATATTAAGGGGGAGCTTTATAAATCCTGCTTTATTTGAGGGGGAGTATTTTATGAAAGAATTTTCAAAACAAATTTACATTAAGTTTTGTCATATCAAAAAAGGAGAGATTGTTAGCTTTAAATTGCCATATATATTTTGAAATAACAAAAACTTAAGTAAGCTTTAATGTTTTAATTCATATTATAAATTTGTCTTATCACACATGATTTTCTCAATTCATTTTTAAGTGTTCATATCAAACATTAAGACCATGATTTATTGATATATTCTTATGGGTCTTAATACTCTATAAAATGGTTTTCAATATTAAGTAATTTTCTCAAGAATTATTGAACATAAGTTTAGAAAATTATTTATAAGTTTTTGGACAATATTTTCATTTGAGAAAGTCAAGAAAAACTCCCTTAAAGCTTATAAATGTTTTGGGTTGAATTAAAATCAAAAGTCATATCATTTCTAACCCAAAAGTGCAGGAAAAACTCATTCTGGAAGCGTGAGATCGATCCCCTAAGGAAAGGGTTCGATCCCTTTTTGGCAGAATGCCCTGGAAGCCTAGAATGAAGCATGAGATCGATCCCTTTTGCAAAAGGATCGATCCTTTTATGTCAGAAAGTCCCCAACGGCTATTTTCTGTGAGATACAACGGCTAGTTTCTGTTTTGGCTCCAACCAACGTCCACAAATCATCCAAGGGACTATAAATAGAGGCTTAGAAGCTAAAGGAACCAAGAGGAACAACTAAGCAACATCTTTCATCATCTTATTCATCTTCCTTAAGCCTCAACAACAAATCAAGAGCTACAAAGTCTTCATCTTCCATCATTCACATATCTCTTGTATTGCTTAGCACAAATATTGTATAGGCTTTTCTTTGTGCTTAATCTTTGTAATCACTTGCCTATCTAGAGGTCTCCTTTGATTACATCTCTTGTAAACACAAACACACCTTGTAAAAGGTGAGGTTTCTCTTTAGCCTAAGAAAAAGAAGGAGAAGAGGTTTCTCTTGAGCCTAGAAAAAGAGAGAGGTTTCTCTTGAGCCTGCAAAAAGAGGGAGTGTAACACAAATTCAAGTATAGTGAGTTTGGGGAAAATCCTTGGGAGCGTCTCAAGGTAGAGGATGTAGGCAAGGTTGCCGAACCTCTATAAATCGCTTTCGTACATTTCTCTATCCTTACTCTCTTTACTTAATTGCAATTATATTTATGTTTATTGTATTGAATTTATATTGTATAATTGCCTAGCTTAGAGAACTTAGAAAACACTCAAATAGGCTAGAGAATTTAGAAGAATCGAAAAACGAGCATAAGGTCAGCTAAGAACCGATTCACCCCCCTCTCGGTATAGCCTATAGAGCCAACACACTTATGCATTTTCTTAATTCATCTTGAGGGTGAAGTACATGTCAAATAATTTGAGTTGGAAAAATATTCATTCTTGAAAGGAGATATGTAGTTTTAAAAAGGAAATCAATGGGATAGCTGTTTGGGGCAAGGTTTATAATATCCATCTAATAAACATTCAGACAAATTTAATCACATCAATCAAGAATTTTTTTCTGAAAAATCCACTTCTTTTGATATGTTTATTCATGTTGGGTCTGCCAATCTTACTCCTATATCAAACCTCTTGGTAATGATCTTTTCCTAAGTTGTCTTTTTAGGTTTTCAACTTAGGTTCTCCTCTTTTGATTCAAATTGCCCCTCCGGGTTTTCAATTTGAATCCTCCTTTTCTTTTCTTTCTTTTTTCTTTTTTTCTTTTTTTTTCTCTCTTTTTCATTCTTTTTCATCTATTTCTTTTTTTTCTTCATTTCAACTCCATTGGCTTTGACAAATTTCAGCCCTTTGTTTTCAATTCAAATTCATGCCCCCAAAAGGCATCCTTGCTTTTGATCTAAAAAATATGTTCCAAAGCCTGTTCTTTTATTTAGGCATGAATTTCTTTATTCAGCTTGATCACCCATTAATGTCTTCAATGAATCTTTAAAGGATTATTATCTCATTGTACAAGTATGCCTTCATTCAATTCGCGATTCTTCAATTTGAGCATTTACATTTGATCAAAATGGGCTTTTAAAAGTACATAATGTAGGCTCGGGTGAGGGTTTACAAAAAGAAAGGATAAAATAGGCCCAAAATGTGTTTCAGGGTTTATAAACCAAAGGATCACATTCTTATGAAATAAATCATTTGAACATTTTGCCCCATTCTAATTTACTCATTTCTTTCTTCTTCCTTCCCCCCTCTTTTTTGGCTCTTTTAGGCTTCTTTGTATACAAACCCTTGTCTTCTTACTTTCTTTTCTCCTTCTCTTTTTTTTTTCTTTCATAAACATGCATTTTCATTTTCTTTCTTTTGCCACTCATGAATAATTTTTCACCTTTTTTGCCCCCTGGTGTGAAGGGTGATCCTTGGTAGGTTACATCACAAAAAAACATAATAGGCTCAAAGGGTAATCAAAGGATAATTTTACTCAAGCTTGAAGGATAGTGAAAGAAGGCCATTCATCATTCCAAATGTAAATACTCTTATTAAAGATCATTTAGTAAGCAAGGACAAACTTGTTAGAAACTTTTGCAAGAGATTCACCTTATACCATCTATTTGGGTGAAAACTATTCTTCTTATTCTTTCTTGCTTGGACATCTTGGTAGATTGATAATCCATTCACAGAAGTGGTTCTTTCAAAATTGAATTCTAAATTTATTGACATCATTATCATCATGTTCCTTATTTGGATACTCATGAAAGAAAGATATGGTAAGTATGTGGGTAATGAGCAATGGACATAGAAAATAAGAAAATGACAGTGCATCACACTAGTCGCTTTATTGAAAGGAGACTAAATAAAAGTTAACACATACATAAAAATTTATTTTGTGCTTTTGGGCTTAAGCACTTTAGAAAAATTATCTTGCATTACTTAAAGGAAATAACAGAAAAAAAATCCTAATAAATCTCCAAACTTGCATGGCTTGAACTCCCCTTGTCTCAAAAGAATCATCCCTCATCTGCATGGCTAGGCAATGGATTTGCATTCACAGTCAGTTCCCCTTTTGTTTCAAAGTCCAATATGCCAGCTTTTATCAAACCTTGCACCCTATACTTTAAAGCAGTGCAATTCTCCAAGGAATGACCTAGATTCCCAAAATGATATTCACATTGAGCATTCTTATTATACCATTTTGGATATGGAGACTCGAGAGGTTCCACATAGACTGGGGCAATGAGTTGTTTTTTGATTAGTTTTGGGTACAACTTAGTATAGGTTATGGGAATTGGGTCAATGGGAGTTTTTTGTCGTTTTGGCCATGCCTCCTTAGGATTGCTTTCTTGTTTGTTGGATTGGGCAACTAATTGGGTAGTTGGTGCAGGTGTTTGAGGGTGAAAGTTAGGCTGAGCATTAACTTGCGGATATGACTGGTAAGGGTATTGAACAGGATAATATGGCTGTGGCATGGGATAAGAGTGTCGTGGAGTGTACCGTCCATGTTGCCCCCCATGTATAACAGCATGGGCATCCTCTTCCCTCCTTCTGTTGGCTCCTTCTTACTTCTCAGTATTGTTGGGAACTTCGATCTTGCCACACTTAATCGCGTTCTCAATGATCTCCCCAGATAACACCATATCAACGAAATTCTTAGTGGCATTACCTATCATCCTATCATAATACGGAGCCTTCAAAGTATTCACAAATAGGATGGTGAGTTTTTTTTCTGAAAGAGGAGGTTGCATTTCTGCAGCCACATCGCGCCACCTTTGCGCATATTGCTTGAAGCTTTCGTTGGCTTTCATCTCCATGTTTTGAATTGATAAACGGTCAGGGGCCATATCAGCAACATGTCGATATTGGGCCATGAATGCCCTTGCTAAGTCATTCCAAGTGGTGATTCGAGTTCTGTCTAATTGATTGTACCACTTGGTAGCAGATCCAGTGAGACTTTCTTGAAAAATATGAATAAGGAGCTTATCATCTTGGGCAAAAGCAGCCATCTTCTGACAATACATAATAAGATGAGACCTAAGGCAGGATGTCCTATTGTATTTCTCAAACTCTAGTGCTTTGAACTTGGGTGGAATAACCAGGTCCGAAACCAAACATAACCTAGTGGCACCTATGGAACCATAGAAGTCTAAGCCTTCAATAGCACGAAACCTTTCCTCTAACAAGTTAATCTTTCGTTGTGACTTCGCCTCAGTTTTATCTTCTACATGTTTGGCTTTCAACTTCTCAATTTCCCTTGGGTCATCTAAGTCAGGCACCTCAATGGGATCAGTAGATTTCGCCCCTTGGGAAGGATTAATGGGTACTTGAAATTGGGCTTGTCCAAACACTTGGGCCATAGCAAAGTAATCGGTGGATATCTTCTCTCTTGGGATGTTTAACTTGAGTGTGGACCAAATCCAGGAGGATAGATGGCATCTTCCATACTACGTTGTTGAACCCTTCTTGGACTGCAACTTCCTCTACTACTCCTTTGCCCTTGCTTAGATTTTTCAATAATTCTGTAATTTGGGCTAGTTGCCTCCTCATTTCCTCTTGAGCTTTTTCCATCTTCTCCATGCGCATGCTTGATTCTTCTTCCATGATCTTAGCTCGATAACGAGTGTTGTGTGAACAAACCTTAGAACGAGCTATCTTTGAACCTTTCACCATAATTAAGAGTTCATCATTTTTCGTGTGGTAATGTTTGAAAATTTTTGAAAATGATTTGTTTTAAAATAATGAATGGATATGAATGAAAAGATGGAATGCTATATGTGTATGAATGGAATGTGATTGGTAAAGCTCGACATTTAAAAAAAAATCATGGATGAGGGGTGTGTGAAAATATTTTGGTGAAAACTTATGATTCTTTATCTCATATGTCAATCAAAAACAAGTAAGCATAACCAAACATGTGCCTTAAGTAATAGGTATTTTGTGTGGGTTAACATGACTCTATCCTAAGTTGGTCCTCTAAAGTTCACTATATGCATGGTTTGGGTTTGTAGGGTCTAAAGGTCCTCAAATTGTTCCTCACGATGTCTAAACAAGACTAGTACGGCACCCTAATCCTCAACCATCATAGGCTACAAACGGAAAAGGTTAAATTTGAGTGGAAGTATTTTGCTAGCCATTGCGGAGGTTACCATCTCACGAGAGCGTAGGTACTTTACTTCCCCCTAAGAAGGACAAAGCTCGGGTATAGAGCTCATGTTATGAATATGCATCTACAAGTGTGTGCATGCAGACCTCTATTTTAAAATGCCCCACAAATATTGAAGTAATAGTATTCAACTAAGAAAATCAAATAAATACCATTAAACCAAACCTAAGGTAACATCAAGATCAATTATTGGCCTGACCCTCAACATCCCCAATGGAGTCACTAAGCTGTCGTAACGTATTAAGGTTTTTAGATAACATAACCGCTAGATACAAATTAATGGAGTTGCCACCAATCATTCAAACTAAGGTGTGATTGGTCACCTAATCAAATCAAGGACAAGGACTAGTCTACATTTCAAATTTAGGATTCGGGGGTACGGTTATGTGTGAGGAAGGTGTTAGCACCCTCACGACACCCATCTTAGAATGGTACCTAATTAATCTTGTGTTATCCGTAAAAGTTTTGAATTAAATGGTCTTTAATTTAAATGTTCTTTATTTAATCCAAATAATTAAATATTGAAAAATTGCTAAGAAACTCTCTATCATTCTGGCATAATTTCTTAAATATTATCCTCACCTCAAGAGTATCCAAGTAGTGCCATTTGACTTGCTTGGAAAGGCTCCGTCGTCGGATTCATTAAATATCTTATTGAAATTTCTTGGTTTATTTTATCTAAGGTTAATTTTAAATTATACTTCTCATTTAATTTTACTTTAATTCGCTTATTTTTATTTTATTAATAATTTATACCAACTTTATTTATTTAAAATTAATTTATTTTAATTTGAGAAATAAATTCGGATTACCAATATTGAAAATCTCTCTTAATCTTCCATCATTCTGGCAAGACTTTAAGAAAATTCTCACCTAAAGAATTCCAAATGTCAACCATTTGTGACTCTTTGGACTCTTATCATCAGAGTAATTTATATCGACTTTTAATTTGTTATAGTATCTTATATTGTTATTAATATTATTTATTTAAAAAGCATTGATTATTAATATTGAAAATTCTACTTAAACCTTCCATCATTCTAGCGAGATTTAAGAGAAATTCCTTACCTAGAGATTTCTAAATGTCAACCATTTGTGACTCTTTGGAATCTCATCCTCGGAGTTATCTTTATTTATTCCTCATTCATTATTATATTTTATCATCACTATTATTTTTTTTATTATTTAAATTATTATTACTATTATTTTGAAAAATAATATCTGTTGGCTCTATAGGCTATATCGAGAGGGGGTGAATCGGTTTTGAACTAACCTTAAGCTCGTTTTTCGATTCTTCTAAATTCTCTAGCCTATATAAATATTTTCTAAGTTCTCTAGGCTATTCAATCATGCAATCCAAATTCAATACAATAGGCACAAATATAATTGCAAGTAAGTAAAAAGAGTACGGAAAGAGAAATGTATGCAAGCGATTTATAGAGGTTCGACAACCTTGCCTACGTCCTCTACCTTGAGACGCTCCTAAGGATTTTTCCCAAATTCACTAACTTGAATTTGTCATTACAATCCCTCTTTTTACAGGCTCAAGAGAAACCTCTCTCTTTTTCTAGGCTAAAGAGAAACCTCCCTCTTTTTCTAAGGCTAAAGAGAAACCTCCCTCTTTTTCTTAGGCTAAAGAGAAACCTCCCCTTTTACAAGGAATGAATTGGTTTACAAATAGTGTAATCAAATGTCACGACCCGTGACCACATTTTTCATCTTCTTATACACAACTTAGCCGGTTGGGCTGTCTGCGATACTTCACTTGTACTGACTGTTAAACAATTTTACATAATATTGTTTTTATTATACACATCCCCTATCGTAACAAATCAGATAAGTAGTACTGTTGACGTGTCTAAATACAGAGAATAAATAATCATACCTCAAATAATCAGTCGGTCTGACACATTGTTCTTCGTGTACAGCCAGGATCCACAATCCACTAAACTCACCAGCATCAAAACCTGAGATGTTTAATATTAAAGGGTGAGCAAAACCACGGCTCAGTAAGAGAATTATATGTTTCACTTGATACTCAGCTTCCTATATGCTGAAAATCTTTTTCATTTTTCCTATGGGCTCTAGGCTCGCATGTAGGAAGGATACTACAGTCGGCTAGGGATCCGAATGGAGTAAGGTAGGTATTTTAGAATACCATACTTGTTACGGAACCTAGAAGCAACTGTAGAGAGAAATTTTTCTTTTTGTTATGAATTAATAAATCCTTTTCAATCTTTCATAAACTTTTTCATATTCTTTTTAAAAAATGCTTCTACTAAATAAAGCAATTAAATAAAATAATTAATATTCGTATCATACATGCTTGAGTTATTGTAAATTAGCATGCATGGATTATACTAAGGTTTATTACCATTTCGTAAGTGCACCCATGTCATAACTTATTCATGCTTACTTTTCATCCTTAGTTATACAAGGCATCATTCTTATTAAAAGAATAATTATGTGTGGAAGCACAAACATTCAAGTAGTACATGTTCAATGGCATATATAGACATCATCCAATAATCATATACATCATGTGTCATATGCCTAAGATCTATTTCATCCTTCGACATTCATCGCATTCACGAATCACAATCACTTACTTATAGTCACAATATCCTACGATTTCTCATATTTCGTTAGAACACGTGTAGCATTTAGTTCCCGAAGGATTTTAGAGGTTGTGACGAACCAGCACAATCGGCCATGGCAACCTCTCTGGGCCCATCAGACAACGATTGCCTAGCTTCATCACTCATCCGTGGCTCACACGGTACAATCATTGAGTCTCTGCTCGGTTTGGCCATTAGTACATCCAAGCTCGTGTAGCACTTAGTTCCCAAAGGATTCTAGAGGTGGCTCACACGGTTCAGAATTCGTGAAACACTTATAATCTAATGTTTCATTTAAATTCATGGTAAGAATGTCAGATATATCAATTCTTCCTTTTTTTTAAACATATTAGAGGTTTGTATCTCATGTCTTATGAGAATCATCTCACAGTACTATAATCAGTACCGAAATGAGCATTTTATAAAAATGCTATAATTCAATTGATTTTCTTCTCATATTATATGAAACATGTTCTTTTCACATGTCACACATCACATATTACATTTCCCATTTGACATATTCCATGTCATGTAAAACACTTTCCTTTTTAACATGTCACCTATCATTTATGGAGTCTATGATAGACATCAATCTTATCGTACTATAAATCCCGGAGGGTAAAGAAATAAACCGGTCAAATCTATGACCATAATCTATGTTGTCCTCTGTGGGTCGCGGATCAGGTGTCGACTGGGACTAAACATATCACATATCATGCATCCGTATGATAGGAATGCCAACCAATCTCAAAACCGTAGTTTTCATCATCAAATAAACTTATATGGAATTTATATAGATATAAAATTCCATATTTTAAAACCATAAGGGTTAAAATCCTTTAGTGAATATTTATAAAAATATTCATAAAAATATTCACTATATATCACTTCATCTTTCGTCTCGTATTTCGTGTAATTTATCTATTTCGAGAATTTTCGGTGATTTCGTTGTCACCATTCTCGAATGCATGAATATTTTAAAATTTCATCTCATTATATTCATGTTTTATGAAATTTAGTAATTTCCTCATGTTTCGTGATTTATTATCGAAATTCGGAAATAAAATCACTCAATATGATTTTATAAAGTTTTTCTAAAATTTTCGGCAGCATAACGGCTGCCGATTTACTAACCTCCTGCACGGAAAAATACAGTTTTAAATCTTTCAGCCAGTACTTCTTCCCAAATTATTTTCAGCAAATCATGCATCATAATAATTTTCATAAAATATTTGCATAAAATATTTCAATTTAAAATATGCAAACTGAGTATCCTTACAGTGCTGCACATGCATCCCTTACCTTTTTCCGGGTCGGCGACTTCCGCTTATCGATCGCGCCCGCACTCCATTTCTCCCGATTCCTTATCTCGATTGCTGAAAATAATTTCTGGAATTAAAATTCTAATTTTTTAGAATTTTTTTTTAATTTATTTAATTTTTTTCTGAAATTAAATTCTCGGGAAATTTCTTACCGAATTGTAAAATTCCGGGTTGTCGAATTTCCGGGAATTTTCCAAATTCCCGAAATTCTCCTTTTTCCTCTTTTTCTTCCTTTTTCTTCCTTTTTCCTCTTTTTCTTCCTTTTTCTTCCTTTTTCCTCTTTTTCTTTTCTTTCTTTCTTTTCTTTTTCTTTTTCTTTTTCCTTTTTCTTTTCTTTTTCTTTTCTTTTTCCTTTCTTTTTCCTTCTTCCTTCCCCGGTCAGACCGGTCCAGCTCCTTTCCTCGCCGGTTCCTCGCCGGCGGCCGGTTCTCCGGCGGTTCAGGCGTCCCTCAGCTGGCCGG
This sequence comes from Heritiera littoralis, assembly GCA_031772115.1. Lineage (NCBI taxonomy): Eukaryota > Viridiplantae > Streptophyta > Magnoliopsida > Malvales > Malvaceae > Heritiera > Heritiera littoralis. The sequence continues at coordinate 5,529,274 of JAPDPK010000024.1, read as the reverse complement.
CTACACGACGAACTTGCCGGTGCCCTCCGTTTGCCCTGGATCGACGGCATGGTGGCGGATCGAGGCGGTTTTGCCTCGGTTTCTTCTTCCTCTTCGCCGGCGTTCCTCCGCCGTCCATTGCGTCTCCGGTGGCTTCCATCGGCTTCGTCTTCTTCCGTCGATGCTTCGGCTGTGATGGCTGCGGCCGATTTGGCCGGCGGCGGCCGGATCTGGTTTCTCCTCTTCTCGGCTTCCGCCGTAATTTCGCTTCTGTTTTCCTTCTTCCTTCTGACGCCGGTGGTTTCCCTGCCTTCTTCCTTGGCCGACGACGCATCCCCTTCCTTTTCCCTCGCCGGCGGTGGCGGCTCCGCCGCCGTCGGCTCTCTGTGGCTGGAGAGGTTCGGTTCCTTCCCGTTTTTTCTCCCCTTTTATTTTTCTGTTTTGTTTCCTTTTTGGTTTATTTCCCTTTCCATTTTTAGTCTACTATATACTATACATTATACCATATATTTTATACATATAATATATATTATATGTTATACATACATTATTTCATACATAATGTTATACAATATTTATTATATATAAAATATATCTTGTACATTACAAAATACATGTCTAGTGTATATATATATATATGTATATTCATATACTTAAATAACATTTATATATACAAATTATATAAATGCTATAATAAAATATTTATACATATAACTTTAATACAAAATAACATTTACTTTTCTTATATATTCATATACTTTTATTTAAAAATAATAATATATATATTTCATATATATATATCTGTACATATATATTTATAATTATATAACTACATTTTATAATGTACACATGTCTTTATTTAAGACAAAATAGTATATATTTTATTTCATAATATATACTAACATTCATATACATACATATGTATTTATATAAAAATATGTGTAAATATATTTATATAATTTAATTATATAAATATATAATATACACATTTTTATTTTATTAATTTTGGATTTCCATTAATCCAATTTAAATTCCTCCTTTTCTTATTTTCAATAACTCCGACTTTATTATTATTATTATTTATTTATTTTCATTTAATTTCCTCACTTTTCTTAATTTCGGGAATTTCAACTATATTCCCATCTCGTAAATAAATTTTATTTATTTACTTTAATTTATTTATTTCCTCTTATCTATTTTCTTTAATATTTATTTTCAATATTTATTATTTCCAATAATTGAAAAATTTACGGTTATCACATCAAAGAAGACCTCTAAGTAGGTAAATGATTACAGAAATTAGGCACAAAGAAAAGCCTATACAATATTTGCGCTAAGCAATACAAAAAATATGTGAATGATGGAAGATGAAGACTTTGTAGCTCTTGATTTGTTGTTGAGGCTTGAGGATTTGAGGAAAATGAGTTATGGAGTTGCTAAGTGGTTCCTCTTCGTTGCTTCAGCTTCTAAGCTTCTATTTATAGTCCCTTGGATGGATTCTATTCGTTGGGTGGAGCCAAAACTCGAATATGATCGTTGTCTCATAGAAACTAGCCGTTACAGGCTATTTTTGGGCAAATGGATCGATCCCATTCCATAGGAGATCGATCCCTTCATTCCAGAATCGATTATTCTAGGCTGAGGGACCTTTTCTGTTGTTGGGAGCCATTCTGCCACGAGGGGATCTATCCCTTCCCTTAGGGGATTGATCCCATGCTTCCAGAAAGCCTATTTTCTGCACGTTTGGGTTAGAAATGATGCGACCTTTGATCCTAATCCAACCTAAAACATTTTGGCATTTTTGTGGGAGTTTTTCTTGACTTTCTCTGACGAAAACATGGTCCAAAAATTCATTAAGTAATTTTCTAAAATATTCAAAACATTTTATAAAGTATTAAGACCAATAAGTATGCATCATTAAATCATGGTCTTAATGTTTGTTATTATCACTCTAAATGGTTTGGGAAAATCATGTGTGATAAGGCAAATTTACAATATGAATAAAAACATTAAAGCTTACTTAAGTTTTTGTCATTTCAAAATATATATGTCAATTTAAAGTTAACAATCTCCCCCTTTTTGATTTGACAAAACTTAATGTAAATTTGCTTTGAAAATTCTTTCATAAAATACTCCCCCTCAAATAAAGCAGGATTTTATAAAGCTCCCCCTTAATGTAAGCATGGTTTGAAGAGAATTTTCCAAATGAGTTTTTCAAACTTTTTCTCGCCCATTATCTCTCCCCTTAATACCTTAATATCTCTCCCCCTTTTTTTTATAGCAAAAAGAAGAAAAAATAAAAAGTATGCTCCCCCTAAAATTATGGCTATGTGAGAACAAATAAATATGCTCCATCTAACAAGAAATCTGTTAGTACATGGGACTCATAGCACAAATAAATAAATCAATATCCACAAAGAGTATGAAATATTCATGCAAAGAATATGACTTATGATCCTATACCAATTGTTTATAAATAATTTCGTAAGAAGTTTCCAATTGGTAAGAAATTAAGCAAGCGCCTAAGTATATCAATTGTTCTCTAAGGTCCAACGAAGGTGCATGGCAATACATCATGATTATGAGCTAAAATTAGATGACTTATCATATGCAAGAGCTCATAAATCACGTTCAAGCAAGAATGTGCATAGAATTAAATCATACATCAATTAATCACAAAGTCTAGCACAAAAGTGTTTCATGCAAAAGTGTCTTATATGAATTCTTCCCTATTAGTCATTTCAATCTAAAGAACATGAGAAGAATTGTCAATTTAAAGCTCATACCAATAGTCAATTTAGTTTTGGCTTACCAATTGCTGAAAATATGGTTACCAATGATACCAATTGTTATTTCAATCTAAATACCAATTGTTACTAATGGTTGACTTAGTTATTTGGCATGAATCCAATATTTATGTGTAGTGTGTTCATGTCAAGAAAATAATCACTCTAAATATGCAAGAACACAATCACACAAAATTATACCATATGGAAGATTCAAAAAATCAAGGTATTCAAGCAAACACATTTTCTTCCATGGTTTCAAGCACAAAAATCCTATGCTCATTTTCCAATTCAAGTCCTTAACCAATTATGAGCAAGGAAAGATTCAAATAATAAATGCACGAATATTAATCAAGGTACATTTGTTCAAGTTTGCATTTATCTTTGAATGTTGGTGTTGTCATTAAAGCCCAAGTTCTTTAATAATTTGGCCATAAGAAAAATTTAAGTACATGGATGATAAAATTTCATGCATTTGAACATTTAGGATTTATTTACCATCACAAATTATAGGCCAATGACCATTACCATTTGTTGAATTTACATTTGAAATCAATCCACTAGATGTATAATTATCATGAAACCTAGTGTGGAATAGATAAGTCAAGCAAAGAGACATAATCCTATAAGCATGCGTGACTTAGATGAACAAAAGGAATGAAGAATATTCATTATGCATAAGTTCATCAAAATTATGTTTAAGCATTCATTGAAAGTATGTTTTAAGATTATTTCAAGATTTATGCAATTCATGACCATCTTCAATGAGAAAACTGATTTTGCACTTGTGAGCTCAAGAAAAATGATATTGATTGTTGAAAGTGATACCATTTGTTGGAAATGATACAAATTGATGGAGTTGATATATGATATTAATGAAAAATGAATTTTCATATTATAAAGATCATCAAAAAGAAGTTAAAACAATGAATTTTAAGTTGAGAAGAAAGAAGAGATCAAGAAAGTGAAAAGTCCTTCTCAAATTCGGTCGAAAAAGTGCAGAAAAGCCATTTTGGCTTGGGGGGATCGATCCCTTAGTTCCAGAATCACAGATTCTGCATTTTGTTCAAAGGGGATCGATCTTGCTTGTTGAGGGATCGATCCCTCATCCTGTTTCTGCAATTTTTGACAAAAAATCCAACCTTTGAGGTGCCAAAACTTTGTTTTTGAGTATTTTAAGTCCAAGTAAAGGTTTAAACACTTGTGTAACATGATTTTGGACTTGTATGAATGAAAAACATGAATGAAAAATCATTTAACAATAGATTTTGCAATTTTGGAAGGATTTTTACAATAAAATGCATTTTTGGCCTCAAAGGAGGTCATTTTGAGAGTTATGCATCTTTTGGCAAAACCAATGCATTGAATTACATAAATATGTCAAAAAAAAACTTGTTCACATAGGTTTTAAGCACATATATCATTAAAGCATACATCTTGTGAACAACATGCCATGATTTTCAACATACAAATTCTTCATTATTGCTCATGACATGACATTTTGCATAAATGACAAATTTGGTAATTTGAGGCAAGTAAATACATTGTCAACACATAGAAAACTTGCTCAAAATGCAGAAATCCAATAATCATTTCAAAATCACTAAACATGCCTTTCATCCAATCATCAAGATTTGTTCATCAAACATTCAACAATCATTTATCATGCCTTTTGCTCAATCATGCATCAAGAATCATTAACCAATTTTCTCATCAAAGCACAAATAATAAAAACTTTAAGGAATAAGAAATTAAGCTTACAATACTCCTTTGCTAGAGAATGCTTTACCTTGAATTGTTGAATCCACCTTGTGCCTTTCTTCAAAGAATTGTTGTGATCTTTGCCGAGGATGGATTCTCTAGCTCTTTCTCTTTCTCGTTGGCACAAGCAAACTCCATGAGGATGTGTTGAGCATTTAAACTCCATTGTTCCATTGTATTCCCATGCTCTAACACTCCTACATCAAACACTTTCAAGTATGCTTTGGTACCCAAATTTTCTTGGGTCCATGAGAGTTAGTGCAAATAATTTTTGATCCTTTTGGGATCCATTTCAAGCACAATTCATCATTATTCATATCATGCTTTGGCACCTACATTTTTCTAACAGCTCTTCCTCTATATGTGGTTTTTCTATATGTGCATGCTTGTGAAGAGTGCCATATCCTATTGCATAGTAAGCATGTGAGAGATGTATCATTCATAGAATTTTTGCTCACTAGGAAATTCTTAAGATGAGTTTCTTTATGTATTGCATTATATCCTAACCCATCTTTATCAAAGAAAGCTCTTTGGGTCTCAAGCATGTGATCTAATTTTTGTTGACCCATATAGAACCTAGTAAATGAGTTATGCAAATTTGTATTCTTTTCATTCAACTCATTTATCTCTAAGTTAGCCTCTTCTAATTTCTTTTCAAATTCTAGCTTAGCATTTGTCAAGGCTTCATTTTCTATTTTTAATTTTGCAATGATTTTTTTATATTTGGAGTTCATGCATTGAAATTCATTTGCTAAATCATTAAAGGCATTTTGTAACTCATCAAATGTAAAGTCATTATTTTCACTAGAGCTACTACTAGCCTCATCATCACTAATGGCCATAAAGCATGAGTAGGCTACCTCTTCATCTACATTTTCCTCATTGGAGCTATCACTATCTCTCCATGCAGCCACAAATGCTTTCTTCTTAGGTTTCCTAGCCTTTTCCTTCCTAAGTAAGGGGCAATCTAGCATAGTGTGACCCAGTTCATTACATCATGACACACTAAGTGGTCCTTTTCTCTTCTACTTGACTCTCCCCTATGATGTCTCCTATTCTTCTCTCTCTCATTCATTCTCATGAACCTATTAAATCTTTTGGCAAACATTGCCATTTCCTTTTCTTCCTCATTTCCACTCTCATCACTATTATCTTCAATGACCTCATGAGTGGAAGACTTAAGTGCTACCCCTACTTTCTTTGAAGGCTCTTCATTTCTTTTTAATTTCATTTCATATGTAAGTAGGGAGCCCATAAGTTCATCTAGAGACAAGATGTTAGGATCCTTAGATTCTTCTATTGCGGTCACCTTTGCCTCCCACGATTTTGGCAAGCTATTCAAAATTTTTTTTAACCATTTCTAGATTGGAATAGCTTTTGCCTAATGCCTTAAGTCCATTAATTATGTTATTAAACCTAGTGTACATTTCACTCATGGACTCATTTTCTTTCATTCTAAAAAGCTCATAATCATGTGTGAGCATACCTACTTTGGTTCTTTCACTTGATTGGTCCCTTCATGTGTGATGGCTAATTTATCCCATATTTGCTTGGCATTCTCACATAGGGAGAGTCTATTATATTCATTGGGACCTAATGCACAAAAGAGAGTGTGCATAGCCTTGGCATTCAATTGTGCCACTCTCATGTCATTTGTGTCCCACTCATCCTAATTCTTAGGGACATCTTTTCCATTTATTTTTTTCATAGGAGTTCTAGGACCATTCACTGTAATTCTCCACACTTCATAATCATTTGATTGGACAAACAACATCATTCTTGTTTTCCAATAAGAGTAATTCTCTCCATTGAAGAGAGGAGGTCTAACTAATGATTGTCCCTCTTCTCCTAGGGGTGTGCCTACATTCAAGTGAGCCATTTATGATCGTTTTGCTCAATAGAGGTTAGTCTAAATCAATCTCGAGCCCAAGCTTTGATACCAATTGTTGGCTCTATAGGCTATACCGAGAGGGGGTGAATCGGTTTTGAACTAACCTTAAGCTCGTTTTTCGATTCTTCTAAATTCTCTAGCCTATATAAATATTTTCTAAGTTCTATAGGCTATTCAATCATGCAATCCAAATTCAATACAATAGGCACAAATATAATTGCAAGTAAATAAAGAGAGTAGGGAAAGAGAAATGTACGCAAGCGATTTATAGAGGTTCAGCAACCTTGCCTACGTCCTCTACCTTGAGACGCTCCCAAGGATTTTCCCCAAATTCACTAACTTGAATTTGTCATTACAATCCCTCTTTTTGCAGGCTCAAGAGAAACCTCTCTCTTTTTCTAGGCTCAAGAGAAACCTCCCTCTTTTTCAAAGGTTAAAGAGAAACCTCCTTCTTTTTCTTAGGCTAAAGAGAAACCTCCCCTTTTACAAGGAATGAATTGGTTTACAAATAGTGTAATCAAAGAAGACCTCTAAGTAGGTAAATGATTACAGAAATTAGGCACAAAGAAAAGCCTATACAATATTTGTGCTAAGCAATACAAGAGATATGTGAATGATGGAAGATGAAGACTTTGTAGCTCTTGATTTGTTGTTGAGGCTTGAGGATTCGAGGAAAATGAGTTTTGGAGTTGCTAAGTGATTCCTCTTCGTTGCTTCAGCTTCTAAGCCTCTATTTATAGTCCCTTGGATGGATTCTAGCCGCTGGGTGGAGCCAAAACTCGAATATGACCGTTGTCTCACAGAAACTAGCCATTACAGGCTATTTTCGGGCAAAGGGATCGATCTCTTTCCATAAGGGATCGATCCCTTCTTTCCAAAATCGATTATTCTAGGCTGAGGGACCTTTTCTGTTGTTGGGAGCCATTCTGCCATGAGGGGATCGATCCTTTCCCTTAGGGGATCGATCCCATGCTTCCAGAAAGCCTATTTTCTGCACGTTTGGGTTAGAAATGATGCGGCCTTTGATCTTAATCCAACCCAAAACATTTTGGCATTTTTGTGGGAGTTTTTCTTGACTTTCTCTGACGAAAACATGGTCCAAAAATTCATTAAGTAATTTTCTAAAATATTCAAAACATTTTATAAAGTATTAAGACCAATAAGTATGTATCATTAAATCATGGTCTTAATGTTTGATATTATCACTTTAAATGGTTTGAGAAAATCATGTGTGATAAGGCAAATTTACAATATGAATAAAAACATTAAAGCTTACTTAAGTTTTTGTCATTTCAAAATATATATATATATATATCAATTTAAAGCTAACAATATCTGTTATTAATATTGAAAATTTTACTTAAATCTTCCATCATTCTGGTAAGATTTAAAAAAAATATCTTCTCACCTAGCAATTTCCAAATGTTGACCATTTGTGACTCTTTAGAATTGCATCATCGGAATCATTAAAAAAATATTTCATTTTTATTATTTATCTTTATTTGTTTTCATTATTTTATGGAATAATCTTTTTTATCACTTTAGTATATTTGTATATCTTTGGAACTAAGAATAATATTTGATTGATAAAATATCACTTTTAATGTTTATTTGAAAGAAACGTTCCAGAACAACACCAAATCTTTACTATTTTTATTTTAATTCATATAATATTTTTATTGTATAATCTTTGAAGGGACATAATATATATTTTATTTAAAAGCTATAAACGGATGACATGTAAAGAAACAACAAGCATATATTTGATTTAATTAATAACAAGCTTACCTTTCTTTATCCTAACTTGCTCTTTCCTCAAAGCAGAAGCAAATAGTGAGGTGATCTACACTGAGCAGCAATGGGCATGGCTGTTAGCAGACCTGATGGATGAGCAAGGCGTGCAGCAGGTCGGGGTGAGGTGCAACTGAAACGCTGGAATGTGCAAGGAGGCGTGGTGATCTGGACTGAAAATGCCGACTGGTGCAGAGAAACAGGGCCCAGAAGGAAGTCAAGCGGTGCAGGTGATATAGGATAGCTTCAGATGGTGCAAGAAGCATGGCTTGGTGATGATGGAATTAGAGGAAAAGGTGGCGTGGATCAGAATAAGGGTGTTGCAGCCCCCGAGCAGTGTTGGGTTGTGGCTCCTTTTTATTTTTTGTTTTCTACGTTTTATATTTGTCAAAATTTTCAAGGAAAGAAATTAGAGGATTAATATTGATCCCGTGATCATGGGATTTTTATTTATTTTTATCTGACCCAACTTTTTCATTTCCTTTTTTATTTTATTAATTTTGGAAGTTAGTTTTCAAGACTTTATTTCACCTCTTAATTATTTCATTTATTCAAATCTCCATGGTCAACTCTCTTAATTGGCTTTGAAATGGCATGGGGTTGTAGGATTCTGCATGGAAAGCGTATAGGGTTTGCATGGAGACTTTTTTTATATTTTTATTTTTTATTTTTGATTCTTTATTTAAAAATTATTTGGATAAAATTAGGTGTCTACACTATATAAACATATATATATTAAGTATATAATATATATATATATATATATATAAAGATGTCAAATTAAAATAAAGGAAAATATATATTACTAATGTATATATATAAAAATAAATATGTATATATATATTAGAGAAAAAAATACCTGTAACATATTTATATATAATTAAAATATATAAATATAATATATCATATAAGGAAGATATATACATATATATATGTATATAAAATAAGATAGGAAATATATATAGAAAACATTTTTTTAAAAAAAAAGAAAAAAATGAAATGAGGAAACGGGATTGGCTTTCAGTAGAAGCCACCCGATTCCTCACCTACTCCCACAAATGTGGGAGCAAGTTTGAAACTTCAAAAGAGGCAGAGGATTGCCTCTACCAAAACCGGAAGAAAAAACAAAAGCACATAACAAAAAATGAGAGAAGAGAAGGAAGAAGAAATGTGAAAGAGAAGAGGGAAAGGAAGATTGAGCGAGCTGTGACCGAAAGGAGGAAGAAAGCTGCCGCAGAGGAGGAAGGGGAGGAAAACTAAAAGAGGAAGAGCATTGCTGCTATGAGGAAAGAGAATTGAGAGAGTGTAGAAGGTTGAGAATGAAGGAAAGCTAAAAAAGGAAAAGAAAAGAAATAGGAAAGAGAAGAAGAGCTCACATGAAGAGCAGAAAAATCGCTGCTGAAGAAGTTATTTTGGAGTTGCGATTCTGTACTATTCTCAAAGGTTGAGATGAAGGCAGAACCAAGGCTGGAATCAACCTTGAACAATGACATTTAAGGGGCCCAAAGTAGTGTTAACGAGGGCTAAGCTGAGGAATGAAAACAGAAGAAGAAAATGGCCTGAACAGGGGCTCTCGGCAAGTTGAAATAGGGGACTCTTGGCAAGACTTTATGGGGGAGGGGGGTGCATTTTCAAATCATATAAATTAACACTTGAAAACAATTTGATTTCCACCATTGAAATCATCACCTTTAAATGTGTAACAGTAAATAAATTGTTCAATTTTAATACCAATTCAATGATAAAAATACTTCGGTAAACAGTGCATTTTAATAAATATCATAAGAATCGGTAATAACACGTGAAATAATAGTGGAGACCAAGCAATACCTTAATAATATCATGCTATAATCCCTGTAAGGATTAGTAATAATAAACAAATGAGATCTATGGTCATAGTCTATAAATGTCCTCGGTCGTACACTGAGCATGTGTCAACCGGGACGCTGAAGATAGACTCAATGTCAACAGCTTCACACATGATACAATAACACATGACACGTGAGCATGATATGGGGCCTATCAGCCTCAAAACAGTATATGTGAAATCTCATTACCTTTATGGAATTAAGTAAAATCAATAAAATCTTTTAGAAAATCCATAAAGATATAAATCGTAGTATCTCGTACGGTGAAACCAATGTTATAAAATAATTACACTGTAGTAATAAATCTCATAAATATTCTATTTCATCGTAAACACATATACTCATATTTCCACACTTTCCTTTTAAAAATTCAAATGTCAAGATTGGAAATCATTTTCTAGTAATTTCAGACTTTGTAGAAAATAGTATATTTATTTTCCAAAATTCATAGTGATTTCATAAATACATTTTTCACTATGGAACACATGAAGAAACATTTTAGTCTCAAAACAATATTCACACAATAATATCACCTTTATGGAAATCATTACACGTGGTAAAAATCTTTAGTTAGTCCATAAAGGATATTTAGTAAAATAGTGAATATCATACTAAAAATAATTTATAAAATATTCACTATTCAACATTTCACTTTACAAATCACGTATTCCACTATGAAACACTTGGGGTGAATTTTCGATAATTTAACTTTTATCAAAATCAATAGCATGAATATTTAATGAATTTTTTTTTGTAATTTCACGACTTATGAAAAATAATAAATATTTCACTTCCAAGGCTAGGAAAATAGTCCACAATGCGCTAAAATATTTCATGATATTTTTAGAAATATTTTTAATAAATTTCGACAGCATAACAGCTGCTAGTACTCTAGCCCCCTGTAGTTGTAACACAGTTCAAACCAGCCAAGCAACCACAAATCCACAGTAATCAAGGCAATTCACTTTCAAAATAATTTCATAAAATTATTAGTATGCAAATCATGCATTCGGGATATCCTTACAAATTACACACGCATCCTTTACCTGTCTAGCGAAATCGAACTTCCCGATCGCACCACACGAAAACCGTAACTCTCGGGCTGCAGTTAATTCCACCAAAATTATTAGCCTATCAAATACTTATTTTTAAGCTATTACTTATATTATTTTGTAGCCCCATTGGACACTGCAAATATTTTCGCAATATAATTTCTACCGATAGTAAACATAACTTCTTCGTTTTGCGTCGGATTTTAAATCCGAATATACCGGCAGACTCCTTGTAATTCCTACAATCTAAATCTACCCTCAAATCATCAACATCAGCCATGAAACCTAGTCCCCTTCACTATGCCAAATCCTCCCTTGGCCATTTTTGGTTGTTTTTCAACAATCCAATCTTAGATTTATGTTTAGTCTTGCTTATCATTCATTTTAGGACCATTTTCATACTTGAAACACAACGAACCCCTAATATCCCATGCATGGCCGAATGGTCCTCCAATGGCACATTTTCATTTTTCAACAATTTAATGAAACTAAGGCTATAAACATGTTAAGCATGCTTGAAAAAATAATTCTATACCAATGGAATCAAGAAAAGCATAAGGAATGGCATGGTTACCTTTCTTGACCCAATCCTTGAAGAGCTGTTTCTCCTTGTATGATGGCTTATATGGTGTTCTATGGGTATAGAAATGTAGAGGAGAGAGAGGAATATTTTTCTAGTTATGATTATGGTGAAATTCTAGCTAGAAAATGAGATATAAAGGGTTGAAGTTTCTTTTCTTCTTTCTTTCTTGTGAATGGCTTGAGAACACTTGAAGAAGACAATGAATACTACCAGCTCTCTTGCAGAATTAAAAGTGTGGAAAATTCTGGAAATAGGTAAAATTACCAAAATACCCTTGGTTATGAAAATTTTGCCCTTATGGTTCTGCTGGCATAAAAACCGTGTAAACGTACTCTAAATTTTTGGATTCTAGTACCAAATGCTCATATTAATTGTTTCTTGATGATTGGAAGTGTTTTCGTTGATGCACGGTGCACGGATAGTGAGAAATTACAATTTTACCCCCACGACCTGTCGACGAATTTTTTTGTTTTAGTGACCGATTCAAGAAATCTATTGACACTGTGTTAAAATACTTTTCATGTAGAATATCATGATATTTTACTTCGTCTTCATTTTGGTTTGGGTAAAATTTACGAAAATGCCATTGGGACGTATCTGTCATTTCCCAATTTATTGGTCACACTTCCAAGAATGGTGCAAACAAAGTGTTTTAAGTGTCAAATCTCCATAATATCACTTTTACACCATCACTACACTATTTTATCAATCGTATACACATCCGGGCCTAAAAATCCAAGTGGGGCCCACATCTCTATTTCTTGAAATTTACCAAAATATTCTAAAATTTAATTAATAATTTGTTATTTTCACATGTACAGTACCATAAAATTGGTTCTTACACCATCGATGATAAATATGTAAATATTCTTTTTAAATTATCTTGCTTGCAAGATGACTAAAATGCCCTTATACTTAATGATTTTGGATAATTTTGCCCTCAAACTTTTATAATATTTTTATCCAGTCCATTTAACTCCAGAATATTTTATTTCATCCTTAAATATAAGTATAAGACACATTCTAATGAATGGATGGGGTTTTATTAAGGTTTGAGTGACCATAAGGGTGAAATTACCAAAATACCCCATCAGGTCAATCACGTAAATTTATTTTTTTATATATAATCCAGTCTATCTATTAACATGGCCTAGGAATTATTTTCACATAGATTATCATACTTCAGCCATTTTGTCAAAAGTCAATTTAGTTTTACCATTATTCACAAAAATTCATCCGGCCTATGTCCTTAATCGTCGTTTTTTAATTTGTTGATACACTTCCCAAAAATGCCTTAAATAAAAGATTTTGGGTTCTAGATTCTTACCATAAATTTATTTGGCTCTTCTTATTGAGTCTACCAAGTCTCCAACCCATCTGGGCATTGTAGGGCCTGTGGGATCCACTATATTGTTCCTAGTTATACATGCGAAATACACAGGATTTGAACAGTGGTGAGAAGTCTTACACGTGTAACAGTACTAGAATATGTGATTCTCACATTGTTACTCATGCTTTGATTTTGGAAGCTATACTTGATACTGGTTTACGTATTTCGGACCATGAACCTGAACGACGTCTCGGCTTTGGGAATTGATTTTGATGGTTTGAATTGTTTCACCCTTGCTTAAGCACGACTCAAGTTTCAATATATGTTTTGATACCTATAATAGCACCAATGTTTTATATAATGGTTTATTTCATGCAGTATGTTTTATAACTATTGCATATGAACTTTGAAATCATACTAAGTGTGCTGCATGGGTTAAGATGTTGAGATAGACAAAGATAAACATGCATTACTATTGAGTACGGATGAATGACATATATGTAATATGGTGTGGATTGTTAATGGATGATTGATATACATGTTGAGATTGATATTAGACTATGTATTGGAGTTTGGTTGCTTTTGAATACAGGTACCGAGTTAGAATCCATTAGGGCATGATATTTGTAAAAGTACATATCGATTATGATAGAAAAGTTATTTGATGACTGCATAAGTGTGGAATCATGCATTACATTGAGGATAATATAAAACTACTTTAGCACTAATATAATTGACTTACTGAGCCCTAGCTTATTAAACTCCATTCTAACCTTTTTCAGATTGAGTACAAAGTTAGGGAAGTATTTTGGATCTTTTCCAAAAGCTACTAAGGCTTGAAATATCATCCTAAATCTTCAAGGAGATTCCATTGCTTAATTGGTATAGTATGATTCTTTTTTTTACTAAACTACTATTTTAGGTTGTTTTTGATTTAGTACTATAGGATTGGGATTTGAACTAAAATTATGGAATGTTTTATTATATTTTGATGCCTCCATCTTGGCGAAATTGGAATTGAATTAAATACTTATGAAATTGTTAAGTATGCATGACAATGATGTTGGTATGAATGTCATCTGGATGACATCTGTGATATTGAGTTAGTTATGGATATCTAGGATTGTAAAAAGATTATGTGTCTTTACAGGTACTAAACTGGAACCTTGACTAATTAGGTTTAAATAAGAAAGGGAGTTAACAACTTCATATTGATATTGCACAGATATAAACAAACCTGTTGAGTTATGAAAAAGCAAATATTTTGCTTGAAATTTTCTACACATTTACAAGGTTAAGTATCTAGTCACGGCCTTCAAGTCATAACAATAATAGGTTCAAGAATCTCACAACATGCTTTTTCAAGAACAATTAATTTATCTCATAACCAAATTAAAACAAACTACTTGCTAGACATTATCAAGAATATGTAATTCATATTAAATATTATCAAATTTCATGCAAAAGAACAATCAGTATATCAATCTTTAATAATAAAAGTAAGAATCTAGAAAGTATGAAACGAACAATATTTGAAAACTAAGCAACAAAAAGCAAACAATATAAAAACTAAACAAGAAATTGTAAATTAAAAACATATTAAACAAAGAAATCATCAATCACATGTAAAACTAAATATAAATAAAAAATCCCTCAAAAACAAGACAAGAAATTGGTTTAAAAGAGAAAAGAATAAAAAAGAAACAATTTTATAAAATTCTTAAAAAGAAAACATTAAAAAGAAAAAAATAGAAGAAAGCAAATTGGTTTTGTATTAAAAACCTATAAAAAAAATCATTAAGCTAACGAAGAAGAGAAGAAAAGATAAGATACGAAATTGTTTAAAAAGAAAAGAAATCAGTTTGGCAATAAAAGATGGAAAAGGATAAAAAGAAAAATATATCTAAATACTAAGTAGAAAAATCGACAAATAAAAAAATAAAGAAGAAAAAAAATATTTTTATTAAACCTAGAAGAAGACTCTATACTAAGAGAAAGGGGAAGAAGAGGGATGATTTTAAGAAGAGCCAAATGTTCTTTATATAGGCCTAATAATCCTAGAGTTGTGAAGAGTTATAACTATTGGTTGTTGACAAGTCATCTCTTTTCACAACTCTTATCTCTTTATATCTCTTTTTTCTAATTAATCTCTAATTCATATTATATTACGTTGTCTTAAAAATAGTTACAACTTCAAGACACAATAAAAATTTTAGACAAGACATGTCTTAGCAAATCTAGTCTTGGCCTAGTTTTGTTAGAATTCTTTCTTATAGTAAAATTTCTAGGCAAAATTTTGTATTGAATTTACTCACACTTTTGACCCATCAAACGAACTCCGATTTTTGCGATCTTGTAAATTCTAAAAACCTTGAGAAGTCCTCTACAACTTTCATAAGACCTCTTCTTAATTCTAGGTTGCTAAGACTATCAAATTTATGACTTTTCAAAACTAGATAGAAAATTCTGCACTTTGCGATTTCTAGCTCATTTTTATTCCAACTTTTATTTTTAAATCTAAAACATAAAATAAACATTAACAAGCTCTTTTAAGCATAAAACATCATTAAAACAAATATATTAACATATTTATAATTATCAAAATATCATTCTATCAGCCAATAAAGTTTTGAATAATGTCAAAGAATATTGGGCTATAATGAAGTCGACAAAGAGAAAAAAATATAGCATATAGGTGAATGTGGGATGACAACCTCCTCCATAGAACTTCATCAAACTTAATACTGATGGGTCTACTAAAGGTAACCTCGAGAAGGTAGGAGTAAGGGGCACCTTCAAAGACAATTTTAGGAGTTGGATAGGTAGTTTCTCCTAAAATTTGGGAGTGGCGATCAGTGTGTGTGGAATTATAGGGGACTCGTGATGGTCTATGCATGGTCATTTTTTGTCTATTGACTAAACTGATGATAGAAGTCAACTCACAAGTTTCTTGAAGGTATGTGATTAAGGTGCTCCTCATTCTCACACTTACTCTTCTATTGTTGATGATTGCAGGGATTTTATGTGACAGATGGAGAGTGCAAAGATTACCTATGTTTTAAGGGAGGTCAATGCATGTGCTGACTCCCTTCCTAAGTTGGCCACATCCATGGAGATGTCTTTTATTTAGGTCAATGATCTTCTAGAATTGTGAGGAACCATTTTGCTTTTGATTTTATGGGGACCATGTTCCCCAATTGCTTAAGGATTAATAATGTTTCAACCTTTTTATGTTATGTACGCTGATTCAACAAAAAAAAATACAAACCACTGTAGGAAAGAATTGGGTTAGCTTTTATGAACCACATCATGTTTTTATTCAAAGTAATCACAACAACGAATTTTTAAAATACATTTTAGTTATTTTTCCTTTCACAATTCATGTAATGATCCAAACATACAGCAATATCACATATTTACACAATCACATGGATGGCAGGGCAATCTACGATGCCTTTATTTCCACAAATACACTTAACCACAATAATTTATAAAAATAGACTTATTTAATTTACCAAATACGAATATTCACATCACTTAATTAATTCTATATTTAAATCCCCTATCTATCAATACAATATAGTAGTATTGTATAAACAGTTTGACCATATAAAGAAAATAAGTATACCTCCAAGATCCATAAAATGCTGCCTCGGGGTAACTAATCTGCAGCCGATATCCTCGGATGGTATATCACGCTATCACTGGAAATAATTTGTGGAGGTCGAAAAATAAGGGGTGAGTAAAACATGCTCAGTAAAGGAATTGTATGTAGAAACTAATATTATGAAATTCTATATGCACGAAATGTTCGTTTTTCCTAACAGCACACTAGGCACATTAAGGGAAGGTTACTAAGTTGGCTAGGGATCCAGATGGAATATGAAAGGTATTTTGAAATACCTGTCGTGTCCCAGAACCTAGAAGTGACTATAACGAGTAAGTATTTATAAAGAAATAAATTATTTTTAATAATATTGCATAAATGAATTTCAAATAGGTATTTATTTAAATGATCCATAAAATTAAAGTATTTATAAAAATAATCTCACACTTATATTTAATCTTAAGTAAAATATTTAAGAAAATCCATAAAATCACATTTAAACACATTTCATATCGATAAAATTTCATCAATAGTATTGTACACAGTCTAGTACAGTAAACCGTTTAGAATTAATCACACAATTCATAAAATCAAATTGATTAACACTTATGATTCAATAACACAATTCAGCAAAATGGTGTAGTATCACAACAAAATGGTGGAGACCAAGCATCACTTAAGATATATCATGCCATAATCCCTATCGGGTAAAATGATAATCACATGAGACACATGGCCATAGCCTATAAATGTCCTCAGACATACACTGATAAGGTGTCAACCAGGACGTTGAAGATAAGATCAGTATCAATAGCTTAACACATATAACATACATTAACACATTAGCATGATACGGGGCCTATCATCTCAAAACAGTATAAAAACGATATTAAGGCCTTTATGGATTTTATTAAAATAAATTAAATTTCCATATTTATCCATAAAGGAATATAATTTCACATAGTACACAATTCCATAAAACAGTATGTAAAATATTCACATTTCAATAATAACTTTCATAAAGACTATTTCACTGTAAAACACATTTAAGAACACATCGGTAACTTTATTTCGATAAAATTCTTTTTCATGAATATTTAAATATTGTTTTTCGATAAATTCACATTTTATGAAAAACATTAAATAATTAATTTCCAAAACTAGTAATCACACAATTATGCATTTAAAATATTTCATGATATTTTTTGAAAATTTTCTAAAAAATTTAGTAGCATAATGACTGCTATTGACCTATGTCACGACCCGTGACCACATTTTTCATCTTCTTATACACATCTTAACCGGTTGGGCTGTCTGTGATACTTCACTTGTACTGACTGTTAAACAATTTTACAATGTATTGTTTATATTATACACATCCCCTATCGTAATTTATCAGATAAGTAGTACTGTTGACATGTCTAAATACAGAGAATAAATGATCATACCTCAAATAAACAGTCGGTCTGACACATTGTCCTTCGTGTACAGCCAAGATCCACAATCCACTGAACTCACATTTATCAAAACTTGAAATGTTGAAAATTAAGGGGTGAGCAAAACCACGGCTCAGTAAGAGAATTATATGCCTCACTTGATACTCAGCTTCCTATATGCTGAAAAATCTTTTTCATTTTTCCTATGGGCTCTAAGCTCGGATGTAGGAAGGATACTACAGTCGGCTAGGGATCCGAATGGAGTAAGGTAGGTATTTTAGAATACCATACTTGTTACGGAACCTAGAAGCAACTGTAGAGAGAAATTTTCATTTTGTTTTGAATTAATAAATCCTTTTTCCTTTTCAATCTTTCATAACCTTTTTCATATTCTTTTCAAATTAATGCTTCTATGAAATAAAGCATTTCTATAAAATAATTAATATTCGTATATTCCTTGAAAAGAATGTTAGTTAAATCATCATTTTATTTCTTTAAAATTCATTTCATGTTTTAATGTACTCTCTTAATTAGTACCGTCCTTTAAAAAGCAAAATAAGCTATTAAAATCTATTCCATTCTTAAGTTCACAAGGCATCATTCTTTTTATCAGTATGATTAAGTGTGAACGAGACGAACATTCAAGTAGCACATGTTTGAGTGGCATATATAAACAAAATCCGTTATATCACACACATCATATGTCATGTGCACAAGATCTATTTCATCCTTCGACATTTGTCGCATCCCCATCAGAACTTAAACCTTTACTAACACATCAGAACACGTGCAGCACTTAGTTCCCAAAGGATTCTAGAGGTGGCTCACACGGTAAAGTCATCGAGTCTCTGCTCGGTTTGGCCTTTACTAACACATCAGAACACGTGCAGCACTTAGTTCCCGAAGGATTCTAGAGGTGGCTCACACGGTAAAATCATCGAGTCTCTGCTCGGTTTGGCCTTTACTAACACATCAGAACACATGTAGCACTTAGTTCCCGAAGGATTCTAGAGGTGGCTCACACGGTAAAATCATCGAGTCTTTGCTCGGTTTGGCCTTTACTAACACATCAGAACACGTGCAGCATTTAGTTCTCGAAGGATTCTATAGGTGGCTCACACAGTAAAATCATCGAGTCTCTGCTCGGTTTGGTTTTTTACTAACACATCAGAACACGTGCAGTACTTAGTTCCCGAAGGATTCTAGAGGTGGCTCACACGGTAAAATCATCGAGTCTCTGCTCGATTTGGCCTTTACGCCATATGTACTTTCCACTGTCTTATCAGATCTCATGTAGTACTTATGATCTCATATTCCATTTAAGACCATAGAAAGAATATTAGAATTATCATTTCTTCCTTTTTGAAAACATATTACATGTTTGTATCTCATGTCTTATGAGAATCATCTCACGGTACTATAATCTGTACCTAAATGAGCATTTTGAAAAAATTGCTATAATTCAGTTGATTCTCTTATCATATTATACAAAACATGTTCTTTTCACATGTCACCCATCATGTATCACATTTTCCGGTTGGCATATTCCATCTTATGTAAAATACTTTCCTTTTTAACATATCACCAATCATTTATGGAGTCTAAGATAGACATCAATCTTATCATACTATAAACCTCGGAGGGTAAGGGAATACGCCGGTCAAATCTATACCCATAACCTATATTGTCCGCGGTGGATCACTGATTTAGGCGTCGACCGAGACTAAACAGGTCACATATCATGCATCAGCATGATAGGAATGCCAACCAGTCTCAAAACCGTATTTTCATCATAAAATAAACTTATATGGAATTTATATAAATATAAAATTCCATAATTTAAAACCATAAGGGTTAAAATCCTTTAGTGAATATTGATAAAAATATTCATAAAAATATTCACTATATTTCACTTCATCTTTCGTCTCGTATTTCGTGTAATTTATCTATTTCGAGAATTTTCGGTGATTTCGTTGTTACCATTCTCGAATACATGAATATTTTAAAATTCCATCTCATTATATTCATGTTTTATGAAATTTAGTAATTTCCTCATGTTTCATGATTTACTATCGAAATTCGGAAATAAAATCACTTAATATGAATTTATAAAGTTTTTCTAAAATTTTCGGCAGCATAACGGCTGTCGATTTACTAACCTCCTGCACGGAAAATACAGTTTTAAATCTTTCAGCCAGTACTTCTTCCCAAATTATTTTCAGCAAATCATGCATCATAATAATTTTCATAAAATATTTGCATAAAATATTTCAATTTAAAATATGCAGACTGAGTATCGTTACAGTGCTGCACATGCATCCCTTACCTTTTTCCGGGTCGACGAATTCCGCTTATCGATCGCGCCCGCACTCCATTTCTCCCGATTCCTTATCCCGATTGCTGAAAATAATTTATGGAATTAAAATTCTAATTTTTTTGAATTTTTCATTATTTATTTAATTTTTTCTGAAATTAAATTCTCGGGAAATTTCTTACCGAATTTGTAAAATCCCGGGTTATCGAATTTCCAGGAATTTTTCGAATTCCCGAAATTCTCCTTTTTTTTTTCTTTTTCTTCCTTTTTCTTCCTTTTTCCTCTTTTTCTTTTCTTTCTTTCTTTTCTTTTTCTTTTTCTTTTTCTTTTTCCTTTTTCTTTTCTTTTTCCTTTCTTTTTTCTTCTTCCTTTCCCGGTCAGACCGGTTCAGACCGGTCCAGCTCCTTTCCTCGCCGGTTCCTCGCCGGCGGCCGATTCTCCGGCAGTTCAGGCGTCCCTCAGCTGGCCGGCTGCACGACGAACTTGCCGGTGCCCTCCGTTTGCCCTGGATCATTGGCACGGCGGCGGATCGAGGCGGTTTTGCCTCGGTTCTTTTTCCTCTTCGCCGGCGTTCCTCCGCCGTCCATTGCGTCTCCGGTGGCCTCCATCGGCTTCGTCTTCCTCCGGTGAAGCTTCGGTGGTAGTGCCGGCCACCGATTTGGTCGGCATCGCCGTCGGCCATTTTCTTTTCTCTTCCGGCGTTTGCTTCTGTTTCCCGTTCGATTTTCCTCCGTTTCTTCACGCCGGCGTTGGCGTCGGCTTCCTCTTCCCTTGCCGGCGTCGACGCTTCTTTTCCTTCTCCTCCTTTCCCTCTCCGGCGGCTCCTGACGGGGGCGGCTCTTCCGGTGACAGAATCGGGAAACCCGATTCTGTCTTTTGTTTTCCTTTTTATTTGGTTTCCTTTTTGGTTTATCCCTTTCCCTTTTTAGTATGTAACCTAATATGTATTATACACCATATTTTATACTTTATACATATACTATATATTATATACTACACATATATTAATTCATACATAGTATAATTATTTATATAGATATAATATAACAATATATCTACTTTATATTTATGTTATACAATTTAAATAAAATAATATTTGCTTATTTATATAGTATTGTACTATATATATATTTAAAGAGATACATACATATACATATATGTATATTAAGTATTACAAAAATGTATATCTAGTATATATATATATATATATGTATATTTATATACTTAAAGTTAAATAACATATATGTATACAAATTATATAAATGCTATAATAAAATATTTATACATATAAACTTTTATATAAAACCACATTTACTTTTCTTATATATTCATATACTTTTATTTAAAATAATAATATATATATTTCATATATATATATATATATATCTGTACATATATATTTATAATTATATAACTACATTTTATAATATACACATGTCTTTATTTAAGACAAAATAGTATATATTTTATTTCATAATATATACTAATATTCATATACATACATATGTATTTATATAAAAACATGTGTAAATATATTTATATAATTTAATTATATAAATATATAATATACGCATTTTTATTTTATAAATTTTGGATTTCCATTAATCCAATTTAAATTCCTCCTTTTCTTATTTTCAATAACTTCGACTTTATTATTATTATTATTATTTTTTCATTTAATTTCCTCACTTTTCTTAATTTCGGGAATTTCAACTATATTCCCATCTCGTAAATAAATTTTATTTATTTACTTTAATTTATTTATTTCCTCTTATCTATTTTCTTTAATATTTATTTTCAATATTTATTATTTCCAATAATTGAAAAATTTACGGTTATTACAACCTAGCCTCCTTACACTTTAAATACAGTTCATAATTCAGCCGAAAACCATAAATTTCACAATTTTCAAGGCAATTGAGTATCAAAATATTCTCATAAAATTATCCTTATCAAAAACATGCATTCATAATATCCCTACGGCCTACACACTCATCCCTTACCTATCTAGTGTTATCGAGCTTCTCGCTAGCACCACACATAAACTATTTCTCTCAGGCTACAGGTAAATTCACCAAAAATATTAGCTCACTTAACTTTTATCTTTAAGCTACTTTTCATGCTTAATTGCAACGACATTGTAGACTGTAAATATTAATTTAATATAATTTCTACTGGTAGTAGAACTTAACTTCTCCGTTTTAAGTTGAAATTTAATTCCGATTGCACCGGTGGACTCCTTATAATTTCTACAGTCTAATGGCACCCTAAACACATCAAATGCAGCCATGAAAACACCTCCCTTTAGGCTGACCGAAAATGCATGGTGGCATGTCTCATGGAATTTCAACAATCTAACTTAAGTTTCATGCCTAACCATGCTTATTACATCATTTGGCACCATTTTCATGCATTGAACACCATGAATTCATGAAGTTCCTAGCTTGGCCGAAACCCCCATTAATGGTGAAATTTGATTTAGGTTGATTTGATTCAAATCAATGTCACCAACATGCTTAATACACTTAGAAATGCTAAAATCCACTATTGAAATTAAAAGAAACATAATGTATAGAGAGAGAGGTACCTTGGCTGAAACTTCCCTTCCTCTTTTCTCCTTATTTTGTCACTTATTCAATGAGCTATGGGTATAGATGAAGAAAGGAGAGTGAATAGAACAATTTTGTAATTATGATGTTGGTGAGAAAATGAAGATTTGGAATAGTTTTATTTGATTTATTTTCTTTTCTTCTTTTCTTCTCTAATGGCGTGAGGATGGATGAGGAAGAAGGTGAAGAGTGTCTGGCCAAGACATGGAAGAAATATGAAGAGTCTTCTAGAGATGGGTAAATTTACCAAAAGGCCCTTGGTTACGAATTTTTCGGACAATTTTGCCCTTAAGTTTTCGTAATTTTTATAAGTATGTAATTGCACTCCAAAAATTCGAATTTCATCACCAAAAGTTCTTATTGGATGTTTTTTGATGAATGATGGTTGTTTTGCCGATGCACAGTTCACTGAAAATGTGAAATTATGAAATTACGCCATTAGGCCAATCACGTAAATTTCTAACTTAACCATTGATTTGATAAATCTATTGACATAGCCTAGGACATATTTTCATGTAGAATATCATGGCATTTTTACTTCATCCAAATTCATTTTAATTTGGACATAATTTATGAAAATGCCACTGGGCTATATCCTTAATCGTCATTTTCTAAATTGTTTTCACGCTTCCCAAAAATAATATAAATAAGATATTTTAGGCTTGAAATTTTCACAATATATTTATTAAACCATCTGTACACTGTTTTATTAGTCTCATGTACATCTGGGCACTTTAAAGCAAGTGGGACCCACATTACTATTTTACTTATAATTTACAAAATATACAAAATTAATTAATAAATAAATATCTGCACATGTACAGTAATAGTATAAACGGTTCTCATGTTTCCTCCCCACCTTTAGGAAATTTGGTCCTCTGAATTTTATCGAATTAATCACTAGAACAGGTCTGGGTATTTTTCACGCATCTAGCTCTCCAATTCCCATGTTACCTCCTCTTCGGAGTGGTATTGCCAAAGCACTTTCACCAACGAAATTGTTTTAGATTGCAATATCTTATCCTTTCGATCCAGAATCCAGATAGGTCTCTCCATGTAACTCATATCTTCTCGAATCTCCAATGGCTTGTACTGAATTACGTAAGGCAGATCTGAATGATACTTCCTGAGCATCGAGACATGGAATACATAATACACTCCTGATAACTTCGGTGGTAGTATTAGTCAATATGCCACGTCTCCTACATGATCTCAGATCTCAAAGGGTTTGATGTATTGAGAACTCAACTTTCCCTTCTTCTAGAATCTCATAATGCCCTTAGATGGGGAAACTTTCAAAAATGCAAAATCACCTACAGAAAACTCAAATGGTTGGCGTCAGGTGTCTGCATAACTCTTTCCCCGACTCTGAGCTGTCTTTAACCTCTCACAAATCAACTGCACATCTTTAGAAGCTTGCTCTATCAGATTGGGAGCTAATAACTTTTGATCTCCCACTTCTTCCCATTCTATCAGTAATCTACATCTTCTGCCATATAAAGATTCGTATGGTGCCTTACCGATGCTAGCCTGATAGCTATTGTTATAAGCAAATTCTGCAAAAGGCAAGAGGTTGTCCTAGGAGCCCTTAAAATCCAATGCCCATGCCCTTAACATATCATCAAGCGTCTGAATCACTGCTTCGGACTAACTGTCAGTCTGTGGATGAAAGGCTGTGCTGAAATTTAGTCAGGACCCCATAGCCTCTTGAAATCTCTCCCAAAAATGAGATGTGATTGGGAATCCCTATCCGAAGTGATGCTTACTAGAACACCATGTAGCCTAACAATTTCCCACACATACAAATCAGCCAAGGCACTGAGGGAATCCGTAGATCTGATAGGAAGAAAGTGGGCGGACTTCGTTAACCTATCTACAATCACCCATATGACATCGTGGTTCCATCTGGTTTTTGGTAAGCCCATAATGAAGTCTAGGGTATTGTGCTCCCACTTCCACGTCATGATCGGTAGAGGCTTCAACATTCCTGCAGGCTTTTGATGCTTGATCTTAGCTTGCTGGAACCTGAGACATCTAGCAATGAACTCCACGATGTCTTGCTTCATCTTAGGCCACTAATACACTCTTCGTAGGTTTTGGTACATCTTAGTGCTGCCTGGATGCAAAGTGTATGTGATTGTGTGGGCCTTTGTCAAAATTAAATCTCTGAGCTGCTTATCATTGGGAACACATATTCTACCTCTAAACCTCAGTATGCCATCGATGCCAATCCCAAAATCTGACTATTCATCCATCTTCACCTGACTGGCAACCTCTATACAGTAATTATCTATCCTCTGAGGATTCCTAATCATGTCCATCAAATCCGGCTCAATTCTAAAACTGGCCATGAAACTGTATCTCTCAGAGGATATCACATTCAAACTGCGGCTCAAGAATTGTTCCAATAACTCGTGCTCACTAACCATCATGTAGGATACCATGCCTATGTGCTTCTGACTCAGAGCATCTGCCACCACATTAGCTTTCCCTGGATGGTATAAGATCTCGTAATCGTAGTCCTTTAACAGCTCCATCCATCTCCGCTGTCTCATATTTAATTCTTGCTACGAGAACAAGAATTTCAAGATCTTATGATCTGTGTATATCTGGAATTTCTCCCCATATAGATAGTGCAACCATATCTTCAGTGCAAACACCACGGCAGCTAATTCCAGATCGTGAGTCAGACAGTCTTCTTATGCTCTTTGGGCTGTTAGAACCATAGACTATCACCCGACCTTTTGCATCAAAATACACCCTAAACCCAAAGCGGAAGTATCTGTATACACTAAACATCCACTAGATCCGCTGGGAAGGGCAAGCACAGGAGCTGTAGTAAGTCTCCGCTTCAACTCCTAGAAGTTGTGCTCACAAGCATCTTACCACTCGACTTAACATCCTTACGTGTAAGTTGCGACAGTGGAGTGGCTAATCTGGAAAATTTGAGGATAATATCCTGATAAATCCAAAAAGCTCTGTATATCCATTATTGTTTTAGGCCTTTCCCACTATATAATGGCCATCTTGGATAGATCAATTGACACTCCATCCTTAGATACTACATTTCCTAAGAAAGTAATGTGATCTAACCAAAATTCACATTTACTGAACTTGGCATAGAGCTTCTGGTTCTTGAAGGTCTACAGAACTATATACAGGTGCTGCTCGTGCTCCTTCGGAGACTTTGAATATACCAGGATATCGTCAATGAATAAGACCACAAACTTACCTAGATAGGGCTTAAACACCTTGTTCATCAAGCTCGTGAACGCTGTAGGGGTTTGTTAGTCCGAAAGGCATCATTAGGAATTCATACTGTTCATATCGAGTCCGGAATGCTGTCTTAGGAACATCTGACTCCTGAATATTAAGCTAATGATAGCCAGATCGTAGATCGATCTTCAAAAACACTTGTGCCTCCCTGAGCTGGTCAAATAAATCGTCAATCCTGGGAAGGGGATACTTGTTCTTAATAGTCACCTTATTCAACATCCAATAATCAATGCACAACCATAAGCTCCCATCTTTCTTCCGGACGAATAATACCAGAGCATCCCACGATGACACTCTAAGACGGATGAATCTCTTATCCAGTAGCTCCTGGTACTACTTCTTAAGCTCCTCTAACTCCCTCAATGCCATCCGGTAAAAGGGTTTAGAGATGGGCTCTATGCCAGGTACCAAATCAATAGTGAACTTGATTTCCTAATTCGGCGATAACCCTGGCAAGTCCTTCGGGAATACGTCCTGGAAGTCCCTGACCACAGGAATCTTGTGTAACTCGGGACGTTTCCTTTCTACGTCCTTCACATAAGCTATAAAACCTTCAACACATTCACACAACACCTAAACAATTTAGTAAACACATATTTCACTTTTATTATTTATCGAAAAGTTTTACAGTGTAATGTTAAGGTTGAGAGAAGGTAATAAATTTAGTATAGCAGTCTAAACTAATAAAATTCGCAACTAACCAATCCATTCCTAGGATTACATCGAAGTTGTACATATTTAACAAAATTAGGTTAGCTGTCATTTCCTTCTCTTCTACCTTCACTTTACAATTTTTATACACAATATCTGTAATTTGAGATTCTCTAAATGGATTATTAATCTGTAAGGTGTATCCTAGAGGCTCCGGCTCTGCTAGGATTCTGTTAGCACATGCAGGAGACACAACCAGGATCGAATAACGTAAGTACAGAAATATCGAAAATGTAAATTTTACCTTTAATCACATCTGCAGATGCATCAGCAGTCTCCTGATCTAGCACATACACCTGTCTCTGAGTCACGGGCTTCTTACCCTTTTCTGTTGCAGTCGCCCATCTTGGCTGTAAGGGTGTAGCTCTCTTCGACTTCGTCAGAGCTATTGATGTTGGTGCTGGTGGAATAAGGACTGGAGTAGTAGATGCGACTAACTCTCTAAGTGTCGAGCAATCTATGACCAAATGCCCCATCTAACCACACTTAAAACAGGCCCGGGTCAACATGTAGCAGGGCTGAGTACTGTGCATCTTCCTACAATGTACACATCTAGCATTGGTACTCCTCTGGGTAGTGGTGGGCCTAGTAACAGGGCTATAGCAGCTGGTCTCGAAAAACACCCCTCTGTGATCTGAATACTCGAGGGTCTAGCCTTCTTAGGTTGCTCCCTACCTGCTCTATCATCGGACCCCTCTACGCCTTGCCTTTACCCTTAGCCTTAGTCTTATATGTTGGCTCCGAGTGGAACTGCTTATAGTACTGCTTGCATAACTGAGCACGTCTCATAGCCTCATCATAAATCTTAATATCGAATGGGGATAGCTTTGTCTGAATAAATGCTCTTAGCCCAGCCTTGAATCTGTTATCTTATATCGCTCATCAACTCGAGTCAATGGATCAAACGTGCTAAGAGTAGTAAATCTTAACTCGTACTGATCCACTGTCATGCTCCCCTGAACCAGTTCCAAAAACTCCTGTTGCAATATCTTCTGAGCTGTATGGAGGATGTACTAGCGGCAGAAAGCATCTACAAATATCTCCCAGGTAACCACCGGATGCTGGGCAAACAAAATAGTCTGAGTAGACTTCCACCAGTGCTCTGCATCGTCTGTAAGCTGGAACATTGCCAACCCCACTCTCGCCATCTCTAAACATCTCATATATCTGAATAATTTCTCTATAGGAGTCACCCACTGCTTTCCCACCAGGGGATCCCTAACTCCCTTAAAATTCGATGGGTTTAACTTTGTGAACTGCCGCACCAAAGCAACATCACAATATGACTCTATGTCTTAGGACGACTGTATTGGTGGCTGTGGTACGGCCTGCCCCTACGGTGCTGGCTACGGGGTAGGCTATGGCTCGGGAGCTGGCTGAGGTGGGGGTGGTGCTATTACAGGAGCTGCAAGAGCTGCTCACTCTCGTTTTGCCTGATTTGCAACTCTATCAGCATGATACATGGCTATAAAGTCAGCCAACATCCTCTCCATATGGGACATCCGAGTGTTTGGACTTTCTGGTTGCGATGGGTGAGTAGGTCCTAGGGCAGGCTCAAGTGCTGGCTCGGGAGTAAGAGTCTCCGGAGTCGACTCCGCCCTACCTCGGCCTCAACCCCTAAATGCACATGTAACACTTAGCCTACTCATATCTGCACAACATAGACAGTTCAATCGATTTCGGTTAGTCATTTGTTTATATATCCATACTATACAGTACTACAGGTGATGTTAACCACTTCACTTTTCACATAAAGACACTGATAGACATCATACCAACTTTGCTTTGATACCAATAAAATTGTAAAGATCCGAACATACAGTAATATCACATATTTACACAATCACGTCGATGGTTGGGCTGTCTGCTATGCTTTTATATCCACAAATACAGTTAACCACAATAGTTTATAAAAATAGATTTATTTAATTTACCAAATACGAATATTCATATCACTATAATTAATTATATATTTACATCCCCTATCTATCATCATAATATAGTAGTACTGTACAAACAGTCTGAACATATGAAAAAATAAGTATACCTCTAGGATTCATAAAATGCTGCCTCGGGGTAACTAATATGCAGCCGATATCCTTGGATGGTATATCACGCTATCACTGAAAATAATCTGTGGAGGTGGAAAATAAGGGGTGAGCAAAACATGCTTAGTAAAGGAATTGTATTTAGAAACTAATATTATAAAATTCTATATGCACGAAACATTTGTTTTTCCTAACAGCACACTAGGCACATTAAAGGAAGGTTACTATAGTCGGCTAGGGATCCAGATGGAATATGGAAAGTATTTTTAAATACATGTCGTGTCCCGGAACCTAGAAGCGACTATAGGGAGTAGGTATTTATAAAGAAAAAAATTATTTTTAATAATATAGCATAAATGAATTTCAAATAAGTATTTATTTAAATGATCCATAAAATTAAAGTATTTATAAAAATAATCTCACACTTATATTTAATCACAAGTAAAATATTTAAGTAAGAAAATCCAAAAAATCACATTTAAACACATTTCACATATATTGATAAAATTTCATAAACAGTATTGTACACAATCTAGTACAGTAAACTGTTTAGAATTAATCACACATTTCACAAAATCACATCGATTAACACTTATGATTCAGTAACACAATTTAGCAAAATGGTTTAGTAAAGAAAAATGAGAATATGTATATTTTTTATTTTGGGTATTTTTCAGATTTTTGTGATACCCACAAGATTTATATGTTTTTAGACAAAAATAATGTCATATGTTACTTGAGGATGATAATGTATGAAAAATGCCATGAAAATGTAGTAAAATGGGGCTGTATTGAGAGAGAAAATTTCGGGTCGGGTCAAAAGATCCGTTTTTTTGCGTTTTTGCCCGATTTCGGGCGAGGAAGAAGGTCTGGCGCATGCGACGCACGCGCCCGATAGCTCCCATTTGGGGCCGCTTGAGAAGGGTGCGGGCGCGTGTTCCACACGCGCCCGCTTTCTGCAAAAAAAAAGGCACATAATACCGCCATTTTTTTTAGGCCTGATTTTGGGCAAATTTTGGGGCTGGGCATTTATTTGGTTGGGCTTAATTATTTAGATAATTTGGGCTATTTTTTTTTGTTTGAATCTTGGGCCAATTTTGGTTGGTTTAATTATTTTTTTAATTGTGCCACCAATCATGAAAATAAAATGGTTATTTATTTTATTTTAGTTAAGCCATATTGTGTAATTAATTAGGCCTTAACATTTAATTTAATTTTAGGCTAAATTAATTTTGTTGTATTATGGGCATTATCTATTTAATTTTATTAATTGGTCATTTGGTATTAAATTGATTTTGGGCAATTAAAATTAATTAATTTAGGGCCATTTTGCCTAATTAATTTAGGAGCCATGTTGATTAATTAATTTTATTTGGCTATTAAATTTGAATTAATTAGTGGCTATTTTGCATAATTAATTAATAGGCCATTTTGGATTATGATTTCATTGGCCATTTTGATTAATTAATTACTAGCCATATGGTAAATTGATTTTTTGGACAATTTTGGATATTTAATAGCCATAATTAGTTATTAAGCCCAAAATTAATGTGATATAAGTGAATTTTTTGGAGAAATTAATTTTGGAGTGATTTCTAAAAATTTAATTGCTCATTTAATTCATAATTCACTTAATTTTTGAAATATATACTCATGCCCATAAATTACTAATATTTGGCCTAATTAAATAAGTTTAAATAAATTATTTGGGTATTTTGTTGAGCCATTTTGGATTATGGTTTACTCATTTCATTAATAATTTATTTAAACAAATAAACTCTCTAAAATTGATATTGCCTTATTATTTGAATATTCACATTTATGTGAAATTAATTTAATTAATTAATGTTGGACCTAAAATTACTACATATGCTTCAGAAATTGCATATTTTGGATGTAGTTAATTTTGGTCAACAAATTTCATGAATATTCTTAAAATTATAAATCATTAATTGGATTGACTAGTACTTGCCTGTCGCAGGAATAGTCATGAAGATTTTCTGACGATTTATTTTGATAATTTTAAGGATATAATAATAAAGCAATACATAGTGATAGTTGAATTGTATAATTTACTGAGATCTCTAGAAGTGACTAGTCTCTCCCTGTCGGATTGTTAGTTGCTTTTAGCGATGCTTGGGATTGAGAGGATTCTGGTTGGGGTATGACACGATCTTCCTACCCTGTCGGTAGGCGATCATTCAGGTTATATTCAACTAGTTTTGTCTTATCCTCTGTAGTGTATTGTGGAATAAAATTAATATTTATTGAGTTATTCCACTAGCCTCCATATTGTGCAACTATCACATATCAAATCTCTAGTAGGATCAAATTTAGATAAAAAAAATTAGTTAATTTTTTAAAAATTCTCTACGTTTAGTGACATATTGAACTAGGAAGTAGTCTCGAGAGTTGATCTATCTACTATAACTAATAGTGTGAGCTCTTTGAGGACAAAATATTTGGAATTTAGGAACACTCAAGTAAGAATCCTCTGATTATAAGGACATGTCAATAATGAGCACATCAGATAAAGTGTTCCAATTAATGAAAACCAAGAAGTATTTATGGATGCCATTAGAAAGTAGTTCGCATAAGATCGATAAAGGTTGCAATAGGAGTTTGATTACAAATATGGCAGATTTAGTACGACTTCTTTCTGGGGTGGAGAGTAAGAGACCTTTTAAGTTTGCAGATCTCATTTAATACAGAAAGAAGTATAGCATTTTAATAACAAAATTGATATTGTCATTCAAGATTCAGAGATCTTTTCGGTTAATAGATCTTATTCGGTTATAATGATGACATATGTCAAATATTACTACCAAAAGGAAATATTATTAAGAGGTCTCAATAAAAGATCATTTTAGAAGAAGAAATTTGCCAAGTCTATTTCCCATTTTGGGTTTTACCAACACCTCTAAATATCAATGTGTGCCACTTCTGAGATAATCTTAGGCACAAGAGAGTAGAT
Source organism: Heritiera littoralis (assembly GCA_031772115.1). Taxonomy (NCBI): domain Eukaryota; kingdom Viridiplantae; phylum Streptophyta; class Magnoliopsida; order Malvales; family Malvaceae; genus Heritiera; species Heritiera littoralis. Next base: position 5,497,258 of record JAPDPK010000024.1, on the reverse strand, counting down.
TGTAAGAGTCCTCTAGATTGGGATGTGTAAAAAGGCATTTTGTTAGCCTTTTATTTTGATCCAATCTAGGAGATATGCCCTCTAACTATTGGTGTTTCGATACCGATGCTATTATTGATAAAACCATAAGCAACTAGAGATCGAATAAGGGAAAATTGTTGTAAATTGGGGTTATAAAGTTAGAATCCATACTGAAAACATAGCCAGTTCGTTGTTACATTTCGTAGACAGTTTTGAAATTACTGTGGATCAATTCTTTTCATCTTGATAATAGAAAAGTATTTCTAATTAGTAACAACATATGCATTGATTCTGGCATTTTGCGTAATGGATATATAGTAGACTTATACCCCAATATTAGGTAAATTTTCTTCAGTTGTGAATGATGTGACTATCGATTCAAATTATGATAGAATAAATAGGAAATTTATCATATAGTGGCGTAAGAGTTAGAGATAATTTGAGGCACATGAAAGATTGTATTAAGAGAAATCTTACTGCTAATATTAAGGACATGATTAGCAGATATTGAAATGATTAGGAATGACATATACCGACATTTGTAAATCATATCCACATATTGTATTCAGTGGATATAAGTGTTTCATCACTCTCACTAAAGACCATTTTAATATAGGTCATATGGAGTAATAAATCTGATCTTATGGAGGCCTTAGGCATTCTGATTAATTCTGCTGCACTGCTTAAGGCAATGATTAGATAGCAGTGATGAATGTTGTGCTTGGTATAATAAAGCAAGGCGAAATCCTATACTAGTTTTTGAGTTAAGTGCACTGTAGGATTATGTATTGACGCCTAGTATGCATGCTTGGAATACCGACAAGGATGAGATTGCAGTAATAATCATTCGTACATTTTGATGTGGTACGATTTCTGTTGAATCACTTCAAATATCCGGAATTTAGATGGAGTGAAATTATAGAAACTACAATTCACATGCAAGGTTGATGTAACGCCCTCGGAAGCTGGATTTTTGAGCTAACTTTTTCCTTCACTTCCTATGTTTTTCACTTGCTCAGTGTAGCTAAAAACCTAATGAGTAGTCTTACTCTTATATTTGTTTAAAACTAGTTGTCTAAGGTCCCGTTATAGTCTTCTCGTAAGACGTGTCGAAAACGACACTGAAAAACTCCGCCCCTACTTTAGTCTAGTATCCATCCCCCTACTAAGTACATCATCATTTCAACCTGTAGAAATTTCAAATCTCCATGTAACTTCTAAAATACTAGACATCCATGTGATTCAATATATAAACATATCGAGATTACAACTTAACTACGGATTACAGTATGTTTACAGACTCGATATCACCTAGTACTTACATCCCGAATCCTATACACTGTGTACACAAAAGAATTTAGTCTGGGATATAAACAAAGAACAAAAGATTATACCTTGGCTCAAAATATAGCTTTCTGCAGCTCGACAAAAAGACTCTCGATGCACCACGCTCATGCCAAGTCTACCTGAAATAATCTGAGGTGGAAGGGGGTGAGCTTTGGGGAAAGCCCAGTAAGAAAACATATGCTAAATGATGTTAGGTTTCTACTATGTTTAATGCATGTGTATTCGTGAATGAATGTGCCAAAACTCATGCTTAAAGATATTTTATCGGAAATAATACCAAATTGATAAACCATAGTTTATAAGCTATAAAATGTTATGCCGAGTAATTTCAAAACAGATTAGTACTCAAGCATTCACAAAATCAAGATATAGTAGTAGTAGAAATGATACATTCGCTCATCTTTGTAACAGTATCGTAATATACATTTAAAAACATTTTCATGAGATGAGCATTGTGAGATTCGGTAACGTAACAGGGATCTTTGGAAATATAACCAAGAAGCTTTCTATGAAAGCATCCACTGTAGCTAGCAGTGGTCGATGTCCCATACCAGGGCTCTATCCATGATCATGAATCATCCCAGCACCAGTGATCATTTAGTAGCTGAGGTACAAGTCACGACTAGCTGTCGGACAATCATACGTAATTACCGCTACCCATTTGCCACACAGGCGGGATCCATGACGCAATTACGTATACGGCGCCTCCATGCCACACAGGCTTACTACATGCCACACAGGCATAATTAAACGCCACACAGGCGAGTGCCACACATGCAAGATAAGTGCCACACAGGCATTATACATCATCACATGTCTCATGAGTCAAAACTCGTTTAGATTTAGATCTTACAATATAGGTTGAGTACCAAAAGCATAATTCGTTTCACAAACTTATAGTTTTGAAAATCTAATCGTACGAAGTCTCGATAACAAGTAGCAGTGATTAATATGCATGAGGTTTTAAAGGCATTTAATAAATCTAATTTAATATCAAGAAACTTATTTAGACAATTTCTAACGAAATTTCGGCATTATAACGGCATAGGTAGAACACTACCCAGCGTCATACCACAATCAAATACCTGTAGAAAACTCAATCAAGCAATATATCTTCAATACACCAATTTCCAATACAATCCAAATCCAAATCCAAATCCAAACATTATGCATTTTAAACTCAATCCAACATATTTGGACATTTAACCAAGAATGCATTTAAATCCATAAATATTAAATAACATTAATTTAAAAATGCATAAGCATAGTAGACTGACAAGCGTTTACCATATATTCCCTTACCTAATGTGTACCACATAATTGTTGATGCCAACACCCTTGCACACAATTTTGATTCCCTTTCTTTAGCCTTTAATTTTAGGATATTAAATAACACTCATCTCATTGAAATTCTCCTACATCAAAGCAAGCTTGTATTATTTAGCCACCTTAGGAATTTTCAAATATATATATATTTAAAGTTGTTCCTAAAGATCATTACCTTATACTTCTCACTTGGCTGTCATGTAATTCCCTTAAACTTTGAATTCTCTTCTTCACTCAACCTACATCAAAACAACCTTTTAACCTCTTCTTGTCACCTTATATTTATCATTTAAAAGCCTATATAAAATAGATTAGCACCAATTACCCATTTTGGAGCCTTCGAGCTGTGATCTTCCCTTTAGTAGCCTTGATCTTTACTGTTTTAGGTTGGGATTTTCCTTCAAGATGTACTACTCTCTTGCCTCTATTGTTGCTATCCTTGGTAAGTTGCTATTTAGCTCCAAAAGCAGCAGTTGTTCACATGGTATTGAGGCCTAAAGATGGCAGCTACCAAGTGGGGCAGAGGAGCTTGGATTCAAGATTGAGTTTTCCCCTACCCTTTCTCAGTTTGCAGCAGTAGTTAGTCCACCATATATATATATATATATATATATATTCTTGTCACTTTAGTTTTCTGCTACTTCCTCAAACGCTAACCAAAAATGACTCCTCTTCACCTCTTTCCTTCACTCTCGTTAACAACCCTATATACTTTCTAAAAATTTCAGACAATGTAACGCCTCTACTGCTTTATTTTTGGACCGAGAGTGAAGTTTCATCCTTCTACCACCATCGAAACAACCCTTCAACTCCTTTTATAAATCCAGAAAATCGACACTCTGGCTACTCTTTTTTTTTCATCGCGTTTCCCCTTCCTCTTAGTGCTCTTGGTTCTGGTTTGGAAGAAGAGAACACGCAGATCTTGTACTGCCTCGACTTGGCCTACAAGGGGCCCTAAATGCAGCAGCAAGAAATGCTGCTTTACTCCAGTCACTGTGAAGGACAGTAACCACACAACTGGTTGTTCCTTTTCTGCTTCGATCTCCCTCGTTCACCACCTAAAGATCCTAAGCAAGTCACCCTTATTGCGATCTGTTTTCCTGCTCCAAAGAAGGTTTCCCAACTACTGTTGTGAGCTTCGATTCTGCCCAAATCTAGCTTCCATTCTCGGTTTCAATCTTCCTCAATTTCCATGGCAGCTTCGGTTTGCTGCTATTTGTTGTTTCTGCTTCCCTTTTTCCACTTTCTTTTCCAGCCGAGAGAAGCATCCTCTGGTTGTCTTCACTCTTTCTCTCCTTTGTTCTCTCTAATCTTTCTCACATTTCCAGCCAACAATGGCTTTTTTCTCCCCAACAATCTGCTGCTTGCCGACAATGAGTAATGGGAGTTGTTGGAGTAGGCTTCTTCAAGAAGCCACGTGTTAAACTTTAAAATTTAATATTCATTTCCATCACATGCCATATTATTATTATTTTTTTATATTATTCTTAGATTTATTTCCCTTTTTTTTATACCTCTTATATATATTTTAAATAATACACATATATATATAATATAAATTATATTTCCTTTTATGTTTACTCATTATATATATGCTTTTGTTTAATACATAAATGCATATATATATATTGACTTAATCTAAATCTTTTCTCTCTCTCTCTCTCTCTCTCTTTTTTTTTCTAAAATATTATCACTTAATTAAATTCTCATGACATTTTTAAGTACTCCATATTAAATTATACTAGTCTAAAATAAATAGATTCACTCACTAAGTTCAAAAGATTATGGTTATTACAGTTGATCTCCAAGTAAGACCAGTTCCTAAATGCATCCCAAGTTGTAGTCAAACATTAAGTCGATTTTATGTCGCTTCCTGTGTTTAGGGTTATAAGGTAAGGCAAAACTTGACAAGAAAACTATCAGCGGCAGTTTTGTTAGCTTTTATATCGGCTAGAAAATTCTAGATTTGGTTTTCTAATATGTGACACTAGAATTATTGAGTCTGACAATGCAATCTATTTATTGGATGACTTAAAGAGTCGGAGTTGTGAACTCCACAAAGTCATTATTAAAATACATTTTGTTGTGTCATTCCCATATATGGATCATCTTTTAATAATGAAAAGCCACAACCAAAGGAATCAATAATTGATCTCAATACCATATTTCGAACCTGCACCTGACTTTACAGAGGAACATGAATGTAAGATTCATGTGTCTTCTAATTTTGATGTTTGTCAGGAGACTATCCTGATCCGAACTCTCAGAGTTGAATATTAGTCACGCAGGATGAGTAAGCACCTATGTTGCATAAAGATGCATGGGATCTATTTCTGTTGTCACATCATTGTAGACCAAGTGAAACCCTAAAGATCAGGCTAAAAATTTTAAAGCTAAATTTTGCCAAGGCTTTAAATAAAGCAACCTAAAAGTTTATAGTTCCTAAGTTGGAACATATAGTTTGTGAACTCAAGGAGTTTATTTGCGAACATTAAAAAGGCATCCAGACTGTATCTAAAATTTAATGAGATTGTCACATTGAGGAGAACATTATCGTTTGATAATTGGATCCATTACGAGGTCAGTGGGAGTTATGTGGTTATTGTGCTCTAAATTGATGATATCAAATAGCAGCCTATAGCACTGACCTATTGTATAAGACATTCCATGTCATCATGTCACTTCAGGATGAAGAATTTAAGTGAGGCTCTATTTCGTTTTAAGGATCGAGATTCTTCGTGACATATCAATAGGCATGCATTATTGGTCTCATAGAACATACATTGAGTGTTGAGTAGGTTTATTGTATGTTGTTCTCCTAATAAGACGTAATTTAGTGAAAAGTGACATATTGTGAAAATCTAAAAGTCCTCAAAGTAAAATGAAAGAGCTCATATCGAGTATTGTGTATGCCTTGTTGTGGGTAATTATTGTATGCTCAAGTTTATACACATTTGGATATTGTGTATATTATAGATGTATTTCGGAGATACTTGAGCGATCCTGTAGTAGAGAACTAGAAGCTATAAAGAGAGTATTTGGATATTGACAAATCTGACATTTTGAGTTTGGTCAGATATTCTGATGTTAATTCTGCAAGCTATCTAGATATTGAAAATTATGTTGGTTACATATATATATTTATGGACATAAAGGAGTTGTATCTTGGAAAGTGTAAAGCAAACACTTACAGCATCCTTGATCGTGGAGGCTAAAAATGTAACACATTGTAAAGTTACTTGATGGGCCATTTAGTCTGCAGAAAAACGTCTCAAGGCTAGTTTTCTGTGGTTGCCATTTTGAAGTCTTGTAGGTGTACTGTGGTAATGCTGCAGCAAGTACTTTCTCTCTCAAAATGCTTGGAGTTCCTCACACTCCAAAATGTTTAGATATCATCATTCATTTTGTTAGAGAGAAAATAATGGAATCCATTGCTTGATTAGATTGTAGAGCACATGGTTAAAGAGCTCATTCTGGCTAACTGAAAGTTTGGCTGCTTAAGTACCTTGACGACATAGCACTTGTATGAGGCATATGGAGCCATTTGCCGTATTAAGTTAGTGGGAGCTCTATGTAATGAAATCAGTTATAACTGTATTAATGGATTCCCCACTTGCCATATATGCATATTTTGTTTGCGCTCATTTTGATGAATATGACATTCTGTTGGATGAGACATTCGGTATTAGTCTCATATGCTTCCGTTGAAGCAAGGCATCATTCGGTTTAGATGCATGGACCTAATGGAAATGGATATTGTTTCTGTTTTCATATCATTTCCATTTCACACTTATACTACTATTTTGTTGAAGTCTTTATGAGTTTATGCATTTGTACCCTGTCGGTATAATGCATTCTGAAACTTGTAAAGACTTATTGTTGTTAAAGTATTTGTAAGCCTACACATTTGTACCCTTTCGGTACAATGTATCCAGAAGGTCTTATGAATACATATTGACCTTATATGATATTTCGTTAATTAACTTAATTATCCAAGTGGGAGAATGTTGAATTATCTCAATAATGTGGATTAATTAAGTGTAATTAATATCATATAAATTAATTTGTAGTATATTCTGTCTATAATGTGACCATGTATATACTAATATATGTATATTATACATGTATTTATCCTTAATAGGACAGATATAATACATGAATTATGATATAAGAGGTCCTTGCTCTTGGCACATATATGTATAAGCTATAGGATGGCCCATTGATCACTGTAGCATTTGGTTGAGCTGAACAAGAGCAGCTCTCTCCTTTTCTCTTCTTTCTCTTCCTCTCCTCACCATCAATTTCTTCACCTTGGCAGCTCCACCAGCACCGACGGACCTCCGGCGGAGCACCGGCGACATTCCCTCTCCATGGCAGTGGCTGGAAGCAGCCAAAATGGTGGTGTAATGGTGGGTTTTGACTCAACCCACCCAAGGTTAGATTTCTGTTTAATTCATTGTGCTAATGGGCTTTGTGGACGAATTTATTCTAACAGAGAAGTCCTTAAGAAAAAGATTAGAAACCAATTCACCTCCACTTGGTTTAGGATCGAATCTACTGCATCCAACATAAATCAATAACACGTTATCAATAGAATATTCGTCGGTATTTCGTTGATAGTCTTTTGACAATTTCAATATCGCCAAAATAATTCATTGGTAAGTTCTCACGCGTCAACAGATATGTGATGGAAATCATCGTTAATTCCTAGAATATTTTTCAATTCATCTATTACTTTGTCGATAAAATTTCATTTGTATTGGCATATTTTTTGGTAGTAAATGCTGTCATAAAACTATTAGCATTCATGTAACCAACAAATTGTAATGAATAGCGATAGTTTCATACAAGTGTAAGATAAACCCACGTTTATCATTGTGTGGCTCAATTAAGAATAAAGGAAGTTACTTTTAATGGGCCACTATCCCTTAATTTTAGGAACCACATCCACTCACATGATGGACATGATTGGGTGTGGTAGTTTTTTTAATTAAATTAAAACAGGTCCTCTCTCTCTCTCAGAACGTACGGTGTTTTCCATCCACACTGTAAAACGAAAGAAATACAGAGCAAGAGAGAGAAATCTGTTTAGTACTACAGAGACTGCAACGATGACTTCATCTTCTTCTTCACTAACGCCTACAGCGGACAGAGGTATGCATATAATTTTACATTGCATAGAAAGCATGATATATCTAGTTTTAGAGATCCTGGATGTGTGCTTATGTATATGTTTAAATCTAACAACAAGAGCAGCTCTCTCCTTTTCTCTTCTTTCTCTTCCTCTCCTCACTATCAATTTCTTCACCTTGGCAGCTCCACCAGCACCGGCGGACCTCCGACGGAGCACCGGCGACATTCCCTCTCCATGGCAGTGGCTGGAAGCAGCCAAAATGGTGGTGTAATGGTGGGTTTTGACTCAACCCACCCAAGGTTAGATTTCTCTTTAATTCATTGTGCTAATGAGCTTTGTGGACGAATTTATTCTAACAGAGAAGTCCTTAAGAAAAAGATTAGAAACCAATTCACCTCCACTTGGTTTAGGATCGAATCTATTGCATCCAACATAAATCAATAACACGTTATCAATAGAATATTCGTCGGTATTCCGTTGATAGTCTTTTGACAATTTCAATATCGCCAAAATAATTCATTGGTAAGTTCTCGCGCGTCAACAGATATCTGATGGAAATCATCGTTAATTCCTAGAATATTTTTCAATTCATCTATTACTTTGTCGATAAAATTCCATTTGTATTGGCATATTTTTTGGTAGTAAATGCTGTCATAAAACTATTAGCATTCATGTAACCAACAAATTGTAATGAATAGCGATAGTTTCATAGCAACATTCAAGATGTATTCTAAACAACAACTCTTGTAGATAATGAAAGTGGCTAGGCTTAGATTCATGTTTAATTAAAACCTTAAATTAAAGTTCCTTCTTAGAAAAATCTATCAGAAAAACCCTTACAATGATATGCCAAATAAAACGAATTAGATGCACATAGTCAACATTGTAATATATAATATAAATATGATTAATAACTTATTATTGAGTATAGATGACTAAAATTGCAATCTTTGTCCATTAAATTCGACAATAGGCTTTTTCAGCCATTCAAACGATAATGTTGTCATCCCCAACTAGTATAGTTTCATTATTATATTGATCTAGTCCTTTTTATTATTCATATTATTGGATTATCGGATCTCTTACTAATTGTTTTCCTAATAATCCTTATGCTTTGATTTATCAAGTTCAAAAATTTTCTTATTTGTTGTTGAAGTAGCTTTTTTTTTTTAATCTTACACTGACGAAGTTGATGACAAAATAAAATCTAACTTTTGGTTAGAGGTGATGAAGCTTAAGGAAAAAATATCAAATTGTGTATACTGTCTATTGCTTTGCACATTATATTCCTTTGTTTTAAACAGTTGATTGTTATGAATATGTGATAATTGATCAATGCTATTATTTTTAGGGTGGATGTGTTATAATTTTAGTAATGATATGGTTGATTTAATTTGATTTTTGTTGATTGTTATGAATTTTTTATGATTTTTTAATGTTCTAATTTGTGTAATAACATTAAATTTTTGTATAATAGAATAATATTTTCGTATGAAATTATTTGTTAGTTATTTATATATAACTAGAAATGAAATACACATGGATTAAAAGCATAGTCTATATCATAAAATGACCTCAAAGAGATAAAATTTAGTCTATTCCTATAAAAATAGACTGCGGTTTTTATATTTAATAGAGTATTTGATAAAATGTAGTCTAATTAAAAAAAAAAGGCAAATGGGATTTCGCTAAAACCACTAATTAATTAAAAAAAGACCATGGTTATATGTACCTTTGAAGCATAGTGTATCATATCAGGAAAGGCTACAGATTTTTAGATCCATAGTCTTTCACTTCGAAAAGAGATTACGTTTTTTAGTAAAACATAGTTTATTGATATAAAAAATATTGCGATTTTGCCATAAAAGCGCAGTCTGTTCGACTAAGGAAGACTATGTTTGAATGTGAAAATATTGTCCAATTTATATAAGAAGGATCGAGTTTTTTTTCCCTTAATTGTAGTCTAATATTTTATAGATTAGATTATGAATCATAAGTGCAACTTATGTACCTGATAATAAACTACGTTTGAATAGACTATGATCATAAACAAAGAATATTTTATCATAAACTAAGTTTTTTATCATAGCCTTTTAAATCTTTGTAGTAGCGTAAATTACAAAAGAATTTATCTATGATACACTGACAATATGTATAACTTTTATAAACAGTTAGTCAGCCATAAGATGATATCTTATTAGTGAACAAAGCCTACAAGTGCATAGGCATTTTAAAATAAATTTAAAAATTTTATTAATATTTATTTTTAATGATCTGCATATGAAATGTTATCTTATAATTGACTGACAGTGTATAGAAATTATACACTATCAGTGCATCATATATGGACTCATAATATTTGTTCACTTAATTATTTAGGGTCTAGTTTTTGGTTTTTATATAATTAATTATATTTAAAGAAATAATACTTACAAGAATTATGAATATTATTAAACAAAATAATACTAAAACATATATATGTAAAATATATGGAAAATTATTTATGTACATACAAAATTTAAAAATAAATCGAAACAAAAAAACCTAAAGAAAAGTTTTTGAAAGGATATTTTAGAAAACAAAAGATGAATAAGCAGGGTATTGTGGTCAAGGGACTACGAAGACAATCGGTGGACTCATTGCAGTGCACAATCGTCCCTTGAAATCTCTTGTACAGTTGGATGTCGTCTGTATCGGCAGTGTTCTTAGAGCAGCATTACACTTCCGGCACCTCAATTGCGCACAAATATGCAACCTACTATATATAAAAAACTCCAACAACCGCCTTCATGAATCACCGTCTTATCTCTTACGATTTGTGCCCTAAAATATTATTAATAATCATATCCCTAATATCAACCACTCTTTGATTCCTATACTCTTTTTCTTCACATTTAAGAGTATTCCAGAATTTCTTTTCTTATTGTCAACTATAATAATTATTTAAATATAATACATTATACAAAAATGGATGATTTTTTATTTTGATTCTATACATCAGAGATGCGTGAATCCTCTTATTCTTCGATATTATATATACTTATATATATATATATATATATATATATATATATATATATATATATATTAAAATCGTTAGGAGTTTTAAGAACAGTCGGGTTTCAGGTTCCAATAGGAGAGCTTTTAATCATGATTACCTAATTCATTTGTTTTAGTTATCATGAGGGTGACCTTTCAACTTATATGGTGATGATACTTTGAGCGAAGATCAGTCGTCTATCTGCAAAACTAAACGTAAAGACAAGGGATCCGGCCGGTCTCAGTCTCCTCTTTTTTCAAAAGCAGGTGGCTTCGTATAAGATAACGATCGAGTTGGTTTCACGTCTGGTTTTTCTGTATCCAAATTATAGGTCAGCGTGTTTAAACAATGTAAAAAATTAAACAGACCCATTTACCAAAACAAAATAACACTTATAAGGTAAAAACCATCAAATTAATAATTCCTTTACATTGACATTAAACGAAGAATATCAAGAATATTAATTTAAAGAGCTATCGGATTCGACTCTCACTAAACACATCTTTGGAGATGGGGTGAAGAGTCTTAACTGTGACTAAACTCCGAACAAGATTAGTCTCAAATCGTTAAAACGGATTAAGATACCTATGATCTACAAAAAAAAAAAGAGTTTATATTTAATGCACTTAATGGCGTACCGCAAGCATAGTTAGTGAGGACTATGCCCCCCCCCCCCCCCCCCCCCCCCAAAAAAAATTAAAATAAAAATCCTCCTTTAAATATATATATATATGTAATGTATATATATTTGTCTATGTTTATATAGTGTATATTTATATATTTGTGTAATTTTATATAAAAAAAATTAAAATGGATCTTTAAATAAATAAAAAAGTTAAAATTTTATTAATATATACCTATTTGTTTTGCTCACCAATCACTACAATATTAACAAACACTTAAAATTAATTGATTTTTCAGAAAATATTAATTCACACTCACATAAAAAAATCCAATTCAACATTTTAAACATTTAAAATCAATTTATTTATTACAAATATAAAAATTCTTATTAAAAGTATGTCGTTCTTAATTTTATTAATTTATTTGATATATTTTGTTTTCTTACCCTTTATTTGTTAATGGATAGAATCTTTGATTTCATAGGCTTTTTTATTTTTATTAGTATACATTACTTGCATAGTTGCATATATTTTATATGTCTGTAAACATAAGGGATAATACCTAAATAAACATTGAACTTCACTCAGAAATAAGTTCTTGATATTTTATTCATGAAATTAAGCTAGGTTATGAACTTTTATTTTATCATCATTAATCCCTTTACAGTATAAATTTTTAATTATTTGATAAATTTTTTTAGTTGAATGATATATTATGTAAAAAAAATTGCTTATTTAGATTTATTTTGATTGAGTTGAATAACAAATATTTGAGAAAATGTTATTTTAAAAATTGTGTTGATCGTAAAATTTGCTCATATTTTATAGATTAATAAGTATAATTACACCAAAATATACTATTATAACTTTAACTTCATAATGACTGAGAAATTATTTGAAATTTTTAATAAGATTTTAAGATTTATTTGGATGTTAAACTAAAACTATAATGACAAAGCTCAAATAGAATATATATACACACACATATATATAATTTTAGATTTTTAATTAGCCCCCTCAAAATTATATAACAAGATCTACCATTTGATGCACTGACGACCTATAGTACACCATCAGACAACTATAGAGTGTCAAATCATTAATTAGTGATATGGGTCACATCAACCTTACTTGGCTCAAAAAGGAGCTAAAGCCCAACTCTAAGATAAAAACCCAAATTAGACACATGCAGCCATTTGTGAAAAGCCAAGTGGCCCAATTAGAGAATGCTACAAGGCAGGAAAAGCTCGCGTGTGGGCCCCACAAGGAAGACCTACTGAAGAAGTGCCATGTGGCACTTACTCAACGATTGACTCACCCGTTTTGTCTCTCGATTCAGCGAGAGACTCACCCATTGAGTCAGAGGCAAGTCCGAGATACGAGAGAGGCCTCTCTAGCCAGGTGTTCCCTTGTAACATCCCATTTAAGTCAAATACCAATTAACTTTTTCTTTCTCTTATAATAGGTTAGGCCGTTTATCAGGTCATTTTCTCTAACTTATACCATATATCTTATCACCTTAATACCATCATATCTGTATCAAGATTATTTTGTTAAGGTATAGTACAACTTCAACCTTAAATTATTTATTATACATATACATAAGTTGGTATACAAATGGGTTAAATCTTCATTTACATACATACTATTTCCTTTACTAGTTTACATCCCCAAAAATGGTCTAGTATACATCATAGTACTATACAATAGTCTGAAATATATAACAAAACACCATATACCTTCAAGGAATTGGAAGCATGCCTCGAAGGAATACCGTAAATCCAAAATATGAGCTCCTTTATAAGTGAGTGAAATATCATTACAAATAATCTGGGAAGAAAAATAAGAGAGTGAGTTTATGCTCAGTAAGGAACAAATATAAAAGTGTGTATTTTGCCACTACATGTAGGTTTCCTACTCAGTTCTATCATGTCATGTAAAATTATTAATAGTACTGATAATTTAAAAAAGGAAGGAATTTCTACAGCCGATGAGGATTGCTAGGGTGGTATGGAAGAATGCTTTAAAGCACCTCACGTGTCCCAGGTCCTACATTCGGCTATAAGGATTTCTTGTATATTCTCAAGTACAAGTTGGGATTACTACACAACAGATATCAAGGTATGAGTTCATCAGGTACCATGTAATCAAATCTTATTTCATCACTTGCATATAGTCAAATTGACCAAATACTTGCTTGTAACTTAAATCAATTAAATCAATAATAGAATAAGCTTTCAACAAAATAGAGGAGACGGTTAATATCCAATAGAATCAAGCACAGAGGATATCCTATTAGGGATGCACATATAAAGTGGCGTACCCAACGCATTAGCTAGGGATTCACCCCTAAGCCAAGCATATAAAGAAGACAAATGGCCATTGTCAGTAATCCACAGTGTGCACTAGTCAGGTGACAGCTGTGGTGTTGAGGACTTGACTAAGGTTTCCAACTAAATACAAATAATTCACATAAGCACGTAAATATGCATGATCGCCAGAGGAGTTAACAATCTCAAAACATTTATTATTAAAACTAATACTTTTAAACACCATCGATATCCATTAATATTTTAATATACTTTAATAGTAATCCAAATACATTTATACAAAATATAGCTTTAAATCAAGGTTTTCAAAAGAGGCAGTTGACTGCTCCTTTATAGCAGTCGACTGCTCCTTTATAGTAGTCGACTGCTATGAAATCTATTGATAAAATTAATTTATTTTCTTTTAAAATTCTGAATATTTGAAAATTCGAATATACGTAAGGCAGTCGACTAGTCAATTGGGTAGTCGACTGGTTTTGAAACAGAATGCTATGGAAATAAAGCGGTCGACTTATCTTCAGAGTAGTCGGCTGGTTTTAAGTCAGTCATAAAAATAAGCAATCGACTGCTACATAGGGCAATCGACTAGTTTAAGTCGGCTTCAAAAATAAGTACGTCGTGTCTTTTTCTAAGCAATTAGCTGCCTTGTAGGGCAATCGGCTAGCCCAACTCAAAATCAATACTAGGAATTAAACCGAATTTCCAACCTCCTGCACTTATAAAACAGTTTCTTTTCTTACTCAACCATTCAACCACATGCAAACATAGTTTCCCTACATCCTTTACATATGTTCCTTATCTCAAATACCATAATAGCACAATAACTTGTAGCACCAATAGTTTCCCTTTACTTCCTCAAAGCTACAAAACCGTAGTAACTATCCTCAAATCATGTTTTCTCTTATATCAAACTTCTCTAGCACTCCTTTTGACGTCTAAACATCATTTTATAACCTTCAATCATTACTAACCCTCTACTATCTTAACACAACCCCAAACCATAGATATAATTGAAGGAAGCATCTTTTTCCCTTACCTTTACTTATGACTGAAACTAGCACCAGCAAAATACTCCATAAATGCTTGATTCAGTCTTCCAATTTACAATTTAGATAGAGCTAAGAATGAGGAACAATTTTGTTAAGGAAGCTTGGTGATTTGATGAAAGGAGAAGGGTGTTTATCAAGGGTTCTTACTATTGAAACTTAGAGAAATTTAAGAGAATGAACTTCAATAGAGGCCAACCCTTTAGAATGGAGAAGATGACCATTAAAATGTCTAATTTAATTATTATTTTATAATCAGAATATCATCCTTTGACCTTTGACTATATGCTCCTTTAAGATCCTTATAATTTCACTTATATCCTTAGCCATATGATATTAGATTTACTTACTCTATTTAATTTTATTTATTTCTTTCTTTCGTAATTTTGGTCTTCTAATAATAGTGGAAATCAAATATTTCACCTTAAGGATATAAATGGGTTAGCAATAAGGGTGAAATGACTAAAATACCCCCAACGGTACAATAACTGAAATTTGACATTTTCAAAGGATTCAATCTATAGCTTGGAATGACCTAAGACAACTTCACACTAGAATTCATCTGTGCCAGTCTATTGGTCAAAAGTCAAACTAAATTGACCGTTACTTAGAAAAGTTCTTTTAGCCTGTAGACAAAATTGTCATTTTTGAATTTTGTTTCACGTAAACCTAGGTGTGCTTAAACAAAGAAATTTCATAAAGTTGTCTTCTTACCAATTAGGTATTTCGTGCCCAAATTTCACATTTTGCCCCTTCGAGGTCCATCCAGATTACGGATTGTCCTATAGGGGCCCACTTGGTAGTTTCCCCGATACCTACAAGGTACATGAGAGTTATTTATCATAACTTGATATATTATTCTAACTTAGCATATTCAGTAGATTTGGACATAATAGAGAAATTCGGGATCTCACACCCGTTGCGCACATGGACCCAGGTACTTGATTAGGTTCACTTTCTTAACTATGCTTACAGTCCAAATTTGGCCACAAGGGATCCACTCTATTTGGGTGGCATTATTAGCTCGAGGTTAAAAGGGTAATTACCTACCAATTTACTTCTATAAATACAAGCAAGTATGTCCTAAACTCAATTAATCTCTAATTGGCATATTAAGGCTCTGCCAAATTTCTTATCTGATTAAGTATCAGATTACGCACGTAGGGAACAATCCCTGTGTCTCTCTAATCTCTTATTTTCTTGCTGAATTCTTGGTAACATGTGTAGCGAAGATCGATGCGATTACGTTGATAATACATCGTTGTTGTATCAAGTAACAACAATTGGCGTCGTTTGTGGAAAACTAGCAAAAACCCTTGTTTATAAAAATAGTGAGGACACGATCCACAATAGGAAATAATAGGGAAGAAGGTTCTGTTTGCTCTCTAAATCGTCAATTGCATAATGAAACACAGGTAGGAGGAGGAGAGCTTATAGCCATTATCCCTATAGTTGAGTTTGAAGCCTTGAGGTGACAAACTGAGGAGATTACCCAGGCACAACAAGCGATGGTAAATTTCTTCAAAAGCACTCTCCCATAGTTGAGTTTGCCACCAATTGTCCAAAATTTTGTTGAAAGAACAAGTCATGGATGAAAGACCCCAGAAGTGGCTAACCATGAGCAGTAGACTCAAGAGCAGTGATAGACTCAAGAATAACAACATACTTAAGAGATGAGGTGGACTAAGCATGAAACTCAATGGCAAAGTCATTTGTAGACATAGTAGTAGAGTCAGTCGTAGATTCATAGGTAGTGTCAAGAACAGTGATAGACTCAAGAACAACAACATACTCAAGAGATGAGGTGGACTAAGCATGAAACTCAATGGCAGAGTCATTTGTAGACATAGTAGTAGAGTCAGTCGTAGATTCATAAGTAGAGTCATGGTATAAGAGGTGTTGGGATGGCAAATCTTGATATTAGAGTGCGTTAGGTCATGGCGCTAAGGGTGTTAGGATGTCAGACTTAGAGATAGACCTTACTTGAAATACGAAGATGGAGAGAGAAAATTATGGTTAGTGGACCTAAGTCAATGAAAGTCTACACCTATCCCACTCCTCGTAATAGAGGAAAAGAGGTTATCAACTCTGATCAAGCAGATTCTTCAATTAATGAAAGTGCAAGAAATCAATCTGTGTTCACAACTTATGAAGTGGCGACTATGAAAAAGACAGTAGAGAGGATCTTGGAAGGGAAAAGATTGTTGTCGGCTGAGGAAAGTTAAAGAAGACAGATCCTATTTAGTGCTGCTATTATGGGGAAGCCTTTGCCTTCAAAGTTTAAAATCTCGCAAATGACTTCATATGCAGGAAAGACAAACCCCTTTGATCACTTGCAGAATTACAAAGTGTTGATGCTCCTACATGGATGAGAGGGCGAGATCATGTGTAAAGCATTCTTGCTCACCCTAACGGGTCATGGGATGAACTAGTTTAATAGCTTGCCAGAGGGGTCTATTTCTTCGTTTGGTCAATTGAGGAGCAAGTTCATAAAGGCCTTTGTAATCAACAAGTAGAGGAAGAAGGAGGCCACATATTTACTTACCCTTAAGTAAGGGATAAAGAAATTGTTGAAAAGCTATGTAAACTGATTCAAGGATGCTACGCTTGAAGTCTGCAACTTGCAAGTTGGTGTCACGATGGCAACGATGTTATAAGGGACTAAGTCTGAGAAATTATAGGAATCCTTAACGTTAGAACCGCTGATGATGATCCAAAAATTGTTCTTTAAGGCTAAAAGTACATCACCAAGAGAAAGTGATGAGAATGATACAACCTTTAAAGTCTAAAGGAGGAAGGAAACGAGAAAAGGACTTTGATGATAAAGTTATAGCCAGATCAAACAAAACAATCAAAGCCTCTAAGTTGAAGTGCAACAACTACACTTAACCTATGAAACCTTGGGCCTCAATCATGGCTAAGATAGAAAGAACCAGTCTACTCGAGTTCATAACAAAAGTTAAAGGGAATTTGAGAAGAGACCTTGAGTCTTATTATAGTTTTCACTCCACATATAGGCATACTATGGAGAAGTGCTAAGAGCTTATGAGTTAGCTTGAAAAGTTAGCCCTAGAATGAAAGTTAAATTGGTATCTTATGCTTGATCGGAAAGATAATAGAGTATGGGATAGACATGAGGATAATAAAGACAATATAAGAATGATCAGAGAGTTAGTCAAAGAGATCAACTAGTGGATAATGTGCTGGTAGAAGCTGCTATTAATGTCATCTCAGGAGAAGATTCAATGGTAGGCAGCACATCATTATCACATAAGGCTTATGCTCAACAAGCTTAGCAGGTTCATTCAGTGATGCAAAAGGTTGAGAATAAAGAGCCAATCACCTTTACCCCAGTTGGTAGGGAAAATATCATCACACCTCATGATAACCCAATAGTGATCTCTACAGTTGTGGCAAACATCCGATTTGTTGAATTCTAGTAGATAATGAGAGCTTGGTGAATCTCATCTACTGGAATTGTTTGAGAAGATAAACATAACCGAAGAGAAACTAAAACCTGTATCAACACCTTTGTATGGCTTTACAGGGGAGAAAGTGAAAGTGGCTGGAGCTATCCAATTTTCGATCACCTTAAGAAAAAGTCTTAAAAGTATAACTAGACAGGTGTTATTCATGATTGTGAAGCTAACTTTGTAGCTTATAACATTAATTTGGGAAGACTATTTCTTAATGACATAAAGGTCGTGATTTCTTCATGCTATCTACTGATGAAATTCCTGATTCCTAATGGAGTGGGACAAGTGAGAAGAGATCAAAAACGGGTGAGGACTTGCTATATCCTATCAACCACCTATAAGGGCATTTAGAGAAAGGAAACCCTTACCATTACTGATCCACCGAAGCCATAACTAACTGAAGAGGTGGTAGCCATATAGCTAAGATATGATGATGAAGATAAAAGGTCTAAGTAGGGGGCCAACTAACAGTTGAGCTGAAAGAAGAAATAGTAAATTGTCTGAAAGAGAACTTAGATGTTTTTGTGTGGATTCCTGCTAATATGCCTAGAGTCAAACATAATATTATTTGTCATAGGTTGAACATCTTACTCGGAGCAAAGCTTGTCAAACAAAAGAAGAGGAACTTCGCTCCAGAATGGCAACAAGTCATAGACGAGGAACTTGAGAAACTATTAAAGGTAGGGTTCATAAGGAAAGTCCACTATCTTAATTGGCTTACAAATGTGGCTATGGTGAAGAAGGTTAATGGAAAATGGAGACTTTTTATAGACTTCATTGATTTGAAAAAAAATTCCCAAGGACTCATATATCTTACCACAAATTGTCAAGTTAGTGGATGAGACATCGGGATATGAACTCTTTAGCTTTTTGAATGCTTTTTTTGGCTACCATTAAATCATGATGCATCTTGTTGATTAGGAGTAAACATCTTTTATTATGGATAATTGGATTTACTGCTAATGAATGATGCACTTCGATTTGAAAAACACTGGTACCACTTATCAATGTATGGTGAATAAGGTCTTTAAGGACCTATTGGGCAACACCATGAAGGCTTATTTGACAATATGATTGTCAAAAGAAAGGAAGGGAACCTTCATGCGCAATTGAAGGTGTTAAAAGTATTAAGGAGATTCGATATGAAGTTGAACCCTAATAAGTGTTTGATTGGTATCCAAGATCACCAATCGAGGGAATGAGGCAAATTGTGAAAAATCCAAGCCATTCTAGATATAAAGGCCTCAACCATTGTATGAGAGGTTCAAAGATTGATAGGAAGGATAGTCGCTTGAATCGCTTCTTGTCAAAGTCTGCAAAAATGAGCTTACCATTTTTTAAGATCTTCTAAGATGAAAAGAACTTTAAATGGATAGATAGGTGTCAAATAGTTTTCAAAGAGTTGAAAGAGTACTTGAAAAAGCTTTTTATATTGTCAATGCCCCAAATTGGGGAGTAACGTTTCAGATATCTTAGAGTGGGAGACAATACCATTAGTACCATATTATTGAGAAAGGATATAGAAGGTGATCATCCAGTCTACTATGTGAGCAAGGTGTTGTTAGATATAAAAATAGGATACCCTCAGGCGAAGAAGGTAGAATTGGCACTTGTGATGGCAACTTGAAAGTTTCGCTCTTATTTTCAGGCACACTCAATCATTGTGTTAAGTGATCAACTGCTAGGACAGATACTTTAAAATAAGAGCATTTAGAAAGGTTAACAAAGTAGGTAATTGAGCCTGGAGAATATGATATCTCATTTTAGCATCGACAAGCAATCAATGTCCAGGGTTTCGCCAACTTTATTGTGGAATGTACTAGTAAGGAAAACTCTAATGAGAAGAAATGGTATGGTGGAATCTTTTTGTTGATGGAGCTTCAAATGCGAATGGCAGTATAGCTAAAGTGGTATTGGTGTCATTCGAAGGAGAAGCTTTGGAATACTCCTTGTGTTCTAATTTGCCAAGCTTAAAAAATATACCCAAGTATGAGGCTTTAATAGCTGGGATAAGATTAGCAAACAAGTTGCAAGTCTGTAAACTAGCAGCTCACAATGGCTCTCAATTGGTAGTCAATAAATTCCACAGCCAATATAAGACCTGAGAGCCAACTTCGGTGTTGTATCTGCAAAAGGTCCAATTACTGGCACAATCATTTTAGCACTTTTAGCTAGTTCTGATCAATCGATCCTAGAATACCCAAGAAGATTCTTTATCCAAATTAGCTTCTTTAAAGGAAACTGTGAGGCAAATGGTGAAAATCGAGAGGCTAAAGAAGCCTAGTGTTGAAGAGGAAGAGGTTTATGATATTGAGGACGGTGATGCTTGAATAATGAAAATTTGAAGCACTAAGTTGACTATCCTGGGTGGGGAGTTGTACAAAAGCAGGTTCACTGCACCTTTTCTAAAATGCTTAGGACCCAAGTAAGCCGGTTATACCTTAGTCAAAATGCATGGGGCGTATATGGAGAACATCGGGAGCTTGATGGATCTCATATCTAAAAAATATAAAAACTGAGAATATTAGAACAATTAATTGAATAAGAGAAATTTTATGCACACAAAACCATAGTTATCGTTAGAAGACTATAAGAACTTATGAATGAGTTCAATATTGGCTAGTGATTCATCTGTAGGAAAAGCACTAAAAGAGGTCTCAAACGCATCACTATGGTCCCAATCATTGTTTCCCTATGAAGAATCATCATTTTCTCTTTTTACATCTAAACTTTTCTCACCATTAGACCCTAGACCTCTAGCAGAAGGAACTGTTGGTAGTGGGTTTTCTTATTGTATTACAGAAGGAACTATGGGAACTTGAAGAGGGTTCACAAGAGGACAAAAACTGGGTCGGGAATTTATGACACCCCGACTAGTGCCTAGGAAATTCTCTCGAGTATTAAGAGAAGAAAACTCGATTTTCTCTCTAGTACATTGCAGCTCTACCTACTACCTGTAAGACTTACTTAAAACCAAAACAATGGAATCCTTGGTGGCCTTATACCTTAATGTGCTCCACTAAGTTGGGAAACCTACACCCGCTAGAACCTTAACGATAAGCCACTCTAATTCAAACCTATGAAGCTTGCTGGGAAGGTCCTTAAATAATTTATTTCTTAAACCTGTATCCTACACCCTTTGGATAGAAATGTGAGATCCACACTTTCTTTTCGTCCATATGAACTGTTTTCAAAGTTAAAGCATTTAACTCGAGTGATAGTAATAGTTAATGTTTGTTCACATGGACCAGAGTAAACCCCAATGCGAGCCCCACGGGATTCTCTGCAAACCGGAATGGAGTGGAAGTTCCAAAATTTTGCCCTTAGGTTGAAAAACGTAGATTTTGAAAATAGGTAAACATGATTTGACTTTAGACCCAATAAATATGATAGTTGGACCTTCGTGTGAAAATGTCTCACTCAATTCTCGTCTGTACACTGAAATCACACGACAATGCTAAAAACACTACTAGGGGTATTTTAGTAATTTCACGATTTGATGGTCATAAAATATATGGTAAATAAGTATATAGTCATAACAATATCATTAAAAGTCAAAATTTGAGCTACATTATGTTAAATAAGTATATTTTGTAGGAAAATAAAAATATATGGTAATTAAATTAAATAGTTTAAATGATACTGTTAAGGTTAGGACATAAATGGGATTAATGAAGATATAAGGGGTATTTTGATAAAAACACACACATGGCCAACCACCCTTTTTATTTGAGTCAAACTTTGACTCATATTTATATATTATATGATAAAAATGAAGAAGAAAAAAAATAAACAAATCAGATATCTTATAAATTAAATAAAATAAAATATATAAATAAAAAGTAAGTAGAATAACTATTTAAGCATAGCTACCCCAGTACCTTATATTTTAACATTAAAGTATTCAGATATTTTTTTCACTCATCTTCCTCACTTATTCGGCCACTTACACTATCAACTCCACCATTTTCATTTTCTTCCAAAGTTTAAGGAAAAGAGAAAAGCTTAAGAAAAACCTTAAGAAAACAACCTCAACACTAAAAACTCCCTTAAGCAAAATTGCTCATCTTCAAGAGCTTAACAACATATCTTGGAATCAAGCTTAGGAAAGGCCATTTGGTGGGTGAAATTCTTCCTCTAAATTTTGGCCAATTGGGTAAGTGTAAGAAACGAAAGTTTGTTTCAATTTCTTTGAATATATGTTGTTGTTTAAGGATAGTTAAGGATCATTAACAAAATATTTCATCAAAGCACAAATAATGTTAGCAAATAAGAGTTTTAAGGAGATAGAAATTAAGCTTACACTCCATTACTTGAGAGTGCTTTGTCATGATTTAATGAATCCACCTTAAGCCATCCTTTAATGAATTGTTGTGATCTTGCTAAGGGTAGATCCCCAAGCTTTTCATCTTCCTCATTAGCACAAGTAAACTCCATGTATGAAGACCATAATTCTCATATAATTCTCTCAGTTAAGGATTTAGGGAAAATAATGATCGAGCTAAGATTTTCGAATAGTGGGAGTGTTGAATGTTAGCTTTAAATTGCCATATATATTTTGAAATGACAAAAACTTAAGTAAGATTTAATGTTATAATTCATATTGTAAATTTGCCTTATCACACATGATTTTCTCAATCCATTTTCAAGTGATCATATCAAACATTAAGACCATGATTTAATTACATATTCTTATTGGTCTTAATACTTCATAAAATGTTTTGAATATTTTAGAAAATCACTTGATGAATTTTTGAACCATGTTTTCATCAGAGAAAGTCAAGAAAAACTCCTACAAAAATGCCAAAATGTTTTGGGTTGAATCAGGATCAAAGACCACATCATTTCTAACCCAAAAAGTGCAGGAAATAGCTTTCTGGAGGCATGGGATCGATCCCCTAAGGGAAGGGATCGATCCCTTCAAGGCAGAATGATCCTCAAGCCCAAATTTAACATCCTGGAAGCTTGGGATCGATCCCCTATGGAAAAGGATCGATCCCGAAAATAGCCTATAACGGCTAGTTTTTGTGAGACAACGGTCATATTCAAGTTTTGGCTCCACCTAACGGCTAGAATACATCCAAGGGACTATAAATAGAGGCTTAGAAGCTAAAGAAAGCAAGAGGAACTGCTCAGAAATTCTATTCATCATCTTCTTCATTTTCCTCAAGCCTCAACAACAAATCAAGAGCTACAAAGTCTTCATCTTCCATCATTCTCATATTCTTTGTATAGAATAGCACAAATCTTGTATAGGCTTTTTCCTTGTGCTTAAACATTGTAATCACTTGCCTATCTAGAGGCCCTTCTTTGATTACACAATTTGTAAACACACTCATTCCTTGTAAAAGGGGAGGTTTCTCTTTAGCCTAAGAAAAAGAGGGAGGTTACTCTTTAGCCTAAGAAAAAGAGGGAGGTTTCTCTTGAGCCTAGAAAAAGAGAAAGGTTTCTCTTGAGCCTAGAAAAAGAGAGAGGTTTCTCTTTAGCCTAGAAAAAGAGGGAGTGTAACAAATTCAAGGATAGTGAATTTGGGAAAAATCCTTGGGAGCGTCTCAAGGTAGAGGACGTAGGCAAGGTTGCCGAACCTCTATAAATCACTTGTGTACATTTCTCTATCCTTACTCTCTTTACTTATTTGCAATTATATTTGTGTTTATTGTTTTGAATTTATATTGCATAATTGAGTAGCCTAGAGAACTTAGAAAATATCAATATAGGCTAGAGAATTTAGAGAAACCGAAAAACGAACTTAAGGTTAGTGAAAAATCGATTCACCCCCCCTCTCGGTATAGCCTATAGAGCCAACATTGAAGTGAAGGGATGTGAGCCCCAAAGGATTATCCTTAACCCGGATAGGGATGGAAGTGGCAAAATGTTAAATTTGAGCTCAAAATACATAACTAGTAAGAAGATCCCTTTTCAAAATTCCTTTGTTTGAGCATCCTTTGGTTTGCGTGCAATAAATTCAAAAATGACAATTTTGTTCACAGGTGGGAAGAACTTTCTTGAATAATGGTTAATCCAATTTGACTTCTGACCCATAGATAGTCATAGACAAGCCTTTGAGTGAAGAAGTTTCACGTGGATCCAGCCCATGAACTAAATCACACGAAAATGTTAAAAATAACGCGAATGAGCTCAGAAGCATTTGTTTAGGGGTATTTTGATCAATTCACATTACAAGGCCAGTCAAACCACATCCTTAGTCAATGTTTCACTTAGTTTAACCTAAATAAATGAACTTTAATAAAAAAAATAAAAATGAAAATCATATTTTAAAATTATATTATAATGGTATGGGACATAAGTGGAATTATTGAAATTTTAAAGAGGCAATTTGGTCATTTGCAATTGGCTGATATTTTTAATGATATAATAATATACAATTGAGATATTTAGATGGGTTTTCTTCCACCTTTGGCCGTCACACTATTGAAGCTCTCTTTTTTCATATTTTCTCTAAGTTTTCAAGGAAGAAACCCTTGTAGAACACCATCATACAAGCCTCAAATCAATTGGAACTCTAAAGAAAACTTGCTCCTTTCATCATCCTTTCTTACATATCTTCAAACCAGCCATGGAAGTGACCATTGGGTGTTTTGGCCACTTGAAGTTGCTGCCATTATAAAGGTGAGAGAAAGAGTTGCTGAATTTTGACTCTTATGGTTTTATGCTATTGTTTTAAGCTTATTTAGCACATCCATAGTTTTTGATTGAAGCAAATTTAATTGCAAGAGTGTGTAGGGGTTTTGGCCATAAAGGTTTACTATGGGAAAATATTGTTGTCATGCTAAAAGGGTATTAAATTCGCAAGAAAACAAAGTGAAGTGTGTGTGTGGGTGTTCTGCTAGAATGTCTTGTTCTGGGTTCTATGTTTGGACGTTCAGTTTGGAGGCTTTATAATTAAATAAAATTTGGAAAAATTATGGCATATAGCCTTATGAGTTAGGAGAAACTAGATTAGAATTTCTGGATTTAGAGTTGTGTAGCTTGAGTAATAAGCAAATGAGTACAAGACACTCACTGCAGTAGATGAGATACCCTGCATCAAATTTGAAAACTTTTAGAAAATAAATGAGAATGAATTTGGTTACAAGCCATACATTTCTAGAAATTTAAATGAGTCAGGAATATCATAGCTTTGATTTTGCACAATTTAGACAACCTACTTTTAGATATCAACCAATTTATGTATAGAGGTCAGTAGATAGTCCGCCAGAATGCATCTGAAAATAGAGTAATTTTGAGGAAATATTAAAAATGATTCAGGAATGATAAAATTGTAAAGTTTACCTTTCTAAATAGGGAATTGAAATATAATTCACATGGTCTTAGATTCATATTTTTTGGATATCCTTATAATTAGTAATGTAATTCTTATAGCACAAAGGTCAAGAAACCATCTTCCAAAATGTGCCAGAATTGGATTGAGCTTTGGAAAATTGCTGGGAACAGCACAGGATGAATTAGAAAATGAGCCTTACATTTCTGAATAGGGAATTAAGTTAGGTTATATACAAAATTGATGGTGCATTAATTGGAATTTGATATTGTCAGTAATAAACAGAAAGGTATCGATAGGTCAGAAAATTCTTACAAGCGGTGAGTTGCTCATATAATGAAATGGTGAAACTTTTGTATGCATGGTTGGATAAGATAATCAAACTGTCAGTGAGTATGAATTATAAGAATGTTTTGTATATAAATTTTGAAACTAAACTAGTATGAATGATTTTATGCAACTCTGAAGTTAGAAGAGTGAAACGGAAAAGTAGGCAAATATATGCTTGCCTACAACTTCAAGTTACAAAATGGACGGTATGACTAACATGGACACTATATAAGTAAGGGATATGTATGGAAGATGTAGGGATACTATGAATTGCATATTGATATTGAAAATGGTTTTATGATATTGTTTTGATGTGGAATGGATTGGATATGGTGAACTATTGTTGGGATTATAAACTGCGTTTTCCTGCAGGGAGGCTAGGTTAGAACAACCATTATGCTGTCGAAATTTTTAAGAAATCTGTAGAATTATATTTTGGCATGTTTTGAATGCTTGATATGAGAAATTAATAAGTTTTGAATTCATGCTATCTCGAATGCCTTATATGCATGTCGAAATTTGTAACTCAGTTTTGGGAACCTATTTCATCAAATTTTGCATACGTAAGGGTACTTGCATGTTTTTGTATCTCTACTATGTGTAAATAAAATAGTTTGAGAACTGGATACTAAACTAAGAATATTTTATGAATATTTATTCTTTAACTGTTTATATTTTTTAGACTATGCAATTATGGATTGGCTGAAGGTATTGATTATTGTAACTGATTTCTTTAAAGATGTTTATACTATTTATAAACTGTTTTGACTATTGGCCCCGTAGAAACCTTCAGGTATATCATGCTAACTGACTATTATTGTTACTGTACTATTTGTTGATTGATACTGATCATATTATTAGTAGTCTCAGTTGTCACTTGATCATGCACACTTATGGACAACATTATAACTATGGCCATATATCTTACTATTACTATTTCTCCCTTCTTGGGATATTGTTATGGCATGATATCTATTGGGTGTTGCCTATTCTCCACTAAACTATTCCCACTTAATTAAATTTTATACTGCTACTGAGCGAAATGTATTGAAAGTATTGATTCTACTATGGATTTGAACTGTTCATTGGATTTCTTTCTGAACTTAAATACTAAATGACTTTACTGAATGGTTTCGCTGAATTGTTTATACATTGTTTATAAATCAAATAATTGCATGGTATTATTGAAATGTTTTTATACTGTTTACTTGTCACATCATTGACTGCTTATTCTCTATAGTCAGAACTTGGGATTGGGATAAGCAAGGTGCTTTAAAGCATCCTCCCATGCTAAATCTGGTTACCTAGCTGATTATAGTATTCATCCCTAAATATCCCTTAGTATGCATTTAGGTATTTCAAGTTTTATTACATATAATTTCATAGTATCAGTTCCTTTATACGTATTTCTTACTAGGCGTAAGCTCACCCCCTTACTCACATCTCATATAGTTCATTGCTATGCGTGCCACCCACTGCTTCAAAGTGAATGAAGAAGATTTCTAAAGGATTAAGGTATTGAGTAAGCAGGAATATGATAAGTGTTATGCTTTTGTATTCAGATAGTGTATGCATAGCTAATGTATTTATGGATGGGATGTAAATCGTATAGTGTAATGTCAAAGAGTGTCAAAAAGAACTAGTAGGACGTATTTGAATTGAGTTGATATAAATGGAAATATAAATTGTGATATCATGATTTATATTTTGATCTCATATTTATTATGCATTGATTAAAATTCTACTACTATAAAGCTTAATTTGTAATCGAAAGTTATAGAGTGGACTTATAATGACACCGAATACAAACCGAATGGAAATGAATGTTTAAAAGAGAATGATAGTATTGAAAAGAAAAAGTTAGTACAAAATTTCACGTTTCCAGACTTGACACCATAGAGGTGTGTAGAGCATTCAAACTTTAATGTTCTTTTGTGGCTCTATGCTCTAATACTCCTGCAACAACACATTCAAGCATTCTTTGGTACCTAAACTTTATTGGGTCCATGAGAGTTAGTGAATATAATTTTTGATCCCTAAGGGATCCATTTCACATTTAATTCATCATCATTTATGGAATGCTTTGGCACCAATATTTTCCCAACTACTCTTCCTCTAAATGTACTCTTTCTATATGTTCATGCTTGTGAAGAGTGACTAATCCTATTGCAAAGTGAGCATGTGAGAGGAAAATCATGCATAGAATTTTTGCTCATAAGAAAATTCTTAAGATGAGTTTCTTTTTGTTTTCCATTATAGCCTAAACCATCTTTGTCAAAGAAAGCTATTTGGGTCTCCAACATGTGATCTAGCTTTTGTTAACCCTTATAAAACCTAGAAAATAAGTTACATAAGTTTACATTCTTTTTGGTTAACTCATCATTTTCTAAGGTTGCTCTTCTAATTTCTTTTTAGCTCTAACTTAGCAATTTTCAAGGCTTCTTTTTCTATTTTCAATTTAGAAATGATTTTTCTATATTTAAAGTTCATGTATTTGAATTCATTTTCTAATTCATTGAAGGCATTTTGTAATTCATCAAAACTATAATCATTTCCTTCACTAAAGCTAGAATTAGCATCATCATCACTATAGGCCATAAAGCACAAAACTATCTCATCATCTATATTTTCTTCGGAGCTATCACTATCACTCCATGTAGGCACAAATGCTTTCTTCTTGTGCTTCTTATTATTTTCTTTCCTAAGTAAGGGGCATTTTAACTTAGTATGAACTGGTTTATTACACTTATAGCACACTATGGAGTCTATATCCCTCTTACTTGATTGATCTTTAATGACTTCTCTCTATTGAGATCTTCAATCATCTTATCTAGCTTTCATCCTCATGAACTTAGTAAATCTTTTTGCAGATATTGTCACTTCCTTTTCTTCCTCATTCCACTCTCATCATTATAATCTCTAATTTCCTTATGAATGGAAGACTTAAGTGTTACCCCTACTTTCTTAATTGGCTCCTCATTTCTTTTTAGTTTCATCTCAAATGTGAATAGGAGCCCATGAGTTCATCTAGAGACAAGATGTTAAGATCCTTATATTCTTCTATTGTTGTTACCTTTGCCTTCCAAGATTTAGGCAAGCTATTCAATTTTTCTTTACCATTTCAACTTGAAATATGTCTTGCCTAATGCCTTGAGTCCATTGATTATATCATTGAATCTAGTGGACATTTCACTAATGGACTTATCTTCATTCACCCCAAAAAGCCCAAACTCATGTGTGAGCATACCTACCTTGGTTTCCCTAACTTGATTGGTCCCCTCATGTGTGATGGCTAGTTCATCCCAAATTTGCTTGGTGTTCTCACATAGAGAGACTTTATTATATTAATTGGGACTTAATGCACAAAATAGGGTGTGTATGGCCTTGGCATTTAATTGTGTCATTCTCATACCATTTGTGTCCCACTCATCCTCATTCTCAGGGACATCTTTTCCATTTACTTTCTTTATAGGAATTTAGGGACCCCTATCTATAGTTATCCACATCACATAGTCATTTGCTTACACAAACAACATCATTCTAATTTTTCAATAGGAGTAGTTTTCGCCATTGAGAAAGAGGGGTCTAACTATTGAATGTCCCTTTCCACCTAATAGTGTACCTATATTCAAATAAGCCATTTAGATCATTTAAACTTGATGGATGTTAATCTAAATCAATCTCAAGCCCAAGTTCTGATACTAATTGTTGGCTCAATTACCTAACCAAAAGGGGGGTGAATCAATTTTTAACTAACCTTAGGTTTGTTTTTCACTTTTTCTAAATTCTCTAGTTTATATAATAGTTCTCTAGGTTCTCTAAGATATTCTAGCATACAATTCAATCACAATTCAATACACACAATTAAATCATAAGAAAATAAAAGAGTGATGGGTTAGAGAATTGTATGCAAGCAATTTATAGAGGTTCGACATCCTTGCCTATGTCCTTTACCTTGAGCTAGTCCCAAAGATTTTTCCCAAATTTTTTTTCTTGAATTTGTTACACTTTTTTTTTCTGGCTCAAGAGTAACCTTCAACACTCCTTTTTTCGGGCTCAAAGAGGAAACCTTACAACTACTACTTTTTACAGGATCAAGTAGCAAGCCTTACAACCACTCCCTTTTATGGCTTATGGAGTAAACCTTTCTACTCAAACCTCACTTACAATGAAGCACTCAGGGGTTTACACCCTTTTACACTTTGTGAATGGGTTTACAAGTTTTGTAATCAATAATAACTCTAAGTAGGTAGATGATTACAAAAATTTAAGCTCTATAGAAATCTATACAATGTTTTGTGCTAAGCTATACAAGGAAGATGAGAATGATAGAAGATCTTCAATTTCTAGCACTTGATTTGATTTTGAAGCTTGAAGAAGATGAAGAAATATGTCTTTTGAGTGTCTTAAACTTCTAAGCTTCTATTTATACTCTTTTGGTTGATTGTTAAAGCTTGGTGGAGCCTAAAACAAATATTCACATTAGTTCTCACAAGAAACTAGCTGTTGGAGGCTTTCTGGGCATAGGAGATCGATCTCTTAAGGAGAGGATCAATCCCTTGAACTGTTCCTGCTTTTAAAGGTGTTTTGTCAGCAAGGGATGAATCCCTTCACTGTAGAGGATCAATCCCTTCTTCATAATCAGCAATTTCTTAGCAGTTTTATGTTGAAAAATGTGTAATATTTGGTTCTAAATCATTCCAAGTCATTTTTCAACTTTATTTAAATGTTCCCTGACTTAGTCATATGAAGACTTAGCCCAAATATTTATTAAGTAATTTTCAAAACATTATGTTCAGTGAGCTTAATAAAAGGATTAAGTATTTTCTACTTGCATTGAGACCAATTTAAAATATACAATTGAAATATGATCTTGCACTTGATATGGTTTATAAAAATCATGAATATTTATGCAAATTTACACATAAATCAAGCATTTAATTGTGCTTAAGTTTTTATCATTTCAAAATATAAATTTGTCAATTTAAAGCTAACACGAATAAAGAGAAACAGAAGCAGATATTGTAAATACATTAAATGCTCATACGTTAATGCTTTGAGTTACACAAAATACAGATTCAAACATCATAAGTATGTATATCAAGATCTCCTTTGAATGATACTACGACATACACATAAAACCTATAATAATGCTAAAGTAATATTTAATATAATTTGGTAGTTAAATATATTACATTTAAACAAGTTTGCTATCTTTGGACAAACAAACAAATTTAAAGTAATAAATTAATTATCACCATCATGTTCATAAATTATAAGACAACTAATCAACTTTTAGACGATCCTTAAATACCTTATAATTATGAACTTCAATTACACACAATCGTCTTACTATTTCCATTAATTTGTATCCTTAAATTATGAGTAATTGAAAATGATTATTAACATAATATTCATAAAACCTTGAAGTTTGGCCACTTTGATAACTAACAAATTATCATAATGTATAAATATCTATTTAATCATTAATTTGATATTCATGAAACCTTAAAGTTTGGCCACTTTAGTGACTAACAAATTAACAATATTTCATGAATATCATACTTGATTCAAAGAAACATTAAATCATAATGAGCAAATAAATAAACATTAGATCTTTAATTTTTTTAGTAAATACTTACATATACAAAATTATATATATTACGGAAAACTTTACACATAGCAGCGAAACTATCAAAAAATAATCATACAATATTTGCTCATTATTTACAAATTATTTGTTTCATTAAGTAAATAACTTTCTTATATAAACGTTAAAACATAGTATCCACGATATTAACGTTAAACATAATATAAAGCAAAGTTATTTACAAAATTGTGAATATTGCACGCTATCATCATCACATCAATAGTAATTATTATAAGATTATTAAGATTGATCATGATCATGCCATCCACATTTAATAAATAATAAGATATTTTCATTATTTCTATTTTCTCGATTAATTATTAAATCATACAGTTTGAGAAAAAGATAATTACTTAAGGAAAAATCATCAAGATGATTTTCACCATTACTAAATTAAGAGAACACATACCTTGCTCCACAACTAATTCTTGAAGCCTAAAAGATAATTTCGAGAAGAACTTTTTTCTCCCACTTGACCTCTTATGTTCTTAATCATATTTTCTTATTGGAGAGAAAGATATTTTATATAGGGATAGTGATAGAATGAATTTTTTCATGAAAGGCAACATACCTTTTCACATTTTCATAAAACATAAATTACAATATAATGGTATACACGCCCATTAAGTGTAACACTTTAAATTCTATCAATACAATGTATCTTTTAATATTTCTTTTATGATGATAAGTATTAGTTCTGAAGAGTTACATTAATATATCATCTCATTTTATTTGACCAAAGAGTCACATTAATCACATGGGTTATTAAAATATCTAGCAATTCATTCCAAATCAACAATCATCTTCTATGTTATTTATAAAGGTGAATTAGAATTGCAATCACCTTTATGCCTTTTATCCATATTGATTTAAATTTGATATACGAGTCCACTAAATATCATATGTTAAATTGCCAAATAATTGAGATCCAAACGCGTGTTTGTGCCTATTAAAATTGGGCTAATATACTCTCCTGGCGAGAGACCATAGGTCTCCTAAGGTGACCTTTGTGGTCCCCATAGGAGATTTTTTTTCATTTATTATTATTATTATTATTAGGCTTAGATCATAATTAAAGTTAAAATTTATGTACTTAGGTAGAATATACCTAAAAATAAACTAGTAAGAAAAAAAATTGGAGTATTGATTAGGAAGAAGAGAAGAGGAGGGGGGCGAGCCACGAAGGCTATCGTGTGGTATGCAGAGAAAGAATATCTGAAAGGGAATTTCTATTCATACCCAAAAAATTCCTTGGCACACTCTTTTTTTTCAAAAATTACATAAATACCCTTTTTTAAATTTTTTTTAAAATTTTTTTATGAAACTTCTTGTTTTCGATGAGCTTAGCTCACCGGAGTTGCTGCCTGGCAGCACTTGAATGTTGCCAGGCAGCGAGAAAGTGCTGCCTAGGCAGCTTGCTGCCGCATTGTTGCTGGCAACACAGCTGCCTGGGCAGCAAAAAAAAATAGAATTGCAGAAGCACATGCGGGTTAGTCGCGGCACCTTGTGGACATCTCGCAGCACCCTGGTGTTGCGACTGTGACCATCTCCCGGCATCTTAGTGCCACGAGTGCATACAACTGCTGCCTGGCAGCATTCAAGTGCTGCCATGCAGCAACTCCGGTGAGCTATGACTCACCGAAAACAAAAAATATAGAAAAAAAATTATAATGCTTGCAATAAGGGTGTGAGAAGTTATTTTTTTTATATATAGTGTGTCTAATAAATTTTAACCCCTATCTGAAAACACTAGAAAGGAAAAAGAAAACGGATGGTAGTAGAAACAGAGAAAATGGATCTGTACAAAGTGCTGGGGGTGAACAAGAGCGCCACCACAGAAGAAATAAAAGAAGCGTTCCGAAAGCTGGCACTGCAATATCATCCCGACAAACACTCCCAATCCCCAAAACCAGTCCGAGACTCCGCCACGCTCAGATTCAAGCAGGTCTCCGAGGCCTACCAGGTCCTCAGCGACGATCGCAAGCGTGCCCACTACAATCTTACGTCGTCGTCCCCGTCTTCTTCTTCTTACAATTATTCTCACCAATACAGAAACGCCAGCCGTGGCTATGCTCACGCTTCTTCCGGTTCCTATTCTTATTCTTACAAAAATAATGTCTGGCATATTGCTCTTCGTTTCTTCTCCACGCGCGCCTTCCTTCTCAATCTCGCCTTTGCCGGGTAATCTCTTTGGCTCTGCGATTGGGATGATTTACATTCGTTGTGTATGGTCTTGAGTTATATTTTTGACCTTTGACAGTGCTTTGTTTGGTGGAATTGTTGCAATTGATGCCAGCAGAGAAGCAGCATGGAAAATGCATAATTCTGGGGTATGTATGCTTTATTATGTTTGCTTTATCATTTCTGAGCATTTGATGCACCAGTTCGATTCTGGTGTAGCATTTCCGGTATCTATTGACCATTGACTTAGTAGCATGGGAAAGTAGTAGTGTTTGACTGCAAATTTAGGCTTAACCAATTGTAACAATTGTTTATCATCCTTTTAATTTCTAATACTTGCTGTGTCAAGAGTTTGGCTTCCACTTAATATAATTTGTAACAACTCTAAATTCACTATAATTCAGAATACCTTCTTTCTTTTTCATGTGTTAAAAGCTAGAAAGTCTTGGGGGTTTGATACCACTGGAAGGAGCTAGGCAGACAATCATGCTTTACCAATACTGATATAGAATGGGTAGGGGAGTACTTTTCATGGCAATTCTGTGATATGAATTCTTGAGGATTGAGGAAGAACAGGGAAAGTGGAATGGAGGAAACAGAATAGAGATAAGAGAAGATACCCTGAGG
This sequence comes from Heritiera littoralis, assembly GCA_031772115.1. Classification (NCBI taxonomy): domain Eukaryota; kingdom Viridiplantae; phylum Streptophyta; class Magnoliopsida; order Malvales; family Malvaceae; genus Heritiera; species Heritiera littoralis. The sequence goes on along the minus strand of JAPDPK010000024.1, from coordinate 5,462,845 downwards.
TTCAAAACTACTGTACCTTGGAAGTTACATTCGTCGCATCAGGCAACAGCAAGAGCACTAATGCTAAAAAGTCCTTGATAATATTCTATATCTCAATAGAAAGAGTACATCAATTTATTTAGACTCTTAAATCCGTAATCCTAAAAGAACTAGAACTTTTCTTTTTTCCCATTATGACTTTAAGAAATATACTTAAGACTCTGGATAGAAAACTACAACTTAAAAAATCCCAATAAGATAAGGTACACCCGAATTAAGATTCTAAATAGAATTTCTGGAATTTCCTGCAAACCCGAAAATTAGGAAAATACTCTCTACACTTGAAACTCAACAAAATAGAAAAATAAAAATATGATCGTATAACTTTAACTTAAGCAAACATAAATCTAAGACAGAAAAGTAACTGATAAAGCCTATAAATACAAAATAAGAAAATAGAACCATAAGGAATTTTTTTTGCATTCTACATTATGCATCTATGTGTACATAAAGATGCTGCATCATTTTGCTTAAACAATTTTACTGCCTTATGAGAAGGTCTAGATATTTCTTTCTTTATAGACGTTGGTCCTTTCCAGCATTTTTTAAGCATAGTCTAAGCCATTAGATTTAAAGTTGTTAGAAGTGGCAGAATGCGAGGGCTTGGACCCATATTCATCCCTTGCCATGCTCACTTGGCAGCTTTTTATTTGTTTATTTTTTAAAATACTTATAGATGATATTCATGCCAAATTTTGTAATATATCATTGCTTTAGTCATGAGATTGTTTGTCATAAATGAAGCCTTACTTCATCATAAAAATACTCAATAAATCCAAATTCACAGGAAATTACTTTTTAATAGTAAGGCATGAACTAAGTAGCAATGTGACCTTTAATGTTGTGCCTAATGGAATTTTTGGTTAGATTTGATAATAAAGGATATTCAATCTGTAGACACTTGCTTCAGAACATTACTGATTTTAATTTCTTTTTTTTTTTTTTAGAAATCATTTGAAGAAGCTATGGAGTCCCTTGAGAAAGCCAAAGCACATAGAAATACATAAGAAGACTATTGCTCAAATTCTGTCTGGGTTATTCTGGTTTGAGTTCCGTTATTAATCACGGTACCATGTGTCCCACAATTTTGTGAAATAAAAAGTATTGCTGTATAGTTCCTTATATTTGTTTGCTCATTTTTTATTTTCCCTTTCTATAGTAATTTTATGCTATAGTTTTCGTTGTATGATGGTATAAGTTATTGTAGTACAGTGTCTGCTTCTCAAACATGTAAACTCATGGTTTTATATGTCAAAGACTCAGCCATGCCTAACCTCTGCTGCTGAGCTACTTATTATCTTCTAATTCCAGGAGATTAAGTTGATTCTAACGAATCTTGTTGCAGACAACAAGATACTAGGTCTTTTAGTCTTGTAAGAATCTTTTCCCTGTAATGCTATCGGAAAGGTGGATAAGAAAGAGTCAAAGAGACTTTGGCTTCAGAAAAAATAAGTTCATAGTATGAACTAAACCATAGAAATGGAGTAATACAAGTCGGAGATCGTATATTGAATTAAGCAAATCTTGTTTTGTTTCGTTTTGAGCCTCTTACTGGTATAGGCTATAAGAGGATATTTTAAGATTTTTCAGGATACCAACTAGTTTATATGATAGTTTGAGGGAAATGGACATTTTTATCCTCAGCTAAAATTTGATTTTTACATATATCTGAATAAGGAAAGCTTTTTCCTCTTAAACTTCAAAACGATAAACGAAGGTTATGTAGAATCACCAAAGTTATTAGCTTCTAGAGGTTAGCCTATAAGTATTGGATGAGGAAAAGTTAAGAGGTGATTTTGCATCGTTTCTTTTTTTTTTGTTTTCTTTTTTTGAATCTTATTTTTATTTCAAAAAATTATTTAATTTTATTTATATTTTTTTATTATGAGAACATATATTATATTAATACATAGCCACTTTCTGTTACCTATGAAGAGTACTAGAAATAAAAACATAATTCCGAAAACAATGGAAATAAAAAAAAATTTATTTCCAACAATTTCGAAATTTTTGTTTTCGCTTTTTTTTTTTGAAAAAAAAAAAACGTATTATAAAACATGTTTATGTTGTTAAAAAAAAAAAACTGAAAACGAAAACAAAAATGATGCCAAACAATCCTTAAGATTTTTTCTCCTAATTTTGGTTTGGTGCTCTGGTTTTCTCTCCCTGCTACTGCTATTTCTCCCTGTATTCTCTCCTATTTCTCTCTGATTTATTCCATCTCTGATTTTCCCTCTGATTTCTATTGTTTATTTCTGTTCCACGTAAGAAGGCTGTCTAGGCTCTAGGGACAACTGTGTGGATAGTTGACGTCTTTCTTGTAGGTGAAGTTGCATAAAACATTCACTAGATGATTTAAGCTTAAAGTTCCAAAGTGCTAGTGAGAATTTGAAGTTCAATTTGTCAGATGTGCAACTGTAGTTGCTGAAGGGAGGTTTGCAAAAGTAAGTAGATAACTCAATGAATAAACAGCCTTGGTGGTCTATGCTAGTTTGAGTTTCTTGTTCTTGCCATTTGCATGGCTACTTGCAACTCTTTGTACATATATCTAACTAAAGATGCATTGATAATCTTTTTGGAAGGTTGAATTTGTGCTAGAAAATGTGGATAATCTAAATTTGTAATAAAAAAATGTTAATGATGATTCACAAGATGAATATATTTCCGCCAGATCAATTTTATTTTGTTGTCCTATAGTGAAAGTCATTCATTTATGTGTTTCTTGTTCACTTGCTTTGTAATGGCTACAATGAAGTTGGTAACATAGGAGTTGAAGTTGACATACTAAATGTCTTTTTTCCTCGTTTCTTTCATAGTTGCAAAGGTTGTATAATTCATTCACTTGCAACTTGTTTTTCATTATCATTATTTGAAAATTGAATACTCGTTTGAATTTTTTCTTTGAACCTCATTTGTGAATGAATATTTTGTAGCTAGCTTGATTATTCTTTTAATGGATATTTGATATGGCTTCCATATGCAATTGAGGTCTGCATGGTTAATCTGGGCAGTACACATAACGAATTTGAGAATTTGATCACCTACTAGTATTACAAGATTAGTAAATTTTAAAAATTATTTAAATACAATAGAAGATAAAACCATATACTCTTAAAGATTCGGATATTTGAAATTATGGGACTTCGACTTTTTATTTTCTTTATATAAGTTTGAACTCCTTAAAATTTTGAGGGGTTGACTTTTTAAAGTGATTGCGTGCGCGCGTACACACACACATATATATATATATATAAAAACTAAATTAGTTTTACATATTATTATATTTTTATATGCTTTATATCTTTTTAATCTAATTGTTGAATTATATGTGCTATTCACGTATATAACACATGTCAAAATTTAAAAAATAAAAAAGTTTAATTATTTGTTCAATAATAAAAAAATTTTAATCATATTGTGATGGAGATCTACTTGCTCGTGATGTTCGTGATACTAAGAATCCATTGGTCATCTAAGGAGGTCCAATTACTCGAGCTCAAGCCAAGAAGATGCAACAAGCCCTGGCCTCATTAATGCAACAAGCTTTGGCCTCATTGAAGCATCAAGGAAGCTTTCATGAAGAGTCGGAAGATATCTATACTTGCTTGGAAGCCCAAACGACATGAGCATGGTTTACTGTCTTATTTTAGCTTAACGATAAGATGGGTTAAGTGTTTGAATAGCCCACGTTTGAGTCTTATTGTGTCTTGAACTATTTATTTTATGTAACTAGGTTTAGGCATGAATTTGGGTTTAGTCTTATTTTCTGTTTGGTGTTAATTTCAGCCCACTTGTTTATGGGCTTAAGTGCTAGGTATTATTATAAATACCTTGTAAATGCTATTGATTAGACAGATTAGTTTTGAAATTCAGAATTTGAGTGTGCCTTCCTCTTGGGTTCCCTCTCAACTAGGCTTATCAAGGTCTTCTTCCTTGTGGCGCCTCTTTTTTCACCATCAACCATTGCTATATTTTAGGTTCTCGAATTCATATTCGTAGGGTCAAGGTTTAATACCTTTGGGTTCGAGTCTCTTTAGGCTTCGGGTCTAGGTTCCATAAGGTGACGTTCATCATCTTTGCTTCTGTCCTGTTGTGTTTTAGCCCCCTTCAAATTCCAATCCAAGCTTTTTCATGTCCGCGCATATCAGTTGGTATCAAAGCTCAGGTTTCGATTTTTGGTTTGTTGGTGCGTCACGCACTTTTGGTAGAATCCTTGGAAAATTTCGCCACCTTAGTTATTGTGTTTGAGTTGGATTCTAAAATCTGATGCAAATTCAGTCTCTTAGTTATTGTGTTTGAGTTAAACTCTGAGTTTTATTCCAAGTCAATCTCTTAGCCACACCAAAACTCCTCCAATCACAACCCTGGCCGCACTTCTTCACAACCCTAGCCGCATCCCTCCAATCACAACCCTAGCCGCACTTCACTTCTTCAGCCACTTATTTCAACCCTAGTCGCACCCATACTCTTTTCAAGGAAACCGCAAAATCAAATTTAAAAAAAAAGAAAAAAAAATATGTTGTAGTACTATTCAAACACTATTCAAACAGAAAAATTCGATTGAGTTAGGAGGTGTACGAGTACCCATTTTAAATAAGACGAAATAAAACGAACCTATAGATTTATCCATAGGCCCCACCCTATCTTGGCCAAATTCTATCGTCTTCCTATAGTTTTGGGCCATTTTTTATTTTTATTTTTTGTTATTCTAGTGATTTTTTTTTCTTCTTTCTTTCTTTGAGTCACCCTAGCCGCACCTTTCTGTTAAAAAAAAGAGAAAATACTTGGTGAAAATACTTGGTGAATTAGTTGATTCTGCGAGGTTGAATTTTTGACTAAGTCTCTAGTACGATTGTGAACCTATATAGTTAAGGTAGAGTAAGGGAAAAAGGCATGAGCATGTGAGTAATATTAGTAGAGAAAAGCCAAATTACATGAGTGAAACACGAGTGTGAGTGTTCCATCTTGAGTGATTAAGTGTAAACATGTGAGGATATCAATTGTTAAAGATGTCTTCTAAAGGTGATAAGTCAGACTTTAAAAAGATTGAATTCATGTTTCAGGCAATGCAACAACAGTTCCAACGGATGGACGTGAAATTCAATAACATTCATGATAAGTTGAACCAACATGAAGCTCAGTTTGCAAAGATCCAACAAGGTGATACTTCCCATCTAAAAGGTAAGGTTGTTGCCAATGACGAGTATGATGATAATGTTGGGTAAGACTCGAAAGAAGAGTTTGAGGCAGATAGACATCATAGAAGGTACTATGGGCATAGAGATAGAGATCGAATTGATGAGCCCGTGATAGAGGCAAGGAGAAGATGGATGGAAACTTTGGCAGTATAAAATTGAAGATTCCTCCTTTCCGAGGCAAGAATGATCCTGAGGCATATTTGGAGTGGGAAAGGAAGATTGAAATGGTATTTGACTGCCACCACTACTCTGAGGAAAAGAAGGTCAAACTTGCAACAGTTGAGTTCACAGAGTATGCTATGGTTTGGTGGGATCAGTTAGTCATTAGTAGAAGAAGATACGAAGATCCTCCACTGTCTACATGGGATGAGATGAAGTGCATCATGAGGAAGAGATTTGTTCCTACTCATTACTACAGAGAATTATACCAGAAACTCCAAGGTCTTACCCAGGGTTCAAAAAGTGTTGAGGATTACTACAAAGAGATGGAAATAACCCTGATCTGAGCCAATATCCAAGAGGATGCAGAAGCTACTATGGCTCGTTTTCTCCAAAGTTTAAATCGTGAGATTGCCAATGTAGTAGAGTTGCAGCATTACATGGATTTAGAGGAGATGCTGCATGTGGCCATCAAAGTGGAAAGGCAACTCCAAAGGAAAGGTACATCCCGTTTCACTCCTAGTTCAGTTCCTGTTTGGAAATCTAACACCTTTCGTAGGGATGATAAGCCTGTGTCTACGCCTAAGTCAAAGAGCTTTGCTAAGCCCAAGCCTGAGGGCCCTCCAAAGCCCAAGACTAAACCTGCCCAAGCATCCCAGAGCAGGACACGTGACATTAAGTGTTTCAAGTGTTTAGGTTGTGGACATGTTGCCTCACAGTGTCCTAACTGTAGAGTGATGATCATGCATGGGAATGGAGATGTTGAGAGTGACGGTTCTGAAGTCAGTGTTGAAGATGAGATGCCTGTATTAGATGATGCTAAAGAAGAAGCAGTTGTTGAGTATGCTGCTCACGGTGAAGCACTTGTTGCCAGGCGTGCTCTTAATACCCATGTGAAGTTTGAAGATGAGGCACAGCGCGAGAACATCTTCCATACGAGGTGCCATATTAGTGACAAGGTATGCACTGTAATCATTGATGGTGGGAGCTATACTAATGTTGCTAGCACATACCTTGTTGATAAGTTAAAGTTCCCCACTACCAAGCATCACTACCCATATAAGTTGCAGTGGATTAATGACTGTGGTGAAGTGAACGTGGTGAAGCAAGTCTTGGTTCCTTTTCATATTGGAAGGTATCGGGATAAGGTGTTGTGTGACTTGGTGCCCATGCAAGCTAGCCACCTATTGCTGGGTAGACTGTGGCAGTATGATCGAAGAGTCATCCACGACAGTTACACTAATCGTTACTCCTTTACTATGGATGGCAAGAAGATCACTCTTGCTCCCCTTAGCCTCAAGGAGATTTATGAGGACCAATTAAGGCTAAAGGAGCAACATGACGAGCAAAAGAAGCAAGCTAAAGAAAAAAAGGAAAACAAGGAAAGCAAACTAGTGAGCTGCTATGCCAAACCTCGAGATATAAAGACTGCGTTTCTTGCTAAGTCTCCTATCCTTTTACTCTTATTTAAAGATTCTTCTTTCATTGATGCTGAACTCCATGATACTTTGCCTACTGATGTTGTCTCATTGTTGCAGGAGTTCGAGGATGTATTCCCTGAGGAGCTCCCAAGTGGATTACCACCGATTCGTGGGATCGAGCACATGATTGACCTTGTCCTCGGAGCTACCATTCTTAACCGTCCAGCCTACAGAAGTAATCTTGAGGATACGAAAGAGCTTCAAAGGCAAGTTGAGGAGCTCATGAGGAAAGGTTATGTGAGAGAGAGTATGAGTCCATGCGCCGTGCCCATACTGCTTGTGCCAAAAAAGGATGGGACGTGGAGGATGTGCGTTGACTACCGAGTCGTAAACAAAATCACTGTAAAGTACTGCTACCCTATTCCTAGGCTAGATGACATGCTTGATGAGTTGCATGGTGCATGCATGTTGTTAGCTTTAAATTGCAATATATATTTTGAAATGACAAAAACTCAAGTAATCTTAAATGTTTGATTCATATTGTAAATTTGCTTCATCAATTATGATTTTCATAAACCATATTAAGTGCTTTTATCAAATATAAAACCATGATTTAATTGATTATCTTTATTGGCTTTAATCAATTTAGAAAACATTTTTTAATTATTGGTTTAAGTAATTTTCTTATGAAATTATTGAATATATTTTAAGAAAATTACTTGATAAATTTTTTGGACTCAAATTCATGTTTTCAAAATCATGTCATATTTAAAAATACTCAAAATTGGTTTTAGAATGTTTTTAATGCCTAAAGACCTAGAAAACGAAAAAGAATATTGTAAGGGATGGATCCCCTGATCAAAGGGATGGATCCCCTGATCAAAGGGATGGATCCCTTGTCTGAAGGGATGGATCCCTTGATCAAAGGGATAGATCCCCTGTCTGAAGGGATGGATCCCTTGATCAAAGGGATGGATCCCCTGTCTGAAGGGATGGATCCCCTGATCAAAGGGATCGATCCCCTGAGAAAAGGGATTGATCCCTTTTTGGCAGCATGGCTTCCAAGGTCCCTCAAGCCAAGAATTAAGACTCTGGACTAAAGGGATCGATCCCTTTGGGCATGGGATCGATCCGTCGCGATGAAAAAGTGCTATAACGGCTAGTTTTGTGAGACACAACGGTTATATTCAAGTTTTGGCTCCAACCAACGTCTAGAACACATCCAATGGACTATAAATAGAGGCTTGGAAGCTGAAGAAAGGAGAGAGAGCACCCAAGACATATCATTCTTCAATTTCTTCATCTCTTCAAGCAAATCAAAGAGTTCAAGAGCTAGAAATCAATATCTTCTATCACTCTCATATTCCTTGTATAGAATAGCACAAATATTGTATAGGCTTTTTCCTTATGCTTAATCTTTGTAATCATTTGCCTACTTAGAGGCCTTCTTTGATTACACCCATTGTAAACCAATTCATTCCTTGTAAAAGGGGAGGTTTCTCTTTAGCCTAACAAAAAGAGGGAGGTTTCTCTTTAGCCTAAGAAAAAGAGGGAGGTTTCTCTTGAGCCTAGAAAAAGAGAGAGGTTTCTCTTTAGCCTAGAAAAAGAGGGAGTGTAATACAAATTCAAAGATAGTGAATTTGGGGAAAATCCTTGGGAGCGTCTTAAGGTAGAGGACGTAGGCAAGGTTGTCAAACCTCTATAAATCACTTGCGTACATTTTTCTATCCTTACTCTCTTTACTTATTTGCAATTATATTTGTGTTTATTGTGTTGAATTTATATTGCATAATTGAGTAGCCTAGGGAACAAAGAAAATATCAATATAGGCTAGAGAATTTAAAGGAACCGAAAAACGAACCTACCTTTATTTACCTCGATAACCCGATGAATAACATTGCATCACTTAATTCCAAAAGTTAAATTAATTATTTAGAAATTTAAGTAGCGCTAGCAAGATGTACTTTACCCACTTATCTAAATGATTAGTAATTTATCTTCCTCGAGCCTCTAAGTTAAGGCTCAACTTTTACACCTCCAAATTCAATACCCAAGTTCCAATATCGCTCCGATTCACTGTTTTCCATCTCAATAACTTAACTTCATTATGATTAATCACATGCCCACGTTATACTTATTTACATGCCAAAGCATATATCTTTTAAGCCAAAGTTATTTGAATTCATTCTTATGCCAAGGATTAACTCTTTATCATCGAGCATGCTTGGTTTTAATATTAATTAAAAACAACCTAAACTAATCCCTGGCAACGACGCCAAAAACTTGTCGACCCTAAGTGGTATCTACACGTAAGTGCATATGGTCAAGCAAGTAATACGGAGGTAAGTCTAGAAATATCGTCCCACAGAGGTTAGTTAGATCATTTAGTTAAGTACTAAAATTAGTCACCTTAGATTTATTTAAGTAATATGTAATTTTCAACTTAACTAACTACTAAAATTCCTAAAATAAAACATAAACTAAATACGAGTGGAAAAAAAAGAAAAAATTATAATAAAAATAAAATCTAAAAAATTAATAAAATGAAAACAAAAATAAAATATTAAAAGCTTAATTAAAGACCAAAATTTAATTAATTCATAAATTAACAGTTTAAACTAATGAATTTAGTATCAACTTACCTAGTATGCAAATAAAAAATATTATATCTCCAATTATAGTAATTAAACAAAAATATACCATTCAATTAAAACTAATAAACTAAAATTAATAAACGACATATCTAATAAAGTAAACTACTAAACTAATAAAACATTAACTAAAAAGGATTATAACAATTAAATTTTAAAACAGTAAGCTGGCCTTCACATAGCCGAAATGTGTAGCCAAATCACGCAGCAAACAGCCCACCGCTTAGATAGCCAGAGCAGCAGCCTACTGCCATGCCAAGCTCCACACGTAGCTTCCAGCACTATACATCTCGCCTGCTTACTCATACTAGCCAGCGTCCACAGCTCCTTCAGCAACGCAGCAAGACCAGCGAGCACAGCCAGCGCAACAGCCTCCAGCAACGCAGTAGCTCCTTGCTCTGTTCCACGCAAGCAATCACGCACCGAGCTCTCCTGCCGCAACACGTGCAGCATCAACCCGTGACCAGCTATCAAGCCAAGCAGCAGTTCACGGCAGCACAGGAGGCAGCAACGTTGACTCCAGGACTGGTTCTACTTCTCCAGCCATGTTCTATGCCCACGCACAGCCCACCGGTACACAGGGCAGCAGCAGTAGGAAACCAATAAAGACAAAAAAAAAAATTATATATAAAACAGTAAAGTAGAAAAAGAATTTATAAAAACAGAGTATAACACATTGGTGTAGAATAAAGAAACTGTGTGCGTAGAGAAGAGAAATAACAGTGCGTTGAAGAATAACTAACCCAGATCATAAATCCTAAACAAGAACCTAGAGGAAACTAAAGCAAGAAACAAAACAAAAATTGATAGACAGTAAGAATAATTCCAAACAGAGTTTGAAACGCAAACATAGAAATTAAGGGGTCGATTGGTTTCGTTTTTGTTTTCTGTTTTTGTTTTCAATTTTTTTGGAAACAACAGCAGAAAACATGTTTGGTAACATGTTTTTGTTTTTAGAAAACGAAAAAGAAAACATGAATTTTCAAAATTATTAAAAACAAAAATTTCATGTTTTCATTGTTTTCGAAAACATATTTTCATTTTTAATACTATTCATAAGTAAATAAACAAAGTTTATATATTAATATAATTTCATAATAAAAATATAATATAAAATTAATTAATTTTAAAAATAAAATAATATTAAATTTTAATATAAACTATTATTTAATTATAAAATAAATTTTTTAAAATTAATATATTTATTTTAATATAAAAAAGTTGAAAACGTAAAAAGCAGTTAAATATAAATTATATTGAAATTTAATATTATAATGTTATTTAATTTAAATTTATATTATAATTTATTTAGTCTATTATATATTTTAAACAATATCATTTTTTATAATTTTATGTTAACAAGTAATATTATTGCTAAGTACTATTATATGATATCATTAATTATTATTTTACTAAACAATATTATTATTTACTATTATATTCTTTCAATTAAATTTAAAATATGTCACTACTTCTATTAAATAATTTAATATTATTAAATAAGTGAATAGCTAACATTAAATAGTATTATTTATATTAAGTATAATATATTTAAATAATTACATAATTTATTATAAATTATTTAGTTAAATATTTTATTTAATAATATAATATTGTTACAATTAAATCAAATGATATTATTAATATAATTTATAATTATTACTTTATATTATTATTTAATATATAAATTTAGAATTTTACTAATAGCAATTATTATCCAATAAAAAGTAATATTAAAAAATTATTTAATATTATTTTTGTTGGCTCTACCGAGAGGGGGTGTGAATCGGTTTTTCTAATTCTTTCTAATTTTCCTAGCTCTTAATGCACAATCCAAGCAAAATAAACAATGATGAAATAAATGCAGTAAATAAGAGTAAGGGAAAGAGAAGCAAACACAAGTTTATAGAGGTTCGGCCAATCTCTTGCCTACGTCCTCTCTCCTTGAACTCCTTGTCAAGGTTTTGATTCACCTCTTCCTTGAGAATCCTTACAAACCACTTGAAGGTGTGGCAAGACCTCTTACAATCTTTTTGGAGACTTTGAAATCTCCTTCTAAGCCTCTACCCTTGTATTGCTACCCAACACTCTACAATATCAGACCTTACGAGGATAGCTCACCCCTTGAATAACAAGAATTTCAGTAAATGGGTGAAGAACACAGATGAGTCTCACAAAATGGAGTAACACAATGAATAATTTCAGATTTGAATTTCTCTCTTGAAGCTTGAGGATTTTTCAGTGCTTGTTCTACCTCCAAACTTCATAAATGCCTCTATTTATAACCCACCAAACGAATGGAACAGTTGGTGAAGCATTTAATGCATTTCTTCCCGTTGAAACCCTCAAAAACTAGCCGTTGGTGTCAGGACCCATGCAAAGGGATCGATCCCTTTACCAAACGGATCGATCCCTTTTTTTCCAGTAGGCATTCCAACCTGTTCCAGGAAGCCTGTCCAACTTACTGCCAAAATGGGATCGATCCTTTTACAGAAGGGATCGATCCCTTTTAACCAGAATGCCTTCCTACACGTCTTTAACTGCAATTTGAGATAGTTTATGGTTTTTTGTGATTTTAAGTCAGTTCAAAAACTTCTACCACTTTTCTTAAGAGTATTTACTGACTTTTTCAGTTGAAATCACACTCCAAAACTTGTTTTAAATATTTTCTATCATAGAGTTCATTCAAAGCAAATTTACTTAGAGAAAAATCATTTTTAAGCTTACTTGAATTTTGTCATTTCAAAATACTTGTCAATTTAAAGCTAACAATTTTTAATTGAATTATTTTATTTAATATTATATTTATTTATAATATTATTTAAATTACATTAAATTATTATATGATTAAATGAAAAAATTTAATATTAGTATTAAATAGAATTAAATAATATTATTTAATAATATGTACATATTATTATTTAATAAATCTATTTTTTATTTAATTTTTAAATTTTATTTTGTGAATTGAATTATTATATTTAAATCAAATTAAGTATTTGTTTCCAAAACATAACAGTATTAATCAAACATATTTACTATTTTTAGAATTTAAAACAAAACAAAGACAAAAACAAAATTTTCAAAAACAGGAAATAGAAAACAGAAAACAATCCCAAACAACCCCTAAACTTTTATTGAATTTAAATTTATAGAAAACTTGAATGTTTCAATGAAAAATTTTAATGAACTAAACTAAAGACCTAAAACAAAATTTATGAGCCTAAAATTAGGAATCATAACTTGGGAAAGATGAAAACAATGCAGTAATAATGGAAGATAAGGCTGTTGTCACCAGCCTTCTTCACGCCTAAATTAGGCAAAACCATAAAGAAGTAAATGCAGTAAAATGTTGGACAAGCTCCTGTCACTAGCTTCCTCCACACTCTTTTTTTTTTCATCCAACAACTTACTCTTTTCTATAAGTTAGGGTTGCTTCCATGGGCTTGCATCAAGAAAGGCTTACTTTTAGGTTGGATTTTAATGTGTTTTAGGGCTTATGGGTTTTTGTATTTAAGATGGGCTTAAACAATACTTGGGCTTTATGTGAGGATGGGGTAGGTTTTAAATGGATTATAATGGAGTATAGGTTAAAGATTTTAGGGGTTATGGTAATTTTAAGGTTTAAAATAGGGTTTGGGGGAAAAAGGTTTAAAGGCTTTTAAAGGGTTTAAGTTTTCCTATGGGTTGGAAGAGGTTTAAGGTAAAAAAATATTTTTAGGGTTAGTGTTTAGGGTAGAGGTAAAGTGGGTGATTAAGGTTTAAAGAAAATTTTAAGGAAAATTTGGGGTTTAATTAAGGTTTGGGGTTTGGCATAGTAGGAATAGGGTTTAGGGTTTGGAAAATAGGTAAGTTTAGGGATTTTAGGGGTGAGGTTAGGGTTTAAACACCAAATCCAACCATTTGTCCTTGACTTTCTTGCCACGTTCTCGATTTCCTCATTATCCTTGAATTTCCTACATATGAAGACAATTTAATTAAATTAAAAAGAAATTACATTAAAATTTCAAAAATTAAGCAAAATTGATGCAATAAAATACTTTAAAAAGTGTATATTTTAGAGACTTATCAAAAACATGTCAGAAAATCTCTGACCACATGAATCTCGAGTAACTCCGGACACTTTGTTTCTATGTCCTCTACATGGGCAATAAACCCTTCAATATCAAACACAATCTATCATACTTCAGTTTCAAACAATTCTTAGCAAAAACATATATATTTCATTACTTAGTAGAAAACTTTACAGTACAGCTATCGGGAGAGGAGAAGGTTACAAACATAGTATAGTAGTCCAAACTAACATGATTAGCAGCTAACCAGTCCATGCCTAAGATCACATCAAAATCATATATATTGAGCAAAATTAGATCTGCTATTGTTTCTTTCTCTTCTACCCATAGCTTAAAGTTTTGGTTTACTACATCGATCGTCTGAGATTCCCTAAAGGGTATATTAATCTGTAACAGATGTCCTAAGGGTTCAGGCTCTACAGGAATCTTAGTAGCAAGCATCGGAGATAAAAAAGAATGCACAGAGCCCAGATCAAACAATGCAAGTGCATCCATATCAAAAACAGAAATCTTAACCTCAATAACCTCAGAAGAAGTATCAGCAGTCTATTTATCTATGGCATACCTGACCTTGAGTCACAGCCTTCTTCCCTTTTTCTGTGGTCGTGGCTCCTCTCGAAGGTGATGTTGCCTTCTCTAGCTCTTTAACTACTACTGCTATTGCCACTTTACTATTTGAGCAATCCTTAACCAAATGCCCAGTCTGTTCACGGTAAACACATGCTCCCGTGACCTAATAGCAAGGTCTGGTACCATGTGACTAACCGTAGTACTCACATCTAGTCGTAGTACCCTTCTATATACTTGTGGAGCTGTCGGTGGCTGTGGACTTAGCTACTCTATCCCTTGAAGTCTTGCCCTTAGTGGTCTTAGCTTTTTTTGCCATCCTCTTATCAGCTGCAGACTTATCATCAAAACTATGCTTGGCCTTTTCCTAATGGGCGCCAAACTCTACCTGTGGAACTCATAATCTTGCTCACAAAACTATGCTCGGCAGAGGCCTCATTATAAGTGAAAATATCAAACGAAGCTAGTCTCACTCTGAGAAGGCCTTAGACCTGCCATAAACTTTTGGATCTTATGCTTTTTCACTTATAACTGTCTTTGGGTTGAAACAGCTTAGTGCTATAAACTTGGACTCATACTAGTCTACCGACTGACTTCCTTGTGTCAAACCTAGAAACTCAGCTTGTAATCTCTTTTGTGCCATACAAGAATATGTTGTCTGTTAAAGGCCTCCAAAAATACCTCCCATGTAACCATTGGTTGTCTGGCCCACAAAATAGTTGTGGTGGATTTCCACCAATGCTTTGCCTTATCTGTCAATAGAAACATAGCCAAGCCCACTTTCTCTGTCTCTGTGCATCTCTTATAGGCAAATAACTTCTTGATAGTGTTCACTCAGTTCTTCGCTATCATAGGGCCTTTCTCACCTTTAAACTTAAGCGAATCCAACTTCTTGAACTATGAGTAGATTAATATCACAAACATCACTGGATCCTCCCTAAGCTGCACAAGGGCCTGCTATATTGGTGGATCCCGAGGTTGAGGCTATGGTGGAGGTTATACAGGCTGTGGCTGTGGCATAGGAGGAGCATTAGCTTGCGAAGGAAGAGGTTGTGCCACTGGTGGTGCTTGTGCTTCATTTGTGGCATTATGATTAAAACTTGCCACAAACTATGTAAACATAGTGATCATCGTCTCAAAACTCCTCTCAAGTCAAGATATCAAAAAGTTAGGACTCTCTAGCTGAGGAAGAAAATGAGGTTCCAAAGATGGCTCTGCCCATTTCTGTCTTGTATTCTTTCTTCTATTACTCATTCTATCACTAACAAACAAAAATGAATAGTTTTAGTACAACTTTAAACAATTATACATAATATATATTCAGACAACCATAGTACTATAGGGATGTAAACTATTCCTAATCTAATGACACTAATAAACATCATACCAACTCAGCTCTGATACAACTTTCCTATAATGTTTCGATTTCCTAAAATTGAGGGTAACTTTTTTTTTTTCAATTCAATTAGTTAGGCTATATGCAAAGTCACCATTTCACTGTCTTTATCACTCAATTAATTTCATTTTTCGCATTTACATTCCGGTTTCATACAATCGTTACTCATCTAAATTTTATCAAAGATATTTGATATTGCTTTTCAAGTATAACAGAATGAGCAACTTCAAATTCTGATATCATATATATATCATACAGAACAAAGTATTAAATTATAGACCATTCTTATTTTATAGACCATAATTGACATCTAGTACATTCAATTTAGTTTACATTCCCTGAACAAAATATACGTACAAAATAGTACTACATATGAGGTTTGAACATATAAAAGTAAAACAATATACCTTTACGGTGAAAAGATAACCATCCAAGCAATACAGTCCAAAATCCAATGGCCTCCCAAAACCAGAAATATGGAAGTTATTGCAAATAATCTAGAAGAGGAAATAAAAGGGGTGAGCTTACGCCCATTAATAAATATATATATATAAGAGTAAATACTATGCAAACTACAAGTATCCTAAACGTGCTCCTATAATGACAGTCACTATTTGTAACAATAGTTGGGGGATTCAATAGGGATAGATACTATAATTGGTTAGGGTTATTGAGTTGAGTACAAAAGGATGCTTTAAAGCACTTTACTTATCCTAGTCCTTAAATTCGACTATAGGGTTCTACCAAAATTTCTCAAAAAAGGGATTCATGCATATTAACTCATAGTCAAAACATGTCAATACTTCAGTAACAATACTATACAGTTAAACCATTAGTTCAGATCTTTTACAATTTATACTTGATAAACTGAATATATATATATATATATATATATTCAGTAAACAATTCGATTCAGTAAGTAAAACAATATCATCAATACAATTATTTCCAAATTATATTTTAGTTTAATCGATCAGACAATTTAGTGAAACAGTTCAGTGGAGACAAGGCAACACCCAATGGAATCATGCGATTTTAATATCCCAAGAAGGTAATAAACAGTAAGACATATGGTCATAGTCAACAAAGTCCACAAAGTATACTGATCAGGTGACAGCTGTGGGTACTAGTGATGTGATCAAGATCAAACAACAAACATTATAGTTCAGACAATACGACATGATTACCCGGAGGAAACTACAGGGAGCCAACAATCTTAAAACAATCTCAAAACAATCTCAAACAATCTATAAAATAGTTGGAATCATTTCATGATAAACAATGTTCATTCAAAACAAATTTTCAATCAGTCCACAAATCAATTAAAACACTTAACAATTTCATTCAATCCAATTTCATTGAAAACATTGAAATTCAGTAAAGGCAATTGCAGTATATAAACCGTAGCCCTAATATTATGGTTTTAAGTGAAAGTATAATGTGGACCCCACTTTAATTTTATGGTTTTGATGGATTCAAGACTGATAATACAGTGTACAGTGGGTGAAATAAATATAATATGATGATTTTGAGGTATAAAAATAATTTTTATATTATTTTGTATTATTTTGTGAAAGGTGGAAAACAAATTAGAAAATGATGGTTACGTCCCGAGGGCATTTTCATAAATTATGCCTAAACTAAAATGAGTTGGGACGAAGTAAAAATACTATGATATTCTACATGAAAAGCATAATAAGATAGTGTCAAAAGATTTATCGAATCGATAGTTTAATCAAAAAATTTCGCTGGCGGTCCATTAGGGGTAAAACCGTGATTTCTCGCAATCAATGCACCGTGCGTCAACGAGAAACCATTTAAAAACATCAAGATACATTAAATATGATTATTTTCTGATGGAATCCAAAATTTTGGAGTCCAATTACATGGTTTTTATGATTACGGAAGCTTAAGGGCAAAATTGTCTGAAATTTATATAAAAAAGGGCAAAATGGTAATTTTGCCCCTATCTAGAAAGTTCAATATTATTGAGCCGGTCACTCTTCATCATCGCTAGCCCCAAGCTCCCACACCATTTTTCGAGGAAAAGAGAAAAGAAAAGAAAACAAAGAAAAACACTGGCAAAATTTCATTATTTCAACAAGATCAAAATAAGAAAATTATTCCTTTCACTCTCCTCTCTTCATCTACACCCTTAGTTCATCAAATAAGCAACAAAATAAGGAAGGAGAAAAATAGGGGGAAGGTTTCGGCCAAAGGTAAGCCCATGCATTCCTTATGGTTCCTTCAACATCTAATGTTGGATTTCTATGTTTTTCATTATGCTAAGCTTAGATCTGGCATTAATTTTGTCTAAATCCAATTAAAACATGATGAAAGGGCACCTTGGGGTTTCAGTTGGCACAAGGGCATGAGGAAATGAAAATGGTGCCAAAAAGCAAAAGGAACTTAGATAAACAACTTGGCAACCATAGTTTGAAGAAATGCCATAAGAATGCCTATAGACAACATTCAGCCATGAGGTTTTGGGCAAGTTAGGATGCTGCATTTTATGGTTTTGATATGCCAAATTAATGTAGAAACTAAGAGAAGATCATCGGTGAAATCGAATCTGAAATTAGAGCTAAAACGGAGAAGTTAAGTTTTACTACCGGTATAATTTACACTGGTTAAGCATAAGCAGTATCCAATGTGGCTGCATTTAGTGAAAGTTAGTAGCTCAAAAATAAAGGGAAAATTAATGAAAAATTTTGATGAAATTGTTTTGGAGCCAGGAGCATTGGATTTCGTGTGGTGCTACCAAAAGAGTCAGTAATACAAGACAGGTAAGAGATGAGTGTGTAAGCCGTAAGGATATATCAAATGCATGATTGTGATGAGAATGATTTTATGAAATTATTGGGTGTTGAATTGCCTTTAAAATCATGCAAATCTGTGGTATTATGGCTGTAGTGAAAACTGTGTTTAAGTGCAGGAGTTTAGGAAATCGCAACTGTTATGCTGACGAAAATTTCTCAAAAATCTTTGAAAATATCATAAAATATTTTAAGTGATAAATTGAGTGGAATTTTGTATTTTGGAATTTATTTCCAATATTTCCATAAATTGTTATTTTACCAAAAAATATTATTTAAATATTCATGTAATTAAATTTTATTAAAGTGAGATTACCGATATGTTCTTAAAAATATATTACAGTAAATTAGAACGTTTATAAATATTCTCACTGAAGCATGAATATTTTATTGACTGTTTTCACTGTATTGTTAAATATGAATTTAAATACCTTTTGGAATTTTATTAAATTTAATGATATTTGTTTAAATTCCTTAAAGGTATTTTCTACTGTAAATAAAATGATTTTCAGACTTTTAGGCCCCATTATCATGCTCACTATTACTGTACTGTTACTGTGGCTGATTGACCTGCCAAGTCATCAGCAGTCCTAGGGTCACCTGGCAAGTGTACTCTGCGAACACCCTATAGACTATGGCCATAGATCTTACTGTATACTATTACTGTTTCCCTTCGAGGATAATTATAACATGATTTATTTAGGGTGTTGCCTAGTCTCAACCTACTGTTAAATGATTACTGAACTGTGATTTACTGATTACTGTTTATTGAACTGTACTGAAATATACTATATTTTGAATTGAAAATATTTATGACATTATTACTAGTTTTGAAATAATTACTGAACTGCTATTGTGATGTGAAATCTAAATGTTTACTGCACTGAACTGTTTCTTCACTGTTTACTAAAGTGCTTTATCGAACTGTTACCGAATCAATTTATATACTGTTACCACCATTCAATTTCAACTATTTACTGTACCGGTTTATTACTGTCACTGTCACGTGTTTTTAAAATGTTACTGAAGTGATTTAATTAAATGGTTTATTTACCATTTATTTATTGAAAACTTATTTAAATTGTTTTATAACAACAGTTTATCGATTACTCCTTATAGTCGCTCTGGGTTTCTGGGATAAGACAGGTATTTCAAAATACCTTCCATGCTCTCTCTGGATTTTTTGGCCAACTATAGTATCCTTCCGATTACTGTGCCGAGTGAATCGTTAGGAAAATAAATATTTTCTAGCATATAGTTTTCGTTATATCAGTCTTGCATACAACTCTTTTACTAGCACGTTTCCCTCACCCATTTACTTTCCACTCTACAGGATACTATATTTGGATAAGTGACATACCATCCCAAGATTATCGGCTACGATTTCGGTTATCTGAGATTGCATATTGTCGATCTTAGAGGTATTTTTATTTTCTTTTATATATTCAGATTTATTGTACAGTACTACTTAAATTGTAAAGTAGATACATGGAATGTACAGTGTTAAGGAATTTTATTAAATGTCATATTTCGGTTTTGTAAATTAATTAAGGTTTATTGTTATCACTGTTACTGTTTAAGTGATTATGGCATCGCAGATGACCCAACCGTCAATTATGTGTAAAAATGTGTGAATTATTGTATATTTGGACTGTTACAGTGGGTTTAGTACTTGAAAGATGACAAGTGCTTGGGTAGCAAGGGGTGTTTCAAGTATTGTTGGATGGACATTTGTCTCAATTAGAGGAGCTGTGTGCCACTGTGAAGACAAAGACTCCAATATTTTAGCATAATGCGCCATGCTAGCTACCAAAGCTTGATTTTGGGCAAATAGCTAGTTGTATTACTCAAGGATGCTATTTGAGATGGTGTTGGATTTTCTAATAGCCTTATTAGATCGAAACTTAATGGAAGCATATGGTTGTTGTGGATGGAGTACCAAAAGGTTGTGGTATTGTAGCGGTGGTGGCCTTATTACGGGTAAGGGAGTTGTGGATAACAGGAGCAATTACTCCTAATATGGAGAATAGATTCCCTAGCCAAAAGGGTGGGGCATCAGTGAAGAGGGTTGGGAAAGTGATTGCTACAGTGGAAATTGGGAGTGGCTGTGTGATAACCGAGAATTTTTCCATGTTTAGTATTAAATTACTTGAGAATTTAATTTTTATGCAAATAAATAAGCGAAAATAAATAAATAAATTTATTTGCGAGATGGGAAATTGTTGTAATTCTCGAATTTGATGAAGTGATGAAGTTGAGGAAATTATTTTGAATAATTTTCGGATATTAAGAGATCCAAATATTATAAGATGAAAATGAGTATATTTATTTTGGATAATAAGAAATCCAAAATTTAAGAAATAAAAATGTGTATATATATATTGTAAATACAATATATATTGTATTAGTATAATTATATAAATAAATATAATTATAAAAAAAAAGAAGAAGAAAAGGCGGGAATCGATACAACCTGATTCCCTGCCGTGTTTCTCCTCTGTTTCAAAACAGAGGAGAAAACGAAGACAAAGCCGACCCCCGACCGAGCGAGAGCGGAGGAAAGGAAGGAGAGAGGCCTCACCAGCGAGACGAGGGGCAAGAGGAGAAGTGTCCGGCGACGACCCGAAGCGAAAAAAGAGAAGAAAATCGGGGGAAACTGAGAGGAAAAAGAGAAAAGAAGAAACGGCGGTGTCGGCCGATCCGGTCACCGCCACTGCCTTCTCATTGTCGGCGAAGGTGAACCAAAGGGAGAGGAGTCATCGACAATGGAAGAGAGACGAAAAAGAGGGAGAAAAAGAGAAGAAGGAGGCCGAACCTTCCGTCACCAGATCCAGCGTCGTCGCCGTCGATCTGGAGAAATGAAGGGCGGATCCAGTCTCGCGACCATCTTCACCAGCTGAGGAAGGGCTGAACCGGTGAAGGACCGACCGCCGGAGGTTGAACCGGCGGTGAGTGCCGAACCGATCTGAACATGTCTGAACCGGTTCAGACCAGGAAAAAGAAAAAAAAAGAGAGAAAAAAAAAGAAGGAAAGGAAAAAGGAAGAGAAGAAAAAGAAAGAAAAGAAAAGAAAAGAAAGGAAAAAGAAAGAGAAGAAAAAGAAAGAAAGGAAAGAGAAGGAGAAGAAAGAAGAAAGAGAAGAAAAGGAAGGAAAGAAAAGAAAAGAATTGGTAAGGAAAAACAATAAATTGATTGATATTTATTGAATAAGTTTATTAATATATATTTATGTAAGTGCAATTGGTGTTGTTGAAATTGTAGAGGAGGTGATAGAGACGTGATTCGATGTTCGACGAAGCTTGGAGCTCGTCAAGGCGCTAACTTTCAGCGTCAAGTAAGATACTTCTATAAAGCAGTGGTAGTGTTATATTGTATGTTTTGGAATTTCGATCCTAATGATAATGATTATTGAAATGATTTTTAAATACTAAAAGGACCTACAATTGGTGATAGGGTTTTTATTAAGAGATAAATAAATGGTGAGAACCAACGGCTATGTGGTTATAAATTATATTTCCTTGCAGGACGTTTTGATAAAATTAAGCCATTATGTTGCTGAATTTTTATGTAAACGTTTGAGGAAAAAGATTTAAGTTTCTCACATAAATGGAATCTTGGAAATAATTATTGAAAAATAAACATTGAAAGGACTTTATTGTATTACCGAAAAAGTTGCTATTGAAATCGAGGAGAAAATAGATCGTTGAGCACGATAACGTGATGAATTATATGGTTTAAGCCTTATAGAATCGATAAATCAAGTCATCTTAATATCATAAATGGTTATCAAGTTGAGATTAAGGTGGAATAATCTATTGGGCGGATCACGGGTAAAAGTGACAATGATTATACGATATAAGTTAAAAGAGAAAATCGAAGTTGTAATTTAGATGGTCGAAGGACTGAATTGCAGAATTATCAATTGAGTGATTATTTTAGAATTGATAGATTCAAATAAATGGGCATCACACATGTGATTATACGGATTTGATTATAACCTTGGAATAGGTCTCGAAAAATATTCTCTCACATTTGAGTGACTTGGAGAAATTTGGAGTACATGATGAATGGTCCGTCTTAGTGGTATGATTGAGACGATGATAATAAGAAAGTAGATCGTGACGTCGTATGGACATTTGATAGAACACACGTCTACATAAAAATATACTTGTACATATCGATATTAAATAGACATGAACTGGGATTTTGGCAATAACATGGATAGTCGCAAGGCGACTTAAATGATTGAAACACTGTTGATAGTGGAAATTGGCAAATTCTTTTAAGTGGGTAAATTGCCAACCAAAAATTGAACTGATGTTGCCTTATAGATAATTCTAGCATGGTATTACATTATACAAGCCATATAAAAAAATTTAGTTGAAGATTGTGATATGGTTTTGTGATAGTGAATGAAATTAAACCTTAAGTTGAGAATTATGAACGTGTGCCAATAGGTTAAACCATAGATGGATTTGATAAGTGAATATCGATCTTGTGGTTTTGTTACCCTCGATGTCGACTCTGAATTAGATATCGAATGATGATATTGGTATTGCAAAATTTCAGTACCTTGAAGGCTATATAGAAACATGGTATTTAAATACTCATAAATACTAAGAGGATTTATACTAATGATTTGGTACTAGTACCGACAATGAAATATACAAATGATTGTCATAGTCGATAATTATCAAAAAAGGATATTGAATACTGAATGGTTTGAATACCAAGTGATCTTATTATTGAATAATTGGAGTACTGAACAATTTGAAGACTGAATGAAATGAATATTGAATTTATTTGAATATTGATTTACTGATTTGATAGAAAGAAAGTTTTGAAATCGAATGATTGATGGTGATAAATTTAAATGAATTGCCTCACTGTATTAGATGAACATATGGCTTATATTGGCATTTGAAAATACCACCGAAGTTACATATTGAAATGGTTTTATAGCATCGCCTTTAAGCATGCCTTGTTACAACTTGTGATGTTATAATAACATTTATATGAATGCTAAAAAGTATAGAATATTCTTAAAAAGAAAGTATATGGTATATACATACTTTTATATATGAATCATCTTAAAGAATTGTACCATATGCCTTACATGATTTTTGACATGAAAAGTTAAAGATTTAAATGTTTTATGAGACTATAGGCACCTTAAAAGATTTAAACTCAATAAAGCATAGTGGAAACCGCCTAATTGGAGATTACTCATTAGGCATAGATGCTTGTCCGACAATAGTCGTAGACAGGTCTCAGTCACGCCTGATCAGTGGGGCTGAGAGAGATGAGGTATATGGCCATAGATAGCACCCTAGTTGGTTTCTAGGGGACGACAACATGATTTTCACTGCTAGCTACAGTGATTTAAGTCTTTATTGATAGAGTGATAGGGATCTAGCCTAGTCTCTAACCGATATGATATGAAGTCTAGAGTATGATTTTATTGATATGAAGTCTAGAGTATGATTTTATTGATATGAACTCTAGACTTGACATGATTTATACAGTACATGGGACATGTTTGAAATGAAATATATTTTTAAACAGTACATGTTTTAAACATGTTTTAAAAGTACATGTGATATGATTTCGACACTTATATGATTTATATATGATTTTGTGTCGAACTTGAAATGATATGCGGTCTAGAGTATAGATTGATTTGATATGAACTCTAGACCTGATATGACTTATAGTATATGAAAAATTTTTAAAACCGCACATGTTTTAGACATGCTCTGAAAACGAATACATGAATTGAAATTGAACATGTTCCTATCATGCCTTAAAAGTAAATATGAAATGAATTGAAAACTTATATGTTTGAGCATGTTCTAAAAGCATATATGATACAATTTGAAATGATAGCGGTTTATACAATAAAGTTACATAAACTTCCTACTAAATCATGACAGAATAGTATGCTTTTTTACAGAAGATATGTCATGACCTTATATGATACAAAAACATGAAAAGTATATGAAGAGTATCACGACTTGGTGGTAACGATATTTCATCTACATGATGTTATGATATGATATGATACATGAACATAGAATATGCATGAAGAGAATTATGACTTCGTACCACCGTGATCATGATCCTCCATATGGAAAGTGATATGAGATGATAGAATACAGAAGTATGATTGTGAAACGAAAAGTGATTGATACAATATCTCAATTGGACATGATGTACTATAAGATTGATGAAATATGGACTAATAGTATATGATATTCAAATTGGACACGACATATTGTTGTGAGATGACTTGATAGGATATCTCAATTAAACATGATACACGATGCATTGTTGTGCGATGCATCGTGGTATAAGGATAAAAAGATTGAAAATGATTATTGATTTATTTAGAAGTCTGAGTGATAGACAGATGATAGGAATTGAGATAATGAAATGTTATCGATGAAAAAGGTGAACTGTAATTGCAAACTTGCAGGTTTTATGCATTGTGGTTTAAGACAGTATAATTCTACTCTTGCATTTATATTAGTATCTTACTGAGCCGTGGTTTTGCTCACCACACTAAATTTCATCTCTTTTCATATTATTGAACTTACAATCTGCTATGAGAGCTTTTAAGTGGGCCTTCGAAGATAGTATACAGGTTTGGCACTGGCCATTATCCTGCGAATCCACTTCAATACTTTGAGGTATATATTTTTGTAAATCTCTTGTTTACATGTACAAACTTTAATTAATACACAGTACGTACGTTATCTAGTGAGTCGGGATGTAACTTAGAAGTGTGATAAAGTATTGTATAGAGAATCAGTGAAATTAGAGTAGTAACTACACTGATACCAAATACAAACCTTAAAATGAAAAAGAGAAATTTAGTCCATAAATTTGTAGACTAAGAAAAGTATAAGTATTAAGTAAAAGTCGCGACCTTCAAGTCGTGACAGATTTAATGGTATCAGAGCACTGTTTGTCTAGTACGTGTCAGTGTAGTTGAGACCATGATAGTGTTACATCTCATGTACTGTGTAGTGTCTACATGTAAACTTGTTGATTTTCGATCTATACCAAGATTGGTCAGCTATTGGTATGGGTGATACCAGTCGATGGCCTATTGAAACAGGCTGGGCTTTGACATAAAGGATGCCGATCGATGGCCTATTGAAACGGATTGGAAACCGTTAATGAATGGTATCGATACGGTATAAAAGAATTGTGTATCACCTTAAAGGAATAAGATATTAAGTGATCGAGAATGAGTGATCGAGGCACTTTATATTTTTGAAGATAATGGAATGATCGTATAGGATATGATCGATATGTAAATTGAGAAGGATTGAAAGAGGTAAAAGAATCACCAATGGAAATGTCCTAACATAGTCGGCCTAAGATGGGTCATATGATGATATGGAACTTGAATTATAAAATGAACTCAATCTAAGGGTTTTGTTTTATAAAGTAACCAAACTTGTGGTATTACGCCAATGAAAATGATTGAACAAAAGTATATGGCTTGATTGAAAGCACAATCCCACCATAGTTATAAGGACTATTGGGAATTGAAAATTATGATTTCAAATTATAAGGGAACACGAATATGAAGCAGTTCTCGAATTTAAGACTGAAAGTGATTTCACTTGGTTATCACATGATTATGGTTAGATGTAAGATCGAGTCAAACTCGACAGATGAAATATTATGATACTCAAAAGAGTAAATAGATGAATTATATGATTTACTACCAACTATGTAAATGAAAAAAAATGAAATGATATATATATATATATACAGACACCTCGAAATGGTGAAATTGTATGGATAACATGATGACAAAATTGATGATTTTATTAGACACTTATGGAGTCTAAATTAAGAAAAGATTTCATGTTCAGGTATATTTTAAAACCTAAGTGATATCGAGTATACCAAAGGCATAGGAGATGTAATAAGAATACTACATGAAAAGAGATATAGAGAGAAAATGATTAATAAATGTTGCATTTATGGTAAGAGATGATTAACAGTAAAGTCTGCAATGAGGTACAGCCTTGATGAAATAAATGTGAACATGAGTATTGGGGATAACAATGAAGAGTCTAGAAGAGATATGATGATATGGAAGTGATTATAGATTGGTTGATCAAATTGAATCACCTTTCCATTATCAGGCTCCTAAATTTTTTCTAGTGCCATAGTCGAAATATAATTATGAAACTGTGAGAAGGTATGAGAAGTTCCAGTGAGCGTTATATGTGATGGAATCTCTGATTTACCGTATGCTTATAGAAAATAGCAAAGGCTTTGGGATTCCAAATTTACAGATAACACCACTCCATACTGATATGAAAATTCGAGTGTAATATGAGAATGCTTAAAGATATATTGAGAGTCGGTGCACTGAATTTAAAAGCTACTAGGACAATTACATACTACTGATTAAATTGTTTAAATGATAGCTACCAAAATATATCGACTTGGCACCAAATGAGAAAAATGGATGATGAACAATATGAATTAGCTATTATGTGAAAAGAGGTGGAAATTGATAAATCCCAAATTGATAAGAATTTGGAGGGAGTGTAAATATATGATGAAAAATGATCGGTAGTGATCTAAAAGTGAATCTGATTTTGAAAGTATGCCGGTAGCATTATTTAAAAGATGATTGAAAGGACAAGAAAGATAAGAGTACAGGATGGTACCACCTTTTAATTTAAGTTCAATTCGGAGGACCGAATTTCTTACGGTGGGGAGGATGTGATAACCGAGAATTTTTCCATGTTTAGTATTAAATTACTCGAGAATTTAATTTTTATGCAAATAAATAAGCGAAAATAAATAAAGAAATTTATTTGCGAGATGGGAAAATTGTTGGAATTCCCGAATTTGATGAAGTGATGAAGTTGAGGAAATTATTTTGAATAATTTTCGGATATTAAGAGATCCAAATATTATAAGATGAAAATGAGTATATTTATTTTGAATAATAAGAAATCCAAAATTTAAGAAATAAATATGTGTATATATATATTGTAAATACAATATATATTGTATTAGTATAATTATATAAATAAATATAATTATAAAAAAAAGAAAAAAGAAAAGGCGGGAATCGAGACAACCTGATTCCCTACTTTGTTTCTCCTCTGTTTCAAAACAGAGGAGAAAACGAAGACAAAAGGGGGGAAGCTGGCCCCCGACCGAGCGAGAGAGGAGGAAGGGAAGGAGAGAGGCATCATCGACGAGACAAGGGGAAGAGGAGAAGCGTCCGGCGACGACCTGAAACGAAAAAAGAGAAGAAAATCGGGGGAAACCGAGAGGAAAAAGAGAAAAGAGGAAACGGTGGTGTCGGCCGATCCGGTCACCGCCACTGCCTTCTCATCGTCAGCGAAGGCGAATCAAAGGGAGAGAAGTTGCCGGCGGTGGAAGAGAAGACGAAAAAGAGAGAGAAAAAGAGAAGAAGGAGGTCAAACCTTCCGCCACCAGATTCGGCGCCTTCACCGTCGATATGGAGAAATGGAGGGCGGATCCAGTCTCACGACCATCTTCGCCAGCTGAGGAAGGGCTGAACCGGTGAGTGCCGAACCGATCTGAACCGATCCGAACTGATTCAAACCAGGAAAAAAAAGAGAGAAAAAAAAAAGAGAAGGAAAGGAAAAAGGAAGAGAAGAAAAAGAAAGAAAAGAAAAGAAAAGAAAGAGACGAAAAAGAAAGAAAGGAAAGAGAAGGAGAAGAAAGAAGAAAGAGAAGAAAAGGAAGGAAAGAAAAGAAAAGAATTGGTAAGGAAAAACAATAAATTGATTGATAGTTATTGAATAAGTTTATTAATATATATTTATGTAAGTGCAATTGGTGTTGTTGAAATTGTAGCGGAGGTGACAAAGACGTGATTTGGTGTTCGACGAAACTTGCAGCTCGTCAAGGTGCTAAGTTTCAGCTTCATGTAAGATACTTTTATAAAGTAGTGGTAGTGTTATATTGTATGTTTTGGAATTTTGATCCTGATGATAATGATTATTGAAATGATTTTTAAATACTAAGAGGACCTACAATTGGTGGTAGGGGTTTCAGTAAGAGATAAATAAATGGTGAGAATCAACGGCTGTGTGGTTATTGATAAAATTAAGCCGTTATGTTGCTGAAATTTTTATGAAAACGTTTGAGGAAAAAGATTTAAGTTTCTCACATAAATGGAATCTTGAAAATAATTATTGAAAAATAAACATTGAAAGGACTTTATTGTATTACCGAAAAAGTTGATATTGAAATCGAGGAGAAGATAGATCGTTGAGCACGATAACGTGATGAATTATATGGTTTAAGCCTTATAGAATCAATAAATCAAGTCATCTTAATATCATAAATGGTTATCAATTTGAGATTAAGGTGGAATTATCTATTGGGCGGATCACGGGTAAAAGTGACAATGATTATACGATATAACTTAAAAGAGAAAATCGAAGTTGTAATTTAGATGGTCGAGGACTGAATTGCAGAATTATCAATTGAGTGATGATTTCAGAATTGATAGATTCAAATAAATGGGCGTCACACATGTGATTATACGGATTTGAGTATAACCTTGGAATAGGTCTCGAAAAATATTCTCTCACATTAAGTGACTTGGATAAATTTGGAGTACATGATGAATGGTCCGTCTTAGTGGTATGATTGAGATGATGATAATAAGAAAGTAGATCGTGACGTCGTATGGACATTTGATAGAACACACGTCTACATAAAAATATACTTTACATATCGATATTAAATAAACATGAACTGGGATTTTGGCAATAACATGGATAGTCGCAAGACGACTTAAATGATTGAAACACTGTTGATAGTGAAAATTGGCAAATTCTTTTAAGTGGGTAAATTGCCAACCAAAAATTGAATTGATGTTGCCTTATAGATAATTTTAGCATGGTATTACATTATACAAGCCATATAAAAAAATTGAGTTGAAGATTGTGATATGGTTTTGTGATAGTGAATGAAATTGAACCTTAAGTTGAGAATTATGAACGTGTGCCAATAGGTTAAACCATAGATGGATTTGATAAGTGAATATCGATCTTGTGGTTTTGTTACCCTCGATGTCGACTCTGAATTAGTTATCGAATGATGATATTGGTATTACAAAATTTCAGTACCTTGAAGGCTATATAGAAACATGGTATTTAAATACTCATAAATACTAAGAGGATTTATACTAATGATGTGGTACTAGTACCGATAATAAAATATACAAATGATTGTTATAGTCGATAATTATCGAAAAAGGATATTGAATACTGAATGGTTTGAATACCAAGTGATCTTATTATTGAATAATTGGAGTACTGAACAATTTGAAGACTAAATGAAATGAATATTGAATTGATTTGAATACTGATTACTGATTTGACAGAAAGAAAGTTTTGAAATCGAATGATTGATGGTGATAAATTTAAATGAATTGCTTTACTGTATTAGATGAACATATGGCTTATATTAGCATTTGAAAATATCACCGAAGTTACATACTGAAATGGTTTTATAGCATCGCCTTTAAGCATGCCTTGTTACAACTTGTGATGTTATAATAACATTTATATGAATGCTAAAAAGTATAGACTATTTTTAAAAAGAAAGTATATGGTATATACATATTTTTTATATATGAATCATCTTAAAGAATTGTGTCATATGCCTTACACGATTTTTGACATGAAAAGTTAAAGATTTAAATGTTTTATGAGACTGTAGGCACCCTAAAAGAATTAAACTCAATAAAGCATACTGAAAACTGCCTAATTGGAGATTACTCATTAGGCAGAGATGCTTGTCCGACAACAGTCATGGACAGGTCTCAGTCACGCCTGATCAGTGGGGCTGAGAGAGATGAGGTCTATGGCCATAGATAGCGCCCTAGTTGGTTTCCAGGGGACGATGACATGATTTTCACTGCTAGCTATAGTGATTTAAGTCTTTATTGATAGAGTGATAGGGATCTAGCCTAGTCTCTAACCGATATGACATGAAGTCTAGAGTATGATTTTATTGATAAAAACTCTAGACTTGACATGATTTATACAGTACATGAGATGTTTGAAATGAAATATATTTTGAAACAGTACATGTTTTAAACATGTTTTAAAAGTACATGTGATATGATTTCGACACTTATATGATTTATATATGATTTTGTGTCGAACTTGAAATGATATGCAGTCTAGAGTATAGATTGATTTGATATGAACTCTAGACCTAATATGACTTATAGTATATGAAAAATGTTTTAAAACCTCACATGTTTTAGACATGCTCTAAAAACGAATACATGAATTGAAATTGAACATGTTCCTATCATGCCTTAAAAGTAAATATGAAATGAATTGAAAACTTATATGTTTGAGCATGTTCTAAAAGCATATATGATACGATTTGAAATGATAGCGGTTTATACAGTAAAGTTACATAAACTACCTTCTAAATCATGACAGAATAGTATGCTTTTTTACATAAGATATGTCATGACCTTATATGGTACAAAAACATGAAGAGTATATGAGGAGTATCACGACTTGGTGGTAACGATATTTCATCTACATGATGTTATGATATGATATAATACATGAACATAGAATATGCACGAAGAGAATTATGACTTCGTACCACCGTGATCATGAGCCTCCATAAGGAAAGTGATATGAGATGATAGAATATAGAAGTATGATTATGAAACGAAAAGTGATTGATACGATATCTCAATTGGACATGATGTACTATGAGATTGATGAGAATATGGATTAATAATATATGATATTCAAATTGGACTCGACATATTGTTATGTGATGACTTGATAAGATATCTCAATTAAACATGATACACAATGCATTGTTGTGCAATGCATTGTGGTATAAGGATAAGAAGATTGAAAATGATTATTGATTTTTTTAGAAGTCTGAGTGATAGACAAATGACAGGAATTGAGATAATGAAATGTTATCGATGAAAAAGGTGAACTGTAATTGCAAACTTGCAGATTTTAAGCATTTCGGTTTAAGACAGTATAATTCTACTCTTGCATTTATATTAGTATCTTACTGAGTCGTGGTTTTGCTCACCCCACTAAATTTCATCTCTTTTCAAATTATTGTAGTTACAATCTGCTATGAGAGCTTTTAAGTGGGCCTTCGGAGAAGGTATACAAGTTTGGCACTGGCCATTATCCTGCAAATCCACTTCGTTACTTTGAGGTATACATTTTTGTAAATCTCTTGTTTACATGTACAAACTTTAATTAATACACAGTACGTACATTGTCTAGTGAGTCAGGATGTAACTTAGAGGTGTGATAAAGTATTGTATAGAGAATCAGTGAAATTAGAGTAGTAACTACACTGACATCGAATACAAACCTTAAAATGAAAAAGAAAAATTTAGTCCATAAATTTGTAGACTAAGAAAAGTATAAGTATTAAGTGAAAGTTGAGTCCTTCAGGTCGTGACAGGCTGTGTATTTGCTTGGTTTGGTATTTGCTAGTTGGTTTGGGTACCCAACATGGCTTCTTCTTCTTAGGTTTTCACATACGGTGCCAAAATGTTATGCCAAGAAGGTATTGGGCTTCTTCAATGGTGGATAAGCTTCTTCTGCAAAGCAAGGTCTACTGGGGTTATTTCCAGTGAAACAAACTCCGATGGTTAAATCAGTAAGGATTTTGGAAGTTTAGAAAATACGGAAAAATATCTAAACTTGACCATGGCGAATGATCTCCTTTTTTATAGGATTTTGCCATGTGTTCTCCCACGACTCATCGAATATGCGAGCATGGTAGATCATGGTTGCATATAAGGGAAAGTGGGCAGTTATGGTTGATCATGCCTAATTACACGAGAGAGTGGGTAGTTATGACACCCACTAAGCTGATGCTCCTGTTTCCTAAGAAGACCTTGGACTTGATCTTCCTTTTGAGGTTTTTGGCCCATTAGGTTGAGAAGTACTTGGGCTCCTCATCCGCTGCTCTTGGGCTAGCTATGTCTGGGTTCATTAGCTCTTAGGCTAGCTTTGTCTAGCTGAACAAATAGGTACTAACACTTATCAAATTCCTTGAACCGTCTTACTAAAAACTATTACTCACCTGGCTAAATTTTTTGTGCAGTACATCCTTGGATTGAAGAAGCCACAAGAGTGTGCTGACCTCATTGCATATTTAAATGAATCTACAGCACTCTAAATGGGCTTCCTACACTTGGTTAACAATTCCATTTTCCAATCATTCAACGTTGTTTCTAGCTCAGCCATGCTCTTTGTACCTTTAAGAAGAGGTTACCATCGCCAGCAAATGTAAGGCATGTTCATTAGATTGCCGAATTTTTGTTGAATACTAGCATGCAAACAATAATTTTTGCAGACAGTTAACCAGATTACACTACCCTCATTTTGTGTATTTGATTGAATATAAGTCATTAGGGTTGAGGTGTAGTGTGTAGACTATAGACAAGATCAATGCTATTGGTTATCAAACAAGGGTTGCCATTCTTGATGGAATAATGATGATGGACGGGACAACAGTTTTTTGAGGGTTTTTTGAAAGCTATCGACATGAGACATAGCTCTTAGCATATGTAAGAAGATGCAAATTACTTAAAATTCAAATGGAGTTACATACTCTTTATATCACTGACTCCTCACTCTATTATACCCCTTGTTCTTGAGATGGCTCGTACGTGCAAGAACGCTCCTACAACTAATTGAGCGACTTCAACCAAGTGCACATCCAACCATCCACTCACAAAAAAGTATTATTCCTGCCCAATGAAAAAGAATGACCAAGAAAATTATGCTACCTGACCTTCTCATGATCCAATCGTGTTTAAGCCAGGCACAAGTATTAAAGGACTATGACTATGTTCGAGCTCGACCCGATTCGAACATTCGAGCTTGATTTTTAACTCAAGTTCAGCCAGATCTCGATTTTATAATACACATTCCTTTTTAAGCTTCTACTTTCAGTCTTATTTGATGAGAATGATTCACGTGGATTTCTTTGATAAAAGCTTAAACGCAAACTGGGTCTTCAATACTTCATTTTGGTTACAGATACGTACACCTGAATTGTCCATCCGATGAAAGAAAAATTTCAGACAGAAATTACTAAAATTTGACCATCGACTTCAATGGCTCATGTACCAAACCGAAAAAGTGAGTTAAATTTCAGCTTATTTGCCAACGATAGTATTAAAAAGACTGAATGACAGCATTCTGCTTAAACAACAGACACCCTACTACTAGTTCAACCATGTTAACATCTGACACTTTAGTTTGCAGCACAATATTCAATCTGGTTTGGACCTTAGTTAAATCAGAATCATTAATTCATTGTTTTAATCATGTTAGTCGCAGCACGTTGGACAAGCCGCTTTAATTAAGAATGCACTGTTTTAAAGATTCACATGACCTGAATATAAGCAAGGGATTAAAGAACGTACAATTGAAATTCAATCAGAATTCATGTTTAATTTTAGAACCAAGCTTATGTTTCAAATAACAAAATCCCAACTTGAATTTTTATCAAACCTCAATTTCTAAGCCCAAATCCATTAAATGACCTTGATACTTTCATCCAAAGCCCAATAAAAAAACCAAACCGAAGTTCAAATTTGATTAATCCGTCTAGCCCATGATCAGGTCTACTACCATCACAACTAAATTCTACTACCCACTGTTTTCACTTGATTCATTTCTCAACATCCATATCCATTCCACCTCCAGCCAGAGACCATATATCATTACACATTTGTTTATCGGCATTATTATAAAAAAACACAAGGTAGAAATTATCAACATAAAAACTCCATCCTTGCTACTGCAAGTTGTTTCAACAAAATTAAAAAAAAAAAGAGTGCAGATATTTAAAGCCGAGGCCATGGAATTTGTCAGCTAATTCATCGTGGCTTTCAACAAGCTGATTCAAGATTGTAGCTGTGCTGGCCTACGAAGTCCTGGGATCTGCAACATAATTCAACAATAAATACAGGTATCCAACAAGGTAATGCAGCCTAAAGTATTCTACTACATATTATTAGAGAAGAACACTGTTGATTCATCACCCTTCTTCGATCCACACAATCAAATAAACCAAGATACAAGACCAAAGAAATCTCATGACTCATTGATAGCTGAACATTCCAATCCCGAAATAACAAGCACAGAAGGAACAAAATTTAATCATGTCTGACATGCAATGCTATAAAAAGAATAAAAATGGTTTTCAAAATACAACGAATAACATTTTGCAATAGCGAAAAAGGAGAAATGAAAGAGTAATTTATGAAGAAATAATCTTGAAATCAACAATGTCATTCCTTGGATGGGATAGTTTATTAAGGTTTGTCAAGGCTTGTCTTGTCAAAGCTAAAGCTTACAGATTCCAATAAAATATGGCTGGTATCTTTATAAATGCATCAGAAAATCCCATCAGACCACGTTATTTTTTAAGTGGTGAAAGAATTGGTGAATCGCAATAATTTACATATTGGTGTCCAAGTCAATGACGAACATTAAATAATTAAAGATAGTTGACTAGAAGTAGAGAAGCCTTCTCCCAGACAACTTACAATCATCTTCGGAAACAAAATACAAACCTCGACTCCATGAGGACCAATACGATTACGAGATATAAAGTTGAGAATCAATGTAGCAAATTCATCAGGTACATCTTCCTAAAATTTTTTAGTAGTTAGAAGTAGCAATTTACTATAAATTAAATAAATATAGGGAAAAGAACTCATGAAATATAATTGATGTGAACCTGTATAGCATGCCCTGTATGTCTGACAACCACCATTTGAAACTTGCCTTGCATTTGACCAATTGTGAGAGCTCTATTACAAAATAATGCAGATAACCTCACAGTATGTCAATCAATTCTATGACAAACATAACAATCAGTCTTATTATGGTGCAAGATCAAGATTTACCAAAATTATTGCTTATTTATCAAGTTACGCTGATTATTATAAGTAGTATAACCATGCAAATTAGAAACACAAAGAAGCTCATTATTATTGGTTATAGTCTCATCAATCCATGGTTGCAAGTTGCAATATTTTCAAAAATCATTCTTAAAAAGATGCAGTATATATTGTAAAAAAAATTATCGCAAATTTCTTGTACAGCCAATCCCGTATCCTAATCCTTAAGAATCTATCCAGCATACCTGTCTATTTTGTTACAATGACAACTTTCATTCAAAGCCTAATACCAGATAATAAGAAAAGTATTTGTTGAACATCATTCAAAAATGATATTAGACAAAACAGTTACTACTGTGTATGTTACTCGGACTCTGGGGAGAGTATTGGATATCGGTAGCATCTGACATGGATTTCCTTATCTAACTCAGGTTTCCATTATTCCTAAGTTGTTTAATATATTTGGAGGGTAAAACCTCCATGCCTATGTCTATTCTATATATGTCAGACATGTCAGTCTTGAAAAAGTGAAGATTTGAGCAACATAAACAATTATACCATTTTCTGACAATATAACATGCCTGCTGTTGACTTTTAAACACAGAGTAACATTGATAATATATCTTCCAGGAAGACTATGGGAAGCAACTAAAAGACACATAAGGAAGAACCCCTCCAAACAATTCAGCCAGAGAGCTTTAACGTAAAGCTCCAATTTGTTTCACAGAAAATAACTAACAGAAAATTATTTCTACATTTTCCGCTGTTTGTTTGACAAAAAAATAACTTCCTGGGATCAACAGCAAATCAGAACATTTTTCTGAAAAATGTCTTACACTAATGAAAAGAGAAAGACATTTTTCGGAAAAGTGCTATGTACACTAAGGTTCTTTACCAAGCTCATAAGCATAATTCTAATTGAACTAAACATTGAATATAATTTTTTAATATTGGATTTAATTTTGACTCTTCCTAAAACATTATTATATTCATAAAATATCATTAATTTAATTTTAATTAAAAATTTTAAAATAATAAAATATTAACATTCAGAGTCTTTTAAAATTTTAATTTTTAAATATTTTATTTTTATA
The DNA here is from genome assembly GCA_031772115.1 of Heritiera littoralis. Classification (NCBI taxonomy): domain Eukaryota; kingdom Viridiplantae; phylum Streptophyta; class Magnoliopsida; order Malvales; family Malvaceae; genus Heritiera; species Heritiera littoralis. The sequence goes on along the minus strand of JAPDPK010000024.1, from coordinate 5,426,475 downwards.
TTATCAAATCAAAACATTTTTAGTATTTCAATACAAAAGCATTATATTATTAATTTAATAATAAATAATTAATATTAATACAACAACTAACATTTTATTATTTAAATAATTAATATTATTTATTATAGTATTATTATTTATCATTTTATAAAATGAATATTTTTAATCGTTTTTTAATATTTTAATTTAAAATATATTGTTTTTATAATTTATTAACAAATGTAATTGTATTACTTTTTTAATAATAAATACAAATAAATAATACTTTGGTTATAATTTAATAATAACTACAAATAAATAGTATACATATTTTTAAAGTTTTAGCAATAAATATTATTATATTAATAAATAATATTTTAATAGAGTAATAGTATTTTAAACATTTTAACATATTAATATAAAAAATAAATAGCTTCTATTATGTTTTTAATAAGAATATATTTTATTTTAGTATTCTTACTAAAATACAACTATTTTTCAAATATTAATAAATAAAAAATCTAAATATTTTAATAATATATCATTTTTAATATTTTAATAGTTAAATCAATATTGTTAAAAAAAAAAAAGATTTTCAAAAAACCAAACAACTATAGACTCGTCCAAACAATAGAAATATCTTTAGGTTTCCTGAAAATGTAAACATTTTCCAAAAATCATTTTTTGGAAATCAATTTATGCGAAATGTACGGAGCCTAAACTACAGAAAATTTACAGGCAGATCTTAGAGGTAATGCTATTCATGACAACTGGTATAGTCCAAGATGCCATATTTCTGAAGGCAATACAAGTGCAGCTCTATAACAGTGAATATGTAAAGCTATTAATTGATTTGCTTAACGAGTATTTCACACAAAAAGATATATACAGTAAAATTCACTAGAGGTGCAGATCTGTTTATGATAGTAGACAAACAATTTGGTATACATTAAAAAATGGAAAACTAAGCAAACTAAATAGGCAGAGTATTAAAGAACCAAAGGAAGCTACCTGTCCAGTCTGTCAGTTCCAGCTAATAACAAGAGCTTCGGAACAGGACAAGATAGAAATTTTTCTGAAAGGCCTTCATACCTGCCAGGCAGTTAGCAAACTCAAATGAAAACTAGAAGAAAACAAAACAGAACCATATGAACTTGAGTCTTCATCTGAAAGAATCTAGCATTTTTGGATGTTTAAATAAACTATGAAAGAACTAGCAAATATGATTGGCTTCATTTTGCTACAAAAAAAACTGTCTTTCTTGATGAACCTTTGAGAATATGCAGAGTTTTCAGTTCTCAAACAACTGATCCAGTCAACTGAAATTACAAGCACAATAAGTTAACATACATTTCAGTCAGGATTTTTTCTTTCTCTATTTTCTTTTTCAGTTTTTGTCCCTATCCTAACTTTTTAGGAAATAGATGAAGCAGTAGTGACAGGAAATGGCAACATCTATTGAAAGTGTACAAAAGGCGTGCCAAGACTGATTCTAAGACTTAAGCCTTAATTTGGCATGTATCTGATAATGAGATGCCCTACTGGAAACTTGAATAAGTTTTTCTTAAGTTTTATTTAGGTTAAGTAATAGGAATTATTTTAGTTTTAATTATTTATGTTTTAAAGTCAAGGGTACTTTTATAATTTCAGGCTTATTGGAAATTTGAATTTTCTATGATTTAGGATTTTATTTTTAGTCTTTACTGTTTTATTCTAGTTAGCTAGAAAAGTGTTTTATTTTTATTAATGAGGCTTGTGTATTAAGGTTTTAATAGAGAGTTTTTATCCAATTAGGGTTAGGACTGCTTGCTTGCCTATAAATAGGGCTTGCACTCTTTTAAAAGTAGAATAAATAATTATCAAAAATTTTCAGTAAAAGTTTACTCTTTGGTTGTGTTACACAACCCAACCTTAGGTGAGACTCCTAGGATTTTCTTTTTCTTTTTTATTTCTACCATAATCAGCCCTAAATCTCCTAAGCTTACCAACAGAATTCAACTCTAATAACTAATACCCATATTAACCCAATATTCTATTTCCTCATTCCCTAAAACCCTAATTAATGACATCCAGATCTATCCCACATCGTAGTCTCTATTGGGGCCTTTTACCTACAATGGGAACTACACACACTACATGTATTGTATAAATACATATATAAACATATATTATACAAACATCCCTTAAAAACCTAAATGTTGGCTTGAAAAATTTTAAAAGGAGCTTTCTGGTAAAGCTCAAATATTATCAGAACAAGGCCTAAATAAAAAAATGCACATAAAAAAAGGGCCTCTTAATTTTACCTGAAATAATTTTCTAGAACATTTTAACGAAGAAAAGATAACAACAAAAGGTGTTTAGGAATATGGCTCACCAATGCAACTGCTTATGCTTGATGGCACCCTCTTTCTGTATTAAATTCAAACTGTTGTCTTTGAAATGTTAAAAATGATTAGAAAGAGGCTTCTGCACATTGATGCATTGTAAGGTGCTTATTAAACATTACATTCCATCCTTATTCTACTGTATTAATATGAGTTCATATTCATGTAAGCATAGAAGTACTATAGAAAATCCTGTAAATATCTTACTTACAAGAAAACAGGCATTCAAGTTTAAAAATTAGAACGACCTTAATGGAGATATAATTTTAACAGCAGGATTCTCCAAAAGCAAAATTCATTATATTGTTCTTTTGAGCCAAAACAACATATTTACACTCATTATTAAAGTCTGTAAAAGATCTCAATTAGATCAACTCCAACCACCAAGAACCCAAAATAGCAAAAAGAAAAAAGGAGGCCTGGAATTGAAATATAGGATCTGAACCAGGACACAACTATCCTCTTGCCAAAAACAAAAAAGTGGCAAAACTTGATTCAAACCCAAAACGCCCACCCAACTACTCCACCTTGAATTGACTAAAGAAATTACTGAAGCAAACTTGAAGTAACTGAAAAAGTACAAAACCTGAAATGATTGAAAAAGCACAAAACCTGAAATGATTCAAAAAGCACAAAACCTGAAATGATCTGAACTGGAAAGAACCCAGGACCAACCCACCCAACTGCAAACTTTTTCTTTACAAGCATAATCCATTACCTCAGATGGTAGACTTCAAAAATTAAGATCAGATTCATTATAAAAGAAATGGTCCAGAACTAAATTGTTATGAGTAAGGTATCATGGGAAGAGGTTTAGCTTTTCAAGATTCCATGTCAGAATTCAGTATATTTACAATAGGACAAAAACATTTTGATTGATATTTCCAATCATTAAGCTTGAAAAAATTCCTCAAGACAAGATCATATTAGAAAAGAACAGAAAATTATCATATTGAGGGTGTTGAATAAATAAAGGTCTGTTCAAACCCACTCCCCCACACCCCCCCCCCCCCCCCCCCCCCTCCAAAAAATGAAAATCCAATTCTTTCCATCCTATCCAACAGTGAAAATTCAGAAGCAAGATGAAGCCGTCCCTACAGACAATTTTTAAAAGTCTAAATAGTAATGCGATCTAAACATTTAAAAAGGTCCATACTTCATTTATTACAGAATCACTCTGGTAACCAGCTTGAACAACTAAAGTTTAAGGAAAGCTGGATTACACCAATGAGCTCAAATGTGTCCCCTCTGTGGTACCCTCTTTCATTATCTGATCAAATAAGAATAGCATAGAATCTTCTGTCAACTACAATAGAAAAATGCTAATTGGAATCTCACAATGCCATTGGATGTGTAGGCATATTGTAATAATCAAATCATTTTCTCTATAACCAGTCAAACAGTATACATAGATATAACCTCCCAAAACTTGAACTCTTCATCACTTGAAAACAAATAGGACATCAATTGCATGAACATGAAAGGAATTGGCTTTCTGGCATGCTATATATGGTGTTCACCCATAAGAAGCCAGGGAAATCACTATAATAGACTTGTAAGCCACTAGAAGGAGCAACACACACTAATATATACAACAATCAAAAAGAGAGTGAGAGAGAGAGAGAGAGAGAGAGAGGAAAATCTGCAAGCTATTTGCAGACTTACTTTGAGCATGACTCAGCTATCTGAAGCAGCTTCAACAAAAAATACACACATGAAAACTGTAACTCTTAAACTTATGGGTTGATATAAATATTAAACAAACAACCTGGCAAAATTGCATTCACAATTGCAGTATCCAAGCTAATTAACCACGAAATTGTACCCCAAGCATGTATATGAAGCACCAATTAGTAGCTAAGACATTTACAATGAAGACTATGGTTCCAGTTCAAATATCCACAACAAAATTTGAAATTATCACTATTACAATTTTATAAATTAATAACAAAACTTTACTCACCAGCCTCTCCAATATTGTTCAGTTTCTTCCAACCGTGCCCTGTATACATAACTACAGCAAAGAAAGTTAGAATTATTCCTGTTAAATGAGGATATTTACACAAAGAATTTATAGTTAGTATAATAGAAATGCTTACCATTTCCTTGAATCATCATAACTTAAAGTTGTAGGAATGGATACACGAGCAGAGTCAATATTTCTCAATGAACCTCCTCTAACACTCCATTCAATCTGCACATTTTAATTTTCCATTACAACAATAATCTCACAAGCTTGCTTGAAGACAATACAATTCAACTAAATATGTGCTCCTATTTTATGTGACGTGATCTTGGCTAGTACGATGAATAACAAATAGCACTTTTTCTCTAGGATATCACACCTAACAACCAGCTTTACAAACGGAAAAATAAGTGGTCAAAAGACTTCCATTTTTGGTAAAATGAGTAATGACACTTCATTATCAATGTTTCATCTAAAATAAGAAAATGAAGTTTCAATTGGCAATCTAAACCAACAATGCTTAAAACTTAGCTTCAACCTTTTTGAGGTCATGAATACCTATATTTCCCTACTACTATTCATTTTCATATTTTCTTTGCATATAATTATTCTATTGTTCACCAAGCTAGCAGCTATTATCCGCTGACTAGTGGATATAAGCACCATGCAGAGTACTTGTGAAGTAAGCCCCTCCAAAAAACATTCCCATAACTTCACTGATTTGTGACATTTCCTATACATTTATATTAAATAATACGAAAACCTACTTCCCATACATGCTAATGGAGTTGAAAAATTTTGACATCCGTCTAGTGCCAGGGCATTACTAAAAATTAGTCAAGTGGAGAGTCCACAAGGACACTGCATTTACAATCAATAAATACATATAAATATTCTATGTTGACGTCCTTTATCTTTTATGAGTCGAGTGGACCAAATGCAAGTCAAATAGATTTCTTTTTTACTAGGAGGGATAGAAACATATGTTTGGATTGCAAGGTTATCCCAGGTGAGAATATTACCATGCAACATAGACTTCTAGTCTTAGACATAAGGATTCAAAATCGGTATGGAAGGAACCAATAGAAAGGAACTACAAGGATTCGATGGTGGGAGCTAAAAGAAGATTGTCATGTAGTATGTCGAGATAGTTGAATCCAAAGTGAGGTTTGGACAACAAAGGAGAATCCAAATGTACTACAATGCAAGATGGCAAAATTCATTCGAAAGGTGGGCAAGGAGATACTATGACTATCAAACGAAAGAGCAACGACTGGAAAGGATGCAACATGGTAAACTGCAACAATTAAGGAAGCCATAAATACTAAACAAGATTGTACAAGATATTGAAGAAAGAACAACATTGAGAAGTACTTCACAAAATATAAGTTAACTAGGAAAGAGGCAAAGAAAATAGTGACAGAAGCTAAAGCGAAAGTTATGAAAGAGATACATGACAAGTTGGACAAAAATGACGGAGAGAGAGGGACAATGACATTAAAGAAAGATGGTGTGATTATTTCAACAAACTATTCGATGATGGACAACCAAAATTTGAACAATATCTCAATATCTCTTGAGGATTTGAATTGGAGCTTCATGCTCAGAATCAATACAGAGGTAAAGAAGGCACAAACGATGATGAAGAAAAGCAAAGCTTTTTGGCTTGACAACATTCCCATTGAAGTTTGAAAATGCCTAGGAGATGTAAAGTTAGGTGGTGGACAAATCTATTTAACAAGATTTAGCACACTCACAAGATACCTAAGGAATAAGTGAATTGATACTTCTCTATAAAAACAAGAGATATTCAGAGTTGTCCCAACTACCGAGGCATAACACTAATGAATCACATTATGGATTTATGGAAGACTGATAAAACAGAGATTAAGGAAGACTGTAAAGATATTAGAGAATTAATTTGGTTTTATACCTGTATGATCAACTATAAAGACAATACAATTAGACAACTTGCAGAGCATTCTAGATTACAGGTAAAGATTTTCATACAGTTTTTATATATATGCAAAAAAATATGATAAAATGCCTTGAGAGGTGCCATGATGGTCCTAGAAAAGAATATTCATGATATATTGAACTATAAGGACATGTATAAAGATGCAAAGACACATGTAAGACTTGTAGAGGGCAAACAAGAGAATTTCCTATCATACGGGTCGACATTAAGTCTATTCTTGCTTGGTGCAGTAATGGATGACCGACAAGACCCATCCAGGATAAGGTGCCTTGGTGTATAATGTTTGCAGATGATATTGTCTTGATGATGCTAGATGAGGAGATAATCCTTAAGTAGGATCATTTTTTTTACATTTAGGGTTGATTATACAAATAGATAGAGAGATTGATAGCAATGTCACCCATAGAAGATATAGGCTGGTTGGAGCAAATGAAGAAGTGCTACGGGTGTGCTGTGTGATAAAAGAATTCTTATATCATTGAAAGTCAAGTTCTACAAGATAGTTGTTAGACCAGCATTGCTTTATGGTAGTGAATATTGGGCAACTATGAGATTACATATACTAAAGATGAGTAGGAGAAATATGATGTGCAAATATACGAGAATTATAGAATGAGAAATGAAGGCATATGCAAGACTGTTGAAGCGATATCTATTGAAAACAAGCGAAAGTTGTTTAAGTTGATTTGGCCACATACAAGTAGATCTGTGGATGCTTTAATAAGGAAAGTGAAGACTATGAATAATGAAAAAGGGGTCAAAACTAAGAGAAGACTGAAAAAGACTTTGAAGAAAGTCATTGAAAAAGATATGACAACATAAGAATTGAAGGAACACATTACCTTGCATAGGAATGAGTGGAGAATTCATGTTGATTACTTAGTGTGAGTTCATATATTGATTCATGTAGCCTACCCCAATATTAAGATAAAAGCTTTGGATATGATGATGATGTGATTAATGGCAGTTAAAACATTTTAGAACCCTCATGTTAGTCTCCATCATGATTATATGAGATAATGGATTAAGATATTGAAAGTGTGTACTATTTAATTAAAGAATCACTTTTAATTATTAATTACAAATTGACACCGTTATTCCAAGTAAAGACAAGAAACCTAAAATTAAATTCGTTAGAAAGCAATCAATAACCTATATAACTTTTTCCCACTGATAGCTATTTATTTTAATATCTATTTATTTGCATTAAAATAAGCCTAAAACTTTAATATATAAATTTTTAATCTAATTTGAATTGTCTCACATACATTGCACGCATAAACAAGCAAGTAATAGTAATTATTAATCAAAACATTTTATTGAGTTTTTATTTTCTTATAACTTAAAAAGAATTATACACAAATTATAACAGACAAAACTCCAATAAAGACAATCAAATGGAATAGTACAATCAAATGGAAACTATACCTTGGCTTTTGAACCAGGTATAGATGTTTATCACAGTTTCAAGTCTCCAAAGACTACCTTTGAGCCAAATCACATAATACCAAACAGAAGAAAATGAAAGAACAGGTTTAAATTTAAGTCCAGGTTTAGCTGGCATTGTGCAATTTAGACTAAAGAGAAGATTCATGAAAAACCTCAGGTTTGTGGGTCCTAAATTCCTAGAGGTTCCATCTGATACTAATAGAAGAGAAAATGAATAAATGGCCTCTTATACTGTGGCAAGTTGCATCGAAAAAGCCACAAGCCTATATGATACTCAGCCGGGTCATAGTCTCCCATCATAGTTTACAGCAGTGAATTATGGATTCTTCTGCTTGATGATATCAATGGCTTGTCAAACCTTTATTTAGTAACACGGTCTTGATGGATCATTATTTGGTCCTACATCATACTGTTACAAATTTATTTTTGCCTACAAAATTCTAACTTCAGGAATTACAACAATTATTATTGAGAAGTAGGTTACAATTAAATTAAATGTTCCCATAGCTGGCTTACAAGTTTCGATATCCACTCAACTTCAACTATTAAGGTTAATGCCTGAAAGAAGGCATAAAGAACAAAATAAGAAGAGCAAATACATGTCCACACTCACATAAACACACATATAAGCTTGAAACAAACAGTTAACCACATGAGGAGAGAAACGCTTATCATGGCAGTGAATTTTGGATTCTTCTGCTTAATGATTTCAATGGCTTGTCAAACCGTTATCCAATAAAATTGTCTTGATGAATCATTACTTGGTCCTACAGCATATTGTTACTAATTTATATTTTCCTACAAAATTCTAACTCCCAGATTTACAACAATTATTATTGAAAAGTAGGTTAAAATTAAATTAATTGTTCTCATTGCTGCCTGACAAGTTTCCATATCCACTCAAATTCAACTACTAAGGTTATCGCCTCAAAGAAAGCATAAAGAACAAAATAAGACCAAATACATGCCCACACCAACATAAACACACACACACGTATAAGCTTGAAACACAGTAAAGTTAACCACATGAAGAGAGAAATGATTAACATGCCAATAAATGGAAAAGAAAATGATCATAGGAAAATTATTTACCGCTTTCTCAACGCTTGAAAAATGCTGCATCCTGTTTGAGAGGATTTTCTGCATGTGAATTAATGATGCCATCGCTGTTCCCTGAAGTGAGCATGTTTGGATTCAATACATGCTAGCAAGCAAAAAATTAAAAGATAATATCAAGCAAGCTGTTTGAGGGACCAACTTCTACAACATCCACAACCACCAAACCAGCTAAAGTACGCAATGTTTTCTTTGCAGCAACGTGCACAGCGACTGAGCCTCCCATGCTGCATGCCAATGACAGGAGATGATCAATGAAATATTTAAACCTTTAGGGCACATTCATAGTATTTTTTCCATTTTCATTCTTTAAAAGAAACATATAAAAATTTAATAGGTTTCCATTTTTGTGTTTTGAAATTTTCAACTAAATCACCAAAAGACCAAAAGTCAATTTAAGGAAATATGCTGTTGAAATATATAGCTCACATTAGCAATGAAACAGTTATTCGACATAATTAATCTTCGCTCAAAGTACAAAGTTAAATTGGCTTAGATTATTCCGCATTCCAAATTGTTTGGAAAAAGTAAAGTTTATCCTAGAAATATCTGACTCCTCTTCATTCTCCAACTCCCATGTCTCCAAATTACAAGGTCGTCAAAATAACAAACATATTTTGATTCAAGCTAATAATATATATTATTTGCAAAAATAAAGAAATTATGGATGCATATATCACATTCACATCAAACCACTATTATAGACATCATCAGGGTCATAAAGATGCAGTTACAGATGTGAATGTGCAAACAAAGAAGACAGAGATGGAGAAAATGCATGCCCATCCAACTGGCATTTAGGCATATTTTCTCGACTAGTGCTCTTGAAAAAATGAACACTTTCTTCTTACTTGTTTTTCCTCTTGAAAATAATTACAGGTGTATACAAAAACTTTCAACCAAAACTAAAACAACAGAAGAGCACAACCTGTGGCCAACAAGCACAATTGCAGGAGGAGAATCTCCATACAATGCCTTCAAAACAGCAAAAACATCATTGCACATAGTCTGCAGAAGTAAAATATTGTTTAGTTCCATGGATGCGACGCTAGAATAATAATTCACAACCAAATAATTGACAAAAGTCTGTAGGAAGAAATACTTGTTTACTACTATTTACTACACTTAAATAATGTGCACCTCAATAGATAGGTCAAGATCATTTTCTGTGGATGACTTTCCATGTCCTCTAAGGTCCATGGCAACTACTCGAGCTTTCTCCTTAATTTTACTGGCCGATAGAGCATATGAGAGCCTGGCATAGCAAGTTAGACCACTCACTTTTATCAGGAATTCAATTTAGAGTAAAAGCAAAGACATATCCATCTGCTTCAACCATCTACATGAATGGAAAGTACATATTAGATTGGATTTCGAGGAGTGAATGCAACTAAAGACAAAGTATACATCCAGATTAATTAACAATTTATGATAAGAAGCAATATTCAATAAAAACATCAAGGATAAATCAATAGGGACTATCTTCTATGAAGCTAGTCTCTAAATGGAATAAAAATCAAGCCCAATTGATTTAACTATAATATGGGCTAGGACATTTCCTCATAGCAGTACTGCACTCATTTTTCTTCTGGAAAAAATCAGAAAGATTTGGAGAGAGTTAACCTAACTTCCACACACAAAGACAATTTGAACTAGCAGTAAAGCAGTAGTGATACTAGTGATACCATGGTAGAAATGTTCCACAGCCAAAATAGAAATAATTAATAGTAAAATCTGCTTATGAAATTAAATTTTGATCGAAACATCTAAAAAAGGGGAGGGGATAGGCTGCTATTCTTTGTGAGTTTCCAGGACATTACAACTAATATTTCATAGTGTCGATTCCAATTAGTTGATCATCTATTCCTCAATTTCCCAATGGAAAAAATTATCACGAGTAGATATTCAAATTTCACGTCTATCGTCATGACTAAACTAAGACTCCTATGGAATGGATCAATTGCTCAAAACCAAGGATGAAGAGGGTTGCTCAGGAATGCAATTGATAACAAACTTGTTCTCATGCAGAACAAGATATTCTTTCCAATACAAAGGAATTGAATACCTGAATGGAATTTTGGAAATAGAAAACAAAAGTTATTATTAAAAGTATCCTAGGAATATTACAATAACAATTGGGCAATATTGTAGCACAATACAAAATACAAAATATTCATCTTACTCACAAGAATTAGGAGTTACTTCAGGCAGCTGAGATTAGAATTAAAAGTATCCAAGTTCATGCGCAAAATTTAGGGGTTTATAGGTTTTCTTGTTCTCTTCATTAGGAAACTTAGGACAGTTGACACTAGAAACTATTTAAGGGAGGAGAGGATCCTTTTTGGAGGATGCAAGCCCCACACCCTTACCCACTTGAGCCTAAGTCAAGTGGACTCTCAATATGGTTTTGATGCTATATAAAGTACATTTAGATAGCATTATATATCACTTCCAAGATCTTAAAAGTGATTTAATCATCATAGTGATGAAATTACTTTGGTGATCATTTGCATATTGCTGTGTTCAGTATGATATTACTTACGTATGATTTTACTTTTATATCAACTGATACTGTCATGATTGGAGTTGCATTTTAATCATATGTTCATTTTTACTCAATTATGATTTCATTTTTCACCACTTGGTTTTAACTTTAAAGCAATACTTTTGCAAGAAAAAGGCAAATAGCAAATCAACAACCTTGGTCAAATCTTAATATTCATAAATCAAAAAAAGAAAAATCATTGTGTTTTATATCAAACAAATCAAAGGTCATTAGCTCTGCCTGTGTTGAGTGTTATACAAAAATGCAACCAATCCCAAGCCCGGATAAAGGAGAAGGGTTGACAATAGGTTTGGACAACCAGCTAGTTAGAATTCAAATGAAAAAAATCAATATAATAGCCTACCCAATCTATTGGGATAAAAGCTCTAATGATGATGATGATGATGACGATGATGATGATGATGATCAAAGGTCAATTAGTATAAAATTCCCAATATACCCCTAATATAGCAGTTTGAAAAATTCATAATCTAAATCTGCATTGAAGGAACAATTTGCAAAATAAAATTCAGTCACTAGGGTATTGTGTTGTTAACTACGTAATCCTTGTAAATGAAACTAAGCAAAAAACTTAGAATGAGAAAATTAAGTTAAACCAGCTAAACGATGATAAATTGGCTAAAAAAGAGAAAGGTCTGCAATGTGTTTAGAAATGGCAGTAAAGAGAATTTTGGAAGAGTAAAGGATGGCTACATACAGAGGACTGAAATTTTATTAAGAAAGTAAGCATGTGAATGCACATTAAAATGAGAAATTTGTCCATAATCCATTTTGCATAAGACTAACCTAGTGAAAAAAGTTTATCATTACTTTAGATGGAATTTAGATCACTCTCAAAGGTAGTGATCTAATTCTCCTCAAGATTTGAGATCCATGCCACATAGGACAACTAACTTTTGCCAAAGACAAGGATCTAATCAGTGGGACTGACCACCTTGAATTTTTTAGCAAATCACCCCCAATGAAATCTCAACTAATTGATGTAAGGAAATTCACTCTAATTACCAGAAGAACAACCTTTAGATGGAAATTTGATTTTTATTGTTATCTATTATATTAGGTCTAAAATTCCTTTTGCACTTACATCCCAAAATGGATTAATTCCCGTTAAGAGCAATAGTTTTGAATCATATTCACATGGTTTCTTGTGGATAGAGAGTGAAAGAGTTGTGGAATAGAAAGCCATACAAATGTTAAACAATGAATTGCAAATATCACAAAAACAACTTTGTCACCATTTGCATACCAATTTCAAAATCTAACCATTTAACATTATTTTGACCACATTCTCAATTCAAAGTACAAATAATGGTCCCAAAAGTAATCTCAAGACCATATTTGTAATTTTACTACTACTTTACTAGTTTACCACATGAATTGTAACAATATAAACACTTACAATATAGATTGCAATTTCCTACTATATTATTAGGATATAACTTTGCTAAGTGCCATCAATCACCCTAGCTGTAAAGGTTTAATAAAAAAATGATAAAAGTCCTGTATAAACACATTGTTCTACTTCTCTTAGGATCAAGCCTCATGCGTTAGGAACCTATAAAAAATAAATAAATAATCAAAGATGATCAAACATACCCAGAGTAGCCACCACCATGTAGACAAAAAACAACTGGTCCTTCTGTTCCTGCCATATATAAATGAAAGACCTAAAATGATAAAGCATATTAGAAGTAAATAGTTACTGAAAATGGAAAATTTTCCATGTAACTCCCAAAACAATTAACACTAACATCATTTGAATCTGATATGCAGACATCTTCCTCTCGATCAAAATAGCCCGTCCAATCTAAAGGTGCATATTTTTGAGAAGAAATCCTATAACAATATTCGTTTGGAAAACAAAAAATTAAAGACCTAAATAAGTAACTTAGAAAATATAAATTTGAACCAAATATTCACAACAAAATCTAGCAAAAATAATTCATCTCCCCCAATGCAAATTAAGAACAAAATATACATACCATCTAGAAGACCACATTCAAAGAATTAGGATTAAGGGAACATTGAATGCAACGTTTTGGTTATTACTTTTATAGATGTGTTGTCTACTTTAATCAAAACATTCTCACATATAAGAATCAGAGAAACCTTCGAGGAGAGGAAGGGAAGGGTAGGGGAACACAGAGAAGGGATACCCAATGAAAGGAACACTCTTTATTCCATCCAACCAGAGACCAAACTTGTCCCCGAGAAGTGCCAAGTAGGATAGCGCTAATCGAAAGCAACATTACATGATGGATAAAGGCAGTTTCATAATAATTCCAGGAACAGAATAATTTAATTACAGACGTGTATCACAAAAAAAAAAATTTGTTTTTCTCTTGACAAAAGAAAAACTGGGTAGAAATAATTTTAAGAAGACATGGCCAAACAAGAAACGACATGCATCAAACATGATTTCATCCATACAACTTTTGAACAAAAATATCATCTACTATTCCTCCCCATCTCCTCTCACTTTGGCTTCTCAAAGCCAAGAACTCACTTCATAAGAATATCTTGAATTGACAAAATTTTCAGAAACATGCAACAATAGATAAACATAAACGAAAATTAAACAGAAATGATGAAAAACATGGTTACAAGAAACGAATGAAATGAGGAATATAAAGAAACGGTTTCCAAATCGAAATTAGAAACGAGCGAGCTAGAGAACTCACTGAGATGGAGGACGATCAGGAAGCGAGGCAAAGGCAGAAACAACCGGGTTGCTGCTCTCTTGTAGGTGCTGCTCCTCGAGGGTCTCCTCAGAGACCGAACCCAGCTTGGATGACTCCATTTTTTTTTTTGTTGCTTAACCAAATCGAAAGCAGCTGACTGTCGTTTATTTTTATATAAAACTACTCCGATTAATTTTATTTATATAGATAAAAATAATTTTATTCACACACTTTTTTGAAAAATTATGCCATAATTATTTTAATTTTTTTTAAATTAGATAAATTTTAATTATTTTATTTGAAATGATTAAATTTTAGTAAAATTATTTTAAGTAATAAGATTTTAGATAATGTATTAAAATTTTTAAGATTAGATAAAAATATAATTTTATTCTTAACTTTCAAGACGTTAATCATGGGTTCTCTTTATTAACTTTACATAATTTTTTTAGAATTTGCAAACGTTCAAATAAATGAATAACAAATTATGCTTAATTATTTTAATTATTTTAAATAAATTAAATATTAATTTTATTTTTTAAATGAATTAAATACTATATAATATTTTAATTTATTTTTAAATTAGATAATATTTTAATTATTCTCTTTGAAGTGATTAAATTTTAGATAATTTATTAAAATTTTTAAATTAGATAAAAGACATAGTTTTATTTTAGCTTTTACAATTAATGATGCTTGAATTCTCTCTATCCATACATTCAAAAAAAGTATTTATCGTACTTAAATAAAAAAGAAGAATTTATCAATTTAATAAGTCCTTATTTACATTCAAACAAAAAAAAAAAGAAATTTCAATAAAAGAGAGAAAAAAACATAAAAAAGAAATGACAAATATCAAGTTGTATTCCAGACTAAAATATAATGATAAACATATCATAATTAAAAAAAAAGATGAATCCATAATTAACTTTGACATGTTAATAAAATCTATTCAATTCAAAGATTAAATTTTTTACATTTAAAAGGAAATTAATAAATTATAAAAAGTACAAAAAAAATTAAACATAAAAAAGAAACATTAGATGGGTTTAAACTTGAAGGTAAGAAGGTTAAATAGCTTATCATCTTGAATGCATTCTTCCTCAACACTATTAATAATTTTAAACCTTTCTTCCATGGTTAATCTAAAAGCATAAATAAATAAATAAATTTACCTCATACACATATAAAATTAAAAAATTATACAACTAAAAAAATTGAAAAAAAAAACTATGCAGTTAAAGTTTATTATCATTTAATTTATCGCTTTCCTAATTCTCTTTAAATCTTGTTTACAAAGAAATAAAATAAATTAAATGGAATATAGAGAAAACATAAAGAAGAAAGGCCCGACCAGACCACATAAAATTAAAAAATATAAAAAATTAAAAAATTGAAAAAGAAAAAACTTACTGTGTAGTTGAAGATAAAAATAAAGGACAAATAAAAAGGGTTTCATGATGATAGATGGTGATGTCTAATGGGCAAGCTCTGTGTTGGAGAGAGAAATTTGTTATCATTTCGTAGATATAAAAAAATTCAAAGGAAGAGAGAGAAAACATAAAAAAGAAAGACCCATCCACATATAAAATTAAAAATGATTCATGATGATAGATTGTGAGGTTTAATTGGCAAGCCTTATACAGTGTGAATAGAAAGTGGAATTGAAGGTCGGAAGAAAGTTGGCTCTGCGAAAACAACAAAGCAGAAGCATTCATTCCATTGATCTACTATTTAGATTGGTATTTTGATGAAATAAGAAACTGTTTAAAAACGAGATAAGAAACTGTTTAAAAACGAGATAAGAAACTGTTTAAAAAATGAATTAAATAGTTCTAACGCCCTCAAAAGCTATGATTTTTAGGCTAACTATTTCTTTTACTTGCTATGTTTGTCACTCGCTCATTGTAGCTAACCCTTAACAAGTAGATTTCTACTCAATTAATTGTTTAAGACTAACTATCAATGTTCATTTTAAGTTACCTCGTGATGCGTGCCAAAATCAAAACTAAAAAATTCCACCCCTAATTATGCCTATTACCCATCCTCATTCAAGAACACAACGTTATGTTAACCTATGGCATAATAAGCATCACAATATACAAATCGATTCATATTCATTAAGTTTTAGTATCGAGAATACCATTCATTACAATCACAGTTTGTTTATAATCTCGATACAATTCCTACTACTTACATCTCATGTCCTATACACTATGTCTATCAAAAAGAATCTAAGTGGCTGGCATATAAACAAAAACATAAGAGGCTAAACCTTAACACAAAAGTGCTAATACCTGCAACATGAAATAAGCCCTTGAAGCACCACACTCACTCTCTGTAACAGTCCAAATGTACTGTAAATAACATATTTTTACACATATTCTACGGTTGGGCTGTCTATGATGCCTTTAACACTTGAACAGTAACAGTAATAAATAGTAAACATTTATTTAATTAATAAATTCGGAATATGAAAAGCTTATAATATTCTCTACACTTTACATCCCTTGTTTCTACTTTACACTTTAAGTAGTACCGTACAATTTACCTGAAAGTATAAAAGAAAGTTCAATTACCTCTCAGTCCTACACAAGTAGTCTCAATAACCAACTTCCAGTCGATCCTCTAATGTATAGCCCTTTTTAATCTCTTTAAATATCCTATGGAGTTGGAAAATAAATGGGTAAGCGAAACGTGCTCAGTAAAGGAATCGTATGCAAGACTGATATAACGAAACCTATATGCTAAAAAACTTTATTTTCCTAACGGTTTATTAGGCACAGTAAATGGAAAGATACTATAGTCAGCCAGGTAATCAAGACAGAACATGGAAGGTATTTTGAAATACTTGTCTTGTCCCGGAACCCAAAGCGACTATAAGGAGTAATCCTTAAATTATTGTTATAAAACAATTTAATGAAAGTTTCAATAATTAAATGGTAAATAGAACCATTTAATTTTATCACTTCAGTACTCTTTAAAACACATGACAGTGACAGTAGTAAAATACTACAGTAAATAGTGAGGTTTGAACAATGATAATAGTATATAAATTGATTTCAGTAGCAATACGATAAAGTACTTCAGTAAACAGTGAAGAAAACAGTTCAGTACAGTAAACAGTTCAATTCCACCTCACAGTAATAGTTTGGTAATTCTTTCAAAAAACCAGTAATAATATCATAATTAATTTCACTTCAGCAAACGATATATTTCAGTACGATTCAGTAACCAATTAACAGTAAATCCCGTTTCCGTAACCATTTGACAATAAATCTTGATTCAGTAGATGGTAGTGGTTTTAGTAACCATATAGGTTTAGAAACCATAAAATGTTCATTTTGAAACATTAATGTTTCCGTAAAACACTTCAGTAACAATTTGGTACAGTACTCTTCACAATAACAGTAAAACAGTTTAGTATTGATACTGAAACAGTTCAGTAAACAGTGTAAAACAGTTTCAATACAGTAAACACTTGAGTTCCACAGTACAGTAAACTTTTCATAGCCAATAATAATTTCCATAAAATACTATCAATTTAGTAAACAGTAATAATTCAGTAAAACAGTAACTGTAGTTCTCAGTTCGATAAAACACTTAACAGTGAATCACAGTGCAGTAGCAGTAAATAGTAGTTCATAGTTTTCAATAAAACAATAATCAGTGATTTACAGTTCAGTATCACTAAATAGTAGGTGGAGACTAGGCATCACCCTCGATATATCATGTTATAATCCCCGTAGGGAACAGTAACAATAAGCAGTAAGATCTATGACTATAGTCTATAGGTGTCCTCAAAGTACACTTGCCAGGTGACTCCGGGACTGCTGATGACTTGACAGGTCAATTAGCCACGTGTCAATACAGTAATAGGGAGCGTGAAATTTGGGGCCTAAAATCTCAAAATCATTTAATTTCAATGTAAAATACCTTTAAGGAATTTAAATAAAAATTATCATTTAATTTAATAAAAGTTCCAAAAGGTATTAAATTCTTATTCATCAGTACCGTAGAAATAGTAGATAAAATATTCATATTTTAGTGAGAAAATTTATAAATGTTCATTTTCAATATAAATCTTTTTAAAGAACATTTTTCTATTCTCACTTCAATAAAATTTTACAACATGAATATTTAATTTATATTTTTCAATAAAATTCCAACTTATGGAAAATTTATGGAAATAAATTCCACAATTCATAATTCACTCGAATTATGCATCTAAAATATTTCATGCTATTTTAGGATAATTTCGATAATTTTTTGGCAACATAACAGTTGCGTTTCCCTAACCCCTTGCACTTAAAATACAATATATAAAACCAACCGTAAACCACAGATTTGAATGATTTTCAAAGACAATTTAATACCAAACAATTTCATAAAATTATACTCATCAAAATCATGCATTCGATATATCCCTACAGCCTATACACACATCCCTTACCTGTCTAGCGATACCAACTCGTTTCGTAGCACCAACCGTAAACCGTAAATCTTGGCTACAAAATAATTTACCAAATAATTATCATTAATTTTACCTTAATTTCAGGCTATTGAATTTCATAAAATGCAGCCATTAATTATACTGCCTATGACTAACCAGTATAAATTATATTGGTAGTAAACCTTAACTTTCCCATTTTAGCTCCAATTTCGAATTCGATTTCAGCAGTCTTCTTCTCTTAATTTCTACAGTCATTTTTCATATTCAATCAATAAAATGCAGCACAATAACACCCTCAAAATGCCTCAGCCAAAACCCTCCTTGAACCCATTTTCATGATTTCAACCTTTTTCAACAATTCAAGCTTTCTAACCTTCTTAATCATGTTCATTCTATCATTTCCCACCATTTTATGCAAATTTCAGCATGGTTTCCCTTTGTTCTTATCCAAACTGAAACCCCATAATGCCGATTCATTATGTTCTAGTTAGATTTAAGCAAAAACAATGCTAGATCTAGGCTTAAGACACTTGAAAACATCAAAATCCACCATTAAAATGTAAAGAATTTAAAGACATAAGAAATGGGTACCTTTGACCGAATTTTCCTCTTCACTTTTCTCCTTGTATAGTCACTCATTCAATATGTTTTTGGTTGGGTTTGATAGAGCTCTAGATGTAGATCAATTTTACTAGAAATAAGCTAGTGGAAAAAATGATGTTTTGATATAGTTTTTGTTGAATTTTTGTTTTCTTTTTCTTTTTGCTTGGCTATGGAGTGAGGGGCTGTTGGGAAGATGATGAATAGTGGCCAGCTCCCTCATTTGCTGAGTTTCAAGTCCCAATTATTAGGGGTGTTCATTGGGAATTAACCGACCGACCGAATTGATTTCGGTTAAATGGTCGGCCATCGAAATAATTTTGGTAGGTTAACGAAAGTGATTTTTTAAAAAATTCGGTTATCGGTTAATTCGGTTTGAAAGGCAAAATTAACCGATTAACAGAATAATTAGCCAAAATATACACCTCCCTAAATGCTACATTTCAATCCCTTATTCCCTAATACCTAAACACTACATTTCAATATTCCCATGTGTAACCCACTAACCCTTAAAAGTAAAACCTAACTGGCTAATCCCTAAATTTTCCTAGCCACAGCCACCTCTCGACATTTTCCTCTCCCTTCCCTTCATCAATCTTGACTCACAATCATCTTCATCCCCTTGTTGTCGACTGCCCCATGAGCCAACAAAACGACGACCACTCATCATCTTAGGCAGCGACTGGGGACCAAGAAACTAGAAGTGCATCTCGAATCTCGTGACGCAACTCCACTCTGCCTCCTCTTCCACAACTGTGACTCAGCCACTCTTCCTCCTCTCCTTTCGACAGTGAGTGCTTGGGTCCTCCTCTACTCCTCCTGTGTGAGTCATTGCTCGAGCCCTCTGCCGATAACTTAATGGTTTCAAGCTTTATTTTTTTTTCAGTTTTATTTCTCATTTCTTTGTTTTCACTTTTCAGATTAGAGTCCTTCCTTCCAGATCCACAGTTTCACCACTCAACAGCAAATGCAATATGTTTTGGTGTTATAATGGTGTTATAATGATTGTAACTTGTAAATGGAATATGTTGATTGTTGAGTGCTGGACTGGGAATTGATCTTATAATGGTTAAATTGACTGTAAATGAGTCTATTTTGGTGCTATAATGGTGTTTTGCTCAAGAGCTGTAATTTTTATGGTACTGGACTGTTTTGGCATGGAAGGAAGAGGGTTTTATACAATTTCGATTAATCGGTTAATTAACCGATTAACCAAACTTTATTTCGGTTCGGTTAATATGAAATTACAAACTTCGGTTTGGTTAACGAAAATGAAAATACAAATTTCGATTAATGCTGAAAATGCAAATTTCGGTTCGAAATTAATCGAACTTACCGTTTGACCACCCCTACCAATTATTTATGTATCAACCAATAAGAAATTGCCACATGGTCCACTAGTATATTTCTCATTTTTATTTTCCTAATTTCCATACTTATATTACACACAACATTTCATTGTTTTCTAAATTCAGATTTTTAATTTTATTTTAATTAAGTTTAATTTATTTAAGTAAATAATGGTCAAATAGTGACCATTTGACCATTCCCCTATGTTAAATGACCATTTTGCCCTAGGTTATGAAAAATCTTGATAATTTCTCCTTTAACTTTCGAAATCGTAAAAACTGTGTAATTGGACTCCAAAATTTTGGATTTCACTACGAAATAATCATATTTAATGTATCTTGATGATTGGAAGTGGTTTCGTCGACGCACGGTGCACGGATAGTGAGAAATTACGATTTTACCCCCGCAACCCGTCGACGAATTTCTCTCACTTCACCGCTGTTTCGATAAATCTCTTGACACTATCTTATTCTCCTTTTTATGTAGAATATCATGATATTTTTACTTCGTCCCACTTCATTTTAGTTTGGGCATAATTTACGAAAATGCCCTTAGGACATTCCGTCATTTTCCAATTTGTTTTCCAAAATTCACAAAAATTCAGAAAAATTCATAATAATATAATTCAATGATTTTAAACCTTAAAATTATCATGTTATATTTTGTTACACCACTATACACAATATTTCCAGTCTCGAGCCCATTTGAACACATTAAAAATAAGTGGGGCCCACACACTCTTTCACTTATAATCACTTAACATATTAATTTTCACTCCATAAATTATAACATATTCCATGCACAGTACAGTAGAATCGGGTCTCACACTCGCGAACCTAGCTGAAATAATTTGTGAGGAGAAAGAAAGGGTGAGCTAATGTAATGCTCTCGGAAGCTAGGATTTTAAAACGAACTTTTTCCTTTCCTTACTATGTTTATCACTCGCTCAATATAGCTAAAACCTAACAAGTAGATTAGTACTTGTTTATTTGTTTAAGACTAATTGTCTAAAGTCCCATTTAATTCCTTGTAATGCGTGCCAAATTCAAAACTGAAAAATTCCATCCTTACATATACACCTATCGTCCAGCCTTACACTATAACACAACAATAATTCAACCTGTGGCACAATCAGCATCTAAATATACCATTCAAAATATTGCTTTTTCATCTAGACATTCTATCAAGTTGCTATTCATTACAAATTACAGTTACATAGAATTCTCTATATAGTCCTAGTACTTACATCCGCAAATCCTATACACTGTGTGTATACAAAAGAAACTATAAATATTTATTTATTAATTAATTTTTGGTATATTTTGTAAATTTCAAGTAAAATAATGATGTGGGCCCCACTTGATTTATAATACCCAGATGTATGTATGACTAACGAAAACAGTGTACAAAAGGTGCAATAATTTTAATGTGGAGATTTTGATATTAAAATCCCTTATTTTCATTATTTTGGGAAGTGTGGCAAACAAATCAGAAAATGACAGTTATGTTTCAAGGGTATTTTCATAAATTATACCTAAACTAAAATGAATTGGGACGAAGTAAAAATACCATGATATTCTACATAAAAAGAAGTTTAAGATAGTGTCAATAGATTTATCAAATTGGTGGTTAAATCGAAAAATTTCACTGACGGTTCGTAATTTCACGCATTCGGTGTACTGCACGTCAACAAAACCACCATGATTCATCAAAATACATCTAATAAGAGTATTTGGTGATGAAATCCAAAATTTTGGATTGCAATTACATAGTTATAACAATTACGGAAGCTTACGGGAAAAATTATCCGAAATTTTCATAACTAAGGGCATTTTTTTAATTTTGCCCCCTTTTAGAACACTCTTTATTCTTCTTTCAAGTGAGTGCGGCCACTATTCATCATTGTCCTCCCCTTCACTCATGCCACCATAGAAAGAAAAGAAGAGAAGAAAAATAAAAGCTTCCATAACTTACCAAATAAGCATTTTCTCACCAAAATTCCTTGTACAAAAGTAATCTACTCAACCTCCTCTTTCTACCCATACCAAAATCTCTTTGAATAAGTGACAAAACAAGGAGAAAGGAAGCCTTGAAGTATTTAGCCATAAGGTCCTCTTAGCCATACTTGTGCTTTCATTTAATCTTAATGGTAAAGAATAATTAATTTAAGCATGCTAAACATGTTTATGGCATTAGATTTGATAAAATTGAATTAAATCATAATGTGCTATTGAAGGGAGGTTTCAGCCAAGCTTAGAAGTATAGGGAACCACAGTGTTACATGCATAAAAATGATGCCAAATTATTGCATGAACATAATGAAGCATAAAGGTGACATTAGATTGTTGAAAAACAATGTAAATGGCAAGAAGTACCGTTTGACCTAGGTAAGGGGACTCACATTCATGGTTGCATTTGATGATTTTAGAGTGCCATTCGACTGTAGAAATTATGAGGAGTCCACCGGTGCAATCGGATTTAAAATTTGACTTAAAACAGAGAAGTTATGTTTTAGCACCGATAGAAAATTTATTGCATTAATATTACAGTGTACAATGTGGTTGCAATTAAGCATGAAAAGTAGCTTAAAAATAAGTATTAAGTGACCTAATATTTTTGGTAAATTTATTTGCAGCTTGGGAGGAATAGTTTATGTGTGGTGCTAATGAGAATTCGATAACGCTAGACAGGTAAGGGATGCATGTGTAGACTGTAGGGATATTTTGGATGCATGTTTTCGATGCAAATAATTTTATGAGAATATTTTGGAAGTGAATTGCCTTGAAAACTGTGAAATTTGTGGTTTTTGGTTGGTATTGAACTGTGTTTGAATTGTAGGGAGGCTAAGGTATTAGCGACCGTTATACTGCTAAAATTTCTTAGAAAATTTTCTAAAAATGTCATAAAATATTTTAGTGCATTGTTGAGTGGATGTTTAGCCTTAGAAATTAGATATTCAATGTTTTTCATAAGATATGAATATACCGAAAAACAGTATTTAAATATTCGTGTTATCGAATTTAATTAAAGTAAAATTACTGAAAATTACTCTTAAGTGTTTTACAGTGTAATAAGTGGTTTATAAAGTGAAGTATGGTAAAGTGAAGTATGGTAAAGTGAATGTTTTATAAATTATTTTCATTATAATATTCACTGTATTATCAAATAACCTTTCTAGACTTATTAAAGATTTTGCTTATTTTATTGATTTCCCATAAAGATGATATTACTGTTTAAATACTGTTTTGAGTCTGTTAGGCCTCGTATCATGCTCACGTGTTTACTGTACTGTTACTGTGTGAAGTTGTTGATGTTGATCCTATCTTTAGCATCCCGGTCGATACCTGATCAGTGTACAACTGAGGACATTTATAGATTATAGCCATATGTTTCATATATTTACTGTTATTGTTCTCTACAGGGATTATAGCATGATATATTTTGGGTGTTGCCTAGTCTCCACCACTGATCTTGTTTATAGTACTATTTTACTGAAGTGTTACTGATATTTAAGTGTTTACTGTTTATTGAACTGCCTATCGTAATTATTACTGTACTGTTACTGACACTACTATTTACTAAATTTGACTGAAGTGAATGATATGTGATTAAAGTGAATTTATAAATACTTACTAAAGTATTTTATTTAAAATGGTTTTATATGCCATTTTTCTAATTGTTTAATTATTTGAAATTCTACTAAATGTGATTTTATATCAAAATAAAAGCTACTCCCTATAGTCACTTCTAGGTTCTGAGACAAGACAAGTATTTTGAAATACCTTTCATATTCCATCCAAATCTCTAGCCGACTATAGTATCCTTCCTTTACGGTCCTTAGTGCACCTATAGGAAAATAAATTATTTTATTGCATATAGATTTTGTAATATCAAGTTCTGCATATAATTCCTTTACTGAGCACATGTAGCTCACTCTTTTATTTTTCACATCCACAGATTATTTTCTATGATTGCGTGATTTACTATCAGAGGATTTCGGCTACGCTTTTGGTTACCCCGAGGCAACTAGTGTAGATCCTAAAGGTATAATCATTTTCTTTATATGTTTAGACTTATTTTACAATACTACTATGTTGTAACTATGAACAGGGGATGTAAATGTTAAAAAATATTGAGATGTAATTATTCTCACTCATGTAAATTAAAATAAATTATTGTATTAAAGCGTTCACTGTTTAATGAGGTGGTAAATAAAGGTATCGCAGATAGCCCAATAATTACTGTATGTGTTGAAATGTGTGATTTACTATATATACAGACTGTGACAAAAAGAATAAGAAGTTATACCTCAACTCAAAAGTTCTCAACCTTGCAGTATGTATAGCGAGCTCTCGATGCACTGTACTTGCACCCGAGTATATCAAAAGTAATCTGTAAGGAGAAAGGATGGGTGAGCTAAAGCCGAGTAAGAGAAATATATGCCAAGTGAGGCTGAGCACCTATTGTACTATGTGCATGAAGATGCGTGCTAAAACTGAGTAATATTGTTAAACAATGCGCATAATAAAATCAATCTACCATGCGTGCTAAAATCGAGTAATATTGTTAAACAATGTGCATAATAAAATCAATGTACCAAAAATCATTCGTAACATGTAATTCACATTGGACACCAAGGTCCAAAACATATGTTTAATGTAAAATATACTCAATGGTACATGGTCAGTTTGACCAAAAGCAAAACTCGAAATCTATACAATAAATTTTGGATCTAAATTTGCATCCTGATTGGCCACGTTTGTGTTTTCTCCATTGAACGCGTAGTAACCTTCCCGTGTCACCACGTCATTCATTTTCTAAGTTGGTCTATGGTTTGGGAGCTATTTTACCATTTGTCGTTTTCTTGTTCTTTGGTTCCCTTTGGTTTTAGTGGTTAATATTTCTTTTTTCTTTTCCATTTGTCCCTTTAGTTCATCATTATTAAGCCTGGGAGACGCCGACCAGTTTGAATTATTTTTTGCCCTTATTTGTTTTTTGTTGCGTCCCTTGCTTCCTGTTGTACTATTTTGTATATCTCTTATTATGTTTTGTTTGATATTATCATTTTGCCTTTTCTTGAATTTGCAGCCTGTGCATTTATTTTTCCCATATTGCTTTTTTAGTATTCAGTGCTCTTTTTTTCTCCTGCATTTAGATCTTAGGGCTCATTGATGATGGCTATCGTTGGGTCCTGTCAGTCAGATAATAAATCTCACTTTTGCCTTTCCTTTTTTTGTGTATCAAACACTTTAGAGTGTTATGATTTCTCATTTCTTTCTCTTTCTTCTACCTGCTCTTTTTTTTCCTACCTCACGTTTGCAGACCCAAATCAATTAGAAAAAGCTTCAAGAGACTTATGCTTTGACTTTCTTTCCTTTAGAGAGTTCGTCAAACCCAAATCTTTCATGTAGGAAGGCCGAGCACTACATAAGCTACCATCAGTCCAGGATAGAAGCAAGCTACTTTCTTTGATCCACCTTCCTAAGCAAGGAAGATAAAGAAAATAAGCCGCGGATGGTCGTCGTGGTAGTTTTAGCATCTAACACGGGGGAGCGATTCAAGGTTTTTTTTTAGGCAAGTACGTTTTTTTCTTCTCCCATCCCTTTGAAGCGTTTTTGCTAAACAGACAGGCATCATATGTATTTCTTAATTTCTTCCATAAGAACTGAAATTTGAACTTGCTTGATCAGATTTTGAAGCTGACATGAATGGAAAGCGGTATTCATGACAGGTAGGTTTATCTTTTACTCTCACTTGGTTTCGATTCATTTGCCAAGTGGTTATCCATAGTCTTTGGTTTGCTGAAGTGGAAATTTAATCTATTTGTTGTTGCTTTCTGAAGGGTATTGCAAAATTGCCTTTCGTTGATGAAGAGAGCCTTCTTGCAAAGGTTGCATAAATAGAACATACTTTGACAGTATGGCACTATGATCAAGTTCATCATTTCACGCATGTCTTCTACTTATTTTCTTTTTTTTTTTTAGAATCTATGTGTTCTTGTAGAATTGTCTTTTAAGGTACTCGCTAGAAGAAGCAAAGACCAGAGAAGGAGTTAGGAGAAGAATATTGAAATGGTAATTATTTTTTAAAATTATTTGTTTTATTTTTTTATTTATCTTATTCATTTTTGTTATTTATTTATTATACTTTTATTCATGTACATGTTTTTTTTAATTCTTGATTAGATATTTAATTTTAGTTTAGATGTTTGTTTAATTTGTTAATATTTATTTTAATAAAATTGTTTTACATGAAATTTGTTTTATCGTTTGCTTTATCAGCTCAATAGTTTATGGAATGGACTGGGGATGGGTAAAGTTTATTTCAGTTTTATCTCAAAACCACCTTAGTATCATGTGAACAGACACACAAGGAGCAAATTAAAAAAAAAAGCTGATAGTTTTAAAAAATGGATCCTATAAAACAAAAGTATCAATTTCAGAAAATAATGAAAATGTACTATAGTAAGAAGAAGATTCTTCAATAAGCAATCTGGAATCATTAAAAAAGCTTTTACATAGATTTAAAATAACTCCTAACATGCATTTTTGCACCTCGCAATGTAATTCTTTGTATTTTTTATTAGTTTACGAGCTTAATTCAGTCCAAAATGTAGTGCACTACTACAAAATATTAGAATGATAAAAGAGACGTGGCCAACTCAAAGGGGCTGAAGTTCGAAACAAAGCTTTTTGGTTGTTAAATTGGCTTTGATTTCCACTGATTTGGCATGCCGATGTAAGACAGTAAATGAATTAAAGTGTGATCGTTTGAAAACCCTTTTTCTTTTGTGTCTTTTCTCAGTGTTTTGGGTTGATGGCGAAAACGTTAGGCCACAAAGCCATGGAGCTTGACCTCATTGGTGGCACTTATGGATGTAACCAAAGACCCACTCCTTTCATATGCGTCCCGGTGAAAATGCCATGTTTGTTCTAGTTGTCATTATCATTATTATTATTATTATTATTATTATTATTATATTATTATTATTATTATTATTATTAACTTTGTAAACTTAGTAAATATTTTCTTTTATGTAGTGGAAGCTAAAGGCAGAACCTGGTAACTGAAACAGAGCAGGAGACAGTGAGTTGTAGCTGTTAGAAGAATTGTTGTGGCTATTTGTACCGTCAACAATTGCAGCAATCAAGAGCTACAGACCTGGTTTAAAGAAGGTCAAAGATTTACCAAAGTTGTCTCATTGAATCTTTGTTTGATTGATGCTATGGATGATTTCAATTTAATGATTTGGGAAAGCTTTATTTGTTGCTCCATTTAGATGAGAATACTATATCTGTTAACTATTTGATGATATTGTTGCCAAAAAAGTGTAATTAGATATCTATTTTTGGTGTTTTGGAAAGTTAAATGGAAAAATAGGGAAGCCATTATGTTTCATGAAGTCTTGCTTTGTGATTTTAAAGCATTAATGATATTGTCAATCAAATATTTTAGGATAACTTAGAGGATATGTTATTCATGCACATGACAACCAATTTTCCTTATAATAGGATAGTAAATTAGATTCAGCTTGACTTTGATAGTAGAGAAGATTTGTTCAGATGATCAATTGTTGATCTATTTGGTTTCTTCTTCAATCTTTTGGATTCTCTAACAAGTTCAATCCGTTGAGAAGGATCCTTTAAGAATTTTCCTTCAACATGGTAATGATCCAATTTATTACCATCTTTGATATATATATATATATATATATATATTCATGATTTTTTTTTCTTTCTTAAAAAACCAATTATCTAATTACATCTCTTCTCCAATCTCATTAATTAAATATGTATATTCAAAACTTCTCATTTTAGTTTGTATGCTCAATTAGATTAAACTTCATATATATATATATATAGCCTGCATTTAATTTCGATTAATTACTTCCATGGATGCTAGGCGATTGAACTGATTCATAGGCTCTTCGAATATAAGAAAAAGGGGCCTATCAAGGCATATATGGAGATTGGTCCGGAAAGGTTTTTTGTGCATGTTGTGAACACTCCATTTATTTTTTTAATTTCTTAAGTGATTTTTTTATTCATCAAGTCTCTGTGGGTGCACAATTTTTCCCTATTTTCTTTTGTTCTTTCCCTTTCACCTATCTCTCATTTCTAGACAATGGTAGAGATGGATGCAATGTTATTTTGAGGAAAGAAAGCCATCTTCATGTTCCTAATCTTTTGAAAGATGTTAGAAAGGTACTTTTTAATCAATCTAGCTTAAACATAGATTTTTATGGTTTTGGAATGAATCTTTTTCTGTTCATGATAATAATTTGTGTGGTTTTAAGAGTTGTTTATTACATTTTGTTGTTTATGCTTTCCTGGTATGAAGATTTATTATCCTTTCTTTTCAGTGATCATTCTTTCAGCAAAGAGAGTATATTCATCCTTTGCTAACATTCTTAATTGTCTACTTTTTATGGAGCTCTAATAAAAAATTTGAAAATGTCAATATCACACACACACACACACACATATATATATATCTCATTTTTCTTTCTTTCTTTCTTTTTCGTTAAAACCCTACAGAGTTTAAATTGAAAAAAAGATGAATCCAATTTATGATCTGTTTATTAAACCTGTTTTAGTGGTGTTCTAGCCTAGGTTGCTTTCTTATTTTTCATGTCATATTCTAATTCGAAATAAAGCAATGCGTTTATTGTTTCCTTTACAATTTTACACCTTTATTGTTTTAGCTTAAGACAATGAGAAACAAATTATATCTACATCATATTAATTGTCGCAATGAAAAGCTCACCGCCATCAATTCGATTTTTTTAGAAATTATTGGTTCTCGGATATGATCAACCTTTCCAAGGGTAGATTGTGTTGTAAAATCCTTGCTTTTACCTCACATTAGCTTATAAAGAACAATCACTATAATAATTCCTCCTGTGATATTACATGGCAAATTAAAGAGGAAAATATAAACAAATAAAGGAATAGGAAGTGAAAAGAACAAATATTTTGTTAGCTTTAATTTGACAAGTATTTTGAAATGACAAAACTCAAGTAAGCTTAAAAATGATTTTTCTCTAAGTAAATTTGCTTTGAATGAACTCAATGATAGAAATTATTTTAACAAAGTCTTGGATTGAGATTTTAGTTGAAAAAGTCAGTAAATACTCTTAGAAAAGTGTTAGAAAGTTGTTTAACTGACTTAGAATCATAAAAGCCAAAAACTATGCAGCAAATTAAGTGCAGGGAAACCTACTGGACAAAAGGGATTGATCCCTACTGTAGAGGGCTCGATCCCAAAAAGGCAGAATGCTTCAGAAGCCACCCGGGAGAAGTTTGGAAAGCATTCGGGAGAAAAGGGATCGATCCCCCAAGAAAAGGGATCGATCCCTTCGCTCGAAATCTGACTCCAACGGCTAGTTTTTGAGGGTTTCAACGGGAAGAAATGTATTAAATGCTTCACCAACTGTTCCAGACGTTTGGTGAACTATAAATAGAGGCATTTATGAAGTTTGGAGGTAGAACAAGCATTCTAAAGTATTCAAGATTTAAGAGAGAAAGCTCAAATCTGAAAATCTTCATTGTAACTCCATTTTGTGAGATTTCTTTGTGTTCTTCACCCATTCACTGAAAATTCTCTTATTCAAAGGGGTGAGTTATCCTTATAAGGACTGATATTGTAGAGTGTGGGTAGTAATACAAGGGTAGAGGCTTAGAAGGAGATCTCTAAAGTCTCAAGTGAAATTGTAAGAGGTCTTGCCACACCTTCAAGTGGTTTGTAAGCATTCTCAAGGGAGAGCTAAATCAAAACCTTGACAAGCGGTTCAAGGAGAGAGGACGTAGGCAAGAGATTGGCCGAACCTCTATAAACTTGTGTTTGCTTCTCTTTCCCTTACTCTTTTTACTGCACTTATTTCATTGTCATTTATTTAGTTTTAATTGTGCATTAAGAGTTAGGAAAATTAGAAATAAGTAGAAAAACCGATTCACCCCCCTCTCGGTAGAGCCAACAATTGGTATCAGAGCTTGGGCTCGAGATTGAGTTAGATTAACATCTATCGAGTAAAACGATCACTAATGGCTCAAACTAGTTTGTCTACACCTTTGGTAGGAGAAGGACACTCTACGGTTAGACCTCCACTCTTTAATAGTGAAAACTATGCCTATTGGAAGACTAGAATGATGCTATTTATTCAAGCCAATGATTATGAAGTATGGAGAATTATTGTTAAAGGTCCCCTAATCCCTATTAAGAAAGTAGATGGGTCGGATGTGCCTAAGAAAGAAGATGAGTGGGATACTAATGATATTAGAATGGCACAACTTAATGCTAAAGCAATGCACACACTATTTTGTGCATTAGGACCAAATGAATATAATCGAGTTTCACAATGTGAAAATGCTAAACAAGTTTGGGATAAACTAGCTATCACACATGAGGGAACCACACAAGTTAAAGAAACAAAAGTAGGCATGCTCACTCAAGACTATGAACTATTTAGAATGAAGAATGATGAGTCAATTAGTGACATGTTTACTAGGTTTACAGACATAATAAATGGTCTTAAAGCTTTACGGAAGACATACTCTAATGTAGAGATGGTCAAAAAGGTTCTTAATAGCTTACCTAAATCATGGGAAGCTAAAGTCACTGCTATTGAGGAATCCAAGGACCCTCATACACTCTCATTAGATGAACTTATGGGATCCTTACTCACTTATGAGATGAAAATTAAGAGAAACCAAGATCCCCCAAGGAAAGTTGGAGTAGCACTAAAATCCACTACAATTGAGGAATCAAAAGATATCATGATGTAAGTGGTGATGAAGAGGACTTAGAAATGGCCATGTTTGCCAAGAGATTCAATAAATTCATGAGGATGAGAGCTAGTGGAAATTCTAGGAGACCCCCTAGGAGAGAGTTAAATATAGGAGAAACTAGTAGGAAAGAAAAAGACCAAATTATTTGTTATGAATACAAAAAACCTGGTCATATTAAGTTTGATTGTCCTTTGTATAGAAAGCAAAATGAGAAGAAACAAAAGAAGAAGGCAATGATGGCTACTTGGAGTGATAGTGATTTCTCCGATGAAGAGAATGTGGAAGATAAAGTAGCCAACCTTTGTTTCATGGCTTTTAAAGATGAGAAGGTAACTTCTAACTTGTTAGATACTAATGAATACACTTTTGATGAATTGCAAGATGCATTTGATGAGTTAGCCAATGAATTTGAATGCATGAACTTGAAATATAAGAAAATGATCTCTAAGTTGAAAAAGGAAAATGAAATGCTTGTGAATGTTAAGTTAGAATGTGAGAAGAAATTAGAAAATGCTAATCTAGAAATCGAAGAATTAAATAAGAACACTAATTTGCAAAACTTCTTTTCTAGATTTTACATGGGTCAACAAAAACTTGATCAAATGCTAGAAACTCAAAGAGCATTCTTTGATAGAGAAGGGTTAGGCTATAATGCATCTAACAAAGAGACTCATCTTAAAAACTTCCTAGTTAAAGATAGAAAATTTGTTTTATGCACATTATGTAATAAACTAGGACACTCTTCACAAGCATGCACCTCTAGGAAGACCATGATTAGATGAAAAATGGCTGTCAAGATTTGGGTGCCTAAACATGTTTTAAATTCAAGTGATGAGTCCTTAAAGATGAAATGGATCCCTAAAGGATCTAAAATTATAAGTACTAACTCTCAAGGACCCAAGAAAATTTGGGTACCTAAGATGAAAGCTTGATGTGTTTGTATGTAGGAGGAAGAGTATTGCTACAAGGCTAAGTCCAAGGAGCATTGGTACCTTGATAGTGGATGCTCAAGACACATGACAGGTGACAAGAGTCAATTCAAGTTCCTAAAGCATAAGAGTGGTGGAGAAGTCACATTTGGAGACAACTCCAAAGGAAAAATTGAAGGAATTGGCTCAATTGGTAACTCTTCCTCAACTTTTGAGAATTTGTTGTATGTTAGAGGCTTAAAGCATAATTTGCTTAGTATTAGTCAATTGTGTGATAAGGGATTTAAAGTTGTGTTTGATGATTTGTGTTGCAATGTTGTTAATGCCAAAACTAATCAAATTGTTTTTATTGGACATAGACAATGAAATATTTATATTGTGGATTTAAATGAACTTAATAGCAAAAATGTATGCTTTATGGCCACTAGAGAAGATGAACCTTGGTTATGGCATAGAAGACTAGGTCATGCTAGCATGCATGTTTTGTCTAACTTAGCCAAAAGAGATCTAGTAGTAGGATTACCTAAGCTTCAATTTGAAAATGATAAAGTTTGTGAGGCATGTGTAAGAGGAAAACACAAAAGAATTTCATTTAAATCTAAGAAGTGTGTCACTACCTCTAGATCACTTCAACTTTTTCACTTAGATCTCTTTGGACCAACTAGGACAACTAGTTTAGGAGGTAAACACTATGGATTCGTGATAGTTGATGATTACACTAGGTTTACTTGGGTGTTCTTTTTAAGTGTGAAGAATGAGGCCTTAGATAAATTCATTGTTTTCGCAAAACTTGTTCAAAATGAAAAAGGTTATTCCATTTCAAGTATTAGAAGTGATCAAGGAAAAGAATTTGAAAATCTTGGTTTTGATATGTTTTGCAATGAAAACGGTATTAGCCATAATTTTTCAGCTCCTAGAACTCCTCAACAAAATGGGGTAGTTGAAAGGAGAAATAGAACCTTAGAAGAAATGGCTAGAACCATGCTTTGTGAAAATAACTTACCTAAATATTTTTGGGCTGAAGTAGTAAACACCTCTTGCTATGTTATAAATAGAGCTATGGTAAGGCCTACTTTAAAGAAAACTCCCTATGAGCTTTATAAAGGAAAAAGGCCTAACATAAGTTATTTTCACCCATTTGGATGTAAATGTTTTGTTTTAAACAATGGTAAAGATAACCTTAGAAAATTTGATGCTAAAAGTGATGAAGGTGTTTTTCTTGGTTATTCTTTAAATTCTAAGGCTTATAGAGTTTTCAATAAAAGAACACTTGTTGTAGAAGAGTCAATATATGTAATCTTTGATGAATCAAATATTTCTAGTAGAACCAATCTTGATGATGAAGTAGAGATTTTTGATGAACCTATAGTTGACCCATCTCAAGATAAAGATGTTAGGGAACAATTAGAAGATCTTACTATTAACAAAAATGAGGAGTCCATGGAACAAGAAATAATTGAGAAGGAATCTAGGTGTCCTAGAGAACTTGGATATGTGAAAGATAATGACATTGTTGGAGATCCAACCATTGGAGTTAGAACTAGGTCAACCTATAGAAACATATGTCAACATGTAGCCTTTGTGTCACAATTTGAGCCAAAGAAAGTGGATGAGGCCTTGGAAGATGAAAATTGGATTATGGCCATGCAAGAGGAATTAAATCAATTTGAGAGAAGCAAAGTATGGACATTAGTGGAAAGACCTAAAGATTATCCCATCATTGGAACCAAATGGATATTCAAAAATAAGATGGATGAAAATAGCATTATTGTTAGAAACAAGGCTAGGTTAGTGGCTCAAGGATATAGACAAGAAGAAGGGATAGACTATGATGAAACCTATGCTCCTGTAGCTAGATTAGAAGCCATTAGGATGCTATTTGCTTTTGCATGCTATGAGGATTTTAAGTTGTATCAAATGGATGTAAAAAGTGCTTTCTTAAATGGTTATATAAATGAAGAGGTTTATGTTGAGCAACCTCCCGGTTTTGAAAATCCAAAATTTTCTAACCATGTTTTCAAACTTTCAAAAGCCTTATATGGATTGAAAC
This sequence comes from Heritiera littoralis, assembly GCA_031772115.1. Lineage (NCBI taxonomy): Eukaryota > Viridiplantae > Streptophyta > Magnoliopsida > Malvales > Malvaceae > Heritiera > Heritiera littoralis. Next base: position 5,392,187 of record JAPDPK010000024.1, on the reverse strand, counting down.
AAGCTCTTAGAGCTTGGTATGAAAGACTTTCAAAGTTTTTAATCGAAAAGGGTTTTACAAGAGGAAAGGTAGACACAACCTTGTTTATTCAATCTAAGGGTCATGACTTATTAGTAGTTCAAATTTATGTAGACGATATCATTTTTGGATCTACAAATGAGTCATTGTGCAAAAATTTATCAAAGCTAATGCAAGGTAAATTTGAAATGAGTATGATGGGAGAATTAACCTTCTTTCTAGGACTTCAAGTTAAACAATGTAAAGAAGGTATTTTCATAAATCAAGCTAAGTATACTAAAGATTTGCTCAAAAGATTTGGAATGGATGAATCTAAACCTTATTCTACACCTATGAGCACAAATATTAAACTTGATAAGGATAAAGGAGGAAAATGTGTAGACACTAAACTATATAGGTCTATGATTGTCTCATTGTTATATTTAACTGCTAGTAGACCCGATATAATGTTTAGTGTATGCTTATGTGCAAGATTTCAGTCATCCCCTAGAGAATCACACCTACAAGCAGTAAAAAGAATCCTAGATACCTCAAAGACACTTCTTCCTTAGGACTTTGGTATCCCAAAGATTCTACACTTGATCTACATGCTTATTCCGATGCGGATTTTGGTGGGTGCAAAGTGGATAGAAAAAGCACATCGAGAACATGTCAATTCTTAGGAAGTAGGCTTATTTCATGGTTCTCTAAGAAACAAAATAACGTAGCTCAATCCACAACCGAGGCTGAATATATAGCTTCCGGAAGTTGCTGTGCTCAAGTGTTATGGATTAAGCAACAAATGAGAGACTATGGAATAGAAATGAACCAAGTTCCCATTAAGTGTGACAACACTAGTGCTATCAATCTTACAAAAAATCCCATCCAACACTCTAGAACCAAGCACATTGAGATCAGACATCATTTTATACGAGATCATGTGCAAAAAGGGGACATAATTCTGGAGTATGTAGACACCTTGCACCAATTAGCTGATATCTTCACAAAACCCTTGGACAAGGAGAGATTTTGCACTCTTAGAGGTGAATTAGGCATAATGAATGCTCCTTGAAGTAATTTGATGTTGCATGAATGTCTTATGGTTGGTTTGTGATGATTGCAAGACAGCAATTTGAAGAATATAATTACACTTGCAATTCATGCCTTTAACTTACTGAGTTACTGTTCATGTTCATAGCTCTTTGAGTTTGAACTGTTGAGTTTTGTGTGTTTTGATCATGATAAACTTCTTTCATTAGCCAAAACACATTTCTAATGTTAAGACACTATCACAGCCATGTTCATCTATTATTTCTGCATACTTATGCAAGTTTCTGCACTTTTCTGCAGTATTCTGCACTTTTTTTGCAGTTTTTCAAACTCATTTCATGCATCCCAAGTGGCAACAATCAGATTCTGATTTTCAAATAGTAAAAATGCATAAGTTCCATTGTTTTCAAATCATTTTTATGCATTACAAATGAGGCAAGTGACTGAGGAGACAATTCTTCCAAAATAGGATTGAGTTCCAAGTCCATTAGGCCAAAAATCTGGGTTCCTGCTATGAGGGATCGATCCCTTTCACCATGGGATCGATCCCATAGCATCAAAACTTGGTGAAGAAATCCTGGGAAGCATTCTGCCTGGAAGGGATCGATCCCTTCCTAGAGGGGATTGATCCCCTCGGGACAGATTGCTTTTCGCGGGCCATTTTAAACGTCGGCCCCTTACTCCTCACCCACTATTCACCTTCTTCTTCACTCTCAACGCCCTTTCACCATATCCTCTCACCGCCCTTTCACCATATCCTCTCACCCAATTTTCTAGATCTCACTCATTTCTTTACCAAATCGCTTCCTTTCTTCACCAATCGTCCTCATTTCTTCATCTTTTTCATTTCCCAAACTTCCTCTTTTCTTCCCAAACTTCCTCTTTTCTTCTCTTCTTTCTTCTTCCACACCATGGTTACTATTCACCCAACATTGCAATTGTAAGTTTTTCTTCCACTTTTCATTCAATTTTTCTTGCATTTCTAGTTTGTTTCCTCATATGTTGTCTACCCATTTGCATATTTTACATCAATTTCCTTTCCATCTAGGTTTTCTATTTATTGGCACTCGTCTCTTTTCTAGGATTTATACTTAGACTATTTGTAGCTGTTCATCCGAATTTCCTTGTCATAATTGTTAAATGCATCTTGGGTTGTGGCTCTCCGCTGTTGGTTAGATCATATCTCTCCCACTCACTCATCCATAGTTCCCCAAACTTGTGCACACCACCTGTTCGATAAAAGTCTTCAACGAACTCTCCTACATTTTTCCACTCCATATGGCTCCTAAAGTTAAGCACATTGCTCAAAAACGCAAAACAAGTGCTTCCTCCTCTTCCTCCTCCATACCGGCCACCTTTAACCGATGCTTTCGCCATGCCAATGAGAAAACACAATTTCTAGCGAACTTTGCCAATATGCCTATTAAGCATTGACGTCCAATTGATTTCGATTTCCTCGAATCAATTAATTTCCCTTACTTGGCCAAATTCGCTGCATTTAATTGGATTAACTTTCTCAAAATCAACACTTTGGTTCCTCCAAACATCATTCGTGCTTTCTTTTCCAATGCTGAAACCATCACGGATCCAAATGATGAATGTCGTGTTGTAGGAATTCGATCCTATGTCATGGGCAAACACATTGAAATCGCCACATAATCCCTCTTTCTTGTCTTTAGAGTTCCCGACAACGGTGCTATATATGAAAATGTTGACGTCCCCTTAGAGTTTCCCGTTACCAATAATCGTGCAAGTGACCTTCCTGTCTTCGCCTGACTCCTACATATCATAATCTCCTGGAATCTTCGACCACTTGGCACCAGATATTCTCACCTTAGGAAACTTGATCGTTTTTGGCTCCATCATATCCATACTCCTGATGGTCTTCAACCACACCTCCTTCACATTATCCTTCAAGATTGGGTGAAGATTGTCACTAACAAAGTACACACAATTGTCTTCCTTCAACCTCTCACCTTTTACTTGCTCTCTCAAGGCGTTGACTGTTCATGTGAGGTCGGTGTACTTCTGGATCCCAGCACCACGATCAATCTCGCCACTCTCCATAACCTTGGATGGTATCAACGTCAAAGGGGAGATACAATCGAATGGGTCAAGGGTCATGGCCAGGCTGAACCTCCCGAACATGCTCCGGAAGACGTTGGAGAAGGAGGAGGAGACGGAGACGACGTACCTGCAGCGCCCACATCTTCTGCACCCTCCGGCTCTATGTCCACTTCCCTTGACCAGATCATGCTAATGCTTCAACAAATGCACACCTCTCAGCAAAATTTCCAGCTGGACGTCACTCAGCGACTTGATCAGATCGAGGAAACTCAAGCTAGTATGTATGATGAAATCCAAGATGTTCGTATGCAGCACGAGGACTTCATGGATCCGTACTATAAGACGTTCCCTAGGCGCTGATTATGTTTTTTTTTTAGTGACTTTGTCTACTGTTTGTGCTGTGTGTTTCTGTCATTTTCTAGTGTGTTTATGGTGTTTTAGTTTTATGTTTATAACTATGACTGGTGTCTATTTCCATTGGCTTGATCTATCTGTATGACTTTGGCTTGATCTATATTTCCATTGGCTTGACTTCTCACTTTGCTTAGTCTTTCTCTCCATTGTTGCTTTAATTTGACTTATACCTCTGACCCTTTCTTTTTATATCATAATATTTGCTTTAATCCTTGATATGACAAAAAGGGGGAGAATTAATATGGTATGCATAAATTAAGGGGGAGCAAGATAAGCAAGATATTTTTCATGTAGAAATTAAAGGGGAGTAAAGCAAAATGATTTTCAAGCAAAATATTTCTCCATGTATAAATTAAGGGGGAGCCAAGCAAAATGATTTTCATAATGTCAAAATATTTCTCCATGCATAAATTGAGGGGGAGCAAGATAAGCAAGATATTTTTCATGTAGAAATTAAGGGGGAGCAAAGCAAAATGATTTTCAAGCAAAATATTTCTCCATGTATAAATTGAGGGGGAGCCAAGAAAAATGATTTTCATAATGTCAAAATTATAAGCAAATCTATCTTAAGCAAATTTACCTTACGTTTTGTCATATCAAAAAAGGGGAGATTGTTAGCTTTAATTTGACAAGTATTTTGAAATGACAAAACTCAAGTAAGCTTAAAAATGATTTTTCTCTAAGTAAATTTGCTTTGAATGAACTCAATGATAGAAATTATTTTAACAAAGTCTTGGATTGAGATTTTAGTTGAAAAAGTCAGTAAATACTCTTAGAAAAGTGTTAGAAAGTTGTTTAACTGACTTAGAATCATAAAAGCCATAAACTATGCAGCAAATTAAGTGCAGGGAAGCCTACTGGACAAAAGGGATCGATCCCTACTGTAGAGGGATCGATCCCAAAAAGGCAGAATGCTTCAGAAGCCACCCGGGAGAAGTTTGGAAAGCATTCGGGAGAAAAGGGATCGATCCCCCAAGAAAAGGGATCGATCCCTTCGCTCGAAATCTGACTCCAACAGCTAGTTTTTGAGGGTTTCAACAGGAAGAAATGCATTAAATGCTTCACCAACTGTTCCAGACGTTTGGTGGACTATAAATAGAGGCATTTATGAAGTTTGGAGGTAGAACAAGCATTCTAAAGTATTCAAGCTTCAAGAGAGAAAACTCAAATCTGAAAATCTTCATTGTAACTCCATTTTGTGAGATTTCTTTGTGTTCTTCCCCCATTCACTGAAAATTCTCTTATTCAAAGGGGTGAGTTATCCTTGTAAGGACTGATATTGTAGAGTGTGGGTAGTAATACAAGGGTAGAGGCTTAGAAGGAGATTTCTAAAGTCTCAAGTGAAATTGTAAGAGGTCTTGCCACACCTTCAAGTGGTTTGTAAGCATTCTCAAGGAAGAGCTAAATCAAAACCTTGACAAGCGGTTCAAGGAGAAAGGACGTAGGCAAGAGATTGGCCGAACCTCTATAAACTTGTGTTTGCTTCTCTTTCCCTTACTCTTTTTACTGCACTTATTTCATTGTCATTTATTTAGTTTTAATTGTGCATTAAGAGTTAGGAAAATTAGAAATAAGTAGAAAAACTGATTCACCCCCCCTCTCGGTAGAGCCAACATATTTAAAGATAAACATTTTTCCTTTTTCTTTGTTTATTATGGTACTTGCTTAAAGTTTATTCACATTGCAACTTATCACATTGTTTGTTATCTTGCAATGATCGAGGGATCTTGGGGTGGTGATAGTAAAGACACAAGAAAGGCTTGCTTCATTGATAAGAATATTTTAATTTTTATGACCATAGCAATTTTTGATTATCTAATTCTTTAAGCTAATCTCCCTTTAAAGTTACTGTGCATATTTTGGTAAAAGTTTGATTGATTTAATTATAAAGGAAAACAACGAAATTTTCTTCTTTATTTCTTTTTCATTCTATTGATTTAGAATTTTGTTGCAACTTATAAGGAGCTATGTTTCAATTAGTTCTCCTCTGAAAAGGGAGGGCCTAAACATTTTTTTTTGGTTACCTATATTTAATTCGTGGTATTTAGATTGGTAATAATATTCATTTTGAATACTGAGTGAGCAACTTATAGATCAATATCAATTAATTGCATTTGCATTGAATTTTGCTTATGCTTTCCTAAGGAAATTGACATTTTTCGTCAACACAAGTGTAGTAATGCAGGAAGCAGCTATCAATAACATGAACACCTATGGAACGATAGTTATGTATGGAGTAATAAGTGAGCATATTTATTCTGAAAAACAAGCTGCATTGAGTATGAATATCAAAAAATACAGGTGATTGATCTTGCCCAATTTTGATTTATCTTAATGAAAGATCCATCTTTTATTTTGTTGGACTTTTCTAAAATTATTTGCTATGTATTCTTTAAAATTCTAGCTAACTTTGAGGTTTCTAAGAAAGTTGGTTCATCATTTCTCCCATCGCTCTTTATTTTGGATGTATGTATGTGTTAGTTTCTTCAGCTTCTAACTTTGAAATCTTTTGCTTAGTGTTTTCAAATTGAGTATGCACAACATTTGTCTCCCGAAACAACTAATTTGATCAAAAGGGTTAGTTACATCAAAAAAGGTCTTGCTTACTATGTTAATATCTTATTTTTCTCATTTGGTCTTCTTTTAGTCTTGTCTTGTGAAGGCTTTGTGGCTTTCTCTCTTTATGTAAAGATACGTTTTGATCTTCTAAAACCTTATTTACTTTGAAAAATAGTGTTCAAATAAATGAATTGAAACTTAAATCATTTAAATCAATGGCTGGAAGTTGTGAGTGAATTATAGCATTCTAAGGTTTATCAAGCAACAACATCCGTGATAAACCATTGTGAAAAAAAAATGTGATTGAGAAGTGTTAGATAGCAATTGGTGAGGTGGCAATGACTTTTTATTATTAAAAAATGAAAAAAAGTTGAGAGGTGTCTTCTTGGTGTGCATCAATTTGGAAAGATGCTTCCGCCATTCCTTAAAAGTTTTTATGCTTTCCATGGAAAATCCAATCATATTGCTTAGATCATCTGATGGTTGGTGCTTTCTTCAAAGAAACTTTAAAGCATATGAATTAGTTTGATAATGCCATATATCATGTACGAAACCTTTGCCTAAGAGTGTTGATTCATTCATTATTTTCTTTTTCAAAATATTCGTTCTTTTTTCATACCGTAAAGGTGCTTTTGGTGCCACTGTTACTGGGAGGTACAACACTACCTTTTTTTTTATTTTTTTTAAGTTTTGTTCTTATAAGTTATATTTGAGGTTGCCACTTATTTAATAATATGAAATCATAATGTTATTTTGATGAATTTTAGAACATTGAAGAAGTTTGATTGTTATGATGATAATATTTGTGAAAGAAAATTGAGTGCAATTTGTTTCAATGCAGAATTGGCATGTAGGAATAGTTAGGAGTATACCCATTGTTGGGAATAATAATAAGAATAAGCTTCATTCAATTAGCTCTCAAAATCAATGGCTTGAGATTGTTGTCTTGATCTTGAATAGCTATCGCTACTAGGCTCAGTTTGGATGCTTGCAAGTGTGCTATTTTTTTTTTTTAAATTTTGTTCAAGAAATCTTACCTGATATTAAATAGTGTTGTTCTTTTCTTCTACAAGATATCCTGAGCTTCTCCTTTTTTTTTGACTTTGAAGTAAGAGGTAGACACAAGCCTGCTCTACATCCGTGTAACATAAATGTTTAAAGTTTCTGTTGAAATTTTGTTGCATGACACTAAAATGAGCTTCTTGTGTTTTGCATTTGTGAGCATAATTTAGAATGGCAATTTTTAATGTAATTTGAAGATAATCTATTGTTTATTTGGTTGTTTTCCCTTTTCGATTATGTTTTTTTCCTCATTTCTGTCCTTCTCATATTTGTAATTGATGCTTTGTAGGTAACCTAAGAGGTGCAAAGAGCTTTGGCAAAATTAAGCCCTTCTAGACTTAATGGAAGGTAAAATATTAATGCCTGATCAACCATGGTTCCAAAGTGAAGTTTGTTATTTATAATGTCTCAAATTTTTTAAAATTTTTATTTGTCAATAAACAAAATTGATAAAACCATACAATAAGCTTTGTTTTATGATAACTTTTATTAGGTTCTTGGCCTGTTGATTGGTATTGTAGTTTTTTAATAAAACTTGATCCTTTTTGCAAGAAACCTAATGGAACCAGGTTTGGTTTGTTTTCTTTTTAATTGTTGCTTCTTTACAAAAATCAGCTCTTTTTCAGCCATAAAGGCTTCCTACTTTTCTTTTTCCTCCTTTTTCTATGGAACACCTTTAACTTTTGTTATGTGGAGAGAATCCTTTAACATTTCCCCACTAATTCCTACTGATTCTCTATCTGTAACAGTCCAGTAACCCAATAATACGCATATTATTACATAATTTTGACGGTTGGGCTGTCTGCGATACTTTACTTTACATTTACTGTTAAACAATTTTATATAACATTACTACTATTAAATACATCCCCTATCTTAATTCACAAGAAAGTAGTACTGTAGATAAGTCTAAATACGGAAAATAAATGATCGTACCTCATGTAGTAAATCAAGCTATCGCATCATCCCCAAATGCACAGTCGAAATCCTTAGACATCAGACTCTCAATCCTCGAAAATCTGAAATGTTAAAATTAAGGGGTGAGCAAACCATGGCTTAGTAAGAGAGTTATATTTCACACTTAATATTCAGCTACCTATATGCTGAAAAACTTTTTCACTTTCTTTAAAATCTTCCTAGTAGGCTCTAGGCTCTCATGTAGGAAGGATACTATAGTCGGCTAGGGATCCTGATAGAGTAAGGTAGGTATTTTAAAATACCTGACTTGTTCCAGAACCTAGAAGCAACTGTAGAGAGTACTATGTCCATTGTTCTCAAAACGAGTTAATTTTCGTTTTTCACAGAGTAAACCATTTATTTCACTTTACTTCGGTACGTTTCAAAACATGTGACAGTTCAGTATTAAAACGGTGGTTTACTTCTGTTTCCTTCAGTACATTTAAAACACGTTACAGTATAGTAGTTTGTAAATATCCAAATCCTTGGATAACCAATTCTGCAGTTATTTCTATCTTAGAAATAATTTTTCACAGTTATTCTTTTCGAATAACCATTAATTTCTCTTTAATTCAGTAACCGTATCTTACAGTTCAGTAAAACAGTGATATTCAGTAAAACAGTATCTTGATACGGTTCAGTCAGTAAACAGTAGCTACTGATTTAGTAAACAGTAGACGGTAGCTTTTAGTTCAGTAAACAGTAAATGGTAGCTTTCAGTTCAGTAAAACAGTAATCAGTGGCTACAATTTCAGTAAACAGTACGGTTCAGTAAGACAGTGTTTTGGTACGATTTTTCATTAGTAAACAGTAAACAGTACAGTAAACAGTGCAGTACAGTGAACAGGATTCAGTAAATCCTTTCAGTAAACAGTAAACAGTAAGTGAGACTAGGCATCACCCTACAATCAAATCATGCTATCTTCGTCCACTAGGGACACAGTAACATTAATGAGATCTATGGCCATGATCTATAATATGTCCTCGGTGTACACTTGCTAGGTGACAATTCAGGACGCTGAATGACTAGCTGGTCAAACAGCCATGTGACAGTAACAGTATGGTATGATGCATGAAGTTCGGGGCCTAAGTCTCAAAACAGTGTAAACCGTACCATAGCCTTTATGAAATTTATAAAATAAATCACATGTTTAAAATTAATTCATAAAGGCATAATTCACATTTTGCATACGGTGAAAACAGTTTATAAAATCATTACTGTAAAATATAGAAGGGCAAAACTGTGCTTTTTCCACCGTAAATCATGTACGCACGCTTTTCTGTGCTTTCTATCGAAAACATGATTATTAAAATCATCGAAATTCAATTCATATATTTTCATAATTTATGGAAAAATAAAATATTTATTTTCCAATTTAAATAATTCCGTCACCATGTTCTCTTCTAAAAACACGTGTAGAGACCTTTAGTCTCGAAATCATAGTTTTCCATCATTTCTTAACCTTTATGGAATTTATATAATTAATTATTTTCATAATTAAAACCATAAAGGTTTTATACGAAATCAATTGAATATTTAAGAATATTTATAAAAATATTCACTTCGGTCTTTTTCATTTTCAATCTCGTTTTACGTGAAATATCACCTACCTGGTGAATTTTCGATGATTTCATTTCCACAATTCTCGAAAACATGAATCTTTTAAATTTAAATTCTCATATATTCATGTTTTTATGAAAAATACATGATTTCTCGATTTTTGTACTGAAAATCATTTCTCGTGAAATCAAATAATTTATTATGATTTTCAGTGATTTTTGGTAATTTTCAAAAAAATTTCGATAATTTTTCGGTAGTATAACGGCTGCCGATTGGCTAGCCTCCTGCACGGAAAATATAGTTTATATTTTCAACCTGTAATTCACCACAATATCAAACCGATAATTTATCACAATTTCAAACCGATAAATCACCATAATTTCAATAGCATTTATAAAATTAAATGCAATTTAAAACATGTGGCCGAATATCCTTACAGGCGACACATGTCTCCTTTACCTGTCTTGGGTCAGCGACTGCCTCTCAAAGGTCGCGCCCGTGTTCACCTCTCCCGGTTCCATCGTCTCATTCACCGAGAACGATTCTGGAAACCAAATTCTAAATTTTAGAATTTTTCTCAATTTATTTAAATAAATAAATTATTTAAATAATTTTTTATCAACATTTTCCAGGATTTCTTACCAATTCCCGTAATTTCTGAGTTTTCGAATTCTCGAGAATTTTCAAATTCCCGGAATTCCTTTTCTCTTCCTCTTTCTTCTTTTTCTTCCTTCTTTCTTTTTCTCTTTTTCTTTTCTTTTTCTTTCTTTCTTTTCTTTTTCTTTTCTTTTTCCTTTTCTTTTCTGGCCAAACCGGTTCAGACTGGTCAGACCCCCTTATCGCCGGTTCTTCTCCGACGACAGGTTCTCCGGCGGTTCGGTGGCCCCTCAGCTGGCTGGCGTCAAGGCAAATCTACCGGTGGTCTCCGTTCAGCTTGGTTCGGCGGCACGGCAGCGGATCGAGTTGGTTTAGGTCCGGTTTCTTCTCCTCCTCCGTTCTTCCTCCTCCGCCGTTCTCCGCCTCACCGGTGGCCTCCTACCCTTTCCTCTTCCTCCGTTGATGGTTCGGTTGCAGTGGCTCTGGCCAATTCGGCCGGCACTGCCAGTTCCTATTTTCCTTTTTTTTCCTTTCGGTTTTCCGTCGATTTTGCTTCCTTCCTTCTCCTTTCTCGCCGCCGGCGACCCCTTTTCTCTCTTTGGCCGGTGGCGTTTCACTCTTTTTCCCTCTCCCTCGCTGACGGTGGTAGCTACGTCGTCGTCGGCCTCTGGCTGGGAAGATCAGGTTCTTTCTCGATTCTTCCTTCTGTTTTCTTTTCTTTTTTGTTTTATTTTATCAATTATACATAATATATTATATACTATATATTATATATCATACATATAATATATACAATATATTATACATATAATATTATTATTCTATATATAGTATTGTACTACATATATTATATAAATATACATATGTATTAGGTATTAACAAAATATATATCTAATATATATATTTATATACTTATATACTTTAAATTAAATAACATTTATATATATATATATGTTTATATAAATGTAATAATACCATATATATTGTATTTACAATATATATACCAATTTTAATGTAAATTAATATTTACATTTCTTATATATATATGTATATATATACATAAAAGGTTATATTTGTATACATATGTATTATTTAAATTTATAAAATAGTATATATATTCATATACCATTGTATAATAATATATACTATACATCACATTTAAATACATATGTATTTGTATAAAAATACATTTATATAATTTATAATTATATAAATATATATCATATTTCTTCATCATTTTTTTATTTAATTTGGATTTCAATTTATCGAAATTAAATTTTTTCTTTCATTATTTCTAAAATTCTCATCTTATTTTTATTTCCAATTTAATATTCTTTCACTCGAATTTTCCCAATTTTATCACTTACTCAATTCACGGAATATTCACTAATATTCCAATCTCATAATTATATTTATTTATTTCCACTTATCTATTTCCATTAATATTAATCTCCAATATTAAACAGTGGAAATTTTTGCAGTTAACACACTATCTGATAGTCAAAAGATGGGTAAGATATATTCTGTTTTTTTAGCTTCTAATGAAATGGAACATTTCTACATCTTTGTTTCATTTCAAATTTTCTCTTAAGCGTTTTTCTATTTCCCTCTGTTAACTGCAGGATGGTTTCTTTTCTAGCTTCGTTGTTGGCTCAGTTGGTAACTAAATGATGATGACTTATGTTGAAGCATTCAAATACGATACTTCACTAGATACATCCCATGTGTATTGTCTAAGATGAGCATGCATACAAACTATCTTTTCAGATGCATTTCTTTATATATTAATGTATGTGATTAGTTGCTCAACCCTTGCTTTTAGCTTTTCTACTGTTAAGAAAAACCTCAACTTCTCATTTATGTCTTTTGAAATGATTTACCTGTGCAACATGCGAGCTTTCTCTAGTAGATATAAAACCAAGATCTTGTATACTCAATTCAAATACACATTTCACTTGTTGAAAACATATCCATACAATATTTTAAATACAATTCTAAAAAACGTGGTACGTCCTTTCATATAATACGATAAAGTAAATGGAAAATGGTAATGTAAAAATGAAATTTTCACACGAGAATATTCACTATGGCCAGTAGTGGTTCTTTCATATAGGCCCATATTGGCCATGCTGGCATAAAAGATACCATAAAGGCATTTCATGATGTCACAAAGACATCTCACAATACGACGAAAACATCTCACGATGTCAATAAGACATCTCATGACACCATAAAGGCATCTCACGATACCACAAGAGCATCTCATGATATCACAAAGGCATCTCATGATGTCATGAAGACATCTCACGATGTCACAAAGACATCTCACGATACTACGAGAGCATCTCACATATTAAAATCCGTACAAAGATAGCTTTTCAAAACATCATTGTATCACCAAAGTATGTGTATCGTTTAAAATAATGCATTTTGAAAACATCAAAATGATTAAACATGCTTAGAATATTTAACACTTAGTCCCTACATGTGAAACCAATTTAGCAAAGTTGTTAGAGTAAACCCATTTCGACTCAAATAAATAGGATTCAATACTTCAGTAAAATAACATTTTTGTAAAGCGTGCGGATCTTGATGCAAAGTTTAATTTATGAAGTGCATAATGATAATGGCATATACTACTAATATAGGCCAACCGCTATGAAGTACGCTTTGAGTAACCTCCAACCAAAAGTCCAAGCATTATAACGATGTAATAATAACTACCCCCAATATCTTATCACTACAAAAAAATGAACCTTCAGCGACGGAAAATTCTGTTGCTGATGGTCTTTAGCGACGGATTACTGACGGAAATTTTATAGTTGGAAAAATCGATGTCGCTGATGCTCACTCTGTCGCTAAAACTTCATTTCTGTCGGTAATTCCGTCGCTAATTAGCAACGGAATTTGTTTACATCAGTGACAGATTTTATGTCATTAGTGACAGACAATTCCGTCGCTAAAAACATAATTTCATTTTTTAATTTACATGAAAATCCGTCGCTAAAAAGCATTAGCTACGGAAATTTCCGTCGCTGATAGTTTTTTTTATTATTTTAGTTTATAAAAAAATCCGTCGCTAAAAGGCATGAACGACAGAATTTCTGTCGCTGATGTTTGTTAGTTTTGTTAATTCAATAAATATTCTGTCACTAAAGAGCATAAGTGACGGAAATTCCGTCGCTAATGTTATGAATTCCGTCACTAATTTGATGAATTTTTTCACTTATTTGACAGATTTTATTGCTAATTTCTATGAATTTCGTCAAAAAAATGTTCTGGAATTAATTATTTATATTTATATATAGAGAGAGAGAGAGAGAGAGAAAGAGAAACATTTAAAATAAACCTAATATTTATACTTAAATCCATAAACATTATCTTAAAATAAATTAACTAAAAAAAATAAAAACACATTATCTTCAACATCATTATCACCACTACCACCATCACCTCACCATATCATCATCATCATCATCATCATCATCATCATCATCATCTGTAAGTAAAAAAAAAACAAAAACAAAAACAAAAACATAAGTATTAAAGTTTATCATATAAAAAAATTAACAACATAAACATAAAAGAAAAATAGAGTAAATTTACAAAAAAAAAGGAAAAAAAATAGAAGGAAAGAGGGATTAAGAAGAAAAACTAGGAAAAAAAACGAAAAGATGGACAAACAAAGAAGATAGGGAGGAGTGAAGAGGACAGAAAATAGAGAATAGGAGAATATATAAAGTCTTTGGCGTGCATACAGAGAAATTTCCGACGGAAATTTCGTCGCTAATACTATGTTGAAATATTTTCCGCTATGGCGCAGGCGGAAAAAATTCAAAAAATTAGAATTAGCGACGGAAATTCCGTCGCTAATACTATTTGAAAATAGTTCCCGCTATAGCGGAGGCGAGAAAAATTTAAAAAATTGGAATCAGTGACGGAATTAGCGACGAAAATTTCCGTCTCTAGTTCTTTTATTTTCGTATTAAATAATTAGTGACGGAATTTTTTGTCGCTGAAAACAATCAACAACAGAATTTTTTGTCACTGAAAAGCATCAACGGCGAAATTAGCTACGAAAAAAATCCATAGCTGATGCCTTAAATTTGAAAAAAATAAAAATACATAAATAAATAAATTTCTTCATTAAGCATCAGCGACGGATTTTTTCCGTCGCTAAAAAGCAACAGCGACGGAATTAGCGACGGAAACAATCCATCGCTGATGCTTAATGAAGAAATTTATTTATTTATGTATTTTTATTTTTTTCGAATTTAAGGCATCAACGACGGAATTTTCTGTCGCTGTTGCTTTTTAGCGACAAAAAATTCCGTCGTTAATACTTAAAATTTAAAAATAAATAAAAAAATTTTCTTTATTAAGCATCAACGACAGATTTTTTCCATCGCTATTTCCGTTGCTGTTGCTTTTTAGCGATGGAAAAAATCCGTCGCTATTTTTAAACCATAAATTTTTACCTATAAGTTTTAGCGACAGAAATTTCCGTCGCTAATTCTGTCGCTAATTTAGGCGCCAATTGAATAGTAGGTTCCCGCTACATTTAGTGACGGAAAACGCTCCGTCGCAAATTACCTACAGAATTCCGTCGCTAATTCTGTCGCTAAGTAAAAAAATATTTTCCATCGCTAATCTTTCGCTAATCCGTCGTTGATGCTATTTTAAATTCCATTGCTAAAATTTTGTCGCTGAAAGTCATTTTTCTTGTAGTGTATTTGTGCAAACATACTCAACTTGCATTATCATCCAAAGTCCTCAATACACAATATGCAACATGTATTCAAGTCCAATCTCATTTGACCATAGCCTAAGCTCTATCTCTAGCCTATCCAATGATGAGTATCAACCAACACCCCTAATACATTTTTCTTATAATTTAGGAATATATATTTATTTAAATTTCAATACATATAGCTTCCACTCAAAATATATGGATTTGAATTCAACTAGATATTTATGTTTTATGTATATATTTATACATATACTGACTAGAGTTATATGTATATATAAATATATATATTTAACTAGGTATATATATATATTTAAATATATTTATTTACATTTAAGCATACATCATAATACATGATATCATAATACATGATTTCAACAAAGCACAACAAGCATAACACAACTTGGGATATTTCCTTTACCTATAGAATACCTCTCTAGGGTTTAGTACCCCACACTTGCACCTTGCACATTAGCACTTCATTGTATTTTATTCCTCTCTTAGGCCTACATCAAACCAGTATTATTATTATTATTATTATTATTATTATTATTATTATTATTATTATTATTTTTTGTTTGTTTGCTTATTTATTTAAACTTCCCATTATCACTATATAATTAACATTTAAAGAATAATTGCAACAATGCTCTTACCCTTTGAAAGCTTCCAACCGAACCTTCACCATCGCTTAGCTCCTCACTATTTTGGGGCTTTTGTTTCTCCCAAATGCAATAGTCCTATATTCATACGATGCCTTATAATTAATCTACTGTACATTCAAATAACTCCTAAGCTAAAGAGCATTCTTACCCCAATTCTCTATGTGACTGAAGCCTTTAAAATTAAAATATGCCTTCACCGTTTCAGTTGGCTGCTGCTGTAAGTATCCCTACCATCAGCCTAGTTTCCTTTGCTGTCTTGGTTCAGCTTCCCTTTCTCTCTCTCTCACATTGTGCCGCTAAATAACCCCTATTGTTTCAGCTTGTAAACCCAAAAACAACCCCTGTTTTCTACTCTAAACCGCCACTCGATTTCAATTCTTTTTCAAACTAGCACAAATCTTCCTTGCATCAATTTCATTTCCCTTGTTTGCAGGTTAGTTACTGCCCTGTCTCATGCCCCTACTTCAACTGATAATGCCCTTTTGGTACAGCCCAACTTTTGACCGAGGAAGAAAAGCCAGTGCACCTCTTCTCCTATCATGAGTTGCTGCCTAAGAGAGGCTCTGTTCTGCCTCACGATGTTCTTGTTCAAGCCGAGAAGTCCAGTTGGTTCTGGCCCTATTTCTAGCCTAAAGAAAAGCATATGTGCA
Source organism: Heritiera littoralis (assembly GCA_031772115.1). Lineage (NCBI taxonomy): Eukaryota > Viridiplantae > Streptophyta > Magnoliopsida > Malvales > Malvaceae > Heritiera > Heritiera littoralis. Next base: position 5,375,861 of record JAPDPK010000024.1, on the reverse strand, counting down.
GCCCTTGTGTTGCCTCGGCTACAGCAGCAAGAAATGCTGCTTTACTCCAGCCACCAGGGAAGATAGTGGCTAGACAGCAGGTTAATATTTGCTGCTTCAATCCTCTTCGTTTCACCTCCTGTTTTTGCAATAAGAACTCAACTGGGCTGTTCTTTATGCCCTTAACTCAGTTGCTGGTTGGTCGCACACCTAAGCCTTGTTTCTCTAGGTTTTAAGCCTTATTTCTCTATGGCTTCAACCTTCCTTAAACTTTCATGGCAGCTTCGATCCACTGCTACCTACCATTTCTGCTTTAGTGCTTCCTATCTGAGAAATGAACCCCTTGCAACTGATCTCCCTCCCGATTTCCTCTCCTTCACTTATCTCGGTTTTGCAGCCTTAAACCATTGAGCAATGGCTGCAAGGTTGAAGCTTCAACATCACCTGTCTTTGATTAGTGCACGGGAATGAAGCATTCATTGCTTCAATCTTCTTCAACCGAAAGGTAAATGTTACTCCATATTTCTGCCTCAGTTTCTAGCTGCCTCCCGCATATCACGAGCCTTGATATGTCTCAGTTTCACAACTCCTCTTCTACATCAAATGCAGCTCACCATTTCTGCCCTAAGCTATCTTTGATTTTTGTTTGATTTCCAGCTGAGATTCCCTCCTCTTCTCACCTTGATTGGACTCTCCTTTCTCTCAACTATCTCTCAGCCTTTCACAATTTCCAGGGCAGCTTTGGTTCACAGCTACCACTGCTTTCTTGCTTCACGTTCATTTACCCGGAATGTGTCGAAGTTAGTGGAGGTAGGTGGTAATCTTGGCTTCTTCAAGAAGCCAATACCTAAACTAATGTTTTATATATTTAGTCACATGTGTTTTTGTATTATATATTTTTCTTACATGTTTTATTCATTGTTAAATATCTATTTATTTATTTGTTGAATGTACGTTTGTGTTAATACTATATATATTATAATTATTTTATCGTATTTGTTATACTCATATATATATATATATATATATATATATATACACATGTATTATTTATGTTATTTATTAGCTATACATGTATATAAATGTTTACATCTTATACATTATTTATCTTTTTATGACTAAATTTAATCATACCCTTTATGATCATTCACTTCACATGGCTAAATGAAGTATCATTACTTCCTTATTAATTCTTATAATATTTAAATTTACCTTGGCAATTTTATTTAGCCAGATTAATTAATTTGAGTTGTTGGAGTCCATTCCCTTTTAGTGTCAAATAACCTATTCTATTTAAACAAGATAAGGTTTATGTTTTCACATAAGTGTTATGGTTAAATTTGTGATAACTGAAGATTCTCTCATTTTTGGAATTAGAGATCTGTAAATTCAGTTTTTAATGTTAATAGACAAGTTAAAATAAATAAATAATTTCATTTTAGGTATGAAAGAATTTAAATTTTAAAGGAATAGAGATCTACAGTAAATCGATATAGATTGTTCGTCACTGCTTATAATTAAGTAAATGTATATATATTTATTAAGAAATAAATATATATTAATATAAATATATATACATAGGTATATATATAAATAATAAAGATTATTTTATTTAAGTATATGTATAAAAGATTAAATAATAAAATAGGAAAATATATGTTTTAAGTACTATATATAGTATACATAAATTATATATATAAAGATGTTTTAATATATATTAACTATATATATAGTAAGTATAGATTTTAAATATATCTAAATATAATATGTATATATATACATATATAGCGTATGTTAGGAATATATATATATATATATATAAATGTTGATATAAAAGATATTTATAATATAAATTCATATTATATATAAACATATTTATGAATAAAATAAATAAATGAAGAAAGAAAAAAAAGAAAAAAGAATGGAAATCAGCAAGCTTCCAAAGGAAGCTGCCAAATCAGTCCGCATATGCAGACTTAAAAAAAAAAAAAAGAAGAAAAGAAAAGAAAAGAACGAAGGAGAGAGAGATTGGGAGAGGGAACTGGCGCTGGCGAGAGAAGGGAGAGGAAAGGTCGACGACGGTAAAGGAGAAATGAGAGGAGCAAATCGAAAAGGAAAGAAAAAGAAAAAGAAAAGAGAAGGAAGAGGAGGGGGAAAGGAGAAGTTCGATTCGCACCACCATCGCCACCCTAGTTGACATCGGTGAGGGCAGATTTGGAGAAGAAAGAGAGTGACGTCGGTAGAAGCCACTGAACCGCCAAAAAAAAAAGAAGAAAAAAAGGAGGAAGGAGTTGCTAACGCCACTAGTAGCCACTGCCTACACCGGCGTTGCCTTCAACTACACGCCGTCGTTGTCGTCGCATCTCACGTCGCTAGAGAGGCTGGGCTAAACCTGTTCCAATCGGTTTAACAAAAGAAAAAAGAAGAAGACAGAAACGAAGAAGGGTAAATAAATTTTGTTTATTTTATTGTTATTTATTTAATAAATTGTTGAATAATTCAGGGAGTTTTCTAAGTGTGTATATGATTTGGAGATTGTAGAAATATACAAGTGATGATTGGAGTTTGACAGAGCTTGAGAAAGATTAACTCGCAAGCATTGATGCTAGGTAAGATATTTAAATAAGTTACTCATAAATTATATGGTGTTAGTTTGATGGATTTGAGGTTTTAAATATTAAATTTGAAATTTTAAAGATGTGATTAAATAAGACTATGAGTTGTGAATGGGTGATGATATTGATGTAATTGATTGATACTGATGATATGATGATTTTTTTTATTGCGGTTCATATGTTGACATGGCTTGTACAACTAGTGATATGAGCTAGGTAAGTTGTCTATTTGCGTCACTATGAAATTAATGGATTTGAAAATGACCCTTGATCCAAAGGAAATATGAATTATAATTATGGAAATATTGTTAAGTTGTGGTGAGACAATTTAATACTTAAGGGATATATATATAGAAGAATTAAAATAATATCATGTTTGCATATAAACTGGTTTAGTTGTTTATTGGAAAAGAATAAAACTTAAATGAGTTAAACTTAACGTTAAAGAATATGTATATCTATACTAATGCATATTTGAGAACTAAATAAATTCATGATTGATAATTTGTGATAGTTATAGTTAGAGAATGAAGATGAAATGATTGAAGGTGAAAGGTGATAAGTAAAGAATAGTGTAATTATTTAACGTACGATTTAAGACAATAATCCATTTTGATTTGTATGGAAAATTGTGCTTTGATGGGTGGAGGTTTTTAAAGTGGAATTTGAACTGTCTATGACTTTAAAAATAATTGAGTGTAAGGATTGAAATATTGTTATTGTATTAAATCAATTGATTTTGGGATATTTGATAATATGATTTTAGTATATCTATAAGGAAATGAGAAGTATATAAGTATTTGAAATGAACTGTGAACTATACTGGGGATTGTGATTGGTTGAAGATATATAAACTATGTTTTCATGCGAGAGGCAAATAAGGATCTACTCACTAGTTCGATGTTACAAATGCTATTGTTTGAATGAAATGACACTGTAGAGGTAAGGGATATGTATGGAAGACGTAGAGATACTATGAATATATATTGAGGTTGAAAATGTTTTATGGAACTGTTTTGAGATGAAATGGATTGGATTTGTGAATTGCTATTGGGATTGTAAATTGTGTTTTCCTTGCAGGGAGGCTAGGATAGAAATATCCGTTATGCTGCCGAAATTTCAAAGAAATTTGTAGAATTATATTTTGGTATATTTTTTAACACTAAAAATGAAAATTGAACAAGTTTTAATTTTGTTTTAATAATAAATACCTCATATGCATATCGAAACTCGAAAATATATATTTAAAAATTCATGTTATTAAATTTTACGTACTGAGGGTACTAGCATGTTTTTATAACGTATTTACAAGTAAATAAATATTTTTAGAACTGAATATTGAATTGTGAATATTTTATGAATTTTAATTCTTGAACTGCTTATATTTCCAAAATATGCATTTATGGATTGACTAAAGATTTAATCACTGAAATTGATCTCTTTAAAGATATTTATATTGCATAAAAACTCTTTTGAGACTATTAGGCCCCGTAAAACCTTTAGGTACATCATGCTGACTGACTATTACTGTACTGTTGCTATTTGATACCAATCATATCATCAGCTGTCCTAATTGTCACCTAATCAGTGCACATTATGGACACCACTATGACTATGGCCATATGTTTTACTGTTACTATTTCTCCCTTCTTGGGATACAGTTATGGCATGATTTCTATTGGGTGTTGCTTGGTCTCCACTGTATTGTTTTTACGAAATTGGGATTTATATTGTTATTGAGTGAAAGTACTGAAAATATTGCTTTGCATCATGATTTTATAGTACTACTGTACTGTTTACTGAATTTCCATGCTGAAATTGCGTTACGGAACTGTTTTAAATTGAATTGTTTTATATATTGTTTATCGACTGAAAAACTGCATGAAATTATTTAATTGTTTTCATACTGTTTATTTATCTCACTATCAACTGTTTATTTCCTATAGTCAGAACTAGGAATTGGGACATGTGAGGTACTTCAAAGTATCCTTCCATACTCTATCTGGTTACCTAGCCGATTATAGTATCCTTCCTAAAACATCCTATAGTGCACCGCTAGGAATTAAATGATTTTATTGCATATAGTTTTTATAGTATTAGTTCTTTTATATGTATTTCTTATTAGGCTTCCCGAAGTTCACCCCCTTACTGACAATCTCAGATAGTTCATCAATATACGTGGCAATCGTTGCTTCAAATTAATTGAAGAAGACTACTAGAAGTTATAATCTTATGTGAGCAGGTATATGTTTAATATTATATTCTTTATTCAAACAGTGTATGCACAGTTAATGTAATTATAGTTTGGGAAGTAAATTGTATAGTGTAGTGCTAAAGAATGTTAAAAGAACTAGTGAGATGTACTTGAATTGAATTGATGTAAATGAATATAAGGATTGAGATATCATAGTTTATATTCTGACTTTTTGTACTGATATTTATTGGTTAATGAACTAATGTTATAAAGATTGATTGGTAATCGAAAGTTATAAAGTGAACTTACATTGACACTGAATGCAAACCGAATGGCAAGGAATATTTGAATGAGAATGATACATTAAAGAGAAAAAGTTAGTTAGAAATTTCTTATTTCCGGACATGACAAAATTCCACTTTAAAGCTCGACTTGGTAATATTACTTTGAGATTCATACCGAAAGCTTGTTTGCTCATTGGTCTACTACATTGACTCCCTACACAAATATCCAAATTTTTATTATCAGATTATTAAGCGGTGTCTAGAATGAAATAATAAATAATTTAAAATAAGGTCAGGAAAATCTTGGTTATTACATTCTCTCCACTTTAGGAAATTTGGTCCTCCAAAATTTTCAAGTCTGTTTAAAAGAGATGAGGTTACTTCTTCTTCGTTAGGCTCTCAAATTCCCAAGTAGATTCTTCGAACGAATCATGTTGCCAAAGAACCTTTACTAGAGGAATGGACTTTGATCTCAATAATATCTCTTTCCTATCCACAATCCGGCTAGCTGCTCAACATAACTCAAGTCCTCTCGGAGCTAAGTGGTTCATATTCTATCACATGATAGGGATCTAGATAGTATTTCCTCAACATGAAGATGTGAAAGACATTATGCACACTCGATAGCTTTGGTATGAGTATTGTAGAACACGGGTACTTATAGAGGTATTGGGTTCAAATTGAAATAACGTGCTCAAGGTGATAAATGGCCCGTAAGGAACTTCGGGCGCCTTAAGACAAAGCCGTGAGGTGGGCGACCACCAAAGCAGACAATATGTTGAAATAGTGAGTGTTGGGCGATCGGTTACTCTTTCTGTCAAGGCAAACCTGGGGCAATGAGGAAGCCTAAGGGATGTTCGTCGATGGCCCACTGGAACGGGCGAGGCCTTGACGATTGTAAGAGTACACCTGGGGTGAGGGATGCCTAGGGGATTCTCGTCGACGGCACACTAGAACGGGCGAGGCCTTGACGATTGTAAGAGTAAACCTGGGATAAGGGATGCCTAGGGGATGCTCGCTGACTGCCTGGTGAGACGGGCGAGGCTCTTACAATAAGTACATTCACTGCTACTACTTTTTCCTCCTATTTTTCTCAGCCTCAGGCTCCCATATAGCCACAGGCTATACCACAGCCACGAGCCAAGGCTACTGATGGAGACCCAAGCTCACAAAGCTTAAGTCAAGTTTGTGATGATCATGATCCTTTGAGCATCCATGGATGTCCAATTACAAGAGCTAAATAAAAGATAATGCAACAAGCCTTGGCTGGTTTCATTAATATTGTTAGAGAGAAAGCCCAACAAAGCTTGAGCATTGAGGATGATAAAGTCTTCTACAACATGATCCAAGCCCAAGTTCAACCTTCTTGAAGACACACAAGTATTGGGTCGAAATGCCATTAGGCTGGATGCATATTTTATTTAGTTAAGTATTATTGGGTTGAACATTGTCTTAATTTAATTTAAGCCCAATTCCTTTTTAAATAATAGATTTTGTAGGATTTCTATTTCTTGTTCTGCAAGTTAGGAGAGTAGGATTCCTATTACTTATTCTACAAGTTCGCTATTTCCTATTCTGCAAGTTAGGAAAGTAGGATTCCTATTACTTGTGCTGCAAGTTTGCTATTTGCCTATAAATAGTTATGTAACTCTTTGGGGAGAACACAATTGATTTTAGTAATAAAATTGAGCGACTTCTTCTCTTTGGTTCTCTTGAGAACTCTTGAACTTATCAAGGTCTTCCTTGTGGCATTCTTCTACCTTCCACCAATATATACCAAAGGTTTTTGCTTTTCTAAGCAACGGGTCTTGGTCCAATACCATAGGTTCTTATGTTTCTACACAACGGGTCTTGGTTTTACTTCTAATTTTTGTTTTCCTTTGCTGGGTTTTTAACTTGTAATTGTTTTTCTTCAAGTGTTCTTCGTCTTCTTCATTGAACCTCATCTTCTTTCGATGAGGTCCATATCATTTGGCATCAGAGCTTAGGGTCAATTCGTGGGAGTCTCGTTTTTGTTTTTGTTTTTTCTTTCTTTGTCAACCTTGATCTTGAATCCTTTTCCAAGCCACCACTAATATTGTTTGTCCCTTAAACTTATTGTCTTCATTAAAATAACCTACCTTTACTTAGCCACCAAGTAAACCCTATCTTGTTCTCCAAGCAACCAAATCCCAAAGGTTTTCTTGCTCACCAAGAAACCTTCAAAAGCTCTACATCACATAAAGACTACTTGTTTCACAAGCCACTGTTCCCTCTCGTTCCTTGCCACACAAGCTACTACCAAAACTAGCTTATTTTTGTCAAAAGTTGCCTTGTTCCCCAAGTAAACCTCTTCTTATTATTTAGACTTTTTGTTTCTTTTCTTCATTGTTCGTTTACTTTAGTAAAATATAAAAAAAAAAAGAAAAAAAAGAGAAAAAAAAGAAAAAAAGAGAAAAGAAAAATCAATTCAAGAGGGGATTTATTACATCGTATGTAGCAAGTGCAACATCGAAGGCAATTCGTGGAGGTGTGCTTCATCAAAATCTTGAGGTAGTCATTCTTTCTTGAGCTTTGAGATTTTTTATTTGCCTAATTTGAAAATTCATTGTTACTGTCATAACGTATTAAGCTTTAGAAAAAAAACCTAATAGCTAGACACTAAAATTATGGGAGTCGCCACCAACCATTCTAACCTAGGTGTGATTGGTCACCTATTCAAACTAAGGATAAGGCTTGATCTATATTCAAAGACACTAGGGTTCGGGAGTACGGTTACGTGTAGGGAAGGATTAGCACCCCTACAACGCCCATCCTAAAATGGTACCAACTAGTTTTAGGTTATCTTTACAATTTGCTTTGAGTTCATATTAATTTCGAGATACTTATGTATTGGGAAAATTTCTAAGATTTTTCCATCAATTTGGCTCCAACCTTAGAAATTCCCCTCACCTCAAGATATTCAAGGAGTCTCAATTGACTTTCTTGAATTCCATCGTCGGACAAATTTCAATATTTTATGAGGTTCCTTTTTTTTTTCTAATCTTATCTCTAATTTTGACTCTATATTCATTTTATAAATTTCTAAGATTTTTTATTTATTTTGTATTCTTATTCATCTTATTTTTAAGAGATAAACATTAATTATGTTTTATTGAAAATTCACTCTTAAGCGTCCCATCAATTTGGCTCGGCTCAAAAGGAACCTCCTCAGCTAGAAATTTTCAAGGAGTCTCAATTGACTTTCTTGAAAGTTCATCATCGGCATAATTCATACTTATTTCTTATTTTATTTTTATTGTACTTTTGCCTTCATGTCACATTTATTTATTTATTCATTCGTTTATTTATTTATATAATTTTTATTTATATTTATTTAAGCTTAGTCTTTATTTAATTTATATTTTTATTCATTTTCTTTATTTATATTTATTTAATCTTAAAATAAATATGAATTATATTTTATTGAAAATTCTCCAAAAAGTATTCCATCAATTTGGCTCAACTTAAAGAAGAATCCCCTCACCTAGAAATTTCAAAGAGTCTCAATTGACTTTCTCGAAATTTCATCATTCGTACAATTCACATTCATTCTATAAAATCTAATTTTCAACCTAATTCCTATTTCTTATTTATTATCCTTTTTATTTATCTATTATTTTTGTTTATGCTCATTTAATTTTAGTCTTTACTATTTAATTTTTATTCCTTCCATTTATTTTATCTATTTAATCTTAAAATAAATATGAATTATATTTTATTGAAAATTCTCCCAAAAGTATCCCATCAATTTGGCTCAACTTAAGGGAGAATCCTCTCACCTAGAAATTTCAAGAAGTCTCAATTGACTTTCTTGGAATTTCATCCTCAGTATAATTCACATTTATTTCATTATTATATAATATTATTAATTACTAATTATTTTCAATCTAAGCTATTTCATTCTATTTATTTAATGCTTTCATCTAATTTATGTTCTTGTATTTATATTTATTTATCTATATTTATTTATATTTTTATTCATATTTAATTTACTAAGAATAAATATGTATTATAATTTATTGAAAATTCTTTCAAAAGTATTCCATCGATTTGGCTCAACTTAAGAAAGAATTTCCTCACCTAGACATTTTTAAGATGTCTCAATTGACTTTCTCAAGATGTCATCATCGGTATAAATTTATTCATTCTTATTATTTTATTAATTATATATAATTTTAAGCTTTCACCTACAACTAAATTTTATTAATAAGTCTATTTCTAAAGTGAATAACATATAAATTCATAGATCAAAATGAATAAATTAAAATAATAAAAAAGGAATTACATAAATGAATTATCTATCAACTTCAAATAATGCAAAACATCATGATTAGTTAATAAAGTACTAAAAGAAACTAAAGACACGTGGGTGTAAAGGAATAGAAAGATAAACTTCAAATGCATGCCATTACTATGATATTAGCAGCTGCTGCTTTACGTACCTTTAATATTTACTTCATGTTTCCTTATTAATTCCTTCTTTCCTTTCTGTCTCAGTCTTGTAGCAATAGTTTCCTGCCCACGCAACAGCTTCAAGATGGCATTGGGTAGCTAAAAAAAACTGCACTATTTCTCTTTCTCTCTTGTCCCAGTTTCCCGTTTCTTTCTCAAAGCTTCTCTATGTTTTCTCTTCTTGCAGGTAGCAGCTAGGTGGTCTCGGTCAGGGATGATCCGGCAATTTCTGTGGCTTAGAGGCGGTGCATGTATGTACAAGACAGCGGCAGCTTCAACGATACAGAAGCTTGCGGTGAGGTGGTGATTGTCGAGGAACAACAGGGACTGAAGCAGCAAGATCTCTCAGCAGCTGTAGCAAATGATGATGATGGCAGTAGACGGCAGCTTTGGTTGAAGCAGAATGACGCGGCAAGCAGCGATGGTGAAGTCAGAAGCAACGGAGATGATGATGGCTATGGTGATCCCCTGCGGTTTTGCTCCATTTCCTTGTTTCTTTTCTTTGTTTAACCCGTGCCTACCTAGATTCTTTTCTCTTCATCCACTGACGCTGTTGCACCAGTTCTAGCGTGGTTTGCTTGGTTGTCACGTTCCAAGCAAGGACAAGGAGGCAGTAGCTTACTCGGAATTTTTCTTCAAAGAGAGGTTCTTCAACAACGGCAAGTCATAGTCCAAGAACAGCCTTCAAAGCCTTGCAGCAAATATCGAGGGCCGAGACACTGAGATAGCTCCAAAGCAGTAGGGAACACCGGAGGTTTGGAGATGCAGAGATGCAGTGAAGATGATGAGCGATTCAGGTGCAAAGAGCGCTAGTAGGAAGAAACCAAAGCAGCAGGCAGGAGGCGAGACGACAAGGATGGTTCGGTTTTTTTTATGTACAATAAAGGAAGCAAAGCGGTCAATGCAGGGGCAGCCTTGGAATGTTGAGACTTGAGATAGTAGGTAAGCGATGCAAGAATTATGACGCGGCTAAGAGAGAGACAGTGATGAAGATGGTTGGGGTAGCGATGATAGTGCGCAAGGAAGATGCAAGCTGGTGTGGGAGGCGACGTTGGTCTTGGTTCAGTAAAGAACAAAGGCGGCCAGGATCTGACAGCCTCCTCCAGAACCAGTTGATAGAAGGCTTTTTTAATCCCCCCCTCTTCTACGTGTTTTTTTTGTCTCAATTTATAGACTCACCTCTTTGTTATTTTTGGAAGAATGCTTGAATACTGCATATCAAATCCCATGATTTAATTGTTGATTTTCGATTTTGCATAATCTTGGAGTTGACTTGTTTAATTGAATTTCCAAAACGTTCCATCAAATCCTTCTTTTAAAAATTTTCTGTTGATTTTCCTTCCAACTTAACCTTGGTTTTAATTGTCATGATTTATCTTTTAATTTTCAGATTTGATACTACCCAAATTCATTTCATTGATTTCTTATTGACTTGCCCTATATTGAGATCTTGATTTTCCTTTCCAAATTTCCTTTCTTTGATCACTTCATTACTTTTTTTATTTTTTTCATCTTTATTTATTTTTTTATTAAAAATTAGAATTAAAAACAAAAATTGGACTTTTACTCATCAAACCATATCTTAAGCCCAAAAGTCTAATTAAACCCAAAATAAAAATAGTCTAATGTGCCCAATAATATTAAAGACTCCGGACAAAATGGGGTGTCTACAGTTACCATTCTACCCTACTGCCTAAAATTACCTTTTTGACTTTACCACATAAAAGGACAAAACTACCCCACCTTTGGCTAAACCCTAACCTAATTAAACACCCCAAAACACACATATTTCCTTCAAGGTTTAGTTTCATTAGAGTCTTCTTAAGCCTTATTGAGTCTTGCAAAGTCTTGTTGAGTCTTCATTGTTTTGTTTTCCCTTGATTAAAATCTTGTGCTCAGCTTGTTTATTGTTGGTTGATAGTTGAATTCCATTAGTTGATTTTTGATTGAGTCTTGAGTTCAATATAGAACCTATAGAGAAAAGTTGTGTGAGGAAAAAAGGCAAGTGTGTGAGTAACATTAGTAGAGAAAAGCCATATTAAAATTGTGTGAAACACGAGTGTGAGTGTTACATTCTTATGTGTATTGAGTGTAAACACATGAGGTCATACTTATGAGGTCCTTTTCTTTTACTAACATTTCTTGCAGGATAAAATCATGTCTTCTAATAGTGAAAAGCCTGATTTGAGTAAGATCGAGTTCATGTTCCAAGCTATGCAACAAAAATTTTCAAGGATAGAGTTTAGGTTTAATAATATTCATGATAAGTTGGAGGAACATGAAGCTGTCCTAGCTAAGGTAAAGCAAGGTGATACTTCTCATGAGAATGGCAATGTTGTGAATAATGACTTTGATGATAAAGTTGATGATGAGTTTTATGATGATGAGTTTAGTAGAAGTGTTAAAGGTAACCATGGTAATAAAGGAGGTCGTGGAGATAGGTATAAAGGAGATAGGTATTATGATAGGATAGATGGAAATTTAGGGAGTATCAAATTGAAGATTCCTTCCTTTCAAGGTAAGAATGATCCTGAGGCTTACTTAGAATAGGAAAAGAAAGTGGAGATGGTCTTTGATTGCCATAACTATTCCGAAGAAAAAAAGGTGAAACTTGCTGCTGTAGAGTTCACGGATTATGCAATCATTTGGTGGGACCAACTCATGCTTGGTAGACGTAGGAATAGAGAGCCGCCTATAGTTACATGGGATGAAATGAAACGTGTTATGAGAAAAAGGTTTGTTCCTAATCAGTACTATAGAGAGCTTTATCAAAGGTTACAAGGTCTCACTCAAGGTTCTAAAAGTGTTGAGGATTATCATAAAGAAATGGAAATTATCATGATCAGAGCTAATGTTGAAGAGGATAGTGAAGCTACTATGGCTCGATTCTTACAAGGATTGAATCGTGAGATTGCTAATGTAGTGGAGTTACATCACTATGTGGAGTTTGATGATATGTTGCATATGGCTATAAAGGTTGAAAGGCAACTCAAGAGAAAAGGTTATTCATCTCGTTTTATGCAAGGTTCTAGTTCGACTTCTTCTTGGAAACCGAACACCTTTCGAAGGGATGATAGGACTACATTCAAACTTAAGACTGAATCCTCATTCAAGCCTAAGGGTGAGAGTGTCCAAAAGCCAAACCCGAGGCTGTCCAAGCATCCCAAGGTAAGAGTAGAGACATTAAGTGTTTTAGATGTTTGGGAAGAGGACACATTGCATCACAATGCCCAAACAAACGAGTCATGATTATGCGTGATGATGGTGATGTTGTAAGTGAAGATTCTGATGTTGATGATGAGATGCCACCATTGGAGGACATTGATGAGGATGATGACTATGTTGAGTTTGCTGCACATGGTGAAGCACTTGTAGCTCGTTGTGCATTAAGTGCCCAAGTTAAGGATGAAGATGAAGTGGAACGAGAAAATATTTTCCATATTCGATGCCATGTCAACAATAAGGTATGCTCTTTGATTATTGATGGTGGTACTTGCACTAATGTTGTTAGCACTTATTTGGTTGACAAATTGAGTTTGCCTACTACAAAACATCCCAAACTATACAAACTTCAATGGCTCAATAATTGTGGAGAAGTAAATGTGACCAAGCAAGTATTGGTGCCATTTTCAATTGGAAGGTACAATGATAAAGTGTTGTGTGATGTTGTGCCTATGCATGCTGGCCATTTGCTTTTAGAAAGACCATGGCAATTTGATAGCGTGTCATACATGATGGATTCACAAACCGTTATTCATTTACCATGGATGGTAAGAAATTCACACTTGCCCCCTTGAGTCCTAAGGAGATTTATGAGGATCAATTGAGGTTGAAAGAGCAAAATGAATCACAACAAAGGTCAAAGAATCTAGACAAAGGCAAAGATATTGCAAAGAAAGAAAGAAAGAAAAGATGTGAGCTTTTATGCAAAGCAAAGTGATGTAAAGGCTACTTTTCTAGCTAAGTGCCCAATCCTTTTGTTTTTATATAAAGAATCTTGTTTTAGTTCTAATGATCTTAAATCTTCTTTGCCTACTAATTTTGTGTCTCTTTTGAAGGAATTTGGAGATATATTCCCCGAGGAGATTCCAAATGGTTTGCCACCTATTAGGGGAATTGAGCATCAAATAGACCTTGTTCCTGGAGTTGTCATTCCCAACCGACCTGCCTATAGAAGTAATCCCGAGGAGATAAAGGAGCTTCAAAGGCAAGTTGACGAGCTCATGAAGAAAGGCTACGTTAAAGAGAGCATGAGTTCATGTGCTGTTCCTGTGTTACTTGTTCCTAAGAAGGATGGGACGTGGAGGATGTGTTGATTGTCGTGCCATCAACAAAATCACTGTAAAGTATCGCTATCCCATTCCTAGATTAGATGATATGCTTGATGAGTTACATGGTTCTTGCATCTTTTCTAAAATTGATTTGAAAAGTGGTTATCATCAAATTCGCATGAGAGAAGGTGATGAGTGGAAAATTGCATTTAAGACTAAGCATGGTTTGTATGAATGGTTAGTTATGTCTTTTGGATTAACTAATGCACCTAGCACTTTCATGAAATTAATGAACCATGTCTTGCGTGCTTTCATTAGAAAATTTGTAGTTGTCTATTTTGATGATATCTTGATCTATAGTAGAAGTTTGCATGAACATATTGAACATTTTAAGAATGTGCTTAATGTCTTGAGAAAGGAAAAGCTGTATGCTAACCTTAAGAAATGTTCCTTTTGCACTGATAATATTATATTTCCTGGATATGTTATTTCTTCTAAGGGTATAGCAGTAGAAGATGAAAAGGTTAAGGCAATTAAAGATTGGCCTATACCTAAGAATATCTCTGAGGTGCGTAGTTTTCATGGATTAGCTAGTTTCTACCGTAGGTTTGTTAGAGACTTCAGTACTATAGCTGCACCTTTAATTGATGTTGTTAAAAAGAATGTTGGATTTAAATGGGGTCTTGAGCAAGATCATGCTTTTAACTTACTTAAAGAGAAGCTTTGTTCCGCACCTTTATTATCCTTACCTGAATTTTCTAAAACTTTTGAGATTGAGTGTGATGCTTCAAGTATAGGTATTGGAGCTGTTTTAATGCAAGAGAAGCGCCCTATTGCTTTTTTCACGAGAAGTTAAGTAGAGCTGCCCTTAACTATCCCACATATGATAAAGACATGTATGCATTAGTTAGGGCTTTGGAAACATGGCAACACTATTTATGGCCCAAGGAATTTGTCATCCACACTGATCATGAGTCCTTAAAGCAGTTGAAAGGACAAAGCAAGTTGAACAAGCGTCATGCCAAGTGGATGGAGTTCATTGAGACATTTCCATATGTGATCAAATATAAACAAGGTAAAGAAAATGTCGTGGCTGATGCATTGTCTCGAAGGTATACTCTAATCACTACTCTTAATGCAAAACTACATGGATTTGAGTATATTAAAGACTTGTATGCTACTAATGAGGATTTTGAAAATGTGTTCATTGCATGTGAGAAAACTGGTTTTGGAAAGTTTTATAGGCATGATGGATTCTTATTTAGAGAAAATAGATTATATGTGCCTAGGAGTTCTTTAAGAGAATTGCTTGTTAGAGAAGCCCATAGTGGTGGGTTAATGGGACATTTTGGAGTAAAGAAAACTTTAGATATATTGTATGATCACTTCTTTTGGCCTAACATGAAAAGAGATGTTGAAAAATTGTGTGAAAGATGTGTCACTTGTAAACAAGCTAAGTCTAGAGTTATGAATCATGGTCTTTATACTCCATTGCCTATTCCTACTGCTCCTTGGACTGACATTTCTATGGACTTTGTTTTAGGGTTACCAAGAACAAAGAGAGGTAGAGATTTTGTTTTTGTTGTTGTTGACAAGCTCTCTAAGATGGCTCACTTCATTGCTTGTCACAAGACAAATGATGCAAGCAACATTGCCGATTTATTCTTCAAGGAAATTGTTCGTTTACATGGTGTTCCGAGGACCATTGTTTCTGACCGTGATGTGAAGTTCCTTAGCTACTTTTGGAAAACATTATGGGGAAAGTTAGGAACTAAGCTATTGTTTTCAACTACTTGTCATCCACAAACCGATGGTCAAACTGAAGTAGTCAATCGTACTTTGTCTACTTTGTTGAGGTCCCTTATTCAAAAGAATTTGAAGAATTGGGAAGATTGTTTGCCTCATATGGAGTTTGCTTACAATAGAAGTGTGCATTCTACTACTAGTTATTCTCCATTTGAAGTTGTCTATGGTTTTAATCCACTCACTCCATTGGATCTTTTACCACTACCTATTGAGGAGAGAGCTAGTTTGGATGGGGAAAAGAAAGCTGATTTTGTTAAGCAACTACATGAGAAAGTACGTCAAAACATTAAGAAGAGGACTGAGCAATATGCTACTCAAGCCAACAAGCATCGCAAGAAAGTTGTCTTTGAACCTGGTGATTGGGTTTGGGTACATATGCGTAAAGAGAGATTTCCTGCTCAACATCGCTCCAAGTTGCAACCGCGAGGAGAGAGACCATTCCAAGTGATTAAGAAGATCAATGACAATGCTTATAAGTTAAATCTTCCAGGTGAGTATAATGTTAGTGCTACATTTAATGTTTCTGATCTTTCTCCCTTTGATATTGATGTAGGTGATTCTGATTTGAGGACAAATCCTTTCAAGGAGAGGGGGAATGATGGAGTAAGCTCACAAAGCTTAAGTCAAGTTTGTGATGATCATGATCCTTTGAGCATTCATGGAGGTCCAATTACAAGAGCTAAATCAAAGATAATGCAACAAGCCTTGGCTGGTTTCATTAATATTGTTAGAGAGAAAGCCCAACAAAGCTTGAGCATTGAGGATGAAAAAGTCTTCTACAACATGATCCAAGCCAAAGTTCAACCTTCTTGAAGACACACAAGTATTGGGCCAAAATGCAATTATGCTGGATGCATATTTTATTTAGTTAAGTATTATTGGGTTGAACATTATCTTAATTTAATTTAAGCCCAATTCCTTTTTAAATAATAGATTTTGTAGGATTTCTATTTCTTATTCTGCAAGTTAGGAGAGTAGGATTCCTATTACTTGTTCTGCAAGTTTGCTATTTCCTATTCTGCAAGTTTGCTATTTCCTATTCTGCAAGTTAGGAAAGTAGGATTCCTATTACTTGTGCTGCAAGTTTGCTATTTGCCTGTAACCCTTTGGGGAGAACACAATTGATTTTAGTAACAAAATTGAGAGACTTCTTCTCTTTGGTTCTCTTGAGAACTCTTGAACTTATCAAGGTCTTCCTTGTGGCGTTCTTTTACCTTCCACCAATATATACCATAGGTTCTTGCTTTTCTAAGCAATGGGTCTTGGTCCAATATCATAGGTTCTTGTGTTTTTACACAACGGGTCTTGGTTTTACTTCTAATTTTTGTTTTCCTTTGCTGCGTTTTTAACTTGTTATTGTTTTTCTTTAAGTGTTCTTCGTCTTCTTCATTAAACCTCATCTTCTTTCGGTGAGATCCATATCAGCTATGGTTAGCCAAAATAAGGCTAAGGATATGAGAATGAGGAAAAGAAGGCCTATCTAGGATAAGGCCCTAAAAAAGGAGGCAAAAAGATGTAATGCCTCAACTTAAAGTTTTGCACTTTCTACTGTGTATCAATGGTAACATGTGTGTAATACAAAAAGACACCGTGTCTCAATGGTAACATGAGTGTAAGGCTCGGGTACTTAAGTGTGCCAGTGGTCGAGCCTCAGAAAACGTGCTCAAGGCATTAATCTTGAATTTTTTAGGAGCCTTGAGACAAAGCTATGAGGTGGGCGACTGCCAAAGCGGACAATACATTGAAATAGTGAGTGTTGGGCGATCGCCTACTCTCGTTGTCAAGGCAAACTTGGGGAGTGTGGAACTCCTAGGGGATGCTCGCTGACAGCCCACTGGAACGGGCGAGGCCTTGATGATTGTAAGAGTAAACCTGGGGCGTGAGGGATCGCCTAGGGGATGCTCGCCAATGGCATGGTGAGACGGGAGAGGCTCTTACAAAAAGAAACCTCCCTCTTTTTCTAGGCTAAAGAGAAACCTATCCCCTCCTTTTTTCGAGCTCAAAGAGTAAACCTTATCTACCCAAATCTCACTTACAATAAAGCACTCAAGGGTAGTCTCCCCTTTACAATATGTGAATGGGTATACAAGGCTGTAATCAAGAAAAGCCTTTAGATAGGTAAGTGATTACAAAGGTTAAGCACATGAGAAACCTATGCAATATTTGTGCCATTTTATAGAGGAAAGATGAGCATCATAAATGATTGGAAATTCTAGCACTTGAAATGTAATAGTCCAAATATAGAATATATTACACAATTTACATATATATTACGGTTGGGCCATTTGCGATGCCTTTAACACTTAAACAGTAACAGTGATAAATAGTAAACTTTAATTAATTTACAAATCCAGAATATGTAATTTAACAATATTCCTTAACACTTTACATCCCCTATTTCTACTTGACAATTTAAGTAGTATTGTGCAATAAATTTGAATATATAAAAGAAAATATAAATACCTCCAGGATAGACACAAATGCAGTATCGGTAAACAAAATCGCAGCCAATAACCTCGGGATGGTATATCTCTTAACCAAATTATAGTATCTTGTGGAGTGGAAAATAAAAAGGGTGAGCGAAAATGCTCAATAAAGGAATTGTATGTAAGATTGATATAAGGAAGAATATATGCTCGAAAACATTTATTTTCCTAACGGTTCACTAAGCATAGTAGTCTCAAGGAGTCGCCACCAGCCATTTAGACCTAAGATGTGACTGGTCACCTATTCTTGTCTAAAGATAAGGCTTGGTCTACGTTCAAAGAATCTTAGGTTTGGGAGTACGGTTATGTGTGGGGAAGGATTAGCACCCCCACAACACCCATCTTAAAATGGTACCAACTATTTTAGGTCATTCTAAATTTACTTTAATTTAAGTTAATTTTGATCTGCTTAATATATTGGAAATTTACTTACAATCCTTCCCTCGATCTGGTTTAGACAATAAGTAATTTTCCTCACCTCAAGAGTATTCAAGTAGTACTTGACTTACTTGAAGAGGCTCCGTTGTCAGATCATTTAAATACATTATAAAGACCCTAATACTGACTCTATGCCCAATTCTACTAATTTTTCTATCATTATTTTAATTGTATTTATTTTTTATTTAATTCAAATTATTTCTATATCCTATTTCTATTTTAATTTTATTTATCTTTATTGCTATATATTTTTTTATATTTATTTTTGAAAATAAACACATATTATTGTATATTGAAGATTTACTCGAAACCTTCCATCGATCTGGTTTAGTCAAAAACAAACTCCTCACCTAGAAATTTTCAAGGATTATCGTTTGACTTTCTTGAAATTTCATCATCGGATAATTTGCATTCATCTTCTTAATTTTTATTTTTATCTAATTTTTATTCTATTTCATTATATATTTTTTATAACCCAAGAAACTATATTTTCCTAAAGGTTCATATTTTCTAAAATTAAACTATAATCTAAATCATGCAAAATCATCAAATCTTAATTACATATGCAAGCTGAATTATACAAAATAAATCAAATTATACTAATATAAAAACCATATTTTTTCACATGTAAAATTAATATTCAATAAATAATTTATTAACTCAAATTAATTTATTATACAAATTATTTTATTTATCTAATTATATTAGGTTCAAATAATCCTATACATTAAATTATATTAATCTTTCTTATTATGAATTTCTATTTGTTATTTAAAATTATATTAATTTAATTAAACCTTAAACCAAATTACATCTTTCTGATTACCTGTAGATGTCTTTCTCCTTTTTCTATGAGGACTTCATGTGACCCACTACTTAATTGTTCAAACTTCAATGATAGCAAACCACGAGTAAGAGAGAGCAGGTGTAATAGAGGTGTGCGGCTAAGATCAAGATGATGCACTACAAAAAAATGAACCTTCAGCGACGGAATTAGCGACGAAAAATTACGTCGCTGATAGTTAAATTCCGTCGTTGATGGTCTTTAGCGATGGATCACCGACGGAAATTTTTCTGTTGGAAAAATCGATGTCGCTAATGCTCACTCCGTCGATAAAACTTCATTTCCGTCGGTAATTAGTGACGGAATTTTTTTTACATCAGCGACGGATTTTATGTCATTAGTGACGGAAAATTCCGTCGCTAAAAACATAATTTCATCTTTTAATTTACATGAAAATCCGTCGCTAAAAGGCATTAGCGACGGAAATTTCCGTCGCTGATAGTTTTATTATTATTTTATTTTATAAAAATATCCGTCGCTAAAAGGAATCAGCGACGAAATTTTCGTCGCTAATTCCGTCGCTGATAGTTTGTTATTTTTGTTAATTCAATAAATATTCTGTCACTAAAGAGCATCAGCAATGGAAATTCCGTCGCTAATGTTATGAATTCCGTCGCTAATTTGATGAATTTTTTCCCTTATTTGACAGATTTTGTTGCTAATTTCTATGAATTTTGTAAAAAAAATGTTCTGGAATTAATTATATATATATAGAGAGAGAAACATTTAAAATAAACCTAATATTTATACTTAAATCCATAAACATTATCTTAAAATAAATTAACTAAAAAAAACAAAATTACATTACCTTCAACATCATTATCACCACTACCACCAGCACCTCACCATATCATCATCATCATCATCATCATCATCTGTAAGTAAAAAACAAAAAACAAAAACATAAGTATTAAAGTTTATCATATAAAAAAATTAACAACATAAATATAAAAGAAAAATAGAGTAAATTTACAAAAAAAAGGAAAAAAAATAAAAAGAAAGAGGGATAAAGAAGAAAAACTAAGAAAAAAACAAAAAGATGGACAAAAAAGAAGATAGGGAGGAGTGAAGAGGAGAGAAAAAAGAGAATAGGAGAATATATAGAGTCTTTGGCGCGCATACAGAGGAATTACCGACGGAAATTCTGTCGCTAATACTATGTCAAAATATTTCCCGCTACAGCTCAAGCGGGAAAAATTCAAAAAATTGGAATTAGCGACGGAAATTTCCGTCGCTAATTTCAATTTTTAATATTCATATTAAATAATCAGTGACGGAATTTTCCGTTGCTGAAAACAATCAACAACGAAATTTTTCGTCGCTGAAAAGCATAAGCGACGGAATTAGGACAGAAAAAATCCGTCGCTGATGCTTAATGAAGTAATTTATTTATTATTTTATTTTTATTTTTTTCGATTTAAGGCATCAGCGACGGATTTTTTCCGTCACTAATTCCATCGCTAAAGCTCATTAGCGACGGAAAAAATTTCATCGCCAAATTCATCAAGTATTTTCACGTTGTCAATGAGGATATGTCTAAAAATTAGCGATGGAATTTTTTTAGTCGCTAATTTCGTCGCTAAATATCATTAGCGACGGACTTAGCGACGGAAAAAATTCCGTCGCTAATTTCATAAAAGTTTTTCACATTTAACTGAAAAATATGCATAAAAATTAGCGACGGAATTTTTCCGTTGCTAATTCCATCGGTAAAGATCATTAGCAACGGACTTAGCGACGGAATTTTTTCCATCGCTAATTTCATAAAGGTTTTCATGGTTAACTGAAAAACCTTTTGTAAAATTAGCGACGGAATTTTTCCGTCGCTAATTCCGTCGCTAAAGCTCATTAGTGACGAAAAAATTTCGTTGCTAATTTCACAAAAGCTTTTCACGCAATTAATGGAGATATGTACAAAAATTAGCGACGGAATTTTTCTGTCGCTAATTTTACAAAAGGTTTTCAAGTGTAAATTAGAATTCCGTCGCTAAAGCTCATTAGCGACGAAATTAGCGACAGAAAAATTTCGTCGCTAATTTCATGGATGTATTCTTAGATATATTAATGCATATTTAGCGACAAAACTTTTCCGTCGCTAATTTCGTCGCTAAAGCTCATTAGTGATGGAATTAGCGACGGAAAAATTTCGTCGCTAATTTCATGGATGTATTCTTAGATATATTAATTAATGCATATTTAGCGACAAAAAAATTCCGTCGCTAAATCCTGTGACTAGTTTTGGATATAGCGACAGAAATTTCTGTCGCTAATTCCGTCGGTAATATTTAGCGCCATAGTACAGTACCTCCCTGCCATAATTAGCGACGGAATTAGCAACGGAAAATATTCCGTTGCTAATTAGCGACAGATTTTCGTCGCTAATCCGTCACTAATTTCAACATAAATTCTGTTGTTAATCCGTCGCTAATACCATTTTCAGCGATGGAAAAATTTTGTAGCTAAATTTCCGTCGCTGAAAGTTAATTTTCTTGTAGTGATGGTAGAGAATTGCTGAGATGGTGAAAGACTGGAATTGCAGCGACATTCTGGCAATGGAGGCGCAATGATGGTGGTTGTTCCGTCTTGAAGTGAGTTGCAATGGACTTGGCTCAATGCTGGTAGTAGCTTGGTGCAAAGGTAAGCAACAAGTAGTGCAGTATATAAGCACAGTTTGGTTTAAGCGTCAAGTGGAATTGGACGCAAAGTGCGGAGGCTGTGATGGGGAAAATGGATAGAGGAGATGGTGCAATGATGAATGGGTTGGTGGTGATATGGCAACGGTATGTTGTGTTTTGAAGATGATGATGGTGTCAGTGTAAGCAGGCAAAGTGAGACTATGGTTTACTTGCAACGAGATTGATAGTATGGTTTAAAGAAGCTTGATTGTTCGTTCCCTAAATTATGGGTTCAACCCTTTTTTATAATCATAAACTTGTTAGAATCCTAATACAACTATACTTATTCTATAAATTATCTCATATTTTTCATATTTTATCTCTTTAATTCTTATGTTAATCCTAATCTAACTCTATCAAATTTAATATTAATTAATTATAACTATCCTATTAATAAATTCTAATAATTATCCTAAAAAAATAATAATCTAATCATCCGATCTTAAAATTAATTTTATTTTATTTTCTTAGTTTTTTATTATTTTCCTAAATCCTATTTTAATTCTAATTTCCTTGTTAATATTAATTCTAAATCTAGAAAAATCCTAATTTAATTCTAGCCTAATTTTAATAATCCTAATAATAATCAATGTCGCCTAACTCCATTAATTATTTTTACAAGTTAAGAACCCAGACAAAATAGGGTGTTTACAGAGAGTAATGAGTGGTTAGTGTTAAAAGGCTATGTGTAAGTGTAAGGTGGTAAATGATTGTCTATATGTGCTTATAGTGTTAATGATGCAATTTGGTGGTGTATAGTACGTGGATTGCCAAGCTTGAACGAGCAAGCATAATCCTTGCTTTTAGTAAGTTCGCTATGCAAGCTAAAAGTAGTAGTTTATAAGGTAAGTGTCACAGCCTGTGACCCTATTTTTCATCTTTTCTATGCATCTTATTTGGTTGGGCTGTCTGCGATACTTTACTTTTCTTTTGCATATAAACAATTTCATATAAAATTTTGATATGAATTACATCCCCTATCTTAATTCATAAGGAAGTAGTATTGTAGATAAGTCTAAATACAGAAAATAAATGATCATACCTTATTAAATAAATCAAGCTATCGCATCGTCCCCAAATGCACAGCCGAAGTCCTTTAGATGTCAAACTCTTAGTCCTCGAAAACCTGAAATGTTAAAATTAAGGGGTGAGCAAACCACGGCTCAGTAAGTGAATTATATGCCTCACTTGATATTCAGCTACCTATATGCTGAAAAACGTTTTCATTTTTTTCCTATTGGGCTCTAGGCACACATGTAGGAAGGATACTACAGTCGGCTAGGGATCCTGATGGAGTAAGGCAGGTATTTTGAAAAACCTGTCTTGTCCCAGAACCTAGAAGCAACTGTAAAGGGTAATAAATTTCATTTTGTTTGAAATTTAAATCCTTTTCCTCTTTATTCCATATCATTTTCATATTCTTTTCAAAATAATGCTTTTATGAAATAAAGTATTTAAATAAAGTAACTAATATTTATATATTCTTTGAAAAGAATATTAGTTAAATCATCATCATTCTTATTTAAACTCATTTCATATTTTACTGCACAATCATAATTAGTACAGTACTTTAAATAGCAAAATAAGCTATTAATTCCTTTCGTATAACATATAAATCATTTAAATCTAATATTCAATTTAAGAATTAAAGTAAGAATATTAGATTTATTTTCCTCCTCTTTCCTTTTTAGAAAACGTATCACATATTCATGTCACATATAATCTAATATTCAATTTAAAATCATAGTAAGAATATTAGACTTATAAACTCTTTTTTCTTTTGAAAACATATTACATGTTCATATGAAAATCTTCTCGTAGTACTAAAATCAGTACCGAAATAAGCATTATGTAAAATGCTGTAAATCACTTTCATTTAACTTACCACATATCATGTAAAACGTTTACATTTAATGTATAACATATCATATAGAATATTTTTCATATATGGAGACTGAGGCACGCCCAGCTCGTCCATTGGGTCGTTACTCATATCATGCTATAGACCCCGAAGGGTATAAAATCATCATGTCAGATCTATGGCCATAGTCTATAATTGTCCTCGGCGGATCACTGATCAGGTGTCGGCTGGTACTACATATCACATATCACATGTCACATATCACATATCAGCATGATAAGGTTGCCAACTCGTCTCAAAACAGTATTTTTCATCATCAATAAACCTTTATGAAATTTATAAAAATATATAATTTCATAATTTAAAACTATAAAGGTTATAAAACCATTTAGTGCATATTTAAGAGATATATAAAAAAAATATTCACTTTATTTCTTTTCATTTTCCATCTCGTATTACGTGTAATTTACATTTCAAGAGAATTTTCGATGATTTTATTATCACCATTCTCGAAGATAATTTTCGGTGATTCATTTCACCATTTCAAAAACATGAATATTTAAAATCAATCTCATTATATTCATGTTTTATGAAAAATAATAATTTTCTCATTTTTCGTGATTGAATATCGATTTTCAGAAATAAAATCATTTGATATGATTTTACGTAATTTTCTAAAAATTTTCGACAGCATAACAACTGCCGATTGACTAGCCTCCTGCACGGAAAATACAATTTATAATTCCAGCCAGTACGTCATCACAAATTTTCAGCCGATGAATCATCACAACATTTCCATGAAATAATTTATAATTTAAAAACATGCAGACTGAATATTCTTACAGTGCTGCACATGCATCCCTTACCTTTTCCAGGTAGGCAGCCGCCTCATTATCGATTGTGCCCGTACTCGATCTCTTTCGATTCCATCATCTCGTTCGTCGAGAATAATTTCTGGAATTAAAATTCTAAAATTTAGAATTTTTTCATAATTTTTAAATAAATTAATAATTATAATTTCTCGTAAATTCCGACCTAGAATTTTCGAAATTTTTTCTCTTTCCTTTTTCTTCTTCCTTTTTCTTCTTCTTTTCTTTTTCTTTTTCTTTTTCTTTTCCTTTTCTTTTCTTTCTTCTTTTTCTTTTCTTTTTTCCTTTTCTTTTCCTTTTTCCTAGTCTGAACCGGTTCAGACCAATCCAACCTCCTTCACCGTCGGTTCTCCTTCGGTGGTCGATTCTTCGGTGGTTCGGCATCTCCACAGCTGGCGGACATCACGACAAAGCTATGGCTGGTCTCTGTTTAGCCCAGATCGGCGACACGACGGTGGATCTGGCAGCGTGGGTCTCGGCTTCTTCCTCCCCTTTTTCTTCCTTCCTCCGTCGTTTTCCTTCTTGCCGATGGCCTCCTTCTCCTTCCTCTTACCTCCGTTGAGCTCGAGGTTGGGGTGGCGGTGCCTGGACCGACTGGCACCGCCGATTTCCTCTTTCTTTTTTTTTCTTTCGATTATGTTTCCGATTTCTTTCTCTTCCGTCGCCGGCTTCTTCCTTCATCTTGCCGGCGGCGTCTTCCTTCTTCCCTCATCTCTCTTCCCTTCCTTATCGGTGGCCGTCGATAGTGGTCGGCTGGCTTCGAGATTGTTGACAGAAACAGTGTCCCGATCCCGTTTCTGTTTTACTTTTTTTTTTTATCTCTTATTACATATACATATATTATATTTATATACTCTTATATAAATATAATAATAATAGTATTATAATGTACTATTAGGTATAATATATATTCTGTATTTACAATATATATATCGTTATATTTTCCATTTAAAAGTACATTTATATTTTTCATATGCATATGAAATTATTTAATAATACAAATTAATATATATCAATGTACATAATATGTATTGATATATATATATATATATATATATATATATTATATATCCACATATATTTCATGTATGTATATATATGTTCTATATATATACATAATATATGATAATATACTTATATACTAATTAGTATATAAAATGACATGTATATATATATATTTGAAAATATATATACGAAAATTACATTTATTTCATAATTGTATATATATACACTTTTATATACATTTATCTATATACATTTCCATTTCTTGTTTAATTTGGATTTCTCAATATCCAAATTAAATTCCTCAAGTTTATCCTTTCATCGATTTTCGAATTTCAACATATTTAAATCTCATAATTACATTTCATTTATTTACTTTCAATTTAAATTTCAGATAATTCTTATTAAATTTAAGTAAATTTGCGGTTATCACATTCTCCCCACCTTAAGAAATTCGGTTCTCCGATTTTAACTTAAACAAAAAGGTGGTAGCATCCTGTATGCTTATCCTTTTTGTCCTCTCAATCATCTTTTAAGTAATACTGCCAGTATACCTTCACATCGGAATCACCTCTTATATCATTTCATATCATTTTTCATCATATATTTATACTCCTTCCAAATTCTTATCAATTTGGGAGTTATCAATTTCCCCCCTCCTTTTCGTACCATACATCATTCATACTATTCATCATCCGTTTCTCATTTGGTGCCAAGTCGATATATTTCGATAATTATCATTTAAACAAGTAAATCAATTGTATGTAATTGTTCAGTAGCTTTCACATCTTGTGCATCTGCTCACTCAACATATCTTCGAGCGTTTCCATACTACGCTCAGATATTTACATCAGTACATAGTGATGCTATCAATAAATTTGGAATCTCAAGGCTTTTTGCTATTTCCCATAAACATATAGCAAATCTGAGATTCCCATCACATGTAGTGCTCACTGAAACTTCACATACATTCTTATCATTTTATAATCATATTTTGACTATGGCACAAGGAATCTACAAGTTTGATAATGGAGAAGTGATTTCATTAGACAATCAGTCTATAATCACTTCCATATTATCATATCTCTTTTAGATTCTTTATTATCCACAATACTCTTTTCATATTTATTTCATCAAATACTGCAGCTCATTTGCAGACTTTTATATTTACCATAATTGAATCAGGAGACAATCATTTTCGCTCCATATCATCTTTTCATGTAGCATTCTTATTACCTCTTTTATCCTTATGGTATATTCATTATCACTTTAATTTTAGAATATACCTAAAATTATACTCTTTTGATAATGTTGATTCCATAATGGCATAATCAAATTATAATTTAATCTTCTCATCATTTAACTTCATCATTGAATCTATAATTATCAATTTAATCATCTCATTACCCATATAAATCCATTATTTCCATCATTTCCAGGTGGTATATACATATATCCTTTTCCATTTATGTGACTGGCAGTAAAATGTAAATCATTTCCTTACTCCTTTGAGTATGATTACCTTTCCTCTATCGAGTTTTTGCTCGATCTTACATCTAGCCATAGTCATGTGATAACCACGAAAATCACTTTTAGTTTTAAATTCGAGAACTACTTCATATTCGTGTTCCCTCTTCATTATGTACTTATCATCTTATTACCTATTCATCTTTTCCTTCATCATCATTTCGGTCACTTTTCCTCAGTGGTAAAATATTCCACTATTAAACTCTTTTAATCTTTTGCATACCATCTTTACATTTATTCGTAGACTTACTTAAACTTATTTAATTTCAAGTCTCATATGTAAAGCAACTAACCTAATAACTCTTCCATAAACTGGCAATAATATTTAGCTAGATTCAGTACATTTCGTATTTCAATCATTATCTCTTCATCATAGACAGATCCACATCGCTCTGTCATTCGAGATCATATATCTTAGAAAGAGATACTGTCAGCTAAATCTTTTATTTGCTAATATTATCATATAAATCACAGTCTTTGAGAGTCCGTAAGGTCACACCACTATGTTGCTCATTTTCCATTAATGTCTTAGACTGTATCGATATTTCATCATATTATTCATATGTGGCTGCCTCTTTCATTAGGCTCATATATCTCACAAGGTATTTCATTAACCTTGTAAACCTCAATAGGAACTCGTAAAAATTATATCGAGTTCTAATATTATCATCTTATGACCATCAATTTCCAACTTTTCATCTAGCAATGCCTTGTGCACAGATTGGTCTTATAGACTCCTTATACATCTCCGATTAAATCGATTTAAAGCATCAATTCCATATAGATGATTATTTGTTCTTAATAAAAATTCTATTGCATAATAGAAATTTAATTCACCATTATAAATCATCCTCAAATCATGTCATCTGTATTTCCATCATTTACCTGTATACAAGTGAATTTCATTATCCACAAAATTTTTCAGAGTTGTTTTCTTATGCTTTTCAAATTTTTCTATGTTCTCCGATATAAGCTTAGAAATAAATTTCTGTATCCATAATCGAGTCAATATTAACCCGATCTCTCCCATCTATATTGCTTTGAAAAATTTATCAAAAATCACATCCGATACTTTCTTTAATCACACATTCTTATCATTTTGGACATTTCATCTCTGTGTCCTATCATTTCCACTGTATATCCTCAAGGCAAAGATATTTAATATTCAAATTATTTTAACACATACTCCGCCTTGATTCATTTATTTACTCATACTTCACAGCATATCAATCATCTTAATTACTATGATGTATCCAGTGTAATAATTTCATTAACACATTTCACAGGTAACCAATTTATTACTACGGTAATTTACTTTAAAATCATGTTC
Organism: Heritiera littoralis; assembly: GCA_031772115.1. Classification (NCBI taxonomy): domain Eukaryota; kingdom Viridiplantae; phylum Streptophyta; class Magnoliopsida; order Malvales; family Malvaceae; genus Heritiera; species Heritiera littoralis. The sequence goes on along the minus strand of JAPDPK010000024.1, from coordinate 5,347,207 downwards.
ATTTAATAATTCAAGTTAGCTGTTATCTTCCTCATCTCTTATCTTCACTTACTGTCCTTATGCATATTCTCTAATTTCATATACTCCATATAGTACATCATTCCGTAAAACATAATTCAAAATATTTCGGTTCTATAAATATCCATTTGATACTTTAGAAACTGTATGAATGTATAAAACCAGAATTAATCGTATTGCTATGGATTTCATCATCTATACTAATCTCTTTCTCATTCATCATCAGTAATCATTTTACTTTTCATTATATCCAACAATCCCGTAATAATATCCCATTAATACACTTTTAATTTAGACCCTTAAAATTAATAACTGAGCCGCTTATCTTGCGACTTCCCTATAACCATTCAGGTCACATCAAACACTTTAAGTTTAGTGAAATTTATAATTGGGATCATTATACTCTTATTACATTTCTTTATGCCATCAATAACTCCATTACTATCAATGGATTTAGGATCGACTTGGTTTATCACTATTCGGGATGTAGTCCAACATAGGAGCATTTTCGTCATTTCAACATTTATTCCTTATCCTCATATACATTTAAATCAAAGATCTTATTATCTATGTGCTGATAGTATCCTTTCTCATACTACTACCAGCAATTTAAAATCTTTTTTAATTTTGACAGAAAAATTAACTAGGATCCATAATTGGATTATTTTGCTTGAATTACATCCTTACACCATCAATTACTCTGTCAAATCAGTCAATTCCAACTTCTATTAGTCTATTATGACTCCAGGTAAAATTTTGGAGGTAGGGGTATTTTAGTCATTTTTGGCCAAAAAATTTCTCTCTCTTCAAAATAATTTCATCTGATGATCTTAAGGTCTATTTAATGATGATATTTCATTCCCATCCTTTATATCATCACTTTAAGGTCTCAATTCGATCCAGACAGAAAAGTACTGGTGGGCCCTCACCGAGTCCTTCGCTGTTCCTTACCGAATAGACCTTCTTTTAGACTATAAGATCACCATTTCAGATAATTTCTAGAGCCGGTTTCCCTCTTTGAAATCCTTAGTTCATAATGCTCACTCCCTTTTAAAACATTTAATTCAATTTGCAATCATTTATTTTCTCTATATATTTAGACTATACAGTACTACAGGGGATGTTAATATTTTTCAATACATTTTCTTTCCAAAAGTATCGACAGACATCAGGCCAACCGGGCTCTGATACCATTAAATCTGTCACAGTCCGTGACCCTATTTTTCATCTTTTCTATACATCTTATTTGGTTGGGCTGTCTGCGATACTTTACTTTTCTTTTACATATAAACAATTTCATATAAAATTATAATATGAATTACATCCCCTATCTTAATTCATAAGGAAGTAGTACTGTAGATAAGTCTAAATACAGAAAATAAATGATCATACCTTATTAAATAAATCAAGCTATCGCATCGTCTCCAAATGCACAGTTGAAGTCCTTTAGATGTCAGACTCTTAGTCCTCGAAAACCTAAAATGTTAAAACAGTTTGAGAATTATATGCCTCACTTGATATTCAGCTATCTATGTGCTGAAAAACTTTTTCATTTTTTTCATATTGGGCTCTAGGCACACATGTAGGAAGGATACTACAGTCGGCTTGTAACAGTCCACAGTACAGTAAATATCATATTTTACACACGATTTTACGGTTAGGCTGTCTATAACGCTTTTAACACTTGTACAATACAGTAATAAATGATAAACATTTACTCATTTAATTGATTCGGAATATAAAATTTTTACAATATTCCTTACATTTTACATCCCCTGTTTCTAATTTACAATAAAATAATACTGCATACGTATGTTTGAATATAAAAGAAATGTGACTGTACCTTTAACATTGATGCACTTTGACCCAGTGTACAATTCATAGCTCTATTATCTGAGGAAGCTCTCAAATCATCCTTGAAATTAATCTGAAATGTTGGGAAATAAAGGAGTGAGCGAACCACATGCTTAGTAAAAGAGTCGTATGCTGCTTGATATAATGAAATCTATATGCAGCAAAAACATTTATTTTCCTAACGGTGTACTAGGCACTATAAGGAAGGATACTATAGTCGGTCGGGAAATCCAGATGGAGCATGGAAAGTATTTTGAAATACCTGTTTTGTCCCAAAAACCCAGAGCGACTATAGAGAGTAATTAAATAATTTGTTTTCTTTTAAAACAAATTAACTTCCATTTCTCGTAAGTAATAAATGGTATAAACCATATAACATTTCTTTTCAGTAATCCTTTTCAAAACATGTGATAGTACAGTGAAACAACAGTTCAGTGAACAATTACTTTAAAACTGTAGAAACAGTAAATATCTTTTCAATTCAGTAACTTATGCGAATCCAAATCGTTGGATAAACAGTTCAGTAATTATTTTTATTTTAGAAATAATTTTCATAATATTCTTTCCCAGTAAAACACTAATTCTCCTCTCAGTTTAGTAAACAGTATTCAGTACAGTTCAGTTCAGTAAACAATATTTCACAATGTTGTTCAATGCAGAAGGATAGTTTTCAGTAAAATTCATTTCAGTAAACGATGAAAGGTTTTTAGTAAACCTTTTTACTTTAGGAATAATAAAATGTTCATTTTAGAACATTTTAAATTTATAAAACATTTAAATCCTATAGTACAGTAACAGTAGATGTAAAACCGTAGAAACCGTAGTAGTCATATCTGGTATGGTAATTTCCAAATATCCAAATAATGAATTAAACAGTATAATAATTATTTCTAAATTTAGAAATAATTTCCATCATTCTTTTCTCCAGTAAACAGTAGTACTCATTTCTTTTCAATAAATAGTAAACAGTACTTTTCTAGTTCAGAAATCAATAAACCACAATATAGTACAGTAAACAGAAATCAGCAATTTCTCTTCAGTAAACAGTAACGGTTCAGTAAAACGGTTAACAGTAGTTGTAAGTTCAGAAACCGTAAACTGTAATTCAATAAAATAGAACTTATAGTTCTCAGTTCGATAAAGCACTAAACAGTGAATCACAGTTCAATAGTAATAAACAGTAGTTCACAGTTTCAGTAAAGCATAAATCAGTGATTCACAGTGCAGTATCAATAAACAGTAAGTTGAGACTAGGCATCACCCTACATGATATCATGCTATAATTGTCCACTAGAGACATAGTATCGTCCATTAAGGGACACAGTACAGTAAACAGTTTAGATCTATGGCCATAGTCTAAAGTTGTCCTCGGATACACTTGCCAGGTGGCATCGGGACCGCTGATGACTTGGCGGGTCTATCAGCACACGTGAATAGTAACAGTATAACAGTGAGCATGAATCTCGAGGCCTAAAGTCTCAAAAATCAATTTATTTTCTCATAAAATACCTTCAAGGAATTTTGTAAATCAAATCATTTATTTCCATGATTATTTCCAAAAAGGTATTTATTTCTCTTTTCAAACACAATAAACCAGTCGATAAATATCCATGTATATAGTGAGAAAATAAATAAATATTCATTTTGAGTATTTATCATTTCATAAATCATAAATAATTTCTCACTAATTCAAAATATTACACATGAATATTTAAATTTAGAAATTTTCTCATAAATTCCATTTTTATGGGGAAATTTGTGTAAATAGTCTCCAATTATGTCATTTGACCCAAATTAATCATCTAAAATATTTATAATATTTTAGAATATTTTTAGTAAATTTCTGGCAGCATAACGACTGCGGAGTTCTAACCTCTTGCACTGAAATTACAATATATAAACCAGTTTTTCAACCACAATTCATGCATGTTTCAAACCAAATCGTGTTCTCAATATTTCCTTAAAATATATCTCAATAAAACATGCATTCATTATATCACTACAACTCACATACTTTTCCCTTACCTGTACGATGTCATTTCATTTAAACCGTACACTTTGTGACCTTGAACCAATGATTAGTTCCTTATTCGTCTCCTTTCCCATTTCATGGATTTAGCTTCGGAGCTGCAGAAGATATGTCATACAAGTTCAATTCCAAAACATACATATACACTAAGCATTCTTAGAAATCATACTCATTAAGGTAGAATTATTCTTTATAAGAATTTCTGACCTATCAACGCCTTTGTATTCATAATGGAAAATATTGAATTCTAATTAATATACCGTCAATTTTATGTGTAATCTGACTTAATTCCCTATCCAAAAGTATAAAGCCCATTTTCTAGTTCATTCCATATTGTTCCTCACAATTTTCCAAAATTCAGCCCAATTCTGACCCATATGGCAGAATGGTTTTCTGACATTTGTACATTAAAATTTATATTACTAATTATAGGGCTATCTAAAATTATGAATCCCAAAACCATATGAATCTTAATCCAATTAACTATTCAGAATAGCAAGTTTCACAATTTTATCATTTCGGAATTATTTTTAATAGTTCCTCAAAATTACCCTGTTTTCAGAGGCATTATGGCAGATTATCTCCTGACCTTTGTGTACAAATTGAGCCATATCTCAGGATAGGTTTGTCCAAATTGTGCAGACTCAAAACCATATTATTTTTAACTCATTTACCTTTCTATAAACATAAAGATTGTAGCAAAATTCAATCTGTGCTATTTTCTACAATTTTTCAAAGTTTCCATAGAGCATCTCGCCTATTGCACTGAGTGCCCTGTGTTCAGCTGCCTATATCTCAGGCTATACAACTCCAAATTAGGTAGTTCCAAATGGAAATTTTCCTGACTCATAAAAATACCTGTCATAATATTTCCAGAATTTATTTCATTCTAAAACCCCCAAACTGAATTTTTTTAAAAAAAGGGGTCGGACAGACATTTTTCAGCAGAATTGAAATCTACATTTAGCACTTTGTTTCTCTTCTTTTCTCAACTCTAACCTTATGAACATTTTCTATTCACTTAGCATATTCATCAACCACCTTCCATATATTAAGTTTCATCATTATCATCTACTTCACACCATGGCCAAATGGCCCTTGTCATGGAAATTTCTTGATTTTACTTCCTTTTTGAAATCTAAGCTTTCAAGCTACCATTTCCTACTATTTTCATGCAAATTTTAGCATGGTTTCCCTTTCTTCTTGTCCAAACCGAAACCCCATAATGCCCACTCTTCATGTTTTAGTTAGATTTAATCAAAAAGAACACTAGATTCAAGCATGGCAAACTTAAAAACATCAAGATCAATCATTAAAATCAAAGGAATGCATAAGCATAAGATATGGTACCTCTTGCCGCCACTTTCCAGCCCACTTTCCTCTTAGTTTTGTTGCTCTTTCATGAAATAAATGGCATGGGTTTGTAGAGCATGATAAGAAGAATGATTTTTGTAGAAATAGGCTAGTGGAAAATATTTAGATTTCATAGGTTTTTTTTTTATTTTCTTTGCTTTTCTTTTTCTTCTTTTCTTCCTCTTTATGTCGTGGGTTTCCTGAGCAAGAAGAATGAATAGTGCCGCTGAAATTTGGCTGAGTTTGGTCTTCTTTAATCATATTCCAACCAATGAAAAGTTGCCACATGGCATCACCATAAAATTCCACTTTTATTTTTCACTATTTATTTTTTATCACACAATTATTATTATTTTCCATCTTATAAGTTTTATTTAAATTCAATTTAATTTATTTTAGTAAATCTCTGGTCATTATTGATTAATTTGACCAGTCTTCCTTCATGTTAAATAACCATTTTGACCTTGGTTACTTAAAATATTAATGGTTTGCCATTAAGATTCCGATTTCGTAATAACCGTGCAAATGAACTCCAAAAATTATGATTCCAGCACCAATAAATCACATTTAATATAACTTAATGAATGGAAGTGATTTCGTTGCCCCGCGGTGCACCGATAATGAGAAATTACGATTTTACCCTTTTTGAACCGCCAACAAACTTTTTTGATCAAACCAACTTTTTCATCAAATCTTTTAACACCATGACATTCCCCTTTTTATGTAGTTTATCATGATATTTTTACTTTATCTCAACTCATTTTATTATGGGCAAAATTTACGAAAATGCCCTTGGGATATAACCGTCGTTTTCCAATTTGTTTTCCAAAATTCTTAAAATAATCCCAAATAATCCAAAAATTATTTTTATGCCTCCAAATATTTATTTAATATTTATTTCACCTTCTGAACACCATATTTCATTTATATCCTCAATAAAACAGTATAATTTAAGGTGGGGCCCACATACCCAATTCTCTTAATTTCACCAAAAAAACTTTATTTTAATAATTAAATAATTACAAATATCTTGTACAGTGTAGTAGAATCAGGTTTTACACGGCTAGGGATCCGGATGGAGTAAGGCAGGTATTTTGAAATACCTGTCTTGTCCCGGAACCTAAAAGCAACTGTAGAGAGTAATAAATTTCATTTTGTTTGAAATTTAAATCCTTTTCCTCTTTATTCCATTTCATTTTCATATTCTTTTCAAAATAATGCTTTTATGAAATAAAATATTTAAATAAAGCAACTAATATTCATATATTCTTTGAAAAGAATATTAGTTAAATCATCATCATTCTTATTTAAACTCATTTCATATTTTACTGTACAATCATAATTAGTACAGTACTTTAAATAGCAAAATAAGCTATTAATTCCTTTTCGTATAACATATAAATCATTTAAATCTAATATTCAATTTAAGAATTAAAATAAGAATATTAGATTTATTTTCCTCCTATTTCCTTTTTAGAAAACGTATCACATATTCATGTCACATATAGTCTAATATTCAATTTAAAATCATAGTAAGAATATTAGACTTATAAACTCTTTTTTCTTTTGAAAACATATTACATGTTCATATGAAAATCATCCCGTAGTACTAAAATCAGTACCGAAATAAGCATTATGTAAAATGCTGTGAATCACTTTCATTTAACTTTTCACATATCATGTAAAACGTTTACATTTAACGTATAACATATCATATAAAACATTTTTCATATATGGACACTGAGGCACGCCTAGCCTGTCCACTGGGTCGTTACTCATATCATGCTATAGACCTCGAAGGGTATAAAATCATCATGTCAGATCTATGGCCATAGTCTATAATTATCCTCGACGGATCACTGATCAGGTGTCGGCCGGGATTACATATCACATATCACATGTCACATATCACATATCAGCATGATAAGGTTGCCAACTAGTCTCAAAACAGTATTTTTCATCATCAATAAACCTTTATGGAATTTATAAAAATATATAATTTTATAATTTAAAACCATAAAGGTTATAAAACCATTTAATGCATATTTAAGAGATATATGTAAAAATATTCACTTTATTTCTTTTCATTTTTCATCTCGTATTACGTGTAATTTACTTATCAAGAGAATTTTCGGTGATTTTATTATCACCATTCTTGAAGAGAATTTTCGGTATTTCATTATCACCATCTCGAAAACATGAATATTTAAAAATCAATCTCATTATATTCATGTTTTATGAAAAATAATAATTTTCTCGTTTTTCGTGATTGAATATCGATTTTCAGAAATAAAATCATTTAATATGATTTTACGTAATTTTCTAAAAATTTTCGGCAGCATAACGGCTGCTGATTGACTAGCCTCCTGCACGAAAAATACAATTTATAATTCCAGCCAGTACGTCATCACAAATTTTCAGCCAATGAATCATCACAACATTTCCATGAAATAATTTATAATTTAAAAACATGCAGACTGAATATCCTTACAGTACTGCACATGCATCCCTTACCTTTTCCAAGTCGGCGACCGCCTTGTTATCGATCGCGCTCATACTCCATCTCTTCTGATTCCATCATCTCGTTCCCCAAGAATAATTTCGAGAATTAAAATTCTAAAATTTAAAATTTTTCCATAATTTTTAAATAAATTAATAATTATAATTTCTCGTAAATTCCTACCGAGAATTTTCGAAAATTTTTCTCTTTCCTTCTTCTTCTTCCTTTTTCTTCTTCTTTTCCTTTTCTTTTCTTTCTTCTTTTTCTTTTCCTTTTCTTTTTTCCTTTTTCCTGGTCTGAACAGGTTTAGACCGGTTCAGACTAGTCCAGCCTCCTTCATTACCGGTTCTCCTCCGGTGGCCGGTTCTTCGGCGGTTCGACGTCTCCACAGTTGGCGAACATCACAGCGAAGCTATGGCTGGTCTCCGTTTAGCCCAGATCGACGGCACGACGGTGGATCTGGCGGCGTGGGTCTCGGCTTCTTCCTCCCCTTTTTCTTCCTTCCTCTGTTGTTTTCCTTCTCGCCGGTGGCCTCCTTCTCCTTCCCCTTACCTCCGTCGAGCTCGAGGTTGGGGTGGTGGTGCCTGGACCGACCGGCACCGCCGATTTCCTCTTTCTTTCTCTTCCGTCGCCGGCTTCTTCCTTCATCTCACCGGCAGCGTCTTCCTTCTTCCCTCATCTCTCTTCCCTTCCTTGCGATGGCCGCTGACAGTGGTCGGCTGGCTTCGAGATTGTTGACAGAAACAGTGTCCCGATCCCGTTTCTGTTTTATTTTTTTTTATCTCTTATTACATATACATATATTATATTTATATACTCTTATATAAATATAATAATAATAGTATTATAATGTACTATTAGGTATAATATATATATATTCTGTATTTACAATATATATATCGTTATATTTTCCATTTAAAAGTACATTTATATTTTTCATATGCATATGAAATTATTTAATAATACAAATTAATATATATCAATGTACATAATATGTATTGATATATATATATATATATTTTATAATATCCACATATATTTCATGTATGTATATATATGTTCTATATATATATACATAATATATGATAATATACTTATATACTAATTAGTATATAAAATGACATGTATATATATATTTGAAAATATATATACGAAAATTATATTTATTTCATAATTGTATATATATACACTTTTATATACATTTATCTATATACATTTCCATTTCTTGTTTAATTTGGATTTCACAATATCCAAATTAAATTCCTCAAGTTTATCCTTTCATCGATTTTTGAATTTCAACATATTTAAATCTCATAATTACATTTCATTTATTTACTTTCAATTTAAATTTTGGATAATTCTTATTAAATTTAAGTAAATTTGCGGTTATCACAGTAAGTGTCCTACATAAGCTACAAGTAGTGATATATAAGGTATATGAAGGAAATGAATTGGTTATGATGTGAATACTGAGATGTGTTGCTATTGGGAATATAAATTGTTTCTCCTTGCAAGTTGGGTAATGAAATATCCTAACCCTGTCCTATTGCAGAAAATTTGAAAAATTGTGAAAAGTCAGATATAGGTCTTTATGTCTGCATCATGCTATTGCATCTTTACACATACTGTGTTTCATGAGATTTAAGTTTACACGAGGTTTATACGATATGTATAAAAGCTTTTACACCTCATTTACATCATGTTTTGAAGTATGTGAATGATATGACCTTATGGCATATTCATTGAGTTTTCTGGATTGAGCATGCATTGCATGTACATCCTATTGATACGAGACTTCAAAACATGAGATGATTTTTGGTTTACAGATTTTATGGCATCCCATTGTACTGTGAGACTAATAGAGCACTATGGAACATGCTCGAGTAGTTGCTACTCTTATATGGACAATACGAGGCTTGTCCAACATTGTTATTGGTAGGTTCCAATTCTAGCTGATCACTGGGATTAGAGATAACGAGGATCTGTAGCCACAGGTAGCACCCTAATTCCGAGGTAACGAGGATTGCCTGCTAATATTTACAGTAGGCTTAGACTTTATTAGTTGAATTACTAGGTTTGCCTAACGAGAAATGTCTTATGAACATGGTATATGAGGTTACATGATATGTGATTGAACTATACGAAGCGTTGTTTTTATGATAACTATATGGTTTGACAAAACCAACTTTGCATCGTTTTGCATGTATGACATTGGTTTTACCATAAAGGTATTGTGATGGGAAATTGCATATGTTACGCTTTGATTTCTGAAAATCGGTACTAACTTTTTCCATTTTCACTCAACTGATTAGGCTGTATTCAGTGTCCTCACTTTGACTTTACGCTAAATTTTACTTAACTAACTCAAGATTCAATTGTTTAGTTCAGTCCCAGTACACTAAATTTCAATACGCACTTGTTTTGCTATACAAATACCCAATAACAAAAATTATAATTGACACACAGACTTCTTCAATTTATGGTTTACATCCCTTTACATACTAAAGTATTGTATAATAATTGTTTGAATACCATACCTGCAAGGTACACTATCAAACCTCGTAGGCATCCAATCAGAACCTTCTCTTAACAATCAACTATTTCTACAAATAAATCTGTAAGGTAAAAAGAGGTGAGCTTACCCCTAATAAAAAATATATATAAAAGAACTGGTACTATGCATACCTATATGCATATATCGATAACATGTTTCATAAATATACAGTTAGCATTAAAAACAGTGTTTAAGTGCTCAATTGCAAAGGATGTTGTCATAACGTATTAAGTTTCGGAAAACCTAATAGCTAGACACTAAAATCAAAGGAGTCGCCACCAACCATTCTAACCTAGGTGTGATTGGTCACCTATTCAAACTAAGGATAAGGCTTGGTCTACGTTCAAAGATACTAGGGTTCGGGAGTACGGTTACGTGAAGGGAAGGATTAGCACCCCTACAACGCCCATCCTAAAATGGTACCAACTAGTTTTAGGTTATCTTTACAATTTGCCTTGTGTTTATATTAATTTCGATATGCTTATATATTGGGAATATTTCTAAGATTTTTCCATCAATTTGGCTCCAATCTTAGAAATTCCCCTCACCTCAAGATGTTCAAGGAGTCTCAATTGACTTTCTTGAATTCCATCGTCGGATTAATTAAATAATTTATGAAAAATCTTATTCTTTCTAACTTTGGCTCTAATTTCGACTCTATATTAATTTCTATATTTTTTAATCTTATTTCATATTATATTTATCTCTATATTTTATTTATTTATTTTATTTATTTAGAGAATAAATATGAATCATGGTTTATTAAAGATTTTCTTAAAAGCGTCCCATCAATTTGGCTCGGCTTCAAAGAAATCTTTTCACCTAGAAAATTCAAGGAGTCCCAATTGACTTTCTTGAAATTTCAGCATTGGCATAATTCATATTTTTTATTTCCTATAATTTTTATTCTAAGCTATTTAGTTCATTTATCTAATTTTATTTAAATTTCTTTAATCTTAATCTTGATCTGATTTATTTTTATTTTATTTATTTCATTTATTTATATTTATTTAATAAACATGAATTATATTTTTATTGAAAATTCTTTCTAAAGTATTCCATCAATTTGGCTCAACTTAAGAAAGAATCATCTCACCTAGAAATATCCAAGGAGTCTCGATTGACTTTCTTGAAATTTCATCCTCGGTATAATTTAGTTTGTTTTACTTTTTAATATCATAATTAATTTTTACTATACATATTTTTTATTTTTTTGTAATTAACTATAAACTCAATAGCGTAAGATCTTTGGCACTATTTATTCAAAATAATTCAACCATATAAACTAAGCAAGTTATTTTCTTAGTCAATTATTCACTTTTATTATCCCACTTAATTAGTCCAATAAATTTGATATTTAATTTAATTATATTCTACAAGTTAAGTAATTAAACTAATTAATTTAATATACCCTAACAACTATAACTAACTAAATTTACTAACATTCTAGCAATAAGGACGTGAAATACATATTAGCAAGTTAATTAATATTGTAAAAATGGAAAACAATAAATGATAACATATTAGCAAATATATAAAAAAAAATACAAAAGCCAAAGAATAAAATAGAAAAAAAACAATAAAATAAATGATAACATATATAAAAAAAATTACTTTAGCAAACCTGTACAGTGAACAACGGCGCTTCCTTTCTCTTTTATTCACTACGTTTCTTGTCTTTCTCTCAGGGCATAGAGGGAAGATTCATTTTTTATAGAATTTTATTACAGCAAATGAGAGACTACAATAGCAGACAAAAGGCGCAGCAAATGGCAATGCAAGCAGGTGGCGATGAATCAGCGATGTAAGCGATGAAGATGACTGAGGCGGTGCGTAGCAGCTTTCTCACAGTGGCCAACGTACAGTAGCAACAATCAAGATTACAACCCGACAAGCAAACGGCTTGGGACAAAAAATGGAGACACAGGAAACGTTGAACAAGGGTGTTCGGGTTGAGGAAGAAGCAGCTTCGGTCTCTGGTATTCGGTTGGATGATGATAAGTAGAAGTTTTTTTCCTCCAAGGTTTCTAGGGTTTTTTTTCTATTTGCCCGTGCGTTCTTTTTTTCCCCCTTTCCTTTTTCTTGTGTTGTTCTTTTTATAGACCTAGGTTTTCTTTTTTTTGGTAATAAAAATCAAGAACCAATCTTTTAGGAAATTTTAGATTTCAAGAATCGGATCTTAAATCCGATATTAATTCTGATTTTCCTTCCCATAAAATTTAAATTTCAATCTTTAATAGTCTCATTTAAGTCTGCTTTCCTATCAAAATTAATTCCAATTTCTTTCCCTTTGTATTATATTTTATAAAAAATAAAAATCCAAAATTTATTTATAAATCTAAATTAAAAAAAATAAAAATAAAAATCAATAATAATAAAAAAAAACTAATTAATTAAAAATATCTGAAGAAGACCCGGACAAAAATGGTGTCTACAGTTGCCCCTCTTTGCACTTTTGCTGTGAAACAGTAATGGTGCAAAGACATAGACAACCATTTTGTCCGAATGCAAGACCTATCAATGAATTTTTTGTAAAATATGATTTTTTTTAGCCTTCTCTCACATGAGGCTAAAAATACCAAATGAAATTTCCTAACCTTCTTCTCTTATAAAGATTGAGGAATAAATGCAAAATGAAGTTTCCTAGCCTCTTCTATCATAAGACTAAGGAAATGAAAGTAGAATGGGATTTCCTAATCCTTTCTATCACAAGATTAAGGAATGCAAAATGAAGTTCCTAGTCTCTCCAATCATAAGACTAAGGAATGCAAGATGAAGTTTTCCTGGTCTTTCCTATCATAAGACTAAGGAATGCAAAAATGAATGGGATTTCCTAATCTTTTCTATCACAAGATTAAGGAATGCAAAGTGAAATTCCTAGTCTCTCCTATCATAAGACTAAGGAATACAAAAATGAATGGGATTTCCTAATCTTTTCTATCACAAGATTAAGGAATGCAAAGTGAAATTCCTAGTCTCTCCTATCAAAAATGAATGGGATTTCCTAATCTTTTCTATCACAAGATTAAGGAATGCAAAGTGAAATTCCTAGTCTCTCCTATCATAAGACTAAGGAATGCAAGATGATCATGAAATAAAAGCCCCTTTCACTAGAGGTTATGAGACTTTTGAAAACAAAAAGCTCCTCTCAACAGAGGCCACGAGACTTTTTGAAAAATAAAGAGCTCCTCTCAACAGAGGCATTGAGACTTTTTGAAAAATAAAGAGCTCCTCTCAACAGAGGCATTGAGACTTTTTGAAAAATAACCTTGTGCTCCTCTCACCAGAGGCATTGGAACTTTGAAAAATAATCTTGTGCTCCTCTTACCAGAGGCATTGAGACTTTTGAAAAATAACCTCGTGCTCCTCTCACCAGAGTCATTGAGACTTTTGAAAAATAATCTTGTGCTCCTCTCACCAGAGGCATTGGAACTTCGAAAAATAATCTTGTGCTCCTCTCACCAGAGGCATTGGAACTTCGAAAAATAATCTTGTGCTCCTCTCACCAGAGGCATTGATACTTTTGAAAAATAACCTTGTGCTCCTCTCACCAGAGGCATTGGAACTTTGAAAATAACATTTCATTTCAGAATACCAGTTAACATGGGTTTGACTGGGCTTAACTTTCATTTTGATGCCAACAATATTAGGCTTTATTCTCCTTTAAGGTGCCAGCTAAACTGGACTTTACTCTCATCTAAAGTTTTTTCAAAAAGTATTTTTCTCATCATCTTCTCATACCTCATCATTTTTTCAAATTATCATCTCTTATATTTTCTCTTTTCCTCAAAATTCTAATCATTCAAAACTTCTTATCCTAATGTCTTAACATATAGTTCAATGTCCAAAATGCACTAGTGAAATGTCATGCATGTCATGAATATAATGAATGCTATGAATGTTATGCACATGTCAATGTCATGCTCCCTGAATTATTCCATGAATGTATGCAAATGCATTCTCAATTGTGGTAACAAGATTCTCAAGCTCATCTTGCCTTTCTCAAGTCCCACATATCTGCTGAATTCTTTAAATCTCCTTTCATTTAACATCCCATCTTTTATTGAGTCCTAGTCCAGTTATGCCCGAAGACTAACCATCATGTTTTCAGATTCGTATATTCATCATTCACTTTTGTTTCCTTCTCTCTCTTAGTAATGCAAGATTTCTCAAAAGAATATTTTTTTTCAAAAATTTACCCAAAAAAGGTTACCAACATTTATTTATTTTCCTTCCAACTCGACCACCAATGTAATGCACTTATGCATATTCTCCATTTGTTATATGGGTGGTATAAATTTAAAATGACCAAGAGAGATATAGATATTCATTCTTAGAAAAGGAACATGAAATCAAGAAAAATCAATGGGACAGTCTGTTTGGAATAGGGTTTTCAGTATCCATTTAATGAACATTCTGACATTCAATCAAGTCAATCTAAAATTCTTTTCCAAAAGCCCACTTTTATGTTGATGTGTTCTTTCATGTATGCCAATCTTGCCCTCAAATAAAAACATTTTAATGCTGATATTTTCCTAAGCCGCCTTTTTTCGGTTTCCAACTTAGGTGCCCCCTCATTTGATTCAAACTGCCCTTTTCGAGTTTTCAATTTGAATCCTCCTTTTTCTTTTTTTTCTTTTTTTCATATATTTTTTTTTCTTTTCTTCATTTTCAACTTCATTGGCTATGACAATCTTCAACCTTCAGTGGTCAATCCAAATTAATGCCCCCTAATAGGCATTCTCGATTTTGATCCAAGATATCTTCTAAAGCTCATAGACTTCTTTATTCAACTTGATCTAATTCCTTTATCTTCCTCGAACCTTCAAAGGATCATTATCTCATTATACAGGTGTGCCTTCATTCAATACATCAATTTAAACATTTACATTTGATCAAAATGGGCTTTTAAAGGCATGTAATGTAGGCTCAGGTGAGGGCTTATGAAAGAAAAGGATATAGTAGGCCCAAACTGTGTTTCAAGGTTTATAAACCAAGGGATCACTTTCTTTATCAAGTAAAACATTCAGGCATTTTGCCCCTTCTTGCTTTTTTTTTTTGGGTTTTCTTTTTGAATAGAAACCCTTTTTTTCTCTTCTTCTTCTCTTTTTCACAGAATTGGGCTATTTTTCTTTTCTTCTTTTTTTTTTTGCCCCTTGATTCATCATGAACACTTTCATTTTTGCCCTTAAAATTTCTTTATTTCATCTTCCTTGCCCCCAATGTGGAGGGTGATCCTTGGTGGGTTATATTACAAAAATATAATAGGCTCAAAAGGGGTAATCAAAGGATAATTTTACGCATGCTTGAAGGATAGTGAACGAAAGCCATTTATCATTTCAAATGTAAGTGCTCTCCTTAAAGATCATTTATCGAACAAAGACAAACTTGTTAGAAGCTTTTGTAAGAGATTCACCTTTCTCGTATCGTCTATCAAGTGCAGATGGTGAGCAACCTTTCCTTCATTTCCTTGCTTTTGCAACATTGGCAAATCAGTGATTCATCAATAATAGTAGTTCTTTCAAAATTGAATCCCAGATCTATTGACATCATTATCATCATGTTCATTATTTGGATACTTGTGAATGAAAGATATGGTGAGTATGTGGGAAATGGCAAATGAACAAATAGAATGAGAAATTGACAGTGCGTCACACTAGTCGCTTTATTGAAAAGAAAATAAATAAAAGTTAACCCATACATAAAATTTATTTCGTGCTTATGGGCTTAAGCACTTTCAAAAACTATCTTGCATTACTTAAAGAAATAAAAGAAAGCAAAAATAAAACTAGAATTTATAGATCTTCAAAATTGTCAAGCTCGAACCCTTCATGCCCCCACAAAACTCATCCCTCATTCGTATGGTCAGGTAATGGGTTTGCATCCGTAGCCGATTCCCCTTTAGTCTCAAAACTCAACATGCCGGCTTTTATCAGTCCTTGCACTCTATACTTTAGCGCAGTGCAATTCTCTAAAGAGTGGCCCACGTTCCCGAAGTGATACTCGCATCGAGCATTCTCATCGTACCACTTTGGATATGGAGGCTTGAGAGGTTCCACATAGATGGGTGCAATGAGTTGTCCTTTGATCAATTTTGGGTACAGCTCAGTGTAGGTTATGGGGATTGGGTCAATAGGAGTCCTTTCTCTTTTTGGCCATGACGCATTATGATTGCCCTCTTGCTTATTAAACTGCTTAGCTGGCTGAATAGTTGGGGCAGGTGTTTGGGGACTAGGTTGAACATTAACCTTAGGGTAAGAATGGTAAGGATTCTGGGCAGGATAGTAAGGTTGTGGCATGTGATAAGGGTGTTGTGGGACATAGCCTCCATATTGCCTTCCATATGCAACAGCATGGACTTCTTCTTCCCTTCTTTTGTTGGCTCCTCCTTTCTTCTCAATACTGTTAGGAGCTTCAATCTTTCCACTCTTGATTGCATTCTCAATTATCTCACCAGACAATACCATATCAGCAAAATTCTTAGTGGCATTACCGATCATCCTATCGTAGTATGGAGCCTTCAAAGTATTAACGAACATAATGGTAAGCTCCTTCTCCGAAAGTGGAGGTTGCACCTCTGCAGCCATATCACGCCACCTTTGGGCATATTGTTTGAAACTCTCATTAGCCTTCTTTTCCATGCTTTGTAAAGACAGACGATCAGGGGCCATGTCAGCAACATGTCGATATTGAGCCATAAATGCTCTTGCCAAGTCATTCCAAGTGGTGATTCGAGTTCCATCTAATTGATTATACCACTTCGCTGCAGATCCAGTAAGGCGTTCTTGAAAGATATGAATAAGAAGTTTATCATCTTGAGCATAGGCAGCCATTTTTCGGTAATACATAATGAGATGAGACCTAGGGCAAGAAGTCCCATTGTACTTTTCAAACTCCGGGGCCTTAAATTTGGGTGGAATGATTAAATCAGAC
This sequence comes from Heritiera littoralis, assembly GCA_031772115.1. Taxonomy (NCBI): domain Eukaryota; kingdom Viridiplantae; phylum Streptophyta; class Magnoliopsida; order Malvales; family Malvaceae; genus Heritiera; species Heritiera littoralis. The sequence continues at coordinate 5,329,966 of JAPDPK010000024.1, read as the reverse complement.
ACCAAACACAACCCAGTAGCATCCATGGGCCCATATAGATCTAAGCCTTCAATAGCTCGAAGTCTTTCCTCCAACATATTGATCTTTCGTTGTGACTTTGCCTCATCTTTCTCTTCTATTTGTTTGACTTTTATCTTTTCAACTTCCCTCGGGTCATCCAAATTAGGTACTTCAATTGGATCAGCAAATTTTGCCCCTTGAGGATGAAGAGTTTGCCCTTGAGCTGGGCCAAACATTTGAGGTATGGCTGTATGTGCAAATGGATATCCTCCTACTTGAGATGTTTGATTTGGATGAGGACCGAATCCAGGAGGGTATATGGGATCTTCCATGCTACGTTGTTGGACCCCTTCTTGGACTACAACTTCCTCTACAACTCCTTTGCTCTTGCTTAGATTTTTCAACAACTCTGTAATTTGGGCCAATTGCCCCCTCATTTCCTCTTGAGCTTTTTCCATCTTCTCCATGCGCATGCTTGATTCTTCTTCCATGATCTTAGCTTGATAACGAGTGTTGTGTGAATGAACCTTTGGTCGAGCTATCTTCGAATCTTTTATTGCCACAATTAAGAATTTATCATTTCACATATGGTGATGCTTGAAAAATTTTGAAAATGCTTTGTTTTTTTTTTTTAATAAAATGAATGAAGATGAACAAAATGATATGATGCTTCATGTTTATGAATGTAATGGCATGGTAAAAAGTTGCCATGTAACAATAATGGATGAGTGATGCATGGAAATGTTTTGGTAAAGACTCACGTTACCCTCTTAATGTCTCATGTGTAAACCAAAATCAAACAAACTTGATCAAGCATGTGTCTTGAGTAATGGGTATTTTCTAGAGCATGAGTTGATATGGCTCTATCTTATAGTTGGTCTTCTTAATTTCACTATATGCATGGTTTAGATAAAAGGGCTAAAGGTTCCCAAATTGTTCCTCACTGTCGTCCATGCAAGACTAGTAAGGCACCCAATCCTCACCCATTACAGGTTACAAATGAAAAGGTTCAATTTGAGTGGGAGTATTTCGCTAGCCATTGCGGAGGTATTACCTCACGAGAGCGTAGTTACTTTACTTCCTCCTAAAAGGATAGAGCCCGGGTAGAGGGCTAATGCATGCACATGCACGTGAAGTGTGTGTCGAAGAAACATGTAGTTATTAATGTCTTATTATTTTATCAAAATTAACATACCTAAGGCAAACCTAAAATAACTTAAAACCAATTGTTGGATTGACTCTCTAAAGTCCCCAGTGGAGTCGCCAAACTGTCATAACGTATTAAGTTTCAGAAAACCTAATAGCTAGACACTAAAATCAAAGGAGTCGCCACCAACCATTCTAACCTAGGTGTGATTGGTCACCTATTCAAACTAAGGATAAGGCTTGGTCTACGTTCAAAGATACTAGGGTTCGGGAGTACGGTTACGTGAAGGGAAGGATTAGCACCCCTACAACGCCCATCCTAAAATGGTACCAACTAGTTTTAGGTTATCTTTACAATTTGCCTTGTGTTTATATTAATTTCGATATGCTTATATATTGGGAATATTTCTAAGATTTTTCCATCAATTTGGCTCCAATCTTAGAAATTCCCCTCACCTCAAGATGTTCAAGGAGTCTCAATTGACTTTCTTGAATTCCATCGTCGGATTAATTAAATAATTTATGAAAAATCTTATTCTTTCTAACTTTGGCTCTAATTTCGACTCTATATTAATTTCTATATTTTTTAATCTTATTTCATATTATATTTATCTCTATATTTTATTTATTTATTTTATTTATTTAGAGAATAAATATGAATCATGGTTTATTAAAGATTTTCTTAAAAGCGTCCCATCAATTTGGCTCGGCTTCAAAGAAATCTTTTCACCTAGAAAATTCAAGGAGTCCCAATTGACTTTCTTGAAATTTCAGCATTGGCATAATTCATATTTTTTATTTCCTATAATTTTTATTCTAAGCTATTTAGTTCATTTATCTAATTTTATTTAAATTTCTTTAATCTTAATCTTGATCTGATTTATTTTTATTTTATTTATTTCATTTATTTATATTTATTTAATAAACATGAATTATATTTTTATTGAAAATTCTTTCTAAAGTATTCCATCAATTTGGCTCAACTTAAGAAAGAATCATCTCACCTAGAAATATCCAAGGAGTCTCGATTGACTTTCTTGAAATTTCATCCTCGGTATAATTTAGTTTGTTTTACTTTTTAATATCATAATTAATTTTTACTATACATATTTTTTATTTTTTTGTAATTAACTATAAACTCAATAGCGTAAGATCTTTGGCACTATTTATTCAAAATAATTCAACCATATAAACTAAGCAAGTTATTTTCTTAGTCAATTATTCACTTTCATTATCTCACTTAATTAGTCCAATAAATTTGATATTTAATTTAATTATATTCTACAAGTTAAGTAACTAAACTAATTAATTTAATATACCCTAACAACTATAACTAACTAAATTTACTAACATTCTAGCAATAAGGACGTGAAATACATATTAGCAAGTTAATTAATATTGTAAAAATGGAAAACAATAAATGATAACATATTAGCAAATATATAAAAAAAAATACAAAAGCCAAAGAATAAAATAGAAAAAAAAACAATAAAATAAATGATAACATATATAAAAAAAAATTACTTTAGCAAACCTGTACAGTGAACAACGGCGCTTCCTTTCTCTTTTATTCACTACGTTTCTTGTCTTTCTCTCAGGGCATAGAGGGAAGATTCATTTTTTATAGAATTTTATTACAGCAAATGAGAGACTACAATAGCAGACAAAAGGCGCAGCAAATGGCAATGCAAGCAGGTGGCGATGAATCAGCGATGTAAGCGATGAAGATGACTGAGGCGGTGCGTAGCAGCTTTCTCACAGTGGCCAACGTACAGTAGCAACAATCAAGATTACAACTCGACAAGCAAACGGCTTGGGACAAAAAATGGAGACACAGGAAACGTTGAACAAGGGTGTTCGGGTTGAGGAAGAAGCAGCTTCGGTCTCTGGTATTCGGTTGGATGATGATAAGTAGAAGTTTTTTTCCTCCAAGGTTTCTAGGGTTTTTTTTCTATTTGCCCGTGCGTTCTTTTTTTCCCCCTTTCCTTTTTCTTGTGTTGTTCTTTTTATAGACCTAGGTTTTCTTTTTTTTGGTAATAAAAATCAAGAACCAATCTTTTAGGAAATTTTAGATTTCAAGAATCGGATCTTAAATCCGATATTAATTCTGATTTTCCTTCCCATAAAATTTAAATTTCAATCTTTAATAGTCTCATTTAAGTCTGCTTTCCTATCAAAATTAATTCCGATTTCTTTCCCTTTGTATTATATTTTATAAAAAATAAAAATCCAAAATTTATTTATAAATCTAAATTAAAAAAAATAATAATAAAAATCAATAATAATAAAAAAAACTAATTAATTAAAAATATCTGAAGAAGACCCGGACAAAAATGGTGTCTACAGATGTTATAATCGGTTAAGAGTGCTAAGCTGAATATGGAAGGATGCTTTAGAGCACCTCACTTGTCTTGGTCCTTTAGTCCGATTATAGGAAATTTCTAAAAACTTTATAAAGAAAGAATTCACGCGTATCAATTTAGTATTAAAACCTTTCAATTCTTTAGTGACAATACTCAACAATAAACAATCATTATCAAATAGTTTAGTAAAATATCCGATAAATCATTCAGTTCACTGTCCAATAAATCATTTTATAAACAATGCAGTAATCAACTCAGTAAATAGTTCATCAAATCGATCAGAAATCACTCAGAATGTAGTTTAGAAAATCGTTCAGAAAACACATGTTCACAACACCGTTCAAAAAACTAATAAAAAATCACTCACTCAGAACATAGTTCAGATAATCGGTCAGAAAATCAAACGCTAAAAAAACTTTTCAGAAAATCAATCAAAAATCATATGTTCAAAAATTGTTCAAAAATCGATCACACAGAAAACCATTTAGAAATAGTCCAGAAATCAGTTCAGTAAACACTTAGTAAACAACCAGTGAATTAGTTCGGTAAATAGTTTAGACATGCAAAAAACGTTTCCATAGCTATTCAGTAAAACAGTTTAATGATAATTCAGTACTAAATCAGAAATCAATCTGTAAACAATACATTAACCTTTTCTAATGTTTTGGCAAAGAACAGACTAAAGAATATATCAGAGAAGGAATTCATGTATTTCAAAATCAGTATCATAACGGTTTCAACATTCAAGAATTCATTTCAAAAACTATACAATGCAGATATTTTAAATCAATCAGAAAACCATGGAGATTCCGAATGTTCAACTGACATTCATATAATCTTAAACCTTTCAGAAAACATGTAGATTTGAGAGTTCAAATAACATTCATACTATCAGTATCAAACCATTTCAGATTTCAGAGTTCAAATATCAATGGTTTATAAATCATTCAAAATCCAAATAAATCATAATCATTTCAGAATTTAGAGTTCAATTATTAAATGTTCAAAAATCATATAATTTCAAATAAATCACAAGCAATGGAAACACGACAACATCCCAATAGAAATCATGCAATCCAGATCCCATAAAGGGAGAAACATAAGACATATGACCATAGTCATAAAGAGCCCACAATGTACATGGACTAGGTAACAACTAAGGATGCTATGACTGAGTCAGAGTCAATACAACATTTAGAATCAGAAACACCTCATAGTACCACTGAGCAAGTGATATTGAGCAACTACAGACTTGCTCAAGGTCTAACAGCTATTCAAAATCAGAAGTCAGAAATACTGCAAGATTACACGAAGGCCAACTACGAGGAGCCGAAGTCTCAAAATTGTTCATATAGTATTTAGCAATACTTACAGAAATTAGTTTTCAATAATATATATCTTCAACCAATTCATCTATCAAAATATATAAAAATTTATTTCAAGTATAAAAATTCAACAAATATTCTCGGTACAATAATCAGTGTTTAAAATATTTTATTTACATATAAACACATGTCTAAAACAAGCATGTAGCTTAGAACATGAGAAAACAATTAAAAACTAAGTCGAAAACCAAGTTACAAAATCATTTGTCTTTAATATCAACCACCCAAAACCATAACTAAATCAGAAAATAATGCAAACTTCAATGCAAAGTAACCGTAAGACATTTTTCAAGAACCAAAACCTATGACAATTTCCACTTCATGTACGTTTCAAATTCAAAGTCTAATTCATGCTAAATTAACGTTTTACGAAATTTTGGTAATATAATGGTATAAATTTTCTAAAACCTCCTACAAAGTAAACACTATTTATAACCACAATTCCTCTTTTCACAATTTCAATAAAAATCCAAATCATCATTTCCAATGCAACACAGTATCCTTACGCCTTTTACATATATTTCTTACCGCTCGGTTACTGCCAAATCGTGTAGTTAGCACCAGTATGTATACTCACTTCAGAGGTGCAAAACACAGTCAATTCACCACACTTCAATTATAAAAAGTATTAAACTCTTTAAGATCTCGTACATTGTCTATTGTAGCCTTAAATCTGGTATACTTTGTACAGGTGCCAACATCGCAACTACCATCAAAACACCTTATTTTTTTAGTTCTAACTGTGCTAGTAGTCTTGTATTAATTTATATGTTATTTTAAGACCCAATTCAGATTAAATTGGACTTGATTTCTTTTTCCCTTTCACTTGGCTGAAATTCCTATATTGGGCTACAATTAGTTTCTACAATTTAGGGCCGTATATGCGTTCTAATCACTCTCTAGACTGATTTTGCATCACTTTTGCATTGAACAACATCACATTTAAGCTTGGCTACCCTTGGCCGAATTTCAAAGATGGTGATTCTCATAGTTTTAATTCAATTCAAACTTAAATACATGCATAAATATCAAGAACACATAGTGCAGAATCATTGAATTATGAAAAACAAAAGCTTTGTCCCACCTTTCACTATGGCCGAAAATGGAGGGGGCTGATTCACCATGAATATGGCCTCTCCAAGGTTGGATTTTGGTATCATGCTGTAGAGCTTTGAAATCTGCACAAGTTTGGTGAAGACAGTTTTTAGTTTCGAGGTGTTTTGCCAGGGTTTTTATGACTTTCTCTCTCTAAACCAAACATTTAGTGTGGGAAAGCTTGAGGAAGATGTTGAATGGACGACAATGGAGGAGAAAGAAGAGAAAAATCTTTTTAAAAATATATGTAGGGAAAAATTACAAAAATGCCCATGTACTATTTTAAAATTTCCAAATGCGTCATTCTCTTTTTTATTTCGATTTAATTATTCAATTTGACTTCCAAATATTTTATTCACTCATAAAATACATCTATTTAAATCATTATAATCATTGAATAAGCTTTTATCAAGGTTTGGCGGTAACAAATATGAAATTACCAAAATACCCCTAATCGTTGAATCGTGTAATTTTCTACTTTTTCGTGTGATTCAATCTACCATTTGACATGACATGGGACTTATTTATGCGAGGATTATCCTATAGTAGTTAGTTGGTCTTAAATCAGTTTAGATTAATCGTTATTCACAGTTATTTTCGGGGCCTATTGACGTAATCATCATTTTCAAATTTGTTGCACGTTTTTCAAAACATGCTCAAACGAAGGAATTTCGAGATGTAGATTTCTCCCACCTCAGTATTTCACTCCAAATATCATGACTCTCGAGTTTCACCCCAATTCGGACTGTAGAAGTACCATAGGGCCCACATACCAATTTCCTTTTATAAGTCCAATTATTTAATTTCTTAGTAATTTATCATTTGTCTTGTCATTTCTATAACCTCTAACTTATGAAATTTATTGAGAAAATGTGGTCCTTACAGCATATGTATATGTGATTGGATGTAGAACTGTAGTTGTGATGTCAAGTGCTTGGGGAAATGAGATACTCTAAAGTATCCTCCCATCCGATGCCTCGAAAACCCCTGACAAGTCACTAGAGTCCTAGACTAGAAATATGAGATTGTGATATTGAGTTACATGTGATATAAATTTTAAATGAGTTATTGATATGTGATTTTATATGAAACACGTGTTGCATGCATTAGTTTTACTGTATCCTATTTGTTACTATCTCTACACTTGTGTAGTGGCTTACTGAGCTTCCTCATGCTCACCCCTTTATTTTCCTCCACAGGTTAAGCTTAGATAGTGATATTTGATAAGAGTGGTATCTCATCTTCACGTTTCAAGGTAGACATCAGGCTTCAGTTCATAGCTCGATATGTGAGTTTACTATTTATTTACACTTGGAATTAGATGACTTTGTACATCAATGTAGTGTGAGATGCGATAAGTATGAATATGTGATTACTTTTGAAAAAAAAGGGTTAAATCAGGATGTAAACGAGTTCTTGTTGGGTTTTGATGTGAATTTTTTTATCAATCTTTGGGTTATCCGAAAATTATGAAACGTTTTAGAATATTCCATTAGATTGTATGATAGTGCGATAGGCCATTTCGGGCCAAAGATATTGGGAAATGAATAGTATTTTGCTTTGCTATTTGGATTGTGTGGCAGTAGGTTTCCCGTAGCTAAGCAAAAATGCTGTCAAAATTTAGTTTTAAGTGACTTTAAGTCATGATATGAACTGGGACCTAAGGAAATCAACCTTAAACCGAGATCGAGTGAATAGTAACTCAAAATTGAAGATTTAAACTACTCGCTACACAAACCGTAATTAAAGTGCAAGGAGAAAGTTGGCTCCAAAATTCGTCACTTCCACTTTTTCATTATTGAAAATGTCTCGTGTTTTGAGGCATTACAATAGATCACTACCCTATTGTTTATTATAACACATCCAAGGTTACTGTGTCATATATAATATCTGACAATTTATGTTATTGTGTATGATTCGTAGTTGGATTATTGGTGTCAAGACATGATTTAATTCATGAAATTCTATTTTTTTTTATATTGTACGTTTCAGATGCATCAAGTTCAATAGGGTCTCTACGTGCTAATAATTAGGTGAAGATGGAAGCTTTAAGGATGATAATTGGTATGTTGATAACTTTTTGGTCTGTATGCACTTTGAATTTTGAACAAATGATAACTTTTTATTTGTAAATTCTTTTGATTGTGTTAGAAATAGTTTATTTGTTTCTCCAGCCTAAAGGGTTTACAATTTGTACAACACAATCAATGCTTTTGAGGAATACCAAGTGTAGCTTTATCATGAACTTAGCATTGCACTTTACTAAATTGCTAATGGCTTGGTATTTTGATTTGGTGTAACTCTATGTCACTATAATCATAATTGTAACTAGCAAAATAATTAAAATTGATACATTCATTCATATAGCTTTGATTCTAAAAATACATCCCACAACATTCAAATAACAACAACAGCAGCAACAACTTAACAATTAATTAATTAAAAATGAATAAAATATTTATATAAAGGCATGATTTTTCCTAGCACTTAAAAGTGCAAGTATAGCACAATAAAATATGAAAAATTTAAATTTAAATCATGACTTTTACGAACACTTTAAAGTGCCTTTAAAGGTTTTTTACTTATAAATGCATTTAAAAGTGTCGAGAAAAAAGTCATGTCTGTAAAAATTAGATTATCTCATCATCTGTGCCTGCTTGTTACTTTTTACCAACACCCACTTGGTTGGCACCCTTCAATGGTCTGAAAACTGCCAGTAAGATCTTTAGTAATGGTTTTTATGTCTTTTATCGACACTTATAAGTATCGGTAAAAGTGATGTTTTTGCGGTGGTGTATTAATACTTCACTCTATTTATCGATACCTTTAAGAGCAACCTACATACGAAGAAACAATTTTACTAATACATCACTTAACCTGTCGATACCAAAATAGAGCACGTAGCCTCTGTTTCATGGTTATGATAAAGTATCGATACACTGTTAGTCTCACCAATATTCAAAACAAGTCATTACGATATACATTTAAATTGTATCGATACTTCTACATATAAATCACACATAATTGGCCTAGGAAGCAGGAAAAAGTTAAGTTCAAATATACAAACGTATATTTTGTCTTTAATATTGTTCATATCTGACTTTATCATTCATTAAGCATGAGTATATATAAGATTCAAACAATTAAATCACTCATGCTTATTAAAATTGCATTCTTCTTAAGTTCTTTAAGAAGTCATATCGAAACCTTAATGTATTTCAAAGTCAACAATTTATACTCTTTTAATTACCATGCATTATATTTGTGGGAACTATATATTTTTAATTATTTAAAGTATAATAATTACCACATAAAAACATGTAATTAACTCACTACTATATAAAGAGAAATTATTTATACTATAATAATTACCATACAAAGAATTTTAAAAATGATTTTAATATTTGTTATTTAAAAATATTTACAAGGAAATGAGAATAAAATACACAATGATTTTCTTCATTTATACCATTTTAATTATCATACATGAAATTGTATATATTTATAGTAATGATCATCATCATCATTATCATCAAAGCATTTATCCCAATAGATAGAAGTAGGCTATATGAACCAATATCTGAAGTCACGTTAAATCGTCTATATAAATTCTCCTTCTTCACACATTCCTATCTAAGGCAATGTTTTTCATCCAACTCTTATACCTCCATATATTTTTGAATTACTTCCTTCTAAGTCTTTTTCGATTTTCCTCTATCCTTGACTCTTTTTTCATTATTCATAGCCTCCACTCCCCTAATTGAAGCATCTATAGATCTACGTCGTACGTGTCCAAATCAATGTAATTGACTTTCACACATCTTGTCTTCGATAGATACCATTTCAACCATATTACGAATGTCTTCACTTCTCATTCTATCATTTCTTGCAAATCCACACATTCACTGTGATAGGATGTAGAAAACATTAATTTTATATACTTAATAATTATTCTTTTAATTATATTTTGTGCCTAAATGAGCTTGATAATGCTTATTTTATGATTTAGATAGCAAAAATAAGCTTTTGGAGTAAAATAAGCTAAAATGGTAGATTTGAAGAGTTTTATTGGAGAACAAATACAAGTATGAGAGTTCTATAAGAGGTGGACTACTACAAAAACACTCCAAAACTTTATAAAATTGGTTGCCAATAGAGTTTAAGTCAAAGTGGAATTCTAAAGTAAAGAAGTTTACTTGGAGAGCAAGTCTTGCAATTAGAGATTTCTTATAGAGTAATTTCTTGTCATTTTAGGATTATAATTAGCCTATTTAAAGGCCATAAAGCTAGACAAACCAGTCATGCACTCTTTAACTTTGTAGTTAACATTTTCTACATTGTTTTAAAAAGATATCGTTTTTCTCCTTATTTTTATAAAGTGTCAATTTTTCTTCTTATTTTTATAATTGCCAATTTCTCTTTTCTTATTTTTAATAGATTTTGTTTTCTTCGTGTTTTATAATTCAAAACTAATTTTTTTTTATATAATTTTAACCATATGTACCAATTTTAATAATATGAGTAGCTAAGTTTATATTTCGATTATGAGGTAGTCTAAATGTTCATGGATGCATGTTGTGAGATGTATGAACTTATTAAATAATCAATACATACTATTAAAGATAACTTTGAACAGTGTTTTGTCAATTGAAGCAATTGGTGATGACGCGTGTATTTGTCAATTGAAGCAATTGTGATGATACGTGTATTAAGTTTCTTCAGCTGTGTAGATTGGCGAGCGGTTATGCAGTTGTGTGGATTGGCGACCTATGTGGGTTGGCGAGCGGTTATTTTGTTGTGTGGATTGGCGAGCTGTGTGGGTTGGCGAGCTGCTGCGGGTTGGCGAGCTGCTGCAGTATGTGCCTACAACCTTTCCTTTTCTTTGAATATCTTAGATTTTTTTGTTCTATAATTAAATGATTTTATATCAGACTATTAGAGTAAGTTTTATTTGAGTTGTGGAAGGAATTTAATGAAAAAATAAATCTTTCTTTATATACATGTAGGAACACATGAGATTGCAAACAACTTATTCATCTTTTTTTTTAACACATGATATTGCAGCTGAAAACTTTTTGTATCCAGTGGATAGGAACTAAAAAAAAATATTGACATCGTTTTGATGGTTCAATAATATTCTCACTTCCATTCGGAGTTCTTAGTCACTTTGATAGTTGAATCTTATTGAATGCATCTCATTTAAAAGTTCTAATTTTTCTGTTGTAAGTGCCTCTTTGATCTTTCAAGTACGATGTATCAGAATGAGAAAAATTTTTAGCATGTCTTTTTTACAGCATTTTCCTCGCTCCTTCAACTTTTATTTGAACTAAATATATAATTTAAACTCTAAAAAAACTAAAATAAAAAATTCCCTTAGTGAATCACCTACTCTTATTTATTTGAAACAAGTATAAAATTTAAATTCTAAAAAAAATTAAAATAAAAATTTTCCCGTAGCAAAGCACGGGCAATTTTCTAGTTGTTAATTAAGTATATGAGATTCTTTGAGCATATTAACATGATTATTGATTCCGTTTAATAGGTGGCCAACTATTTTGTTAAATTTAATAGTCTACAGCTATATTAAAACTTAAATTTGTAATTGCTTGATGTTTTTAATTACTAGAGATCTAGGAGAAGTAAAGTTTATGTTAGATAAATTGAGCTTATGTGTTTATTGCTTAATTTCAATCAATATCTTTCTAGGCAATAATGCTGCTACAAATTAAATCTAGAGAGCTTATTCTAGGTAGTAGTTAGGGATTAATTGAAAAGCTTGTTTCAATTAACGACTCAATAAGGAAAGATGGTGTAATAGAACTTGCTGTTATGCTATGATTGAATGCTTTATTGATAATATTGATTTGAATTCAGTGATCAATATCAAATCCCAAAGAATAATTAGATGCCTTGTAATTGAAGCAAGTTTATAATTGTCAAAACTGTTTTCTTTATAAAGTTTTTGTTTTAATATTTAGTTTATTAGATATTAATTAAAACCCTTTTTTTTCTTTTTTTAAAAAAATAGATATAATTTTATAAATAATTTAATTAAATTCAATCTTTGTGGGACTGACCTCTACCCTATTATCTATAAAATAGCTGAATACAAAATTTTTATTTTTGGTGAATTCAACATTTTTGCTACCTCATGTTTTGTTTAAGTAGTCTCTTAGTCACCAAACATTTGAGATCCACACTTCTTATTACTATTAATCCACTAACCATAAAGTTAGAAGTAGTAGATATCTCATACCTATTCAAATGATATTTACTTTGTAGGTTTGAAGGTGAACTGAATGGTAGGCCTCACAAGATTTTTGGAATACGGATGAAGGTGGAACTCGGTAGATGGGAAATTTGAAGCCAAATACTATGATGGTATGAATCTACAACTCAAATTCAATTGTTTATGTATGTTTCAAAAAACGTGCAATAATTTAAGAAATAACGGTTAAGTCCATAGGCCATTGGAATTTTTGTGAATAACGGTCAAACCAAGTTGACTTTTGACCAACTGGCAGTTGTAGTTAAATTCTCATGTAATAAGGTTTTAGGATATGTGGACTGACAAAATAAATTACGCGTAAAAATAGAAAATTACACGACTCAATGGTTAGAGGTATTTTCGTAATGACCTGTTGTGAGAACTCATTATTTTGTACTTTGCATGTATGGACATGTAAATTTTAATTAATAAATAAGTTAATTTTGTATACCTTTATAAATATTAAGTGAAAAGCTACGTTGGCCCCACTTAAATTTTAATGCCCAGATGATGATATGAGTAAGAAAATAATTTTTAGGAGGTTGAATAATGATATTATGGTGATTTGGAAGTCAAAATACCCAAGTTGTATTGTTTTGTGAAGTATGAGAAACAAATTGAAAAATGATGGATACGTCCCGACGGTATTTTCGTAAATTTCTCCCAAACCAAAATGAATTGGGACGAAGTAAAAATATCATGTTATTCTACATGAAAATTACTTTAACATGGTGTCAATGGATCTTTCGACACTGTCACAAAAACAAAAAATTTCGTTGGCGAGTCACAGGGGTAAAATCATAATTTCTCATCATCCGTGCACCGCACGTCAACGAAACCACTTCCAATCATCAAGATACATTTAATATGACCATTTGGTACTAGAATCCAAAACTTTTGAGTGCGTTTACATGGTTTTTAAGCCAGCGGGACCGTAAGGGCAAAATCGTTTGAAATTTTCATAACCAAGGGCATTTTGGTAATTTTACCCATTTTCAGAATTTTCCACACTTTAATTTCTGCTGAGGCACGGTGCTATTCATGGTCTTCAACCTTTGTCTCCCACGCCATTGTTGAGAAAGAAAAGAGAAAAGAAATTCAAGCTCTTATATCTCTTAATCTAGCAAAAATTTAACCAAAATCATAACTACAAAAATGATCCTCTCTCTCTCCTCTACAATTCTATACCAATATTCCATAGAATAAACCACAAAACAAGGAGAAAAGAAGGGAGGCGCAATTTGGCCAAAATGAGTTCTTCACAATACTTTATGCTTTCTTCAAATCTAATTGTGTAGAATCATTCTTTCAAGCATGCTTAACATGTCTATGGCCATGGTTCATTTAAAAATTGAAAAATAAAAATTTGCCATTGATGACCTATTTGGCCAAGCTTGGAATATTGAGTATTCAATTTGTTTCATGCCAAAAAATTATGCCAAATGAGAAAACAAACATAGATAAAGAAGAATATCAAGTTAAATTGTTGAAATTCCAAAGGAATTTCAACATGAGAAATTCGGCCAAGGCAAGGGATATTTGATCCATGGCTGTTCTTGATGAATTAAGGGTAGATTTAGATTGTAGGAATTACGAGGAGTCTGCTGGTATGCTCGGATTTAAAATCCGAAGCAAAACGAAGAAGTTACATTATATTACCCATAGAAATTATACTGCAAAAATATTTGCAGTCTCCATTGTGGCTGCATAATAAAATAAGTAATAGCTTAAAAATAAGTATTTAATAAGCTAATAATTTTGGTGGAATTAATTGCAGCTCGAGGGTTACGGTATTTGTGTGGTGCGACCGAGAAGCGCGATTTCAATAGACAAGTAAGGGACGCATGTGTAATTTGTAGGGATATCCTGAGTGCATGTTTCTCATACTAATAATTTTGTGAAATTATTTTGAAAGTTAATTTCCTCGAATGTGGTGAAAATGTGGTTATTTTAGCTGGTTGAACTGTGTTTGAAATTGCAAGGGGCTAGGGTGTTAGCAGCTATCATGCTGCCGAAATTTCATAGAAATATTTCTAAAAATTCCATAAAAATATTTTAATGCATTGTTGATTTTAACCTAGCCTTAAAAGTGAGAAATTAATTATTTTTCATAAGTTACGAATTTATCAAAAAATATTTATTAAATATTCATGCTACCGATTTCAATAAAAGTTAAACTATCAAAAATTCATCCCAAGTGTTTTATAGTGGAATGTGTGCTTGGTGAAATGAAATGATGAATAGTGAGTGTTTAATAAATTATTTTCAGTATAATATTCACTATTTTATTATGATTTTCCTTTATGGACTGACTGAAGTTTTATCACGTGTAATGATTTCTATAAAGGCTTTATCACTGTGTAAATACTGTTTTGAGACTGTTAGACCCCATATCATGCTCACGTATCACATGTTTCATGTGTTATTATATCATGTGTGAAGTTGTTGACATTAAGCCTGCCTTCAACGTCCCGATTCACACCTGCTCCTGTACGACCGAGGACATTTATAGACTATGGCCATAGATCTCACGTGTTTACTATTACTACTCCCTACGAGGATTACAACATGATATTATTAGGGTATTGCCTGGTCTCCACTATTATTCCACATGTTATTACTGATTTTGGTGATAATTATTGAAATGTAGTGTTTACTATGGTGCTTTTATCACTGAATTAGTGAAATAATTGAACAGTTTATTTTACCGTTACACATGTAAAGATGATGATTTCAATGGTGAAAATCGAATTGTTTTCAAGTGTTGATTTATATGACTAGACAAATTATTTTACTCAAATATGTGAGATATTTATATGCAGTAAATATTTAAATGAAATTTACATTAAAATTAAGTTCTACTCCCTATAGTCGCTTAGGGTTTTCAAGACAAGACAGGTATTTCAAAATAGCTTCCATGCTCTATCTGGATTACCTGGCCAACTATCTATCCTTTCCTTTTTAGTGTGCCTAGCATACCGATAGGAATTCAAGGATTTTATTGCATATAGTTTCGTGATATCAAAATTGCATACAACTCTCTTACTGAGCCGTGGTTTACTCACCCCATTATTTCTATCTCTCCAGAGTATTTTTACTGATCACAGATATATAATCTGAGGATTAGTGGCTGCGTATTGAGCACCCCGAGGTAGCTGTTATAGATCCCGAGGGTATATTTATTTTATTTTATATGTTTAGACTTTTCATTTACAGTATTATAGTATTATATTAAACAGGGGATGTATACCAATGATAGGAATACTGTTTTGTAAATAGTTTACTTATGTAAAATAAAGTAAATTACATTATTTACTATTCACTGTTGATTTAAAATTGGGAAATAAAGGCACCACAGACAATCCAACCAATTCATGTGTATGGAAATATGTGAAAAAGTGTATAATACTGCACATTCAAGATGTGACAGTATTTATTGATATCAAAGCGAGGTTGGCCTGATGTCTGTTGGTGTCTTTAAGATAAAGTGAAGTGGTTACATCCCCTGTAGTACTGTATAATCTGGATATATAAAAAGGTCACTAATCGAAATTCGATAAATCGTTTGTGTGGTGCAGATATGAGTGAACGACGGGTGACTCGTGCTAATAGGGGTCGAGGTCGAGCGAAGTAGACTCCGGAGCCATATAAACCAAAGCCTATACCAGAGCCTGCCCTAGGACCGGCTCACCCTCCGTAGCTAGAAAGTCCCCATACTCGATGTCTCGGATGGAGTGCATGTTGGCAGATTTTATAGCCATGTACATGTTGACAGAGTTGCCGACCAAGCAGAGAGAGAGCGCGCAGCTCCACAGCTTCACCTATTGCACCACCTCCTGTACAACCAGCTCCCGAGCCTCAACCTACACCACAGCCAGTACAGCAGGCCTAAGCCGTACCACCGCCATCAGTACAGTCGCCTCGTGATGTGGAGTTCTATTGTGATGTGACACTAGTGCGGCAATTCACTAAGCTTAATCCACCGAAGTTTAAGGGTGATCGAGATCTACTGGTGGCGGAGTAGTGGATTACAACCGTAGAGAAGCTGTTTCGATATATGAATGTTCCGACATGGAGCGGGTAGGACTTGCACCCAGCATCCAGTTATTATATGGGATATTTTTGTAGATGCTTTTCACCGCCAGTACATCCCCGACATTGTACAGAAAAAGCTTCAGCAAGAGTTTATGGAGTTAGTACAGGGGAGTTCGACGGTGGATCAGTATTAGTCTAAGTTCACCACACTCAGCCGATTTGATCCACTGACTCGAGTAGATGAGCGGCACAAGACAGACAGATTTAAGGCTGGGTTGAGACCATCTATCATATCAAAGTTAGCTCCGTTTGATATTCGTACTTACAATGAGGTGGTCAGACGTGCTCAGCTTTGTGAGCAAGACTTCGAGCAGTTCAATTTCGAGTCAGCTGGTAAGAGTAACTCTAAAGGGAGGGGTAAGGCAAAGTGGGGCATAAAGGATAAATTGGGTAGAGATTTTAGTGTGCCTTTCCTTTTTAGTGTGCCTAGCATACCAATAGGAATAATTCAAGGATTTTACTGCATATAGTTTCGTGATATCAAAATTGCATACAACTCTCTTACTGAGTCGTGGTTTGCTCACCCTATTATTTCTATCTCTCTAGAGTATTTTCAGTGATCGCCGAACATATCATCCGAGGATTAGTGGCTGGGTATTGAGCACCCCGAGGCAACTATTATATATTCGGGAGGTATATTTATTTTATTTTATATGTTCAGACTTTTCAACTACAGTACTACAATGTTATATTAAACAGGGGATGTATATTAATGATAGGAATACTGTTTTGTAAATTTTTTACTTATGTAAATTAAAGTAAATTACAATATTTATTGTTCACTGTTGATTTAAAAGTGGGAAATAGCATTACGGACAACCCAACCAATTCATGTGTATGGAAATATGTGAAAAGGTGTATATACTGCATACTCAGGATGTGACACCAGTTGAACCCTAACAAAAGCTTAACCAATGATTAGAGCATGTTAAATAGAGGTGTTTCATATATGAATTAAATATTTTAAAGATTAGACGACTATTTTCAACGAAGTCAAAACGTTAAGGGCGAAATTGCAATTTTTGAAAGTTATCAGGGCATTTTGTAATTCGCCATTAGGGTTATTTTAAAATTAGAATTTTCTCTCATCTTCCACCATCTTGGTCGGCTATCTCTTTCCTTTTCTCACTCCTCCATTGTTGAAAGATTAAGAAGAGAGAGAAAGCTCTTGAAAACTCTAGAAAAACTTACTAAAATAGAAAAATCTCTTCACCAACCCTGTTTAATTTTTAGTGCTCTACAATTTAGTACCCAAATCAAGCCTTAAAGTCGCCATTTGCATAGTGAAGGGCACTCTCCAAGTTTTGGCCAAGATGAGAAATAAAGAAAAGCTTGTGATTTTCATGATGTTATGATTCTTTGTAATGTGTTACATGTGTTTAAGCATGTGTGTGGGCTTGAATTGAATTAAAACCAAGAGAATTGTCTCCACTAGGGTTTCAACCACCACCTCCAATGCTTGATCATGATGCAATTCACTGTGAATTTGATGTAGAATCAATGTGGAACAAGTGTAGAACATAAATTTAGGCTTAAATTGAAGAAAAGAGATGTGTAGGAAGCTTAATGAAATTCGACCAAGAGAAGGGAGCTAGAATCCATGCTCAATTTAATGTGTTATGCATAGTATCTACTCTTCTATATATATTTCTTACTGGACGTAAGGTCACCCCCTATTTTCCTTTCAGATTATCTGCAGTAGATTCCTATTCTACTAAGGAGGATTTACGATTTTGGTATCCCTCAAGCGATCTTCAGTTTTCGTTAAGGTATATGAGCTTTCTTTAATATGTTCAAACTACATATGTATAGTGCTACATGTATGTATATTATTACTTGGGATATAAATTTGGAAGGAGTATATTGAATAAGATTTTGAGCTTATATATATGTATATATATATACTTTAGTATGCAAGTATCCAAATTCTAGGTAAGTTATGATTAAAGAATAATGATTTATTATTTCAAGTATATGTGGACACTGTAGACAGTCCAACCAAAAGTATTTAAGATAAGAAAGAAAATAATATGAATTTTTGGTATTTATTCCGTGATAGTAAAGTTAGTATCAGAGTAAGATTGGTCTAATGTCTATCAGTGTATCAGGATTTGAAATGACGTATATCCTAAGTAGTATTGAACTTGTGTGAATATATAATTGAATTGTGTGATTGAAAATGATTTTTGTGTCTTCTATTTTGACAGAATGAGTGATGGGCGAAGGGGTACTGGACAGGGTAAGGGATGTTCCTAATGTATTTAGCCCTTCCCATAGCTATCTTTGGAGCCAGCTCTTCCTCTATAGCCTAAGAGCCCTAATACACATGTTTCCAGGCTGGAACGAGTAGTTGCAGATTTTATTACTAGTTTTAATGCTAGAGCACCAATATCGGAAGCAACACAACCTCCACCGCCTTAAGTAAATATTCCACCAATACCTTAGGCACAACCGGTACCACCTCCACCACAACATCAACCTCAGATTCCATACCATCAAAGGCTAATTCCTGAGAGAGGTTGTGATGTGACACTTCTTTGGCAATTTAAGAAGTTGGATCCATCGAATTTCAAATGCAAAAAGGATCCAATGGCTGCAAAGAATTAGGTGGAGAAGCTGTTTGCTTACATGACTTGCACTGAAACTGAGAAAGCAGGGTTGGCTACCTTTCTGTTGGTGGGCAATGCAAAACATTGGCGAAAGTCCAGCAAGACCATTTTGATGGCCAGGCACCTAGCAATGACATGGAGTATTTTTCTGAAGGCTTTCAATAAGCAATATATTCCCTGTACCGCTTAAAGAAAGTTAAAGTTAGAGTTTCAAAATGGCTGAATGCTCAAATAAGGATCTAACGTTTTCGGAAATATTCGATTCAGGATCTAAACTTTTATTTTGCTCAATTCAGGATAAAACGTTTGCGATTTTGTTCAATATAGGATTTTTTCACGGGATTGAGACACACGCGCCGTATACTAGCGTGAGCAGGTAAAAAAACAAAGGATTGAAAAAAAAAAGCTTTTTAACCGTGAAAAAAAAACAAATAAACGAAGAAAACAATAAATAAAAAGCTTTTTTTAACCGTAAATAAAAAAAATATAGAAATAATTGAAAAAAAAAAGTAAAAACGTAATGCTGTGGTTGTTTATGTGGGTTTTTTTTATCGGTTAGGGTTCTCCATCGACAGGTTCAAATCTTCCAAATATTTGCCAAAATCTTGAGGCATATTTGTTCGTGAGATACGATTTCACAGGATTGCGAGGTACTCTGTTGCAAAACGAAGCAATTTAAGGGGAGTTTTCTTAGCGGAAATCGTCCATAAGCCTAGCAGGTCAGTTCTTTGAATTCGTTACTTTTTTTCTTTTTGGGGGTTGTTGAAATGCTCAAATAAGATTCGGTTTATGTTTGAGATGCATTGGTTTATTGAATTTTGTTATAAATTTAATGTTTTTATTGTTTAGGCTAACTAATTTCTTAATTTGGGTATAATGCCCTAATTTGCTAATTTGGTGATTTTCGATTAATTAGTTTTCTTTAGCAATGTAAATGTGTAGGACAAATTTAGGGTTTGTGATATTGTGAATGTTGGACTAAATTTAAATGTTGATTGATTAAGAATTCTTACTTAAAATATGTTTGTCATTTGGTGCAGAGATGAGTTTTGAGCTGTGTACCATAAGGTTTCATTATGCAGGACAATTTATTGGTGAAGGTCCTAGTCTAAGATACATAAATGAGATAGTTGAAGAACTGATAGTTGATCCGGATAAGGTTTGTTATTTTGATTTGTTGAGTGTTTGTGAATCTGCTGGGTTTATTAACATTATGAGGATTTATTATTTAATGCCCGGAAAAACACTACATGATGGACTCAGGTTAGTTTAGGATGATAAAACAACACTTCATATGATAGGATGTATGACTAGTCAAGGCATTATAGATGTCTATATAGAACATGGTGTAGACAAGCCTGAAGTAATTCTTCAGATATCAAGTCAAGAACCTAATGAGGCAGATAATGTGCCTGTTGAATCTGTGAATGATGATTTAGGAGGGGCTGATAATGAGGCAAATAGGGCTGATAATGAGCCAAATAGGGTTGATAGTGAGGTAGACATAAATGCAGATAATGATGTCGATAGAGATTCTGTTCATAGTGAATATTTAAGTGGTAGTGAGGATGAAGAAGAGGTTGTGGAAGAAGGGACTGAGGGAGAAGAGGTTGTGGGAGAAGGGACTGAGGGAAAGGAGGCTATGGGGGAAGAGGCTGAGGGAAGAGGGTTTAATGTTGAGAGAGGGTCTATGAATGAAGAAGCTGGTGAAGGGGCTGAGGCAGAAGGATATCATAGTGAGTATTTTGACTCTGATAAATATGGTGAGGATATTAGTGATGAGGAGGACATTGTGGATGATGCTAGTAGGAGGAGAAGTCAGTTTCTAGTCTATGATCCTAACAGCAGCATACCCTATATTGACTTAGGCATGTTGTTTGAAAATTCAAAATAGTTTAAGCATGCTGTGTCATTATTGGCTATCCATAGTAATAGAGCTATTGTTTGGGCTAAAAACCATAAGGATTTTGTGAGGGGTAAGTGTGCTCAACCTAACTGTCCTTGGGTGATATATGCATCTTTTAATAAGAAGTTGCAATCATTTCAAGTGAAGACTTATAGGAATACTCACGATTGCAACAAGGTGTATACAAATCCAAGGATGAGTCAGGCCATTTTGGCTGAACTGTATACTGACAAGTTTATGAGAAACCCCTTCATGAAGGATTCAGATGTACAGGAGGCAGTTAGGAGTGATTATGGAATAGGTGTGAAAATTAGCATGGTTAGGAGGGCTAAGAAGTATGTGGCAGAGAAGGTGATAAGTAATTATAAGGAGCAGTTTGTACATTTGTGGGATTATGCAAATGTAATTAGAGAGACTAATCCTGGTAGCACAGTGAAGATGCAAGTACATAGACAGAATCCAGACTCTCAACCTACATTTGAGAGATATTATATATGCTTTAATGCATTGAAAACTGGTTTAGAAAATGGTTATAGATGTTTTCTAGGACTAGATGGTTGTTTTCTAAAAAGCTTGACAAAAGGGGAGTTATTATGTGCTGTTGGCAGAGATGGGAACAATCAAATGTTTCCAGTTGCATGGGCACTTGTGGAAGTTGAATGTACATCTTCATGGAAATGGTTTATTGAACTTTTGAAGTCAGACATTAAACATCTTGGAAATGGAGTGGGCTGGACTATGATGACAGACCAGCAAAAGGTAAATTTTTTAACCTGTTCTCCTTAGTTATTTATTTAATAAAATAAATGATGTTGATATTATTATTTTTATGTAGGGCCTTGACACTGCAATTGATGAGTTGCTTCCAGCTGCTGAGCACAGATTTTGTGCTAGGCATGTTTATGTCAATTGGGCTAGTAAGGGACATAGGGGTTTGAAAAATGAAGAAATCCTTTTGGAAGATTGCTAAGTCCACCACTGTGAGGCAGTATGAGGAAAATTTGAATGAGTTAGCTAGAAAGAAACCTGCAGCAGCTGAAGACATATTAAGAGTCCCACCTCAAAAATGGTGTAGAGCCTTCTTCAACACAGACTCTAGAATTGATTCGGTT
Organism: Heritiera littoralis; assembly: GCA_031772115.1. Lineage (NCBI taxonomy): Eukaryota > Viridiplantae > Streptophyta > Magnoliopsida > Malvales > Malvaceae > Heritiera > Heritiera littoralis. The sequence continues at coordinate 5,307,987 of JAPDPK010000024.1, read as the reverse complement.
GAGAATAATCTGTGTGAGGCTTTTAATGGGACATTGCTTGATGCAAGAAGGAAACCAATCATATCTTTACTTGAAGACATTAGAAGTAATATGATGGCAAGGATTGTGAGAAAAAGGAAAGAGTGTAGTAAATGGAGAGGCAACCTTGGTCCAAACATTTGGAAGGTGATTAAAAAGAATTCTGAAATTGCTTCTGACAGTTTTGTTCTATTTAATGGGGATGCTGGTTATGAAGTTGAGTTGGGTCAGGATAGGTTTGTTGTAAATCTAGAACATAGGAGTTGTACATGTAGGAGGTTTTCATTGTCTGGTATCCCATGTGCGCATGCCATATGTGCAATTAGAGACCGTAGGGAGAATGTTGAGGAGTATGTCTCTAGTTGGTACTATAAAGAGATATATATGTTAGCATATGGTAATGCACTTCAGCCCATGCCTGGACTTAAAGAATGGCCCAAATCCACTACACAAGACCCAGTCAACCCACCTGAGTATAAGAAGATGCCAGGCAGGCCCAAATTAAATAGAAGAAAAGACCCAAATGAGCCCAATAAACAGAAAAAGGCAGAAGGTAGTCTGTCAAGGAAGGGCATGATTATGACATGCACTTTCTGTCATAAAGAAGGGCACAACAAAAGAGGTTGTCCTGTGAAGGGTAACGAGGTAAATGCATTTGTCACTTCGATGTTTCATTAGAATATCATAATTAATTTTTTATGCAATTGAAGACTATAACCTAACTCCCTTATCTCTTTTTGCGGCAGCAACAATCAGCTCAGCAGATGTTTGGACAGAACTTTAACCAAGGTGACTGTATTACAGTCAATGTGGAGTTATCTAAAAATGTTGAGGTAGGTTCTGTTGAAAAGGGGAAGGGAAGGGGAAGAAAGAAACAAAGAGTGGCTGATGCTTCGGCCTCAGCCTCAACCTCAGTCTCAGCCCCAACCCCAGCCACTGCATCTACCTCAGCTGCTACCTGCACTGCTTCAGCATCTGCCTCAGCATCTGGGTTATCTTTTGCTACTGCATCTGCATCTGCATCTGGTAATGTTTCTGCACGTGCACAAGTGCATCAAGTGCAAGGTAGAGATGCTGGCAGCTGTTTTGCAGATGGGGATGGAAGACTTTATGGCATGACTGGAGGAGGAAGTGGAAGTCCACTGTCTAAAAACAATCCAAGTAGAACCAGTGAGAGGAGGAGGGCCATTTCTGCCAACAGGCCTGCACTGGGAAAATGCTGGGAAAGGAAAACAAAAGAAGTGAAGGATCTGCTTTTAAATGTGAGTATAGTATGTTTTGGATTTTTATGTTCTGTTTTGACCTAAATGCTACCATATTTATATATATTTTTTATTAACAGCCTGGGTTGTCAAGTCAGAAGGGTATCTCCATTAGTGGTCAGAAATCCAAGGGTGAGGGCAAAAGCAAAAGCAAAAGGCAAGCTATTGAAGACATAAGTGCATGTGCTACTCAAGGGAGTCAAAATGCAGGGAAAGGAAAACAAAAGAAGAGGAGGATCTGATTCTGTTTAATTTTCTATTTGATTCTGTTTCTGATGTGGAAAGGAAAACAGAATATGTTTCTGTTTCAGACAAATGTTAAAGAGCAATTTAGTATAAATGATGTTTAATGAATGTTATTTGCTCTTGAACTTCATGTTAACAAGCCTTATATTTTATGAAATGAAATTAGGTATTATTCATAAATATGTGAATTATTGTAAATTCAATTGCATTTCATGTTGACATAACAAATACATAACAAATCAACCTACTCTGATTTACACATTCATATAACAAAGTTGGCAAATAACATACACATTCATATAACATTAATCATCCTGTGTACATTGACAAAAGGGTAAAAAATATACATATCATTAGCTGAAAATTTACATCCCTAAACCAAGCATACAAATTTTCTCTTCTCTTTTGCCATTCAAAATAAACATAAACATGGCTAAAACAACACATACTAACAACATAATAAACATCACTTTCCATATATTGTAATCATCTTTTTCTTTGCATTTCAATGTTAAAATACTAAGCTCCCTCTTCAGCTGAAAATTTTCTTCAATAAGTTCACCTTCAATGTAATCCACAGCATTATTTTTTACTTCTGACAATCGCTTCTTCAATTCTTTGACTTGATCATACAACATCTTTTCTCTCCTCCTCAACTCATTGATGATCTCCCTTGCTCTATCACAAAATTTGGGATCATGCCATAAATGAAAACCACAAACTGTATCCTACATTCAAAATGAAAAAAATGTTATTTTTTTATACAAAATATATATGTTGTTTTATTCTCTAATATATGCAACATAATAACTTTCTGACATCCTTCAATTTCATTTTGCAACTAATATGAAAATTTGCAATATGAAAATTTTATTCTCTAATATATGCAACATAATAACTTTCTGCCATCCACATCCTTCAATTTCATCTTGCAACTAATAATATGAAACTAACATCTATATGAAAATTTGCAACCTACCGGGTACCGTGAGCATCCATAAAATCTTCTCCCTGGATTTGAGCTGGTCCATGAAGTCCACCTCGGTGCCTTCAACTTGCAATGACAGAAAACAGTTTCCCCCTCATAATCAAATTCAACAGGGTAACTACTTCTAATTAGCTTAAATGATCTAACATCAAAACACCCATCTCTGGATAAACTGCAAAAATAAATTAAATCAAAACTAAATAGATAATCTGACAAAATATTAAGTCAGTTGAATTAGAAAAGCTAGATGAACTGGAAATGCTAATCAAACTAAATAAATAAATTAAATCAACAACATCTAATCAAACCTTGAACTGGAAATGCTAGATGAACTCATTGTAGCACCAAAAACCAGATACCCTAAAACCAACTCCCCGATAACGAACTCAGCTACCAAGAACGAACTCAGCTACCCAAGCTTTTAAGTGTCGAATTTCAAAAAGAAAATGATTTTCGGGGTTTGCACAAACAAAAACAAATGAAAGATTTTCGGTTGAAATCTAAAAAAAATCAAGAGCTGAGCAGCAAAGACTGGTTTTCGAGCGAGAAGAGAAGACAGAGAGAAGAAAGCTAAGCTAAGAAAAAAGCTAAGCAATTTTTTTAATTTTTATGTTTACGTATTTATATTTCTTTTTAACGTAAAAGTAATTATTTTTTCTAAGCAAAAAAAGTTTTTAATTCATAAAAAATATTAAATTTAACGCCGTTAGTATGATAACGGCGCGTGTGTCTCAATCCCGTGAAAAAATCCTATATTGAACAAAATCGCCAACGTTTTATCCTGAATTGAGCAAAATAAAAGTTTAGATCCTGAATCGAATATTTCTGAAAACGTTAGATCCTTATTTGAGCATTCAACCTTTCGAAATTTATACCAGGGGAGTATGACTGGTGACTTGTATGAATCTAAGTTCATTACACTTAGCCGCTTTGATCTAGAGACTCTTAGAAATGAAGAACTGTTGCGCTCTAAGACCTATACCGCAAGTGCACGGGTCGGACAAGTAATAAAGAGTGAGTAGAGTATCGTTCCCACGAGGATTAGTTAAGTCGTTTTAGTTAAGTACTAAAATAGGTCACCCTAGATTTATTCAAGCAATTGAGCACTTTCTTGAAGTCAATTAACTACTAAAATAATTTTAAAAAAAAAGTTAAAATTTAAAATTAAATTAAAGAAAATGAAATTTTAATTGCAAAAAAAAAGAGCATAAAAAAGTAAAGATAAAAATGCAAATTAAACTAAGCAAAGTAAAAATAAAATGCAATTAAATTTAATGAACATAGAAAGAAAAGACTAAATAAATTTAAAGCACATGATATTAAATACCTAATTTAAACTAAAATTGACTTTGACTAATCAAATTAAATATTGCCATAACTAAATATTTAATGAATTTTGCTTTAATTAAATATAAACAATAACTAATTAATTAAATGACTAATAAGCTAAAAACCTAACTATTCTAATATAACCTTAAACTACTAAAGTAATATATTAAAGCATAAACTACTTCACTAAAAATACTTGTGGAAATTAAAAGAGTCGCCAATGAAACACGTGCCCATCCTTGCTAACCCCGTCCAAGCCATCTGCAAGTAGGAATGTAAACGGGTCGGGTACCCGCTAATTTTGGGATACCCTAACCCGAACCCGATTAGAATATATAAAACCCGAACCCGATTAACTACCCGTTTATTTTGATTTGTGTTACCCTAACCCTAACCCTATAAAATAAAAAATACCCGTTTAACTACCCGAACCCGTTAAATACCCGTTTATTATGTCAAAGTATGACTTTCAAATTTAAATTTAAAGTCAATTTTGGAATAATTTATTTTAAAAAATTAAGTTAATAAATTTAATTTAACTAATAAATCTAAATTAAAGTTAAAAGTCATAATTATGATATTTGATGAATTAATTTAATTAAATACAATATTAATAATAAATAATTTATACATAAAAAATATAAATATCATATTAATTAATTATTATTTCTAATCAGGTTCGGGTAGCGGGTACCCTAAGGTAACTATCCGAATCCTACCCTAACCCGTGACGGGTAGTAATTTTACTACTCGAACCCTACCCGAACCCGATTATATACTACCCTAATCCTACTTAATCGGGGCGGGTAGTGCCGGGTACCCGTTTATAGGGTACCCATTGCCATCCCTATCTGTAAGCCACGCACATCAGTCCATTCACACGTCCCCAGCAACATCTTGCTGCCAAGTATCCACCTACACCGAACCACCATGTAAGCCGCAACAGAGGCACGCCACAAGCAGCAGCCAAGATGCATCGGCGATAACACAGCAGCTCCTTCAGCAATCTTCGCAATCTCACACAGAAACGCAGGAACCCTGCTTCCTTTCACACTTCGCACCTCTGCAACCTTCAACTTGTCCAGCAACCTCACACGTTCTCACACACTCTTCTCTCGTCCAACAATCAGTAAACAAGATAAATGAAGCAGAAAAGAGAAGGATGCAAAAACGTAGAAGAAAATCTAAACCATAAATTAAAGAAACAAAGTATAAACTATCAAAGAAAATTTTATAACAGTAACTAAGCAACGAAACAGAGTATTGAAATAGAAATTTAAAACTGTAACTTTTACTGATTCTAAATTTAAAACAACTGTAGTTTAATGTAAAACTTAAATGTTTAAACAAAAACTAAATTAAAAACTTAAAACAATCTGAGAAAACTAGAAACTAAAAGCATGAAAAGAACACGCAGCAAGAAAATTGAAGACGAGCCGTTGTCACCGACTCTCCTCCATGCCATTTCCTTGCGGCTGCTTCTCCTTTTTGTATAGTTTAGGGCAGCTTCAAATCTTTGGCCCCTTCCTTCTTTCCTTCCTTTTGGGCTCTTCAAATCCAGCTCCTTCAAAAAATTCCTTTTGGACCAAGATGTCAAGTTAAAAAAATAGTTAGTTTGGGTTTTTTTTTTTGGATTTTTGGGGTTTAATATGGGCTTAAGGTATTTACATGAGATAGGGTTTTAAGAGGGTTATGGTAGGGAAGGGTTTATGTTTAAAGTTTAAATAAAATTTTGAGTTTTTTTTTAAAGGTAATGAGAATAAGGTTTAGAGTTTGGAGAAGGTTAAGTCTATGATTTTTAGGTGTTAAACACCAAATCCAACCATTTTTCCTTGATTTTCTTGCCACTTTCTCGATTTCCTCATTATTTTCAAAATTCCTACACATAAAGACAATTTAATTAAAATGGGAGGAAATTACATTAAAATTTCGAAATCTAAGCAAAATTGATGCAATAAAATACTCTAAAAAGTGAATATTTTAGAAACTCATCAAGAACATAAGATTGAGCAGCTCCTAACTGGTTTGAGACCTTCTATTAGGAGCAATTTGGCCCCATTCAATATATCTATATATGATGAGAGTATCCACCAAGCCCAGTTATGTGAGTAGAATTATGGATTCCAGTAGGTGGAGTTTGGTTCTTGAGCTAAAGGCAAGGTTAAAGAAGAAGTTAGATGAATTTTTGATGATCGATCTGATAAGAGGCCAGCTAAAAGGCCTACGAGTATTGTGATTGGGGAAAAAGCTACTAGAAATAAATCTATAAGGTCCATAGGGACTGAGAGGTCTATTGCTCCACATAGGGGTTTTATGACTAGGTGTAGACAGTAGGGGAGGTCATATGGTGCTAGACCCTGCTATTGGGCTATGGGAACATGTTTTAAGTGTGGATAGAATAGGCATTTGATTAAGGATTGCCTTAATGATAAGGAAACAATGCTACTAGCAGCACTACCACCAATAGCTAAAGAATCGAAAAAAGCTACACTACCCGCACCAAGGAAAGCTACAATCGCAGAAAAAGGAAAGAAGGCTATGACCCAGGCCAGACTGTATGCTCTTGATAAGGAGTTTGCTGACACTTCTTCAAATATCATTCAAGGTAAAATTTTTGTTTTTGATATAAATGCATTTGTATTAATTAATCCATGTTATACGCATTCTTTTGTGTCTCCGATATTTGCTACTAAAATACTAGTAGAGCCTAAACCTTTAGGGTACTCACTACAGATAAATATGCCCTTTAGAGAATCACAAATAACTGATGTAGTGTATCATAATTGTATGTTAAGGATAGGAGAAAAGGAGATAATAACTGACCTAATTGTTTTGAATATGTATGATTTTGATATCATTCTAGGAATGGACTGGTTAGTTACAAATCAAGTTAATTTAGATTGTTATACTAAGTACGTAACCTTTTCTTTTCCTGAAAAGTATACTGTAAAACTTTTTGTATAGTGATAAATATTGATTTTGCTGAAATTGTGTTGAGATAAAAATTTTGAATGTTATAGTGATTGAAGGATTTATTGCCTATGTAGAGGATATAGAAAAGAGACGTTTGGAGTTACACGAGATTCCTATGGTCAGAGATTTCCTATATGTGTTTCCAGATGAATTACTGGGTCTTCCTCTAGATCATGAGATTGAATTTACTATTGACTTATTACCCGGTATTAAACCTATATCCAAGCCTCCTTATCGAATGGCATTGGTGGAGCTTGATGAGCTTAAGAAGCAGCTTTAGGAGTATTTGAATGAGGCATTCATCCATCCTAGTGTTTCTCCTTGGGGCGCAACAGTTCTATTTATCCAGAAGAATGATGGTAGCCTGCAACTTTGTATTGATTATCTATTGCTCAATAAGGCTACTATCAAGAATAATTATCCTCTTCCTAGAATTAATGATCTGTTTGATCAACTCAGGGGTGCACATGTGTTTTCTAAGACTGATATGAGTTCAGGATATCATCAGTCAAAAATTCAGGAGGTAGATGTCCCTAAGATTGATTCAGGACCTGATACGGTCATTATGAGTTTCTAGTTTGCCATTCGAGCTCACTAATGCCCCTGTAGTTTTCATGAATTTAATGAATGAAGTCTTCAAACCTTTTCTGGATAAGTTTGTCATTGTATTTATTGATGACATCCTGGTATATTCCAAATCACAGAAGGAGCACGAGCAATATCTCTATATTGTGCTATAGACCCTCAGAGATCGAAAGCTCTTTGCCAAGTTCGGTCAGTGTGAGTTCTGGCTAGATCAAATTACTTTTCTAGGACACGTGGTGTCTAAAGATGGGATGTCAGTTGATCCGTCTAAAATAGTAGCTATCGTACAGTGGGAAAGACCGAATTTGATAATGGAGATTCAGAGTTTTTTGATGGATATTACTATCAGTTTGTTGAGGGTTTCTCCCAGTTGGCTACTCCTCTAATGCATCTCACTCACAAGGATGTTAGGTTTGAATGGACAGAAGCGTACGAGCATAGTTTTTAAGAACTAGAGCGGAGATTAACTACAGCACTAATCCTCACTATTTCGAGTGGTTCAGGTGGTTTTTCAGTGTACAGTGATGCTTGCTTACTTGGTTTGGGATGTGTGTTGATGCAGAATGGGAAAGTGGTTGCTTATGGTTCTTATCAGTTGAAGGACCGTGAGAAGAATTATCTTAGTCACGACCTTGAACTAGCTACTGTGGTGTTTACTTTGAAAATATGGTAGCATTATCTATATGGTGAGAAATTCCAGATATATACTGACCACAAAAGCCTTAAGTATCTATTCTCACAGCGTGAATTAAATATGTGGTAGCGTAGGTGGTGGAGTTGCTAAAGGACTATAATTGTGAGATATTGTACCACCCGGGAAAAGCAAATGTGCTGGCCAATGCTTTGGGTAGAAAGCATTTAGTCATGGTCTCCAACATGATGATTCGGGAATATGATCTATTAGAACAGTTTGTGAGCCTCAGTTTCAATGTTACTCCTTCTGAGAGATATAGTTTGATAGCTAGTTTTCGGATTGAGCCTGATTTGATGGTTCAGTTCAGAAATGTTCAGAGGGAGAGTATTGAATGTATTGAGATTGCTAATCAGATTTAGTTGGGAGCTCAGTCAGAGTATGCGATTGGCACAGATGGTATTTTGAGGTTTAGGGATTGAAATGTATTCCCAAGGACAGACAATTGAGAGAATTGATTCTAACAACGGCTCATACCTCAAAGTACACTTTACATCTTAGAAGTAACAAGATGTGTCAAAATCTGCATAAAGTATACTGGTGGCCTAATATGAAGAGAGATATTGCTAAGTTTGTTGCAAGATGTCTTATTTGTCAGCAGGTAAAGGTAGAGCATAAAAAATCAACAGGATTGCAATAGCCTCTACCAAAATCGATGTGGAAATGGGAGCATATCACCATGGGTTTGCCAAGGACTAAAAGGAACCATGATGCGATCTAGGTGATTATTGATAGATTGACGAAATCTACCCACTTTCTGGCTATTAAGTCCATAAATTCCTTGAGTGCCTTAACCAATTTTTATGTCAGGGAAATTGTCAGAGTACATGGGGTTCCAGTGACCATTACCTCTAATAGAGATTTTCAATTCACCTCTCATTTTTGGAGCGAATTCAGGATGCCAAGGTATCTTGACTGAATTTTAGCATTGCTTTCCACTCGCAAGCTAATAGGCAATCCAAGCATACCATTTAGATGCTTGAGGAATGTTGAGAGCTTGTGCCCTAGACTTTAAAGGGTCCTAGGACGATCATCTTTCATTGGCAGAATTTGCTTATAATAATAGTTATCACTCTAGTATCGACATGGCATCTTATGAAGCACTGTATAGCGGAAGATGTCGTTCTCCTATTGCCTAGGGAGAAGTGGGTGACATAAAGATTTTAGCTCTCGATATGGTTAAGCAAGCTTTTAAGGATGTTCAAATAATTTGTGACAAACTGAAGACTACTCAAAGTCAATAGAAAAGTTATGCAGATGTTAGACGCCGACTATTGAAATTTTATGTAAGAGATTCAGTTTTTCTAAAAGTCTCACCGTCTAAGAGTATTATGAGATTCGAGAAAAAAGAGAAATTGAGTCCTTGGTATATCGAGCCTTTTGAGATCTTAGACCAAGTACGAGATGTGGCATATCGGTTGGCTTTACCACCAAAGCTATCTAGTGTACATAATTGTTGGCTTTACTAAGAGAGGGTAAACCAGTTTTTGACCTTAATTCTAAATGTTAAAGCTAAACAAGCTAATTAAGCAAATTGCACAATAAATTAACAAAAATTGTAAATAAAGAGTAAGGGAGAAGAAGCAAACACAAGATTTATAGAGATTCAGCCAATCTCTTGCCTACGTCCTCTCGCCTTGCTCCTCTTGTCAAGGTGTTGATTCTACTCTTCTTTGTGATTCAATACAATCCACTTCAAAGTGTGGAAAGACCTCTTACATTTCCTTTTATAGGCTTAGGAAGAATCCTCTTAATCTTTTCCTCTGTAAAGCTACCCAAACTCTCATGTTAGCACAGGTATGAATTAGATTAGATTTAGAAGGCAATGTACTTGGTCTCAATGCGATAAATATTCTATGTAAATGAAGTGTTGTGAATTAATTGCGTTTGTGTGGTGAATTGCAGCCTGAAAACTAGGAGACATTAGTGTTAGCGAGCAGTACAGCAAGAATTTAATAGGTAAGGGATATTGTAAAAGGTGCAGGGATACTATGTTTCATTGGGGATGTTGAAAATGAAATTTTATAAGGTTGAACTTGATTATTTGGTTGAAATGGTGAAACTGAAACTGTGGTTATAAACTGTGTTTTCGTGCTTGGAGTTATAATAGATAATACCATTATGTTGCCGAAATCTTCTTAAACAAACCTAAACTTCCAAATTCATCATAGGTTGTAATTGGACAATTAAAAGAATGTGAAAACATGTTTTAGGTTAAAGCTTTAAAATGCAACATTTGCATAACAAATTTGCAACTCAATTTTCAAAGGGGTTTTCATTAATTTTTATTCGTTACATGATGCATTCATGTTTTTGTGCTACTATTGTATGCAAATAAAATATTTTGGACTTTGGTTATTGAACAAAGAATATTTGGTGAATTTTTATACTTCAAGTATAAATTTTCTGACATTGACACTTTATGGATTGACTGAAGATATGATTTAGTGAATTGACCTCCATAAACAATTTAGAAGTGATTTATGAATTGTTTTGAGATTGTTGGCCCTGTAGCTATTTGTGGGTACATGCTTTTTTGTTCCGTTCCGATGCTGTTAGACCTTAGCCCAATCTTCAGCTCCTACAGCTGTCACCTGGCTAGGATACACTATGGCCCTTTAACTATGGCCATATGTTTATTTATATTGCATGAGTCTATTGGGTGAAACCTAGCCTACACTATACTGTTTTAATAAAGTGATAAATCCCTAGCCAATCCAGGCACTTCCAAACTTTATAAATTTATGTTTTCGTATATGAACAATAAATATGCTTTATGATTTGAAATCTCTGCATGATCTATTGGAATTAATTTTATACTATTTACGGAGTACTTTAGAAGTAATTATTTAAACGTTTTATGAATTGCTTAATGGAAGCTGTTAGAATGTTTATTGAGCCTTGTGATTAAATCCTCTACATTGAATTCCCTATAGTTGGAATTAGATACTGGGACAAGTGAAGTGCTTTAAAGCATCATTCTGTATTCAGCCTGGTTATCTAACCCACTATAGCATTTTTTCGATATCGTGCCTAAATGATTAATGTTTTCTGTGTGAAAGAGCATGATTTTAGATACTGCATATAGTTGTGCATAGTATCAGCTCTTGTATATGTATTTCTTACTAGGCGTAAGTTCACCCCCTATTTTCCTTCTAAATTATCTGCACTAGATTCCTGTTCTGCTCAGGAGGAATTACGATTTTGGTATCCCTCAAGCGGTCTTCAGTTTCTGTTGAGATATACGAGTTTTCTTTTATTGTTTAGACTTTATATGTATAGTGCTACATGTATTTATATTATTAGTTGGGATGTAAATTTGGAAGTAGTATATTGAATAAAATTTTGAGCTTATATATATCCATACACACACACACACACACTTTAGTACACAAATATCCAGATCTTGGGTAAGTTATGATTAAAGAATAATGATTAATTATTTGAAGTATATGTGGACACTACAAACAGCCTAACCAAAAGTATTTAAGATAAGCAAGAAAATAGTACGAATTTTTGGTATTCAGTGCATGACACTCTACCATATAATAATGTTGGTTTAATAACTGTCTTATAAAACTTACCTTTCAACATTATAGGAATTCTTTTATTGCACAACATACATGTAGCACTTCTTTACTTACTCCATCTAGCCTTGAACTTATGAGTCACTGTTGGATTATGCCCTTAGAACCATTCATTAGATGATTGACTTTGGCATTTTTATGTATCATGACATTTTTATTTATAGTTCATTATTATATTTGTCTTATAACTGCGTAATATAATCTTATATGATAATGTCCTTAGAATAGTAATAACACACTATTCTTAAAATATCCCTAGTCAAGTATTATTGTGAACAAGGATAACAATGATACGATAAGACTAGTATGTGGTTGACTGATGACCATTGTCATGGATTTAGGATATCAAGTCATCACATAGGTACATGTTAGAGAACTATGTACTGGATCGACCCTCCATGAGAACGCTACATGGATTGTTATATGAGTGTCATAAGCGATTCTCATAGTGATGATGGTGTATGTGATCCTTTGACTTGAGATCATCAGAGATCCCAACATAGAGAATTGCATACTTTAATGCTGCTATATGTCATTCGTAACAGGATGGACTATAAAGGTAGTAATTGGGTATGCCTTGATCTATGTAGAGGGATGTTGAGTGATCAAGATAGAATTTATCCCTCTTATATAACAAGAGTGATGTCTTGGGCCCTTTGATAGAGTGAGACTAAGAAATGCATGGCCGTGCTCGAATAAGTCAATATGAGATATTGATTTTATTTGTTTAATTAGTCTACTCAGGAATCAAGAAACGCTGATTAGACTATACAAGTGTGACACATTCCATGACTTGTGTCTAATCAAGACATCAAAGGATAAAGGGATTAGACTACACGGCAACATCTATCACGAGTAAGGTTATGTCGAGTCATTGACATTCTCGTTACATGGGTAGTAATGATGTGTTGCTAGATACCGCTCATTGCCTGTGACAATTTTGTCATTGCCATTGTTTTGAGAACCTATTGGGTCGCACACTTAGAACGGATCAATAAGGAGCTTAATTAATCCTATTCTGAATTGGATTAAGGATATGTCTAATCCTATTCTGACTTGGATTAAGGATATAGTTAATCCTATTCTAAGTAGGATTAGAGTTCTGTTTGGCAGTAAATTTTAGGGTAAAATTTACTGCCTATAAAAGGATGTTTTCTGAAACATAGCCGAAAAACAATTAGAAAATAGAAAAGTATTCTTTTAATCGAAGCTAGCAGTTCGGTTAAAAGAATCAAAAACGCTCCTTAAGGCATCTGATCGTGAGACGTTCAAGAGTCGTGAGATCCGTTCGTGTGGATACCATAGAGGCAGGAACGAAAAGTTGCTGCTTGTGATTCGACCAAAGACAGAAAAAGCAGAGAAAACGTTAGGTAAAATCTCGAAACCCTAATCAGGCAACCCTCCGAATCGATCCTGGTGGAGGCCGAATGATTTAAATTCCGCTGCATGTTTGTTTCGGTCTCCTTCAGTCACATCACTGTCAATCTCTCCATCCACCTATACTATCGACCCCAAATATCGAAAATGATTTCACTTAGGCACCGCCACCTTATCTAACGTCACTACATTTCGCTTTTCCTCTTTGTTTAAACTTAATTTACATTCCATGTATTTAATCTTCAATATGCTTAGTTTAAACTTTCTTGATTCTAGCATCTATCTCCATAGTTCCAACTTTGCATTTATCTCCACTCTAGTCTCAGTACACAGGATAATATCATTTGCAAATATCATATACCAAGGCATATTATCCTACATGGATTTTGTCAATTCATCCATTATTATCATAAACAAGAAAAGATTTAGCGCTAATCCTTGGTATAATCCCACTGTGACAAGTTGTTTGCCCTGAACATGTCCTCATATGTATTCTTGTATCTCCATACATGTCATTAATTAGTTCAATATGAAAACTCTTTTCTCCATTAAGGACTACCATAATACCTCCCTAAACACTTTATCGTATGCTTTCTCCACGTTTAAAATCGCATGAAGATCTTTACCCAGTACTTGAGAACGCTCTACAAGTTGTCTAATATTGCCTCCATAGTTGATCGACTAGACATAAAACTAAATTGATTTTTTGATATTTTTACAATATTTCTTAATCTCTATTCTATCACTATCTCCCATAATTTCATCGTATGACTCATCAATTTCATGATTCGGTAGTTGGCGTAATTTTAAATATCTCCATTGTTCTTATAAAGAGGTATCACAACACTCTTTCTCAATTGCTTAGACATTTTGTTAGTACATCAAATCTTGTTAAAAAGATTTTTTAATTATGGGAATGATATATGGGAATGATATATTTTTTAATTATTTAAAATGTAAAAATTGTCATACAAAACAAGTAACTAAAAATTGCCACAAAACATGTAATAAATGCATTATATAGAGAGAAATTATTTATGCTATAATAATTATCATATCGAGAATTTTAAATGAATTTATTTAATTATTAAAAATCAAAGAAATAACCATAATAAATGTATGCTACTTGTCATTACAAGAGTATCGTGATTTTTTATATATTATATGTATATACTTTGCAATATAATTATATTAAATTAGATTCGATTTTGATTAGGTTATTCGTTACATTTTTCAGAGTTGGGATTTGGTTGCAGAACATTAATAATTCTCCATACGAATGATGACCCACCTACCATGAACATTGGACATTGAACATTGAACGGTGAACAGTGAAATATGTATTTAATAATATCTTAACAAAGAAAAAAAGGACCGGTACCCAAAAGGAAAAAAAAATCAATCAATCAATCTCTTTCTCACCAACTAAAATAAGGCCAAAGGCCAAATGCAATTATCAAAGGATGAGCTAAGATGATATTTTACGGAAAAGGTTGAAAAAATGGTATGTCTTCTGTCTCTGCAGCCGACGCCCAATCAACTCCCACCTTATCTTGATCTCATCTCACTCAAATTCAATCTCTGCACGCCTCTTAGTTTCATCATTCACCCAAAACAAAACACAAAATAATTGAAACAAAGGCAAAGGCAAAGCCTCTCTCTTTTTTCAGGTTAGTTATCTGATTTTTCTCATCATCTTCTTATCTTCTCATTTCTATCTTTTCTAACTCAGGATTGCTTTGGAAATTCTATTTTTCAATGTATTTGATTGAAAAATGAAGAAAAAGGTATAATTGTTTGATGACAAAATATCATACGATATTATATATAATTTAATTATTAGATTAAAACTTTTTTTAACGTCAGTAGATAAGTAAATGAAATGAAAGAAATGTATAATATAAAGATAAATACAAATGAGGTTGATATATATATTTAATTCAAAAACTGTAAGATGACGTATAAAAATGAAATCTTATTTTTAGTTTTATTTTTAGAACACAACCTTTTACCATTAGTTTTATTTGTTCACGCTTTCATATTAGAATGTTTATTGTTTTCATAAAATACATATATTGAAAATTAAATTTATGAATTTCAAATTATTATTTATTTTTATATGTGTAACATATTATTAATTATTTTAGTGATAATAATTTGTGAATAAAAAACAATAAATGAAAAAGAAAAACGCGAAGGCACACATGGTTCCTCCAAAGTGATTAAAAAAAAAGGCGTTTTGTAGAAATCGCCGTTAGAATATAAAGTTTGTGTGTTTGCTACTTTGCTTTGCAGGCGTACAATCATGTAGTAATGTTGCTGTTGTACCGCCGTATGGATAGCATATAAACACGTGTTTGCTTCGGTTAACTAAAGAGAATAACATTAATGAAGTGATCATTGAAGAAGATTTTTGTATTTAAAAGACCATTAAATCATTAATTTAGAAAATATATCAATCATAATAATCTCTAAAATCAACTAACAAAGAGTGAGAACAAATAAAAACGAATTTTTTTTGTTAAGCATTTGGATATGATTCGAATATTAGAGTTATAACTGTTACGGAGATTTTATCGTTTATTATTTTTGATTTGAACAGAATTTAACTTAAATCATAAAACGAATGATGATACTTGTAGTTAAAAAAATCTCTAAAATCCTTTTATTATTATTTTTATATATTATCTACGCCATCTATATAAAGAGATTTAATAAATAATTTATGTTTTATGTACTATCCGACTATAACATTTATGCACTAGTCATATATAAAGTGTCACATCATTAATAAGCAAATTTAAATAATATGTAAACTTTTAAAAATAAATATTAACAAATTTTTAATTTATTTTTAAGGATTTATGCATTTTGAAACTTAACTTATTAATTGGGTGATAGTATGTGATTAATTGATATACTATTAGTGCATCAAATATAAATATATATATATATATAAATGATCTTGGAGTTTTTTAATTTTAATTTTTTTAGAATTATTATCACATGTTTATTAAAATTAAAATTTTAAAAAATTTATAAAACATATAATCATTAAGTGTACATTATAATTATAAATTTATTTCTAAAATAAAAAAAATCACTGTCAATATATTTATATATGATAACAATGAAAACAAATTTCAGTACCAAAAAAATTAATTAGATTTAGATTACAACTAGAAATTCCCTTGTAGTTACACCGGTGAATGCAAGTTTATTGAAAATAAAAATAAAAGGGAGTTATAGGAAAGTAAGAATGTTTCAATTTGTAAAATAGTCTTTTTTTTTATCTTGTTAATTACTTGTTCATGAATTTTTTATTTTTTATTATTTTTAAGAAAGCATTACTGAAATTTTTGTTAAATTAAAAAGATAATATTGATTAAAGGAAAAAAAGTTGGAGTAAACTATAGAATAAAAATTTCCAACATCAAATCTCATACTTGTTAATTTCCACACATTTTAAATGTTTCCTTTGATAGAAAATATAATAAATTCTAATATTCTATTTGGACAATGTGGCCTGTGGGATGGAAAGTAGTGGAATGATGCGCAGTTGATTTTTCGGATATTATTATTATTATTATTATTATTATTATTGTTATTATTATTTAAAAGCATCCTCAAACTGATTTGTGTTTATTGTAATGCAAAGTTGGTACGAATAAAATTTGAGTGGCTTTAAAAATTTTTTTTTTTTTATAAAAGTGGCTTTAATTTGTGTTAGCTAATGCCTTAATCTAATCGGCTATTTTTGTTTTATTTTATTTATCATCATGAACAACTTTTCTCTGTGTTTAAAAATGTTAGTGTCCACGGCCCACATGCATGTGATGTGCCACTTTCTTTTCTTGATTTTTCAGCTAACATTAAATATGGAGAATGGATTGAAAGAAATAATTGAAGAAAAGGACATGACTACCCATTCTGCTTTGCTACAGGTATGTAAACGCTACTGTATCAAAATTCTTTGTATTAGTTTTCTGAATTCGGAACTTTTCTAACATAAGTAATTTTTTATAAATAAATAAATAAGACCCCGTTTGGATGTTTGGTGCATGGGCCAGTTAGAAAGATAAAGACAAAAAACAGGAAGATAAAATTATCCTCCTACTCTTATTTTCAACTTTTATTATTTTATTAAAAAATTATATTTTTAAATGTTTTTTCATTATTCAATATTACTGAAACTAATTTCATTACCTATCTAAAATAAACTTAAATAAAAAGAGATGATGTATGGTAGCAACAATTGTCCCCGTAGAATTCACCAAAAAAAAATTGTTCCTGTAGAAATAGAAATAGAAATAGAAATACAAGAAAACAAAACTGTTCCTCAACTTGTGTCAGAGAGGAGAATGAGCCTAACTGATGGATCCGACGGGTATTTTAAGCTCAAAACTTCGTTTTATATTTTAAAAAATTTGAACAAAAATACCGAGTTTAATAAATGAACTTGAATAAAAAAAATTTGATCCTATAAAATACGGGGCAAGTTTGGTTTTATTATTTGAGATTCGAATTCTGCTCCATTTTTTTAATAAATTTCTCCTATTTCTTTGTCCATTGCATCTTTGTTTTCAATATAGTGTTTTTAGTATAATATTAGCAGCAGAGTGATTGGTGAGTGTATGTACCATGAGAAATGATTGCATAATTGTCCTTGCTACTGTGTATATGTCCTTTCAGCAGTACTTCAATTTTCACTTCCAGGATTATGACAACGATCTTGATTTTTTCTTCTTGGTTATAAAATACCCTTTTAGTTGTGCGTTTCGGGTACCTGATTCTTGGTTGTAAAATACCCTTATTTGCTATTAATGATTTATTTGTTTATTATATGAATTTATATATGATTTATTAAAAGTGTATAATTTTTATATATTGTTAACGTATAAAAAGTTGATACATCATTAATAAATTTTTATTAGCAAATTAAAAAAATATTTATATTTATTTTTAAAGGCTAAGCATCTTTTTAATTTGTATATTGATGATGTATAATACATTAATAATATATAAAAATTATATATTACCAATTCATCATATATATATATATATATATATATATATATATATATATAAACTCTTATTCTATATATACAAAAATGATGTAGTGCAGTGAAAAAGTCACAATATGGGATCAAGGAGATGACGTGGAACAAAGAAAGACAAACAAATTGAGACGGATTGAACCACGCTTGAGTTTTTACATTAAATGAAAAAATGTTTGGATTGAAAATCAAACCCAAATAATCTTTTAATAACTTTCTTAAGCCCGACCTAAATATAATTTGGGTTGGCCCATGAACAACGCTAATACTGACTAATTTTATCAAATATTATGCTATGTCTAAGCCTTTGTGCGTATACATAACCTAGGATTTTTTGCCTCATAAATTCTTAACCCTAGTTTCCTTGCACTTCAAATCATCTTAATTTTCAAACATCGTCAACATCGTCGTCGTCATCATCATGTACCTTTTAATTTGCGTCACTTTTTTAACTTATAATGCAATGTTGATGTGGCAATAAAATAAACATTTATAGATTTATTTATAAAAATTAGAAGGTTTATATCAATTTTTATTAAAAGTTCGGGATCTATTTAGATATTAAATTTAATATAATATATTTTTTAATAAAACATAGAATATATTATTTTTAAATTGAAAAAGATTAAGAAATAATTAAAAATATTTATATTATTATATTAAAATAATTTTAATTTTAAATAATAAAAACATTATTAATATATTAATACATTTACTATTAAAATAATAATATTTTTTGTTATAAGGGAAACATTAAATAACTGAAGATTGGGGTGCTTAGATTCGAATCCAAGACTTACAATATGCCACAACTTATCCTTAATCATAATAACTATTTATTATCAAAACATTAGAAATATTTATGTTTAATAATGTACAAAATAAAAACTATCTAACATTAAACAAAACATTAGAAATTTTTGTTAATAAAAACTATTTAAATCATATTAAATTAGACTTAAAATTAAAAAATTATGTTCAAAGTTCTCTTTGAATAAACTTGATAATTAGATTGTACCTAGTGTGTCTCTCGTTCGAAAATAGTAAAATAATTTTTTTTGGAAAGAATAAATTTATTTTTCATTTATCAATGAGTCAATTAGTAAAAAATATTAAAAAATATTATTTATTTGTATTTATTATGAAAATAGTAATATAATGATATTTGTGAATAAAATATAAGAAAGTGAAATGGTATTAATTATTAAAATAGTAAAAACATTATTTAACATATTCATATTTATTATTAATATAATAGTATAATACTATTTATTATTGAAAAATAAAAATATTTATGTTTAATAATGTATAAAATAAAAATATTTAAATAAAATATTTTTATTAATATAATAATATTTTGGATAAGATCAAATTAAACTTGACCTTAAAAAATCATGTTCATTTTTCTATTTGAATAAAATTATGGTCATAAACTTGATAATTAGATTATACTTTTTCAAAAAAGTGTATTCTTCTTTTTAAAATAGAAAAATAATTTTTTTGAAAGAATGATATTATTTTTCATTTATCAATAAGTCAATTATTGAAAAATCTTAAAAAGTATTATTTATTTATATTTATTATAAGACATTTGTCCATAAAATATAAAAATAATATATTTTAAATTGAAAAATATTAAAAAAATGAAATAGTATTAATTATTAAAATATAATTAAAAATATTATTTAATATACTCATATTTGTTATTAATTATTGATAAAATAGAATAATACTATTTATTATTGAAACATTAAAAATATTTATGTTTAATAATTTACAAAATAAAAATATTTAAATAAAATATATTTTTATTAATATAATAATATTTCAGATCAGATCTAATTAAACTTGAACTTAAAAAATGATGTTCAAGGTTTGATTTGAATAAAATTATGGTCATAAATTTGATAATTACCTTATACTTTTTCAAAAAAGTTATTCTTTTTTTTAAAATAAAAAAATAATTTTTTTGTAAGAATGATTTTATTTTTCATTTATCAATAAGTCAATTATTAAAAAAAATCTTAAAAAGTATTATTTAATAATATTTATTATTAAAGTAGTAATATAAAGACATTTGTCAATAAAATATAAAAATAATATATTTTAAATTGAAAAATATTAAGAAAATGACTAAAAATTAATTATTAAAATAGAAATATTATTTAATATATAAATTATTTATTATTAAAATAATAATATAATACTATCTATTATTGAAACATTGACAATATTTATGTTTAATAATGTGCAAAATCGAAATATTTAAAATTTAAAATATTAGAAGATTTTTAATTTTAACACTAAAATTAATAAAATATTTTAGATTAGATCAAATTAAACCAAAACTTTTAAAAAAATCATGTTCAAGGTGGGATTAGAGTAGGATTATGATCATACACTGGCAAGTAACCTTACACTGCACTGTACATTTCAAAAAAAAAAAGGGTATTCCTCTATGTTTTATTTTGAACTGACCCACTTTGCAAATTATCAGGTTGATCCCAGGAAACCTGCTTCCCTCACATGGCAACGGCAATTGAATAGCATTGGAAAACCCCCTGCTGCTTTTGGCCTAAGTTTCAATGACATAATTCATATGGTAAGATTATATGCATTTTCTCCACCTAACGTTGCATACCTGATTAATATCATAAGCAGATAGCTAGTCTTTCAACAGAAGAATATTTGAAAGCTGGTATGTATGGTTGCACTTTAGTTTGCAAATGAAGGAGAGACAAAATTTCTCTTCTCTTGATCATGTTTTTGATGGTAATAACAATATCTCATCTGGCTACCTTATTTACTTTTAAAGGCACCACTAGGTTTTCGGCTGTGGCGTTACACGAAAGAAGAAGAAGCAATAGGAAGAGTAATATATATCTTACCTTTTAATGTCCAAATCTCGGTAATTAATTTATAATTTTCATGCCAATCACAAGAAACTTTCCTTTTATTTTCAGACATCAATATTTGATATTTTCAGAAAGCACCTCGTTACATGTGATCATGGCGTTCCTTTAGGTGGTATGGGGTAAGGTTTCACTTCTACTGCTAATCCATAATTTTGATTATATCACAGCTTGAGAATGGCTGTACTGTTGCTTTAGTCTGAATTGAGGGTTGTCAAAAACTAGGAGAAACTGTTTATCATTTAAATCCTTTTCAACCTCATCATCTATATTCAGCTTATGTTCAGAATTCCTTCAAGTTATCCAAATATCTCTTACACTTTAAAGCGTCAACTTTAGGGCGGGAAGCATTGGAAGAGGGTACAAAGGTGAGTTTCAACGTTTTAAACTGTTTCCCAAAGTATGTGAAGAGGGTCCAATCCTGGCAAATCAGTTCTCTGTGAGTACTCTTTTCATAGTTTATTAAGTTATATATAGCTGGCCTAGTACT
Source organism: Heritiera littoralis (assembly GCA_031772115.1). Taxonomy (NCBI): domain Eukaryota; kingdom Viridiplantae; phylum Streptophyta; class Magnoliopsida; order Malvales; family Malvaceae; genus Heritiera; species Heritiera littoralis. The sequence goes on along the minus strand of JAPDPK010000024.1, from coordinate 5,286,472 downwards.
TGATCTTATATGCCTGCTGTTTATGAAAACAACATGTAAGACACCAAGTTAATTTAATGTCACTATCCATTGCACTAAAAAATTTTAGGTTGCTTTAAGTTGGTCATTTCATTATTATGTATAGGAGTGTAAATGACTCAAACCATTTGTGAGCTACTTGAATTTAACTTGATAATTATTTAGGTTTGACTTGATTATTTTCGAGCCGAGCTAAGTTCGAATATCTTAATGCTTGACTCAAGTGACTCGCAAGCCTTATTGAGATTTTTTTAATATATATTTTTTATATTTTATTATTTATTTACCATTTTATCCTTATAATATATAGTTAAAAAATGACAAATCGAGCCTAACAAGTCGAGTTTAAACCTATTGTGTCAAACTTGAGTAGCTCGAGTATTCTGTCAAGTCAGGCTTGAACTTCAAAAATTAAGCCTAAGTCGAGCTTTGAGTCTCGAGTTTTCGAGTCGAGCTTTGAGCCTCGAATTTTTGAGTTGAGCTGAGCTTGAGCCTAGTACTGAATCGTCTTGATTTGGTTCGATTAAACCCCTGATCATGCATGCCACATATCACATAGTTATTGGCACTTAGTTTAAGCTAAAGGGTCAAAAAAGTCCTCGAATAATAAAGGGTTACGCAATTGAGCCCCTATCTTTTTATTTTTGTAATCAATTGAATTCTTACATTTCTAATTTCACTCTATTGAACCCTTACTTGAACGAAACATTTAGGTTTGTTATTTTTTTGCCATGTGTATTTTATGGATTTAACAGTTTTAGTACGGATTTAATGACTTCCGTCCACAAAATAACTCAATTGAATGAAAATTAAAATGTAATGGTTCAATTGATTGCGACAAAAAAATAGGGACTGAATTGTGAAAATTATTTTTTTCGAGCGTTTTTTGAGCTTTTAGCCTTTAATTTATTGCTAAGCAGTTTTGCAATTACATGAGATTTGAATTGTTAATTACTCAAGTATTTTTCTAAACTACTCTTTCTCATCAAGGCATTTGTATCACGTTCAAATGGACAAAAATATTCAACTGTATTATGCGCAACAAGTCCAGAGGTTCCCAAGTAAGCCAACTAAGTTGATTAACTGTTTTAACATTTCGAAATTATTGTGCCATACATGCGTTAATGAACAAAAAATAAAACAAAACTATTTGCAGAGATAGTAGAGGTCTGGGCATTGAATCTTGGGATTGGAATCTGAAAGGGGATAAGTGTACATACCATGCATTGTTTCCAAGATCGTGGACTATTTATGAGGGTATAACTTGAGATACAGTGGACATGCAGTGCAGCTATATTTTGTGCATAATACATTCTTCTTACAAGGCTAAGGTTTTTTTGCAAAGCAGGCCAACCTGACCCAGAGCTTAGAATCAGCTGTCGTCAAATTTCACCATTTATTCCTCACAACTACAACGAGAGCAGTTTGCCTGTATCAGCGTTTACATTCACGGTATGACTTGGGAATGCTCACTACTTTTCCAACACAAATTGATTCTTCTGGCCTTGTGTAATTGCTTCATGCCACCTTCAGCTCTCCAATACTGGAAGGACCTCTGCTGATGTCACCTTGCTTTTTACATGGGCTGTAAGTTCAAGTTTTTAGTAAACCATTTTGAAAGGGAATATTAGCAACAAATATTTTTATAGTCATATTTCGATACTCTTCATCTTATTGGATCACGTCACTCTTTAATTTTACGTAAAAAAACGATTATCTACTATTACAAGTTACTTGAAAAACATTTTTTGTAACATACTTGAATTTTTCACTTCTCATATAAGTAACTTATTTTCATGTAAAATTAGAAAGTATTGTGGTCTAATAAGATAAAGAATATTGAAATGTGACTATAAAAATGACTGTCATTAACATTTCTCCCATTTTGAATCGAAGCATGTTTCTTTATAATTATGAATTTTATCTTTCAGAATTCGGTGGGTGGGATCTCAGGGTTTTCTGGTGGTCACTTCAACTCAAAGATGAAGTAAGACTGTAGTCAAACTCGACAGTCTTTAATCTGATTATATTCAGATTAATTGTAGTTTTTCATTTACAAATTACAATGCTCCAGGACGACAGAGGACGGAGTTGGTGGAGTACTTTTACACTACAAGTAAGGCGTTTGATTGCTCTGGGAAATTTGTTTTCATTGCTACATATATATTAATATGGGTCAACACTCTGACCTCATCGTACTACAGCACCGCCAACGGTCAACCTCCACTGACTTTTGCCATTGCAGCAAAAGAAACTAGTGAAGTCCATGTCTCAAAGTGCCCTTGCTTCTTGATATCTGGCAATTCCCGCAATATCAGTGCCAAAGATATGTGGCAGGAAATAAAGAAGGTTGGTGGCATATTAACCAGAAAGATATTCTTATTGCTAATCTCAATATCTTATCTAGCTTTTGTTTTCAGTTTTCAGCAAATTTAATCTACTATATTTTTCATTCATTAGTAAGTTATATGTTGATTGTTACAGTCGCACATCTAAACACTTGATGAATTTGCCGATTTAAATCTCATTGATTCACACGAAAATACAAGTCTGTATATATACAAACAAAGTGAATCTTCTAGACTATCAGTTAGTTGACAAACTGACTGCTAACTACTCTAACAGAAAGGTTAATAGACTAACTAATATATAGTCAAGTAAATAATCAGTTAACTAATCAACTTGTTAATGATAAATACAAAGAAAAGTTTCCTTTCTTTAAGCTTAGCTACATTCTTTGTTAGCCCCCTCAAGCTGGAGTGTAGAGGCTATGAAGACTAAGCTTGGACAATGAGGAATGAAAGCTTGAAGCTGAATGTGCCTTAGTAAACACATCTGCCAACTGTGAAGAGAAGGAGACATGCAAAAGCCGAATCACTCTAATTTTTTCTTAGATAAGATGGCAATCAATTTCAATATGTTTAGTCCTCTCATGGAAAACAGGATTTTCAGCAATAGCAATGGCAGACTTGTTGTCAGAGAAGAGCAAGGCTGGATAAGAATGAGGAACTTGGAGATCAGTAAGAAGATATAGGAGCCATTGTAATTCACAGGTCAAAGATGCAATGGCCTTATATTCTACCTCAGAAGAAGACCTTGAAATAGTCTACTGTTTCTTTGACTTCTAGGCGATGAGAAAGTCTCCAAGAAATACACAGAATCCAGTAATAGATTTTCTTGATTCTGGACGGGATGCCCAGTCAGAGTCACTAAAGGCCTTAAGCTGTAAAGTGGAAGAAGCAGAAAAGAAAAATCCCTGACCAGGATCTCTCTTCAAGTATCTTAGCACTCTATGAGCAGCAACTAAATGAAGATCAGTAGGACGATCTAGGAACTGAGAAAGTTGCTGAATGGCAAAGGAAATATCAGGCCTTGTAGTAGTCAAATAGAGAAGCCTACCAATAAGTCTTTGATAAGGAAGTGGGTCTGCCAATACAGCACTAGAATTCTTGGACAACTTAACAGAAGTAGCCATGAGAGAAGAGGCTGGTTTACAAGCCAAAAAACCAGAATCTTGTAAGATCTCTACAGCATACTTTCTCTAACATAAGTTGATACCTTTTGAGGAACGAGCTACTTCGAAACCAAGAAAGTACTAAAGAATACCAAGATCCTTAATATGAAATGTAGTATCAAGATAAGACTTGATATCTTGAATAAGACTCTTATCATTGTTGGCCATAATTACATCATCAACATAGACTAACAACAAGATAAAAGAAGGACCAGAATGCTTAATGAATAATGAATGATCCGAGTTGGCTTGATGAAAACCTCTGTCAATTAAGGTTGAAGCAAGTTTGGAGTACCCTTGCTTGCTAGCCTACTTCAAACAATAAAGGGACTTAAGCAGTTTACAGACTTGTCCTGGTTTAGCACCTTGAAAACCTGGTGGAAGCTCCATGTACACTTCCTCATTAGGATCACCATGAAGGAACACATTATTAATCTCCAGTTGCTGTAAATGCCATTGTTTAACAGCTGAAACTGCCAATAAAGTCCTAATGGTGCTCATCTTTGCTACGGGGAGAAGGTGTCCAAGTAGTCAACACTAGCTTGTTGAGTATACCCCTTTAGAACCAACCTAGCTTTAAACCTCTCAATCTGACCATCTACCCTGTATTTCACCTTATGCACCTACTTACAGCCTACTACCCTTTTTCTAGGTGGTAAATCAGAAACGTGCCAGGTATGATTTGCTTACAAAGCTTCTAGTTTAGCTTCCATGGCCCTCCTCCAACACTCATGCTGAATGGCTTGACTATAAGCGTGAGGTTCAGCTACAGTGGTTATGTTAATGGCAAAAGCTTGATGGGAAGGATTACATTTAAAGTAGTCAAGAGTAGAGGATAGAGGATGAAATATACTTGGAGCTGATGATTAAGGACACGAGGACTGGTCATAATTGTGGTTAACTAGATTGCAGTAGTAATCTTGCAAATAAGCTGGTAAGTGTCTAATTCTACTTGATCTCCTTAAATCTGTTGAACGAGTTGAATTTGTAGGAGTAGAGTTTATTATGACTTAGGAATCAAAATTGGAATTACTAGCTACTGATGAATCAGAGTCTGATCTTAAAGTAAAAGAATCAGTATGTGTATTTGAAGGTGTGGAAAAATCATGTGCTAAAAGATTTTGATTATGAAGAACAGGAAGAGAAAAATTAGAATTATCAGATGTAGAATCAGCATTTATACCAAACATAAAAGGAAAGGTGGTTTCATAGAAAATGACATCTCTAGAAATGAATACTTGCTTTGTCTTGAGATTATATACCTTGTGACCTTTTGTGCCATGAGGAAATCCTATAAAGACACACTTAACAGCCTTTGGATCAAACTTATTTCTAGGATGAGCCAAAGTTGATGCATAGTAGAGACATCCAATGTGAGACCCGATTTTAGAATGTTATACATCATATTTTCGTAAATCCTTGATAGTTGAAATAAATTAATTAGTGAAATTAAATAAATATTGAATGTGGATTTCCACTTTGGATTTTGGATTTATTGGATTTATGATTTCTAAGTATGGTGTATAAGGGGTGAAGTAAATATTAAAGGATGAATTGAAAGTATAGAATAAAGGAAGAAAATTTTGAATGGAAGTGTTATTTCATGGCATAAAATACAAATAAATGAATAATAAGAGAGGAAAATTTATATATTGGACAAGTGATTAAATTTCATTGGTAGAATATATAATAAGAGATTGGAAAGACAAGTCCAAACCGTATAGGGAACTTGGACTGTACACCACCTTTCTTCTTATTGTGCTACACGGTTTGATATTGATTTGTGATACAATTTTTGGTATAAAAATTGAAAGATAATGATAGATAAAGAGGATTTTATTAAGTGGGTATATGGTGGAATTTTATTAGCAAAAATATCTATCAAAAGAGGCAAAATGAATCAAGGAAAGTTTAGTCGAAAATTTTGGACAGCAAGCCACTTTCATTGCTGCCGTGGGCTGATCAGCTAGAAGCATTTAAAGAAAATTCAGCTATAATTTTATAGTATAAAAATTCAAGAGAAGAGATACTAAAAGGAAGAAGAGCTTAAAAATTTACATGTGCTAAATTCCTATTTGATGAAGCTTACAAAAAAAAAGAAGAAGTTGGTCAAAACCGAACAGTAAGAAAGCTTCCTCAGCCATTCCTTTGCTACAGGTTTCTTCAACAATTTAATGCATGTTAGACATAAAATGATGAAGAAAAAAGATAAGAAGCTAGGTGGCCATTTTTTTATTGGTTTCCTTGAATAAAAAAAAGACTTAATGGAAACCAATTTCAGCAAAATTTCTCATCTTGGCCGACTTACCTGCTATCTATGAGAATGTCTGTTTTGGCTTCATTTTGGTGCTCTGTTTTGCATCTTGTTTATTCAAGGAAAATTTGCAAGATAACATACTTGGATACCTAACCACTAAACCTCCGCCATCAATATTTCCTCCCTCATTTAAAGAGCCAAGAAACAAGAGAAGTAAGGCTGACTTGAAGCAAAACACAATCTGTTTTGGTGTTGTGAATTTCGGTCAAGGTGAGTTCTACAAGTTTATGGTTTTCTTGATATTACATGAAGAATTTCTATGTTTCTTAGTACGAGAATTCTGATTTTAGACTTGTTTTTAATTTAATCTTGTTAGATTATGAAATTGGAATAAGTTGAGATCTTGATGTAGATTGAGAACAAGAAAGGAATTGGGTTGGAAATTTTATGAGGATTATAAGAAATGAATTATAGAGTATAAATAAAATGAAGAAAAAGCTTAGAAACTTAGAATGATGAAGAACCAAAATTTGGTTAGTGACAGGGGAGTCTCGGTTTGGCATGGGAAAGTAGAGAAATTGAATGTGCATGCAGCAAAATGATAAATGAAAGGCTCACGTAGACAACCCTTAGCCAATTGAAAACAATAAATTGAAGAAAAGATGGAAAAGCCAATAAAATGGCCAAAGAAGGGTTTCGCCCATGACTTGATTCTTGCATGAAAATGTGCTGAAAATTAGGGATTTTGATGGAAAATAATTATAGAAATTAAAAAAGAAGGATTGGTGAAATTAAAACCGAAAAAGAAGCTAAAATGAAGAAGTTTAGTTTTAGCACCAGTATAATTTATACTGGTTGTAAATATGTTATGACATTAGTGGCTGCATTTTATGAAAGTTGGTGGCTTAAAATTAAGAAGAAAAATATTGATAATTTTTTGTAAGTTTATTTTGCAGCCGAGAATTAAGGATTTCGGTAAACGTAACGGGAAAGCTCGTTTCGTAAAACAGGTAAGGGAGAAGTGTGTGAGTTGTATGGATACATTGAATTGCATGATTTATCAAGTTTAATTTTATGAAATTATGGAAAGATTGATGGTGGAGGTTAAGTGGTTAGGTATCCAAGTATGTTATCTTGCTGAATTTTCCTTGAATAAACGAGATGCAAAACAGAGCACCAAAATGAAGCCAAAACAGACATTCTCGTAGACAGCAAGTAAGTCGGCCAAGATGAGAAATTTTGCTAAAATGGTTTCCATTAAGTCTTCTTTTTATTCAAGGAAACCAATAAAAAATGGCCACCTAGCTTCTTATCTTTTTTCCTCATCATTTTATGTCTAACATGCATTAAATTGCTAAAGAAACTTGCAGCAAAGGAACGGTTGAAGAAGCTTTCTTGTTGTTCGGTTTTGACCAACTTCTTCTTCTTTTTTGTAAGCTTCATCAAATAGGAATTTAGCACATGTAAATTTTTAAGCTCGTCTTCCTTTTAGTGTCTCTTCTCTTGAATTTTTATACTACAAAATTATAGCTGAATTTTCTTTAAATGCTTCCAGTTGATCAGCCCACAGCAGCAATGAAAGTGGCTTGCCATCCAAAATTTTCGGCTGCACTTTCCTTGATTCATTTTGCCTCTTTTGATAGATATTTCAGCCAATAAAATTCCACCATATGTCCACTTAATAAAATCCTCTTTATCTATCATTATCTTTCAATTTTTATACCAAAAATTGTATCACAAATCAATATCAAACCGTGTAGCACAATGGGAAGAAAGGTGGTGTGCAGTCCAAATTCCCTATACGGTTTGGACTTGTTTTTCCCATCTCTTATTATATATTCTACCAATGAAATTTAATCACTTGTCCAATATATAAATTTTCCTGTCTTATTATTCATTTATTTGTATTTTATGCCATGAAATAACATTTCCATTCAAAATTTTCTTCCTTTATTCTATACTTTCAATTCATCCTTTAATATTTATTTCACCTCTTATACACCATATTTAGAAATCATAAATCCAATAAATCCAAAATCCAAAGTGGAAATCCACATTCAATATTTATTTAATTTCACTAATTAATTTATTTCCACTATCAAGATAAATATGATGTACAGTATTCTAAAATCGAGTCTCACATTTTCTCTCCACCTTAGGAAATTTGGTCCTCTAAATTTCACCTGGACCTATCACTGAAAAAAAACTTTGGATATTTCTCACGCATAAGGCTCTCTAACTTTCAAGTAGCCTCCTCCTCAGTGTGATACTGCCAGAGCACGTTAACCCTTTAATAGTCTTAGATCGCAGTACTTTATCCTTCCGATCCAAGATATGTATCGGTCTCTCAACGTAACTCTTGTCCTCTCTAATCTCCAGTGGCTCGTGTTGAATTACGTGAGAAGGATTTGGATGGTATTTTCTCAACATTGAGACGTGGAATACATTATGCACTCCTGGCAACCCTGAAGGTAGTGCTAATCGGTATGCCACCTCTCCCATGCGATCTAAGATCTTGAAGGTCCAATGTATCAGGGACTCCCTTTCTTACCGAATCTTATTATGCTTTCAGAGGGTGAGACCTTTAAAAATACATAATCACCCGTATATCTCGGGAAACCTGCTCGACCAAGTCGGGAGCTAATAACTCACGGTCTCCCACTTCTTTCTATGCTACCATGGATTTACATCGTCTGCCATATAAAATTTCGTAAGGTGTCAAGCCGATAGTCACCTGTTAGCTATTATTATAAGTAAACTCGGTCAAGATAAATGATCGTCCCAGGAGCCTCTAAAATCAAGTGCACACGCTCACCACATATCCTCAAGCAGCTGTATCATCCGCTCAAACTGTCCATCAGTCTGCAGATGAAACGCGATGCTAAAACTCAGTTGGGATCCCGTGGCCTCCTAACATATCTCTAAAAAATGAGATGTGAAGCGGGACTCCCTGTCAGATACGATGCTCACTGGAACACCATGTAACCTCACTGTCTCCCTAACATATAAATTGGCTAAGGCACTAATTGGATTAGTAGATTTTATAGCCAATGAATGAGGAGACTTAGTCAATCTATCCACAATTATTCAGATAACATCATACTCTTTGCGGGTCCTCTGACTTTCACTTAATTTAGGAAATACAACCAATAGAGGTACTTTTCTTATATAATTTCTAACTTTCAGTTAACCTTATCCTCTGCCAGTGTACTTTTACATTTCCTCTTTCACAATCAATTTATACTCCCTGAAATTATTTATCATTTTTGGGAGTGAGCAATTTTCACTTCTTTTCATACAATAAATAATTCACACTATTTATCACTTAGTATCTCATATGATGCCAAGTTGATAATAATTTGGTGACTATCATTTAAATAATTTTAATCAAACGTATGTACTGTCCCAGTAGCCTTTTTTTAAATCCAGTGCACTCGCTCTGAATATATCATTGAGCGTCTACACAATGCGCTCGAATATTTACATCTATAAGAAGCAGTGCTTGTTGGATTATGCCCTTAGAACCATTCATTAGATGATTGACTTTGGCAATTTTATGTATCATGACATTTTTATTTATAGTTCATTATTATATTTGTCTTATAACTGCGTAATATAATCTTATATGATAATGTCCTTAGAATAGTAATAACACACTATTCTTAAAATATCCCTAGTCAAGTATTATTGTGAACAAGGATAACAATGATACGATAAGACTAGTATGTGGTTGACTGATGACCATTGTCATGGATATAGGATATCAAGTCATCACATAGGTACATGTTAGAGAACTATGTACTGGATCGACCCTCCATGAGAACGCTACATGGATTGTTATATGAGTGTCATAAGCGATTCTCATAGTGATGATGGTGTATGTGATCCTTTGACTTGAGATCATCAGAGATCCCAACATAGAGAATTGCATACTTTAATGCTGCTAGATGTCATTCGTAAAAGGATGGACTATAAAGGTAGTAATTGGGTATGCCTTGATCTATGTAGAGGGATGTTGAGTGATCAAGATAGAATTTATCCCTCTTATATAACAAGAGTGATGTCTTGGGCCCTTTGATAGAGTGAGACTAAGAAATGCATGGCCGTGCTCGAATAAGTCAATATGAGATATTGATTTTATTTGTTTAATTAGTCTACTCAGGAATCAAGAAACGCTGATTAGACTATACAAGTGTGACACATTCCATGACTTGTGTCTAATAAAGACATCAAAGGATAAAGGGATTAGACTACACGATAACATCTATCACGAGTAAGGTTATGTCGAGTCATTGACATTCTCATTACATGGGTAGCAATGATGTGTTGCTAGATACCGCTCATTGCCTGTGACAATTTTGTCATTGCCATTGTTTTGAGAACCTATTGGGTCGCACACTTAGAACGGATCAATGAGGAGTTTAATTAATCCTATTCTGAATTGGATTAAGGATATGTCTAATCCTATTCTGACTTGGATTAAGGATATAGTTAATCCTATTCTAAGTAGGATTAGAGTTCTGTTTGGCAGTAAATTTTAGGGTAAAATTTACTGCCTATAAAAGGATGTTTTTCTGAAACATAGCCACACAACAATTAGAAAACAGAAAAGTATTCTTTTAATCGAAGCTAGCAGTTCGGTTAAAAGAATCAAAAAACGCTCCTTAAGGCATCTGATTGTGAGACGTTCAAGAGTCGTGAGATCCGTTCGTGTGGATACCATAGAGGCAGGAACGAAATGTTGTTGCTTGTGATTCGACCAAAGACAGAAACAGCACAGAAAATGTTAGGTAAAATCTCGAAACCCTAATCAGGCAACCCTCCGAATCGATCCTGGTGAAGGCCGAATGATTTAAATTCCGCTGCATGTTTGTTTCGGTTTCCTTAACTGGTATCAGAGCCAGATTCGGAGTCCCTGATTTATCTTGATAAAAGCATGATCTCTGGTTACTTTCTGTTTATGATTACATGCAATCGTTTTAATGAGATTAATACGGATTAGAATGTATATGATATATTCAGAGGCTACAAATCGAATTGTTGAAATTATATATATATATGATATATATCAATTTCGATTCAACTTATATGTGAGATATAATCTGTGATGCGAATTATTAATGGCGTTTCTGTTCTGCATAAACGTTATGGATAATCTGTGATGCGAATTATTAATGGCAGTTTCTGTTCTGCATAAACGTTATGGAAGAAACAGAATAATGTCGAAAGTGTATAAAGATTGAAACACTTTTAGATAAGAGTTCTAATGCAACTAAAATTATAGTCAGTATGAGATACTGGCTGGAACATCCTGATAAGATTGGGACACTTCCGGATAAGGGGCGTTGGCAATGTCAATACTGTTGACCTTTTTTTTTTCGGGGGCTCCACCCCCAAACCCCCGCAAGGGGCACTGCCCCTTGACCCCGCCCGTTGGGAACCCCGCAGTCAGGGTTATAATTCTTTTCAAATGTGCCTCGTTAATAAAACTAAAATTTTGAAATTGCATCACACTTGTTTGTATAACACGGTGGTTGTTTTTTGAGCATGGTGCATAGTTATAGCCCTAGCCCAATATGATTGTATTTTGGTGGTTGTAAATTTTAATAAATACGACTTGCGTGTCGTGCCTTGTTCTTGAAATTCTTGTTGTACATTCTTTTCTCATCTTACTCCCCTCGAATGTAACTCGAGGTTTCTCTTAAACTATGTAATTGGAGCTGACAACCATGCAAAAGATGACCAAAGAAGCACTTGGAGAAGATGCTATTACCCTTAGGTTAACCCTTAGGGTTTCTCATTGGCTTGGGAAATCCATTTAGTTTGGGCTATAACTATGTCACGTTTATTTTATTGCTTAATTGCATGAGATGCATGGTTTATTTTGTACGTTTATGATATGAAAATCATATGATAATTTTAGAAAAGTAAAATTGGTGAGATCTTATTCAATAAACTAAGAAAATCTCTCAAATTAAATTAAGTCAATAATAGATGCCTACCAATGAATAGCACTCGTCAAGGCTAGAATCGATTTTGTTATGTTTGCCAAAGCAAAATATCATATCTATCTTAGTAAGACGTGATGGGATAATAGTGATATCCAAAGGCTATAAATTGGGTTGACTTAACTAGATTTCCTCAATAGGATTGGGAATTTAGAGGCATAAAGTTGGGCTTCCATTCATGAGATGAATTAGAACAAGTGTTGTTCACCCAACTATCCAAGAGTTACATGAGATGTAATTGGTAAGTGTTGCCTACCTAAATAGCCAAATCTTGGGCGATTAGCCAAAGCTAACTCTAGATAAGGTGAAATATGGATCTTGGCCCACTAGAGAAATTATGTGATAATTTTTCCGAATTAATAGTGAGGGTTGTTGATTCGATAAAAATAGTGGGAGCATCATTTAATAAATAAATATTTAATTAAATGAATGCATTCATGATACTTATATTTTGCATATTTTTGTTGTAGATTACCATGGCATCAAACACAAATAACACACTTTCACTGCGATCTGTCCTTGAGAAGGACAAGTTAAATGGGACAAACTTCCTGGATTGGTACAGGAACCTGAGGATAGTCCTCAAGCAAGAAAAGAAGTTGTATGTCCTTGAGATTCCCTTACCTGAGGAACCACCCTCTAATGTTCCAAGGGCAGAAAGAGATGCTTATAAGAAGCATCAAGATGATGCATTGGATGTTAGTTGCCTTATGCTTGCCTCCATGAATCCTGAGCTTCAAAAGCAACATGAGGAAATGGATGCGTTCGATATGATCGAGCATCTCAAGCAACTCTATCAAGAGGAAGCTAGGCAAGAAAGGTACAATGTCTCTAAGGCATTGTTTCAGTGTAGGATGGCAGAGGGGACTCCCGTTGGTACTCATGTGCTCAAGATGATTGGGTACATTGAAAACCTTGAAAGATTGGGATTTCCTTTGGGCCAAGAGTTGGCCACTGATGTGATTATGCAATCGTTGCCAGACAGCTACAGTCAATTTGTTGTTAATTACAACATGAATGAAATTGACAAGACTCTGCCACAGTTACTTAGCATGTTGAAAACAGCTGAATCCAACATGAAAAAGGCCAAGCCCAAAGATGTCTTAATAGTTAAGAAAGCTAAGGGCAGGGCTAATGCAAAGGGCAAGAAAAAAGGTAATAAAGCCAATGGCAAGTTCAAGCCCAATGATACTGCACTGAAGCCTAAAGGTGGGGTTGCCAAAGAAGGGAAATGCTTCCATTGCGGTGAGACCGGACATTGGAAGAGGAACTGCAACAAATACCTGGAAGAGCTAAAGAAGAAGAAAGGAAGTGAGACTACCACTTCAGGTATTTATGTTATAGAAGTTAATCTATCTACTTCTTCATCATGGGTATTAGATACTGGATGTGGTTCTCACATTTGTGTAAATGTGCAGGAACTCAAAAGGAGTAGATCGTTGACTAAGGGCGAGGTCGACCTACGAGCGGGAAATGGAGCAAGGGTTGCTGCATTAGCGGTAGGAACTTATATTTTGACATTGCCCACAGGGCTTGTTTTAGAATTAGATGATTGTTATTATGTGCCTTCCATCACTAAAAACATTATTTCTATTTCTTGTTTGGACAAGAAGGGTTTTTCATTTATAATAAAGGACAACTGTTGCTCCATTTATTTAAATGATATCTTTTATGGTAGTGCACAACTAATTAATGGTCTTTACATTCTAAATCTTGATATGCCTATTTATAACATAAATGCTAAAAGGATTAAATCTAATGATCAAAATCCAACATATCTCTGGCATTGTCGCTTGGACACATAAATGAGAATCGCATTTCCAAACTCCATAAAGATGGACTTTTGGACTCATTTGATTTTGAATCGTATGAGACATGTGAATCTTGTTTGATGGGTAAGATGACTAAAGCCCCTTTCAAAGGACATAGTGAAAGGGCAAGTGATTTATTGGGCTTAGTACATACAGATGTATGTGGACCTTTAAACACACAGGCCAGAGGTGGGTTTATGTACTTTATTACATTTACTGATGATTTCAGTAGATATGGCTATGTGTATCTTATGAGACACAAGTCAGAATCTTTTGAAAAGTTCAAAGAATTCAAGAATGAAGTACAAAACCAACTTGGCAAGAGCATTAAGGCACTTCGATCAGATCGAGGTGGTGAATACTTAAGCCAAGAATTGCTTGACTATCTTAAAGAGTGTGGGATTGTCTCACAACTCACTCCTCCAGGTACACCACAATGGAATGGTGTATCTGAAAGGAGAAATCGAACTTTATTAGATATGGTTCGATCAATGATGAGTCATACAGATCTTCCAGAATCCTTTTGGGGACATGCATTAGAAACAGCTGCTTTTACACTAAACCGTGTTCCGTCTAAATTGGTTCCAAAGACACCATATGAGATATGGACTGGTAAACGTCCCAGTATGTCTTTTATGAAGATTTGGGGTTGTGAGGCTTATGTAAGACGTCAAGTCTCTAACAAACTTGCACCTAAATCTGATAAGTGCTATTTTGTGGGATATCCTAAACTAACTAAAGGATATTGTTTTTACAATCCCACTGAGCGCAAAGTGTTTGTAGCTCGAACAGGTGTCTTTCTAGAAAGAGAATTCATTTCTAGAAGAACTAGTGGGAGAAAAGTAGAACTTGAAGAAATTCAAGAGCTACAAGATAGCGCACCCGATGTTGAGATGGAGCCTGAGCAAGCACCACAAGTTGTTGTGGAACCAGAACCACAAGCTGTTGTGGAACCAGAACCACAAGCTGTTGTGGAGCAACCGCCTTCTCAAGAGACACAAGCCTTGCGTAGATCAGTTAGAACACATCGTGAGCCACAGAGATATGGATTTCTAATGACTCAGAACGGTGATGTATTGCTCATGGACCAAGATGAGCCTACTACCTATCAAGAGGCTATTACAGGGCCAGACTCTGAGAAATGGCTTGAAGCCATGAGATCTGAGATGGAATCCATGTATGCCAACCAAGTTTGGACCTTGGTTGACTTACCCGAAAGGGTAAAACCTATAGGGTGTAAATGGGTTTTTAAGAAGAAAACCGACATGGAAGGAAATGTTCATACCTATAAAGGGCGATTGGTTGCTAAAGGTTTTAAACAAATTCATGGTATTGACTATGATGAAACCTTTTCACCAGTCGCGATGATCAAATCCATTAGGATCTTGCTTGCGATAGCTGCACACCATGATTATGAAATCTGGCAAATGGACGTCAAGACTGCTTTTCTTAATGGAAAGCTACTCGAGGATGTGTACATGACACAACCTGAGGGTTTTGTTGATCCAAAAAATGCTGGAAAGGTTTGTAAGCTGCAACGTTCTATTTATGGACTAAAGCAAGCTTCTCGAAGTTAGAATCTTCGTTTTGATGATGCAATCAAAGAGTTTGGTTTTATCAAGAACGAAGATGAACCTTGTGTCTACAAGAAGGTCAGTGGGAGCACTATTGTCTTCCTGGTGTTGTATGTAGATGACATACTACTCATTGGGAATGACATCCCTACCCTTCAGTCTGTAAAGACTTGGTTAGGGAATTGCTTTTCAATGAAGGACTTGGGCGAAGCTACCTATGTACTGGGTATAAGGATCTATAGAGATAGATCAAGGAAATTAATTGGCCTAAGTCAAAATGCATACATAGATAAAGTGCTAAAGAGGTTTAGCATGCAGGATTCCAAGAAAGGATTCTTGCCTATGACACATGGCATTACTCTCTCAAAAGAACAGTGTCCTACAACACAAGAAGAGAGAGAACGTATGAGTAAAGTTCCATATGCATCTGCTATTGGATCCATTATGTATGCCATGTTATGCACACGTCCCGATGTCTCGTATGCCTTGAGCATGACGAGTAGATATCAAGTTGATCCTGGTGAACGTCACTGGATCACTGTCAAGAATATTCTTAAGTACTTGAGAAAGACTAAGGATACATTCTTGATATATGGAGGTGAGGAAGAGCTCATTGTAACAGGTTACACTGATGCTAGCTTCCAAACTGATAAAGATGACTATAGATCGCAGTCTGGTTATGTGTTTTGCCTTAATGGTGGTGCTATGAGCTGGAAGAGTTCAAAGCAGGCGACAGTGGCCGATTCTACAACAGAGGCTGAGTATATAGCTGCCTTTGAAGCTGCTAAGGAGGCTGTTTGGATCAGGAAGTTCATAACTGAGCTTGAAGTTGTTCCTAGCATTGTAGATCCGATTGAGCTCTATTGTGACAACAATGGAGCCATCGCACAAGCTAAGGAACCTAGATCTCACCAACGATCCAAACATATACTACGGCGCTTCCATCTCATTCGAGATATCATCGAGAGAGGAGATGTGAGGATATGCAAAGTACCAACTGACGATAACATCGCCGACCCACTGACGAAGCCTTTGACGCAGGAGAGACATGATCGTCACACTAGGTCACTAGGTATTAGATACATGAGTTAATGGTCTTAGTGCAAGTGGGAGATTGTTGGATTATGCCCTTAGAACCATTCATTAGATGATTGACTTTGGCAATTTTATGTATCATGACATTTTTATTTATAGTTCATTATTATATTTGTCTTATAACTGCGTAATATAATCTTATGTTATAATGTCCTTAGAATAGTAATAACACATTATTCTTAAAATATCCCTAGTCAAGTATTATTGTGAACAAGGATAACAATGATACGATAAGACTAGTATGTGGTTGACTGATGACCATTGTCATGGATATAGGATATCAAGTCATCACATAGATACATGTTAGAGAACTATGTACTGGATCGACCCTCCATGAGAACGCTACATGGATTGTTATATGAGTGTCATAAGCGATTCTCATAGTGATGATGGTGTATGTGATCCTTTGACTTGAGATCATCAGAGATCCCAACATAGAGAATTGCATACTTTAATGCTGCTAGATGTCATTCGTAACAGGATGGACTATAAAGGTAGTAATTGGGTATGCCTTGATCTATGTAAAGGGATGTTGAGTGATCAAGATAGAATTTATCCCTCTTATATAACAAGAGTGATGTCTTGGGCCCTTTGATAGAGTGAGACTAAGAAATGCATGGCCGTGCTCGAATAAGTCAATATGAGATATTGATTTTATTTGTTTAATTAGTCTACTCAGGAATCAAGAAACGCTGATTAGACTATACAAGTGTGACACATTCCATGACTTGTGTCTAATCAAGACATCAAAGGATAAAGGGATTAGACTACACGGTAACGTCTATCACGAGTAAGGTTATGTCGAGTCATTGACATTCTCGTTACATGGGTAGCAATGATGTGTTGCTAGATACCGCTCATTGCCTGTGACAATTTTGTCATTGCCATTGTTTTGAGAACCTATTGGGTCGCACACTTAGAACGGATCAATGAGGAGCTTAATTAATCCTATTCTGAATTGGATTAAGGATATGTCTAATCCTATTCTGACTTGGATTAAGGATATAGTTAATCCTATTCTAAGTAGAATTAGAGTTCTGTTTGGCAGTAAATTTTAGGGTAAAATTTACTGCCTATAAAAGGATGTTTTCTGAAACATAACTACACAACAATTAGAAAACAGAAAAGTATTCTTTTAATTGAAGCTAGCAGTTCGGTTAAAAGAATCAAAAAACGCTCCTTAAGGCATCTGATCGTGAGACGTTCAAGAGTCGTGAGATCCGTTCGTGTGGATACCATAGAGGCAGGAACGAAAAGTTGTTGCTTGTGATTCGACCAAAGACAGAAACAGTAGAGAAAACGTTAGGTAAAATCTCGAAACCCTAATCAAGCAACCCTCCGAATCGATCCTGGTGGAGGCCGAATGATTTAAATTCCGCTGCATGTTTGTTTCGGTTTCCTTCAGTGCTGACAGTAAATTTGGAATCCCAAAGCCTTTTGCTACTTTCTAAAAGCGTGTTGCAAATCAGGGATCCTAATCACATGTACTTGGTCACTGGAACTTCACATACATTCTCACCGTTTCATAGATATATATCGACTAGGGCACTCAAGAGATCAAGAACTTGATGATGTAGAAGTAAATCAATTTGGTCAATCAATCTATAGTCACTTCTATGACAGCATGGTTCTTTCAGATTCTTTATTATCCCACAATAATCAATTTCACATTAATTTAGTTAAGGTTGCATTTCACTTGCAAACCTTAATATTAACCCTCACTTACAGTGAATGAGGCATTAGGTAATAATTTTCTTCGATATCTCTTTTCATATAGAGTTATCATTACATCCCTCATTCTCATGGTACATGTAATATCACTTAATAGTATAATGTACCTGAAGAAGTAATCTTTTCACAATCACATTCTGTAATTGAATTTATCAAAATACTAATTCCATCTCCACATTACTTATGCAATTTCACGATTCGAATATATATATATATATATATATATATATATTCATTTACATGACTGGCAGTACTTCATTTATTTACTCCTCTGAGTATAACTAATTTTATCTGTTATGTTTGGCTTGATCTTATATCTAGCCATAGCCACATAATAATCAGAGGATTCACATTCAATCTTAGATTCGGGAAGTATCTAATAATTTGTGTTCCCTTATCATCATATGATTTATCTTTTAATACATTTTCATCCTTTCACATTTATCACTTCAGTTGCTTTTCCAAATGGTATAGTACTCTTTCGTTAAAACCTTTTAACATTTTTTAATACTATACTCATACATATTCATTCGATTCCATTTAATTTTCTCCCATGTATGTATTATATCAGTAAAGCAGCTAATTCCACAACTCCTCAACAAATTAATTATATTTTTCGGGTAGATCTTGTAAATTTCATACCCCAATCACTATATTTTAATCTCACTCAATTAGCAATAACCTCTTTTTCAGGCAATTCAATATTTTTCTTTATCACTCGAGACTACACGTCTCTGAATGTATATAGTTCAGTTAAACTCATGTTTACTAAACTTAATAATAAGATTTTCAATTTTCCAGAAGTTTGTGGAATTATTCAAGGATGTTGCTTATATTCTTCAAATAAATATACATTCACATCTCGTGGTTTCATGCCATTATAATTTATTTGTATGTGATTGAAATATTTCATTCCTTAAATTCATATACGTCACAAGATATCTTATAAATCTCTTAAGTACCACAAAGGACTCGTAAGAGTTATACCGAGTTCTGAACATCCAGGATTTAATTCACAATCATAAACTATTCTTATACTTTCAAACCCAATCAATGTGCTTTTCCTCAATTACACTAATATAGGTGGGTTCTTTATTTATAAATCTTTGGAGTAATTTCTTAAGCTCTTCAGACTCTTTATGTTCTTTGGTAAGAGCTTATAAATAGATTCCATGTTGTGAATCGAGTTAATAATCTCTCGAATCCACATTACTTCGAAAATTTATTTAGAAATTCACCCAGTAACTTCTAAATCATAACCTCATATCATCTTGGATGTTCCGTTATTTACATCCTACAAATCCACTATGTATCCTCAAAATACATATGTATAACTTTCAAATCATTTAACATATATTTCACATCAATTCACTTATTTAGTCACACTCAGTAAGTGTATTACTTTTCATAATATCCATTAATCCCTAACTGAATACCCCATATTTTCATGTTTAGTTCTAGCCCCCAAAAATCCATAATAGGGCCGACTATCTTGCGACCTCCCACAATATACATTTCGATCGCATTACTCGTCAAAGTATAGGTGGGGCTAATAGTAGGGACCATTATACGTGTAATACATTCTTTACACCATCAATTACTTTATCACCATCACTTAGTTCCAAATCAATTTAGTTATCTATAATTCATAAGAATTATTTCAATATAGGGGCATATTTGTCATTTCCTAGTTTGTTTCTCTCTCTTCAAGATATTTTTAATCAAGCGATCTTAAGATCTATTGACTGATAATATCTCATTCCACTCTAATATCACCATTTCAGGGTCTTAGTACGATTTGGATAAAGAAGTCCTAGTAGGGCCCTTACCGAGTTCTTCTCTGTACCTTACCAAATAGACCTCCATTAAGACTATAAGATCACCTACTTCATGTAAAATGCTCGAGTTACAATCCCTTTTAATAACTCTTTATTCATAAACTCCCACACCATTTTAAACACTTAACCCAATTTACAGTCACTTGATTCCTCTATACATTCAGATTATATAGTACTACAGGGGATGTTAACCTTTTTCAACACTTTCGACTCTAAAAGCATCAACAGACATCAGGCCAACCTTGCTCTGATAACATTAAATCTGTAACAGTCCATAGTACGGTAAATAACATATTTTACACACAATTTTTCGGTTGGGCTGTCTGTGATGCTTTTAACACTTGCACAATAATGTAATAAATGATAAACATTATTTATTTAATTAATTCAGAATATAAATTTTTATACATATATATATGTATATATATTTACTTATATATATGTATATAAATATTTTCCAAAATATAGATTTCACTGTATCAAGCAGCATACGACTCCTTTACTGAGCACGTGGTTCGCTCACCCCTTTATCTTTCAACTCCTCAGATTGTTGCAAGGATTATTTAAGACCTTCCTCGGATAAATAGAGCAGCGAGTAAGCACATTGGGGCAAAGTTCGTTAAATTTTAAAGGTACCGTCACTTCTCCGATATATTCAAACACATGTATACAGTACAACTTTATGACAAAATAGAAACAGGGGAGTAAAGTGTACGGAATATTGTAAAAAATTTATATTTCGAATTAATTAAATAAATAAATGTTTATCATTTATTACATTATTGTGCAAGTGTTAAAAGCATCACAGACAGCCCAATCGAAAAATTATGTGTAAAATATATTATTTACCGTACTGTGGACTGTTACATCCAAACACCTTAAGATGAGATAAGTCAGGTGCTTTGTTATATAAGATTTCAAAGGGTGCTTTGTTGGATAAAACAGGTGTAGGTATTCTATTGATAATATGAACAGCATGGCTTACACAGTTTGCCCAGAAACATGTAGGTAGGTTTGCTTGGAATTTTAAGGCTCTGGCTACATTCAAGATATGTTGGTGTTTTCTCTCAACTATACTGTTTTGTTGAGGTGTCTGTATACATGATGTTTGTTGAATTATTCCTTTGGAAGAGTAAAAATATTCCATATTAAACTCTTGAGCATTGTCGGTTCTAACAACTTTAACTTTGGAGGCAAACTGTGTTTTAATAAGAGTACAAAAGTTTATTAATAAGGATCTAGCTTCTGATTTTGATCTCATGAGGTATAGCCAGGTATTTCTGCTATGATCATCAACTATTGTCAAAAAATAGTAATGTCCATATAAAGATGCAACTAAAAATGGTCCCCAAATGTCAACATGTATGAGATCAAAGCAATTGGAAGAAACAGAAGTACTTTGAGGAAAAGGAATTCTTTTTTGCTTAGCAAAGTGACATACATCACAAGGAAGATCGTGTGCTATACAAATTGTAGGATCTTTATTATTTAGTAATTTCTGCCTAGCATGAGAAATGTGTCCTAATCTATAGTACCATAATTGGCTCCTGGATACAGAATTTGAAAGAGCAATGTGTTTATTCTGAGACAATCAACAAAACTAAGTGTTTCAAGCTGATATAGACCTTGAACTTGTCTAGCTAACCCAATCATCTTCCAATCCTTGATATCCTGTATGATACAAATATCATATTTGAAGAGCAAAAAACAGTTAAGTGTTTCGATTAGTTTGCTCACAGAAACGAGATTAAAGCTAAAACTTGGGACAAACAAAGCATTTTGGAAAGTTAAGTGAGAAGATAATTGAACATCTCCAATGTGAGTAACAGGTACATGCTGTGAATTAAGTAATCTCACAAAGGAATTGAAAACAGGTTTATAATGATCAAACAGTTCAAGTGAAGAGATAATGTGATCAGTAGCTTCAGTATCTAGAATGAACTTGGAAGAAGGAAATTGGCTGTGAGTGTAAGAAAGAGAAAAATTACCTGGTTTAGTAGTAGTAGCAGAATGACTCACATCAGTCACTACATTAGCATGATGAGTGGAGGTGGATGCCATGTCAGGTGATTGAAGCAACCCAAGCAACCTAGCATAATGATCTTTTGTAAAGTTCATCGAAAAAAGTACAGATTCTGAATCTGTTTTCTGAGCATCTGAATCAACCTTGCATTCCTGTTGATGAATCAGATTTGTCTGAACATAATTCACAGATCCAGCCATAGAATTTGTCTTGGATGGACTTGGGTTTGAAGCCTGGAGGATATCCATAATGCTCCACAACCACACTAAGGATTACAAGTACAATTAGGAATGAATCTCAGAGTCATCATTTCATCCCATAAGATTTTCAATTTTGTAAAATAGTCTGTGACAGACAAAGAACCCTACTGAAATGAATAGATCTCTTCTTGTAACTCAGAAATTCTGAAATAATCCCCTTGCGAGAACCTATCCTTTAAATCTTTCCACACATCGACTGTAGTATCCAGCCAAATAACGCTCTAACCAATAGAAGGAGAAAGAGAATGCAAGAGCCAAGATAGAACCATGGTGTTGCACCTCTCCCAGGCCGGAAACAGGGGATTTTCTTTCGAAGGAATCTCAACTGAACCATCAATGAACTGAAGTTTATTCTTGGACATTAGTGCCATACGCATTGCACGAGACCAAGTGTGGTAGTTTGATCCATTTAGCAATGTAGAAACAAGGATCAATGCTGGATTTTCGTTTGGATGAATGAAATAAGGACTAGAAGGAGATTCTTCAGGTCTCATTTCGTCAAGAATTGAAAGAAAGATCAACGAAAGAAAGCAGAACAAAGAAAGACTGTTTGGCAAGTGAGAAAATCAACAAGAAAACTGTCAGAAAGATCTCGAGAAAGAAGAAGAAAGAAATTTTAAATGCTCTGATACCATGATGAATTTGCTGATTGAATTCTCATTGATTCACACAAAAATACAAGTTTGTATTTACAAGCAGAGTGAATCTTCTAGACTATCAGTTAGTTGACAAACTGACTGCTAACTACTCTAACAAAAAGGTTAATAGACTAACTAATCTATAGTGAAGTAAACTAATCAGTTAACTAATCAACTAGTTAATGATAAATACAAAGAAAAGTTTCCTTTCTTTAAGCTGAGCCATATTTTGTATTAACACTTACGATTAAAATACAATGAATGAAATTCAATTATAGATCATAATATTCGGTTTAGTTTTTGGCAATATGTATTCAGATACATAAAAAATATACCACCGGATCTGCCATAAACTTTAGTTCGCAAGTATGAAAATTTAACCATACTATTCTAATGATTTGCTTCTGGTTGATTTCAGAAACTATCACAACGAAAGTTACTGTTCTGGCTTATTACACTCACACTAAAGGCAATATTAGGCCTTGTTAGTGATAGTTACCCTAAAATAGCTACTATACTTGGGTCTCTAGATTATAGAAGATAAATAAAAAATCAGAAAATAAAATAAAAAATATTTGATATTTGTCCTAGTAAATCTAGGATTTTTTCCCTAAATCCCTAACATAATTCATGGGCTAGCTACAGCAGTAATGGCCAGAGTTTTTGGCAGCACATGGTTATACTGTTAGTAAATTTTATTTCGTACTACTATTAATGAGTGATTTTACGATGTAATAAAATTGGTTAATAATTTAATTTTGGTATGTGAAAAATGCAAGTATGTCTAATTTAATTAATTGTGATCATACATAGCATAAGTTTTCGACATCTTATTAGGTCAGCCTTTGACAAGGGTTATTAAGGTTTTACTAAAAGAGATACGTGTATACGCCAAGTTCTCTTTTCACTTCTCATCTTATTAGTATTTACTCATTGAGAGCAACTTGAAAAGAGAAAAAGAGAAGAACTAGCTTGTCAGATTTTGATAAACCTGCTTCTGCTATTGACAATATCTATCCAAATTGGTATGCATAATTTATTATTTATAATTGTTTGGTGTTTTAATTTTCAAATAGAATCGTTAAAACAATTCTTACATATACATCTTTGACAACCTGAGAAAACTGATTTATCTTATATGTGATGATACTTGTAAATTTTGATTCCTTTATTTAATTCATTGTTATAGCATGGATCGTTTGACAACCTTGGTTACGAAGAGTGTTGGCCTTCAGAACCAGGATCATCCATTGGAGCAGCCGTAGCAGCCTCCGTGACTGTTCCTCCTGGATCTGTCCGTAGAGTCACATTCTCGCTTGCATGGGACTGTCCAGAAGTGAGATTTGGTGACAAGACATACTACAAGTTAGTTTTGTTGGTTCTTTGAAATATTAAAAACCTACTTTCTGAAAGTTATATGATTGAGAACTAAGCAAATATCTCTAATAACAGGCGCTATACAAAATTTTATGGCACTTTAGGTGAAGCAGCGTCAAGCATTGCACATGATGCTATTTTTGGTAATGTTGACATGACCTGGCGTGATAAAATATTTATTGGGATACCACACAACTTAACGTGATGGATCAAGTTTACCACCCATCTTTTAATGGACACAATTTTACCACTATTCTTTTTTATTTGGTTAAAAAATAGTCAAAGTTTAACAGTAAAAAGATATTCCCACTAGTAAATAAAAGAAATTTTCATAGAACATTCTAACTTTGATCATTTTTGAATCAAATTAGAAACTATAGTGGTAAAATTACACCCATTCAACAATAGGTGGTAACTAAATTTAATTTGATCCATCATCATACGTACAAATATAAATTTGGACCTTATCTCAAATTTATATTTATTATTTCCAACTGTTTTAGCTAGTTGTTATATAGTGTCCTATTACTGTGACTGGAGATTTTCAATTAGGAAGTTACTTATGTGAGATATCTGCTAGCCTCGCAATTTTCTGAAATAGATTATTTAATTTTATAGCAGCTATTATGAATGAGAAATTCTTCCTTGACATGGTTCGTGTTTATGAGTACCATGTTAACTTGTCATCATTTTTATGGTGATAACTATGAAAGATTGTTGTGTTTGGAGCATGTTAATGTTCACTTATTGAATATGTGTTCTGATAATTTTGAACCTAGAGCATTCCACCTGGGAATCGCAGATAGAATCATGGCAAAGACCAATTCTTGAAGACAAAAGGCTTCCTGACTGGTGAGATAAAATGAAATCTCTTCTCTTCCAAATAGTTCAAGAATTTTAAATGAAAGAAAAAAATTCCAGGTACCCCGTCACTCTGTTCAATGAGCTCTACTACCTCAATGCAGGGGGGACAATATGGACAGGTATTTATGGAGATTAATATCTGTATTTACTTGCATTGTAGTTCAATCCAATTATAAGCATTGGAGCTTAGCTTTTACTTTCTATAGATGGATCGCCTCCAAAGCGAAGTTTAGTATCCCTGGGGGAGAGAATATATTCTCTTGACCATTCCAGATCACATTATCAAGATGATATAGCTGTTGAAATCCTAGAAAGGATGACAAATATACTTGAGAAGGCGCATGCTCCTCTAACGTCAAATGCTGCTTTTGGAACCCGTTTGCTCCAGGATGGAGAAGAAAACATTGGTCAGTTTCTCTATCTTGAAGGGAGTGAGTACCTCATGTGGAACACCTACGATGTTCATTACTACTCATCTTTTGCACTGCTCATGCTATTCCCAAAGCTTGAGCTTAGCATCCAGAGAGACTTTGCGGCAGCAGTTATGATCCATGATCCAAGCAAGAAGGAAATTATGAGTGATGGGAAGTGGGTTCCGAGAAAAGTTCTCGGTGCTGTTCCACATGATATTGGGCTTAATGACCCTTGGTTTGAAGTAAATGCTTATAATCTGTTTAATACAGATAAATGGAAAGACTTGAATTCCAAGTTTGTTCTCCAAATATATAGGGATATTGTTGCTACTGGAGACAAAAGTTTTGCACAGGTTGTATGGCCTTCGGTTTATACTGCAATGGCTTTTATGGATCAGTTTGACAGTGATGGAGATGGGATGATAGAGAATCAAGGGTTCCCTGATCAAACTTATGATGCATGGCCTACTGCTGGTGTGACTGCATATAGTGGGGGTCTCTGGGTGGCAGCATTGCAGGCTGCTTCATCTATTGCTTGTCAAGTAGGTGATAATGCATCTGCTGCCTACTTTCATATCAAGTATGAAAAGGCAAAATCAGTGTATGGCACGTTGTGGAATGGATCCTACTTCAACTATGACAACACGGGCAGTAGTTGCAGTAAGTGTATTCTAGCTGATCAATTGGCTGGGCAATGGTGAGCACACAGACTTACTCTTCCTTATACGTTGCACATCAAGGACTCTTATCTCTTTATGCTATGCAAATAGGTATGCTAGAGCAAGTGGTCTCATGCCAATTGCGGATGATGACAAAGTGAGAAGTGCACTTAGAAAGATTTATGATTTCAATGTGCTAAAGGTGAAAGGAGGTATGCGTGGGGCTGTAAATGGGATGCTTCCAGATGGAAGAGTTGATACGACAGGATTTCAATCGAGGGAAATTTGGGCTGGAGTGACATATGCTCTTGCTGCTACTATGATTCAAGAGGGGATGCTGGAAACGGCATTTAAAACAGCAGCTGGTGCCTACGAAGCTGCTTGGTCGCAGCAAGGTCTCGGGTGAGTTGCTTCCGTAAAACGCAACTTCCTTTATTCCAATAATCCCATGGTTGTGACCTGCATGATCAACGAACAGTAACGAGAAAGATATAGATATTTGATAATAAATTATAGAATCTGGTAGCTTAGAAATAAGTCATTGTAACTCTCAAGAACGGATTCGGTTTTATGTTTTGTTTTACAGCTACTCCTTTCAGACTCCAGAAGCCTGGAATACAGATGAGCAATTCAGATCCCTATGTTACATGCGACCTCTAGCAATATGGGCAATGCAATGGGCACTTGCAAAGCCGAAACTCTTCGCAGAGGAGATGAAACATGGAGTGATTGATGACTCTTTTTATCATAAGCAGCATCTAGGATTTTCAAAAGTGGCTCACCTCTTAAAGCTGCCTAATAAGCAGGAAACTTCTAAAACCTTCCTACAGTCTGTTACTGAGTTCATCTGCAGAAGAGTCCCAATTTGATTTCCTTTAAGTATATCTCCATAGGTTGGGGAAAATCTATCAATCTAGGGATCATCTACCATCAACCAAATGTTTTGAGTGCGAAAATGAACTTCTCCTAGTTCTAGGCATATTTATAAAGTGAATATAACTTTAATGTGATTTGAGTTTGCTTGGTACGTTAGTAATTTGATTATCCATAAGTATAATGAATCCGAGATTCTAAGATATGGATGGTGTTTTGATATGCATTGGGATATTATTAGATGTCAAATTTAGTAGAGGCTCATGCTACGATATAGATCCACACGGTTGAGTTGTGTTTAGTACAACCTGTTGTTAAGTAATCAGGTGGGTCAAACGTGGCGCATATACATGTATTGTACTGGACTACAAGTTTTTAGACCTACGGGTCGATATGGCATGGCGCGTTAAGGCCAATGCCAACATGTGGTAACTGGGTTAGCACAACATGGCACATAAGTCCAAATGTGTTGTGTCGTTTCATAACTGTTGTAAATGAGTTTAGTTCATGAATCCTTAAATAGTAATCATGTTATGTTTTATGTCGTGATAAATTATACTAAAGGTAAGTCAGATTTTAGAACATATTTAAGCTAGTGCCCCTCGAATATTCAAATTATTTTGCAATATATATTGAAAATACTAAGGGTAAGTCAGATCTTAGAACATATTTTGTAATTCAATCATATCTTATCAATATTTGTTATATTTGAGCTTATAATATATTGCAAAGAAAAATATTTGAAATGCCTCCTTAATTATAATTCGAAGTATTCAACAAATTATTGACCTCGTAATCAAACAATATTAAATGATTGGAATAAAAATTCTGTAAATACTTTCAAGAGGAAGTTTAACGTATGTGATATAAGTTACACAAATAATAATAATAATAATAATAATAATAATAATAATAATAATAATAATAATAATAATAATAATAATAATAATAATAGTGATTTTAATAATAATAATGATATTATTATCATTATTAAATATATGCATAATCATTATTTAATATATGTAAATATATATCATTATATATATATATACACACATAATTATTATTATTAAAAAAATGGGGCACTCTCCCATGTGAGAGAGTGACGCGCAGGAGAACCACTCCCCCGCGCGGGAGATTGTGGTTCAATCTCCTGCATGGGAGACCATGGTTACGATCTCCCATCCAATATGGGAGATCGATTTCTACTACATGGGCGTGAAGTCCACTCTGAGACCCACAAAATATTGCCCAAATTCATTGGATCTAAACGTGTGCTTGGGTCTTAATCAAATAAGTCTAAAAGGACAGAAGGACAAATGCGACCCAATTTCATGCTATAAATAACAAGTCAGATGACCCTTTGTTTCAATTAATTAGTATTTTTTTTACTAAGACTCTGGTCACTTCTGACTTAAACATCGAAGTACGTATACAGGGACAAATTCCTATGTCTCTCTAATTTCTTCTTTTTCTGCAGAGTTCTTAGCAAACATTGTGAGACCCAGTTATTTTGTACTATACATGTATGTATATTAATTTATAAAGGATTTAATTTGTAAATAGTTTGTAAATTATAAGTATATAATGATGTGGGCCCCACCTGAATTTTTTCACCCAAATGAAATTTTGAATATGGAAATAGTGTACAGATGGTAAAATGATTATAAGGAGGAAATTTTAGCGACTTGAAATTAATTTATTTTCAATATTTGGAGTTGTTGGCAAACAAATTCGAAAATGACGGATACGTCTCAAGGGTATTTTCGTAAATTCCTCCCAAACCAAAATGAATTGGGACAAAATAAAAATATCATGTTATTCCACATGAAAGTACTCTAACATGGTGTCAATAGATTTTCTGAAACGGTCACAAAAATAGAAAATTTCACTGGTGGGTCGCGGGGGTAAAATCGTAATTTCTCACGATTCGTGCACCGCGCATCAACGAAACCACTTCTAATCATCAAGATATGTTTAATATGACAATTTGGAACTGGAATCCGAAAATTTAGAGCACGTTTACATGGTTTTTACGCCAGCGGAACCGTAAGGGTAAAATTGTCCAAAATTTTCATAATCATCAATGGTATTTTGGTAATTTGCCCAATTTCCAGAATTCTCCAATAATTATTTCTGCTGAGATCTGCTTCTGTTCATCATCTCCCCCAATTGTTTCCATGCCATTTCCAAAAGAAAAAAAGAGAGAAAAGTCAAGTTTCCAAACTACTAATTAATTTAGTCAAATTTTCACCAAATTTTTTACTACAAAAATAGCCTATTTTCTCTCCTCTACCTACCTATACCTATATCTCATTGAATTAGCCATCATACAAGGATAAAAAACTCTTCAATGATTTGGCCAAGCAAGGTAATCTCACTATTTCTTATGCTTCTCTTGAATCTAATGGTGTAGTTTCATTTCTTTAAGCATGCTTAACATGCCTATAGCCTTAGTTTCATTAAAGTGTTGAAAAATCAAAAGATGCCATGAGAGGGGGTTTTGGCCAACATGGGAGCATGATGAATTCATGTGGTTTCATGGTTAAAATGGATGCCAAAATGATGGTTAAGCATGATAGAACATGAATTAGTCATTAAATTGATGAAATGCACAAGGAATCTCAAGAAGTGAGATTCGTTCATGGTAAGGGGAGTGAGATTCATGGCAGGTTTGGATGGTTTGAGGGTAGATTTAGATTGTAGGAATTACAAGGAGTCCGTCTGTATGCTCGGATTTAAATTCCGACACAAAACGAAGAGGTTACGCTATACTACCAATAGAATTTATACTGCAAAAAATAATTGCAGTGTATCATGTGGCTGTATATAGATATGAACAATAGCTTAAAAATAAGTATTTATTAATTTAATAATTTTGGTGGAATTATCTGTAGCCCGGGAATAATGAAGTGCGAGTGGTGCATCCGAAGAATTCGGTTTTACTATACAGGTAAGGGATGCGTATGTAAGCTATAGCGATATTTCGAATGCATATTTATTATGCAAATAATTTATCATGAATATTCTTGAAATGAATTACAGGGAAATCTATGGAAATGAGGCTATATGTGAAAATTGGAACTGTGTTAAATTTGCAGGAGGGCTTGGGTAATAGCAGTCGTTACATATTAGAAAATATTTAATTAGATGATTTGATGATTTCCTAGCCTTGAAAATGAGAAATTTATTATTTTTCATAAAACATGAATATACCAAAAAATATTATTTAAATATTCATGTTATCAATTTTACTGAAAGTGAGAATACATAATATTTCTCTTATATTGTTTATAGTACATGATATGGTTTATGAGATGAAAAGATGGAAAGTGAATATTTTATAAATTATTTTCCATAAATATTCACTATTGGATTTAATAAAATCGTTTATGGACTGATTGAAGAATTACCAATTTTATTGATTTCCACAAAGGTGATATGATTACGAAATTACTGTTTTGAGATTGCTAGGCCTCGTATCGTGCTGATATGTGATACGTGATATGTGACATATGATATGTATTCAGTCCTAGTTGACACTTGATCAGTGTTTGACTGAGGACTACCTTAGACTATGGCCATAGATCTGACATGATTATTGTTGCCCTACGGGGTACTTTCTCGCTAGTATGATATATTCTGGGTGATGCCTTAGTCTCCACTTTTATGAGATATGAAATGATATGTGATATAGAAAATGTGTTTAAATGAAAAAGTACATGAATATGTTTTCATATGAAAAGGAGAATAAACTCTAAATAGTTTTCCGTACTACATGAAGTACCGTACTGTTTATGACTTTTACAGGGATATGTGAAATGAGATTAAATGAGAATGTTGATTTGTTTAAACTAATATTCTATTTAAAGAATATATGAATATTAGTTTATTTATTTAAATGCTTTATTTTATGAAAGCATTATTTTGAAAAGGATATGAAATGAAATGGAAAATGATTGATTCCAATAACAATATTTACTCCCTATAGTTGCTTCTAGGTTCTGGGGACAAGACAGGTATTTCAAAATACCTTCCTTACTCCATCCGGATCCCTAGCCGACTATAGTATCCTTCCTATTTCGGTCCTTAGAGCACTTATAGAAAAATAAGGATTTTTGTTGCATATAGATTTCGGAATATCCAGTTTTACATACAATTCTTTTATTGAGTCGTAGTTTGCTCACCATTTTAATTTAACATCTACAGAGTACTTTCAGTGACTGCGTGATTTGCATATGGGGATTGTTGGCTGCGCATTTAGTGCCCCGAGGCTGCGAGCTTATATTCTGGAGGTATAATCATTTGTTTTATATGTTCAGACATATTTTACAGTACTATAGTGTTGTAACTTAAGCAGCGGAAACAGTAAACAAATTTTAATATGTACATATTTTTATGAAAAGAGAAATAAATATTATTTATTAGTGTTTGCTGTTAAGAGAAAAAGGAAAATAAAGACATTGTAGACAGCCCAACCACATAAAATGCGTGAAAAAACATGAAATAATGTAGATACGGGATGTGATAGTTTTATTTGTATCAGAGCGAGGTTGGTTTGATATCTGCTGATGTCTATATGACAGGTGAAGTAGTTAACATCCCCTCTAGTACTGTATAGTCTGGATATATAAATAAGTAACTAACCGAAAATTGAAAAATTGTTTGTGCTGTGCAGAAATGAGCGGACGTAGGGGTCGACGAGGTAGAGGACACTGTAGGGTGGCACCTATACCAGAGCCTGCCCCAGAACCCGTATTTCCTCTGCAGACTGAAATCCTTAATACCAGAATGAATAGGATGGAGCAGATGTTAGCGGATTTTATCGCTATTTATAATGCTAATCTAGTTGTCGATAGAGTTGAGAGGGAAAGGGTAGTTGCAGCTCCACCAATTGCACCACCTCCACCACCTCCTACACAGCCGATTCCCGAGCCTTAGCCTGCACCACAGCCAGTGCAACAGGTACAGGCCGTACCACCCCGACCACCAGTACAGCTACCTAGGGATGTAGAGTCTTATTGTGATGTAGCTATGGTATGGCAGTTTACTAAGCTTAATTTGCCTAAGTTTAAGGGTGATAGGGATCCACTGGTGGCAGAGCAGTGGATTATAGCTGTAGAGAAGTTGTTTCGGTACATGAGGTGTACAGATATAGAAAAGGTTGGACTAGCAGTGTTCCAGATGACAGATGATGCGAAGCATTGATAGAAGTCCGCGTAGATAGTTCTATTCGCCCAGCATCTGGTTATTTCTTAGCAGATTTTTGAGGATGCTTTTCACAGCTAGTATATTTTAGATACTGCCTAAAAGAAGTTACAGAAGGAGTTTGTGGAGTTAGTACAGGGCAACATGACGGTGGATCAATATGAGTCACGATTCATGACACTTACCAAATTCGATCCACAGATATAGGTTAATGAGCGGCATAAGATTATCGGTTTAAGGTTGGGCTGAGACCTTTGATTAGATTGGAGTTGGCTTCGTTCGACATCAAGACTTATAATGAGGTTGTCAGACGGGCTCAGTTGTGCGAGTAGGATTTTGATCAGTTTCATACTGAGCCAACATCGAAGCCTAAGTTTAAGGGAGAGGGTAAGGCGAAGAGGGCCCAAAGGACAGAGCAGGTAGAGATCAGCCTAAGAGGGCTAAATCATCGAGTATCCAAATTTCAAAGAGGCGAGTTACGAGATCAGCTACTACTGCCCCTCCTACTGGCCCTACCTTGACACCAAGGGGTACTGCGACCAAGTGTACATTGTGTGGTCGGTCGCATGGTACATGGCCTTGCTATCTGTTGACTAAGGCCTGTTTTAGATGTGGGCAGACAGGGCATTTGATGAGGGATTGCTCAATGTTACAGGAGTCAATTGCATCTACCACTCCAACCCCTATTCCACCATTACCAGCACCAACAGCTCCAGTTGAGATTGAGAGAGCTATGCCCTCACAGCCTAGATGGGCGACCCCTGCTGAGAAGGGTAAGAAGCCGTGACTCAGGGATAGGTGTTTGCATTAGACCAGGAGACTGCTGATGCATCTGTAGATGTTATTAAAGGTAAAATATATATTTTTGATATACTTGTCATAGCATTACTTGATCCTGATTCGACTCATTCATTTATATCGCCCGTTTATGCTAACAGAGTTCCAGTAGAACAGAAGCCGTTAGGATATACGTTACAAGTAAATACACCTTTTAAAGAAGTTCAAACAATAGATGGAATGTATAGATATTGTAAAGTAATGGTAGGAGAGAAGAACACAACAGCTAACCTAATTTTGTTAACGATGTATGATTTTGATGTAATATTAGGAATGGATTGGTTAGCTGCGAATTTTGTTAGTCTAGATTGTTATACCAAGTTTGTTATCTTCTCTTAACCAGAAAGATATGTTGTAAAGGTTTATGATAAATTATAATAAAATGATATGTTTATTAAATTGTTTTAATGTTATGTGAATGTGTTGAAGGTTATATTGCCTATGTGGAGGATGTGGAGAAGAGGCGTCCTGAGTTGCATGAGATTCCTGTGGTCAGGGATTTTTTGGACATATTCCCGGAGGAGTTACCAGGGTTATCGTTGGATAGGGAGATAGAGTTCGTTATTGATGTGGTACTCAGCACGGAGCCCATTTCTAAGCCCCCATACAGGATTGCGTTGACGGAGTTAAAGGAGCTTAAGAAACAGCTCTAAGAGCTATTGGATAAGAGGTTTATCTAACCTAGTGTGTCTCCATGGGGTAGACCGATTTTATTTGTCCGGAAGAAGGATGGTAGCCTGAGGTTATGTATTGATTACAAGATGTGGAATAGGGCTACCATTAAGAATAAGTATCCCCTGCCCAGGATGGATGATTTGTTTGATCAGCTAAGGGGTGCACAAGTGTTTTCTAAGATTGATCTTCAATCGGGCTATCATCAGCTTAGGATTTGGGATTCAGATATTCTCAAGACAGCATTCCGGACTCAATATGGACACTATGAGTTTCTGGTGATGTCATTCGGGTTGACTAATCCCCCTGCAGCATTTATAGGTTTGATGAATGAGATATTTAAGCCCTTTTTGGATCGATTTATGATTGTGTTTATAGATGATATTTTGGTATATTCTAAGTCTCCAGAGGAGCACGAGCAGTACCTTTGTACAATTCTGCAGACCCTCAGGGACCGGAAGTTATATGCTAAGCTTAGTAAGTGTGAGTTCTGGTTAGATCATGTTATCTTTTTGGGACACGTAGTGTCGAAGGACGGGGTATCGGTTAATCCATCCAACATTGAGGCCATAATACAGTGGGAGAGGCTTAAGACAGTGACAAAGATCAAGAGTTTCTTGGGTTTAGCCAGATATTATTGACGGTTTGTTGAGGGGTTCTCCAGATTAGCTACTTCATTGACGCGACTCACATGTAAGGATGTTAAGTTTGAGTGGTCGGATGGGTGTGAGCCCAGCTTCCAAGAGTTGAAGCAGAGACTTACTACAACTCCAGTATTAGCCTTTTCCAGCGGATCAGGTGGATTCTTGGTGTATACTGATGCTTTTGCATAGGGGTTAGGGTGTGTATTAATGTAGAATGGCTGGGTGATTTTATACAGTTCTCGATAGCTTAAGGAGCATGAGAAGAATTACCCGACCCATGATTTGGAGTTAGCCGCTGTGGATTTTGCGCTAAAGATATGGCAGCACTATTTATACGGTGAGACCTTCTAGATTTACACAGACCATAAGAGTTTGAAGTACTTGTTCTCGCAGCTTGAGTTGAATATGAGGCAGCGGAGATGGATGGAGCTGCTTAAGGATTATGACTGCGAGATATTATACCACCCGGGGAAAACGAATGTGGTAGCAGATGCTCTGAGCCTGAAGCACATGGCAATTGTATCTTCTATGATGGTCAGGGAGCACGACTTGCTAGAGCAGTTCTC
Organism: Heritiera littoralis; assembly: GCA_031772115.1. Classification (NCBI taxonomy): domain Eukaryota; kingdom Viridiplantae; phylum Streptophyta; class Magnoliopsida; order Malvales; family Malvaceae; genus Heritiera; species Heritiera littoralis. Next base: position 5,251,592 of record JAPDPK010000024.1, on the reverse strand, counting down.
GAGCCTCAATATTAGTGTGGTTTCCTATGAGAGTTATGGATTCACGGCTAGTTTCAGGATTGAGCCGGGTTTGATGGGACAGATCAAGGATGCTCAAAGGATGGATGATTATTGTATAGGGGTTGCTAGTTAGATATAGGTGGGCGTACAGTCAGATTTTGAGATTGGCACCGATGGGATTCTGAGGTTCCGAGGTCGGATCTGTGTTCCTAGTGATAAGCAGCTCAGAGATCTGATTTTGACAGAGGCCCATACCTCCATGTACACTCTGCACCCATGCAGTACTAAGATGTACCAGATTACAGATGGTTTATTGGTGGCCAAAGATGAAGAGAGACATAGCAGAGTTTGTAGCTAGATGTCTTACATGCCAGCATATTACCAGAAGCCTGCCGGTTTATTGCAGTCTCTACCGATTCCTACATAGAAATGGGAGCATACTACAATAGATTTCGTTATGGGTTTACCTAGGATCCGAAGGAGTCACGATGCTATATGAGTGATAGTAGACAAATTGACGAATCTACTGATCCCCTTAATGCCCTTGCCGATTATATGTACGGGAGATAGTACAACTACATGGTGTTCCAGTGAGTATCACATCGGATAGGGATTCTCGGTTTACATTCCACTTTTGGGAGCGATTTCAAGAGACTATGGGATCCCAATTGAATTTCAGCACCGCCTTTCATCTGCAGATTGATTGGCTATCCGAGCGAGTGATACAGACGCTCGAGGATATGTTGAGGGCGTGTGCACTGGATTTTAAAGGCTCCTGGGACAATCACTTACCACTAGCCAAGTTTGCTTATAATAATAGCTATCAGACGAGTATCGGCATATCAACCTATGAGGCTTTATATGGTAAAAGGTGTCGATCGCCCATTGGTTGGGAAGAAGTGGGAAGCAGAAAGTTGTTAGCTCCCGATCTGGTAGAGCAGGCATCTAAGAATGTGCAAATTATTTGTGAGAGATTACGGACAGCTCAGAGTTGGTAGAAGAGTTATGCAGATACGAGACACCGACCACTGGAGTTCTTACCAGGTGATTATGTGTTTTTGAAAGTTTCCTAATCTAAAGGCATTATGAGATTTGGCAAGAAAAGGAAGTTGAGTCCACGATACATTCGAGATCTTAGATCGCGTAGGAGGCGTGGCATACAGATTGACACTACCACCTGAGCTGTCAGCTGTGCATAATGTATTCCATGTCTCAATGATTAGAAAGTACCATCCAGATCCCTCCCATGTGATTCAGCATGAGCCATTAGAGATACGCGAGTATATAAGTTACATTGAGAGACTTGTTCGAATCCTGGATCGTAAGGATAAGGTATTGCGATTTAAGATGATTCCACTTCTGAAAGTGCTCTGGCAGTACCATTCCGATGAGGAGGCGACCTGGGAGTTAAAGAGCCTGATGCGGGAGAAATACCTAGAGCTATTTTTGTGAATGGTTTAGATGAAATTCGAAGGACTGAATTTCCTTAGGTGGGGAGGAAACGTGAAACCCGGTTATTTTGTATTGTATATTTATGGATATTCATTTATAAATTTATAAAGGATTTAATTTGTAAATAGTTTGTAAATTATAAGTATATAATGATGTGGGCCCCACTTGAATTTTCTCACCCAGATGAAATTTTGAATATGGAAATAGTGTACAGATGGTGAAATAATTATAAGGAGGAAATTTTAGCGACTTGAAATTAATTTATTTTTAGTATTTGGAGTTCTTGGCAAACAAATTTGGAAATGACAGATACATCCAAAGGGTATTTTCGTAAATTCCTCCCAAACCAAAATGAATTGGGACAAAGTAAAAATATCATGTTATTCCACATGAAAAGTACTCTAACATGGTGTCAATAGATTTTTCGAAACGATCACAAAAACAGAAATTTTCACTGGCGGGTCGCAGAGGTAAAATCGTAATTTCTCATGATACATGCATCACACATCAACGAAACCACTTCCAATCATCAAGATATGTTTAATATGAAAATTTGAAATTGGAATCTAAAATTTAGAGTATGTTTAGACGATTTTTATGCCAGCAAGACCGTAAGGGCAAAATTGTTCGAAATTTTCATAACCAAGGTTATTTTGGTAATTTACCCAATTTTCAAAATTCTCCAAATAATTAATTCTGTTGAGATCTGCTGCTATTCATCATCTCCCCCAATTGTTTCCACGCCATTTCCAAAAGAGAAAAAGAGAAAGAAAAGTCAAGTTTCCAAACTACTAATTTAGTCAAAATTTCACCAAACTTTTGATTACAAAATATCCTATTTTCTCTCCTCTTCCTACCTATACCTATATCTCATTGAATAAGCCATCATACAAGGACAAAAAGCTCTTCAAAGATTCGGCCAAGCTAGGTAATCTCACTATTTCTTATGCTTCTCTTGAATCTAATGGTGTAGTTTCATTTCTCTAAGCATGCTTAACATGCTTATAGCCTTAGTTTCATTAAAGTGTGGAAAAATCAAAAGGTGCCATGAGAGGGGGTTTCGGCCAACATGGGAGCATGATGAATTCATGTGGCTTCATGCTTAAAATGGATGCCAAAATGATGGTTAAGCTTGATGGAACATGAATTAGTCATTAAATTGATGAAATGCGCAAGGAATCTCAAGAAGTGAGATTCGGTCATGGTAAGGGGAGTGAGATTCATGGCTGGTTTTGATGGTTTGAGGGTAGATTTAAACTGTAGGAATTACAAGGAGTCCGCTGGTATGCTCGGATTTAAATTTCGACACAAAACGTAGAAGTTACGTTATACTATTGATAGAATTTATACTGCAAAAAATAATTGCAGTGTACCATGTGGCTGCATATAGATAAGAACAATAGCTTAAAAATAAGTATTTATTAAGCTAATAATTTTGGTGGAATTATTTGCAGCCTGAGAATAACGAACTATGAGTGGTGCATCCGAAGAGTTCGGTTTTACTATACAGGTAAGGGATTGCCTGTAAGCTGTAGCGATATTTCGAATGCATATTTATTATGCAAATAATTTATCATGAATATTCTTGAAATGAATTGCATGGAAATCCGTGGAAATGAGGCTGTATGTGAAAATTGGAACTGTGTTAAATTTGCAGGAGGGCTTGTGTAATAGCAACCATTATGCTGCTAACAATTTTTAGAATATTTTCTAAAACATATTAGAAAATATTTTATAACATGATTTGATGATTTCCTAGCCTTGAAAATAAGAAATTTATTATTTTTCGTAAAACATGAATATTCCGAAAAATATTATTTAAATATTCATGTTATCAATTTTACTGAAAGTGAGAATACATAATATTTCTGTTACATTGTTTACAGTACATGATATGGTTTATGAGATGAAAAGATGGAAAGTGAATATTTTATAAATTATTTTCCAGAAATATTCACTATTGGATTTAATAAAATCTTTTATGGACTATTTGAAGAATTACCAATTTTATTGATTTTCATAAAGGTGATATGATTATGAAATTATTGTTTTGAGATTGCTAGGCCCCATATCATGCTGATATATGATATGTGATACGTGATATGTGACATGTATTCAGTCCCAGTTGACACATGATCAGTGTTTGACTGAGGACTACCCTAGACTATGGTCATAAATCTGACATGATTATTATTGTCCTACGGGGTACTTTCTCGCTAGCATGATATATTCTGGGTAATGCCTGAGTCTCCAATTTTATGAGATATGAAATGATATGTGACATAGAAAATGTGTTTAAACGAAAAAGTACATGAATATGTTTTCATATGAAAAGGAGAATAAACTCTAAATAGTTTTCCGTACTACATGAAGTACCGTACTGTTATGACTTTTGCAGGGATATGTGAAATGAGATTAAATGAGAATGTTGATTTGTTTAAACTAATATTCTATTTAAAGAATATATGAATATTAGTTTATTTATTTAAATGTTTTATTTTATAAAAGCATTATTTTGAAAAGGATATGAAATGAAATGGAAAATGATTGATTCCAATAACAATATTTACTGCCTATAGTCGCTTCTAGGTTTCGGGACAAGACTTGTATTTCAAAATACTTTCCTTACTCCATCCGGATCCCTAGACGACTATAGTATCCTTCCTATTTCGGTCCTTAGAGCACTTATAGAAAAATAAGGATTTTTATTGCATATAGATTTCGAAATATCTATTTTTACATACAATTCTCTTACTGAGCCGCAGTTTGCTCACCATTTTAATTTAACATCTACAAAATACTTCTAGTGACTGCGTGATTTGCATCTGGGGATTGTTGGTTGTGCATTTAGTGCCCTGAGGCAGCGAGCTTATATCCTGGACGTGTAATCGTTTGTTTTATATGTTTAGACATATTTTACAGTACTACGGTGTTGTAACTTAAACAGGGGATGTAAACAGTAAACAAATTTTAATATGTACATATTTTTATGAAAAGAGAAATAAATATTATTTATTAGTGTTTATTGTTAAGAGAAAAAGGAAAGTAAAGACATCGTAGACAGCCCAACCATATAAAATGTGTGGAAAAATGTGAAATAATGTAGATACGGGATATGATAAATATGTGGACACAAAAATTGAGATTCCTATGACATACAAATTTATTGTTGTAAACAGGTAACAACAATTGGTGCTGTTTGTGAGAATCTGATACGAAAAGCTTTGTTGTGAATGACAATGAGAACACGATCAGCAGTAAGGGAAGTGAGTGAGGAGGAAGGTTCGATTAACTTTCTTGATCATCAAACGCATCAAAAAACTTAAGTGCTAGAAGTTGAACCTGCAAATACAGTCTCAATAGTGGAATTTAAAGCTCTGAAGGGAAGAAATGAAGAAACTACTCATGCGTTGAAGGTCTTGGCAGATTTTTTTCAAAGAAGTACTTCTGCAAATGAGTCTGCCACTGGGATTTAGAATACTGTAGGAGGTAGTTAGCTGCAACAGACTAATGAGGCAGACTCTCAGCGCTAGACTAGTCTGGGGAAGATTGTGTGCCAGACTGATCTAGGGGAGACTAAAGTGCACCAAACTGGTCTAGGGGAGATTGTGCGCCAAACTAGTTTGTGATAAGTCTCTAAAATATACACTTTTTAGAGTTTTTTTTGCACAAAATTTAATTAAAATTTGGAATTTGAATATAATTTGTTTTCCAATTTAATTAAATTTTCTTCATGTATAGGAAATTTGAGAATAATGAGAAAATCAAAGAAAATGATTGGATTTGGTGTTTAAAACCTAAGCCCAAACCTTACCCCTAAAATTCATAAACTTACCCCATTTCCATACCCATAAAACCTTTAACCCAAACTCCACCATAACCGATTTAAATCCTATCTCATTATCATATGAAGCCCGATTACACCTAGCTCACCTTTAATCCCAAAAATTCATAAGCTGAAAGCACTCCAAATCCAACCCACAAATCTAAGCCCTTTCTCGTTCAAGCCCAAGTTATACTTATCTATGCAATTGAGCTTCACCAAGAAGAAAAATGGGAAGGCAACCTGTTTGATGTAGCGGCCCAAAGATTTGAAGCTACCCTAAACTATACAAAAAGGAGAAGTAGTTGCACGGATAGTGTGTGGAAGATTGGTTGGTGATAGCAGCTCAAGTCTTCCCAATTTGTTGTGTTTTCTTCATCGTTATTCTGCATTTTTCTTTGTACATTTTGTTTAGTTTAGGAACAGTTATAAATCTACCTTAGTTTCAATTTTGAGGTAGAGGGGCTGGTGATAGGAGCTACAATTCTTCATCACCATTTACTATTTTATTAGGCTTGTGTTTCTAAGTTTTTTTTTTTTTTTAATGTCGATTCTTCCTTTGGATTTTAGTTTAACTTTTAAATTTCTTTCAAGCATTTTTTTTTAGTTTTAATGTAGTTTCCATTAATTTGCAATATGTTCAGAAGTTTTAACTTAGCTTTGTTGAAACAATGTTGGTTAATTGAAGGTTCATACTGTCTAGTTCTCTTTTCTGCTTAAGTCTCATGTTTCTGTTTTTGCATTCCTTTCTTTTAATGTTCTCAATTTTTTTGTTGTGTTCTTAATCTTTGTCGAGTTCAACCTTTGCTTTAAATGCAAGCCTTTCATTTCTACATTCTCTTGGTTCACTGCATCGGTGTTTGGACTGGAAGCTGGTAGTTGGCTACTGCCTTGGTCCTCGCTGGTTGTTGCTGGAGTAGAGGAAAGAGTGTTGAACAACCTATGGCAGATCTCCCCTGTTCTGCATTGTTTCTCAGCCCCAAGTACTGCCGGCTGCTGATTTAGTTCTTCATTGTGTCAGGCATGTGCGTGGCTATTTCCCTGTGAATTGGCGTATGGTCAGGAGTTGTAGCTTGGCGAGATGTCATTTGATGTAGGCAGAATCAGTGCTGCATAGCTGCTGGTGTCGTGAAGGCCTGGGAGCAGCTTGGTGGGTTGGGACATATGGCTGCTGATGGCCTTTGGTTGTTAGATTTAATTTAGTTTTGAATTATAAGTTTTATTAGTTAGTAGTTAGATACATTAAGTTGCTAGTTTATATTGTATTAGTTTGTTTTGTTAGAAATTTAGATAATTAATTTATTAGCTTATTACTTTTAGCTTAGTGGTTTATTTATGTTTAATTAATATAATTAGAGATATAGTTATATATTTTTAATTTGCATACTTGGTAAGTTTAGATTAAAGTCATTAGTTTAAATTGTTAATTTATGAGTTAATTAAATTTTTTATTTTACACAATTTAAGTTTTAAATATATTTTTGTATTTGTTACTTTTAATTTCTTCTTCAATTTAAATTTTGCTTTTTTTATTTTTATGCATTTCAAATTTTATTTTGCAAAATTATGTTCTTGGTTTATTTTAAATTTTAAATATTTTGATTAGCTTAAGAAAATTACATATTGCTTGAATAAATCTAGGGTGACCTATTTTAATATTTAGCAAAATTAATCTAACTAATCTCTGTGGGATGATAATTCTGGACTCAAATCCTATATTATGTATGACTACATGCACTTGCATGTAAATACCATTAAGGGTCGACAACTTTTTGGTGCTATTGTCGGGGATTAGTTGAGGTTATCTTTAGTTAATATTAAAACCAATCATGCCTAAGTTTAGTTAAAGCCTTTTCTTTTTCTTATTTTTGTAAATATTTCTCCTTCCTAATATTTTGATTCTGTTACTTTGCGAGGTACCATGGCGGATCTAGCAGAGCCTAGAACCTTGGGAGACTACGTTATGCCTCATATGAGTGTGATACATTCAAGCATTAGGAAGCTTGAAATCGAAGCTGACAACTTTGAGATTGAGCCGGACTTCATCCTAGTGATCTTGAATTCAGTTCAATTTTGAGGTTTACCTAGTGAAGATCCATATGCTCATCTTGTCAAATTCTTGGAGATATGTGACTTATGCAAGTACGATGGTGTTTCTGATGACGCCATTCGATTGAGACTCTCTCATTCACACTCCGAGATAGGGCAAAGGATTGGCTACCTTCATTTCCTCATCATTCTATCTGTATGTGGGATGATTGGGCTCATAAGTTCTTAACCAAATTTATTTCACTTGAGTATATGGCGAATATGAGGAATCAAATTTTATCCTTCAAGCAATATGACTTTGAGCTTTTTGTGAAGCATGGGAAAGGTTTAAGGACTTGATCAGGAGATGTCCTTCTTATGGATTACCCCTATGGCTACAAATTCAAAGCTTCTATAATGGTTTGGGTGATTCATCTAGAGTAGTGATTGATGCGGCAGCAGGTGGAGCTCTTATGGGGAAGTCAGTTGAGGAAGCATACAAATTGATAGATGTAATGGCTTCTAATGACTTCCAATGGCAATATGAGAGAGATATATCGAGGAAGATTGTCAACAATCGAAAGCTTGATTTTATTGAGATTTTGACTTCTCCAGAAACCACCTCACCCAAAAAAGTTTACATGAGTCCTTTTATTTCCTGTGAGATATGTGAAGGGAGTCATGCCATCAAGAATTGTCCCATCAATCTAAGTTGGGTGAATCATTTGAGCTATTCCTCAAGCAACTGCAAGAAGCTTTCATCACCTTCTTTGGAGCTCATGGAGAAATGTGACCTTTCTCATCAAGCTCCTATGCAATCACTGCATCAAGAGGTGTTGAGTGAAGAAGTTGAAAAGCTTACACCACCAAAGCTTATTGAAAATGAAAGTGTGGTTGAAGAAATTAAAATGGAGAATAGTAAGGGTAAAGAAGAAGTCCAATAGGAAGGGTTTAAGATTGAAATACAAGTTCTAGAGGTTGAAAAGAAACATCGAGAGGCATCCTTCATTGTTTCTTCATGAAGCTTTCCTCAAGAGTGTAAATTGGGTTATATCTTGGAAGATTATGGAGTTAAGTTCTTTGAAGCAAAATATCTGATGGAGTCACCTTCTGTAGAGGTGCACTATATACATCCATCAATTTTTAGACCATTCAAACTACCTTGAAGAATGACGGAGATAGTCAAGCTGATGACTACAAATCAAGCACTTTTAGGGAGGCAACTCCAGCTTTTTAGTAGTTTATTAGTTGTTTCTTTCTTTTACTAGTTCTAGTGTTAATATTTCATAGCCTTGATTTTTTTTCTTTCTATTTTGTAGGTTTGAGTTTAAGTTTAGGGGAGCAGTGAGGCAACATTTTGGGCATGCAATTGAGCTTCAATGAAAAATTCAAGAGAGTTTCCTTTTATATTTTTTGAATTTTTGAATCACTATCACTTAAGGACAATGTGCACTTCAAGTTTGGGGGGAGGAAATTTGAGCTAAATTTTTTCAAAATTTTCAAAAAATTTTCAAACTTTTTGGGCTTTAAATGTTTTTCCTTGAGATATATTGTGCTTGATTTGGTTATTTTCCATGTCCCCCGGATTGAGATTATGATTAAGATTGATTCTGATCTTTGGAAAAGCATGATTATTGAGAAATATGAGTTGAATTCTTGAACTTGCCTTGTTCTGATTATGATTTTTCCATCTTTATGCACTATGCCTTGATTATGGATATGTATGCATGTTTAGAGAAGGATTATGTGAATATGGGATTGTATTTGTCTTTGAAGTTGTGCGCATATCCTAGAATTTGTTTGATCTCCTCTCGGGGTGAAATTTTGAGTCCATGCTCAGTTAGGAAAATGATTTAGGCCATCTTTGGATCGTTTGAGCCTTTTCAAGCTAACACTATACATAATTGTCCTTGGTCACCCTTCTGTGCCAAACTAGCCTATCTTTGTTTTCACACTTACAAGCTAAGTTCCTTTAGCCAAATAAATTTACTTTCCTATCCCTTATGCACTTTTTAGAGTTTTTTTTTGCACAAAATTTATTTAAAATTTGGAATTTGAATGTATTTTTTTCCAATTTAATTAAATTGTCTTAATGTGTAGGAATTTTGATAATAATGAAGAAATCAAGAAAATTGCAAGAAAATCAAGAAAAATAGTTGGATTTGTTGTTTAAAACCTAAGCCCTAACCTTACTCCTAAAATTCATAAACTTACCCATTTTCCATTCCCCTAAAACCTTTAATCCAAACTCTACCATAACCTATTTAAATCCTATCTCATTATCATATGAAGCCCGAATACACTTAGCCCACCTTAAATCCTAAAAATTCATAAGCCGAAAACACTCCAAATCTAACCCACAAATCTAGGCCCTTTCTCATTCAAGCCTAAGTTATACTTATCTATGCAATTGAGCTTCAACAAGAAGAAAAACGGGAAGCCAGCCTGTTTGATGTAGCAGCCCAAAGATTTGAAGCTGCACTAAACTTTACAAAAAGGAGAAGCAGCCGCACAGAGAGTTTAAGGAAGACTAATTGGTGGCAGCAGCTCAAGTCTTCCCAATATGCTGCGTTTTCTTCATCCTTGTTCTGCATTTTTCTTTGTACAATTTCTTAAGTTTAGGAACAGTTATAAGTCTGCCTTACTTTCGGTTTTGAGGAAAAGGGGTTAGTGACAGGAGCTACAATTCTTCATCACCATTTACTGTTTATTAGGCTTGTGTTTTTAAGTTTCTTTTTTTTTTGGTGTCGGTTCTTCCTTTTGATTTTAGTTTAACTTTCAAATTTCTTTTAAGCATTTTTTTTTTTAGATTTAAAGTAGTTTCCATTAATTTGCAATATGTTCAAAAGTTTTAACTTAGATTTGTTGAAACAATGTTGGTTTACTGAAGGTTCATACAGTTTAAATTTCTTCTCTACTCAAGTCTTATGTTTCTGTTTTTGCATTCTTTTCTTTTAATGTTCTCAATTTTTTTGCTGTGTTCTTAATTTTTGTTGAGTTTAACCTTTGATTTAAATGCAAGCCTTTCGTTTCTGCATTCTTTTGGTTCACTGCATTGGTGTTTGGACTGGAAGCTGGTAGTCGGCTGCTGCCTTAGTCCTCGCTCGTTGTTGCTAGAGTAGAAGAAAGAGTGCTGAACAACCCGTGGCAAATCTCTACTATTCTATTATGTTTCTCGGCCCCAAGTACTGTCGACTGCTGATTCGATTCTTCATTGTTTCAGGCATGTGCATGGCTATTTCCCTAGTGAAGCGGTGTATGGTCAGCAGTTGCAACTTGGCGAGATGGCTGCTGGTGTAGGCAGAATCAGTGCTGCATAGCTGCTGGTGTTGTGAAGGCCTAGTAGCAGCTTGGTGGGTTGGGACATATGGCTGCTGATGGCCTTTGGCTGTCAGATTTAATTTAGTTTTGAATTATAAGTTTTATTAGTTAGTAGTTGATACATTAAGTTGCTAGTTTATATTATATTAATTTGTCTTGTTAAAAATTTAGATTATTAATTTATTAGCTTATTACTTTTAGTTTAGTGGTTTATTTTTGTTTAATTAATATAATTAGATATATAGTTATAATATTTTTAATTTGCATACTTGGTAAGTTTAGATTAAAGTCATTAGTTTAAATTGTTAATTTATGAGTTAATTAAATTTTTTGTTTTACACAATTTAAGTTTTAAATATATTTTTGTATTTGTTACTTTTAATTTCTTCTTCAATTTAAATTTTGCTTTATTTTGTTTTTATGCGTTTCAAATTTTTTTTACAAAATTATGTTCTTGGTTTACTTTAAATTTTAAATAGTTTGAATAGCTTTAAAAAAATCACATATTGCTTGAATAAATTTAGAGTGACCTATTTTAATATTTAGCTAAATTAATCTAACTAATTTGTATGGGATGATTATTCTGGACTCAAATCTTATATTACTAGTATGACCGTGTGCACTTGCGTGTAGATATCGTTATGGGTCTACAACCTGGGGGAGACTGAAGTGCGCTAGACCGATCTGCAACAGAGTAATGAACACCAGAGTGGTGTGCAAGAGAATGACATACGATAGATCAGTGTGTGAGAGTGACATGCGACAGATCGGTGTGCAAGAGAGTGATGTGCGGTAGACTGGTGTGTAGCAGACTGACACGCAATAGACTACAGTGCAACAAACCGTAAGAGCGGACTTAGGGCCACAATCTAGGAAGCATCAGTTTAACGGTATGAGAGGTGTTGAGACGGTAAACCCTAACGAAGCAACCCGTCAAAATACTATTAGGATTTTCAACTTAGAAACTGACTCGACCTAGAATCCTGGTTTAGAAAGTGAAGCAAACAGGCAAGTTGGAGGGAGAAGGAAATCACCGCCCTTTACCCCCAATAAGGGGAAAAGAATTACAGATCTAGCAAATTCATCTAGGATGAGGATTTAGTCTATTTCCATAGCCTAGGAAACAAATCATGTGAAGAAAATGGTTGAGAAAATTCTGGAGGAGAAAAAGTTGCTGTCAGCTAAGGACAACCAGAGGAGACGGATACCGTTTATTGCCTCAATCATGGAGAGGCCCTTACCCCGTAAATTCAAGATGCCTCAAATGATGACGTATGCGGAAATGACTGACTCGTATGGTCACATCTAAAACTATGAGTCAATAATGCTCCTCAACTGTTGGGAGGATAAAATTATGTGCAGAGCATTCTCAATCACCTTAACATACCATGCCATGAAATGGTTCAACAGTTTGAAGGAGGAGTCTATTTCTTCATTCGATCAGCTGTGTAGTGAATTCCTGAAGGCATTCTTGATTAACAGTCAGAGGAAGAAGCAAGTGACGTATCTAGTGACTTTGAAGCAAGCCAATAAGGAATCTTTAAAGAGTTATGTGGACAGATTCTGTGATGCCACTTTAGAGATTCATGATTTGCAAACTAGTGTCGTAGCAGCAGCTATGTTGTAAGGGACCAGATCTGAAAAGTTACAAGAATCACTTTCTCTAAATCAACCAACAACACTATCAAAGTTGTTCACCAGAGCTGACAAATATATGACTCATGAGGAAATGTTGAAAATGATACAGACTCACGATCTCAAAGAAGATGGAAACAAGAGAAAGAGTCTGTCAATCAAGGTGCAAACAAGTCCAACAAGGCTCCAAAGTTGAGATATGATAATTACACTTGACTTAATGAGCTTAGAGCCTCAATTCTTGCTCTATAAAAGGGACAGGATTGCTACAATTCTCTAAAAAAGTGACAGGAAGTATAGAAAGAGACACAAATTCCTATTGTGATTTTCATTCTACAAATGGACACTTAACTGTGAAGTGTAGGGAGCTAATGAATCAGCTTGAGAAATTGGCTCGAGAAGAGAAAATAGATAGATGCCTTTGGAGGACTGGGGCAGCCTGTTATTTCCCACGCAACCAGAGAGATAAATTGTTGGAAAATAGGTAATATGACAAGAATAGAAGAAAGGGGGAGTAGATAGAAGCAGAAATGATGAAGCAAGGAATGACCAAAGAGGCCCATAGGAAGATATTGAACTTATAGGCCTAGCATTAATGTTATCTCCAAAGGAGATTCGATGGTTGGAAGTTCATCTTCATCGTGGAAGACATATGCCCACCAAGCATATCAGATCAACTCAAAGATGAAAGAAAAGAAGAATGAAGAGCCGATTGTATTGACCCCCTCTGACAAAGGAGATGTGAACACTCCTCATGATGATCTAATGGCAAAATCTACAGTAGTCATCAAGCACCATGTTGTCGAATTCTAGTAGATAACGGAAGTTCAGTAAACCTTATCTACTGGAATTGCTTTGAAAAGATGAACATCAGTGAAGATAGGTTAAAACTTGCCAAGGCACCTTTGTATGGGTTTGCAGGAGAGAAAATGAGCATAGCCAAGTCCGTACAACTACCTGTCACCTTGGGAGAAAGCCTTAAAGATGTGACTCGACAGGTACTGTTTATGATAGTGAAGTCAAGCTCCAAAGCATACAACGTGATCCTTGGGCAACCGTTGTTTAATGGCATAAGGGCTGTGATTTCTCCATACTACCTGCTAATGAAGTTTCCCATGCCTAATGGAGTATGCCAAGTCAGAGGAGACCAGAAAAGAGGAAAGACCTATTATATCTCGTCCACAACTAGCAAAGGGATTCAAAAGGAGGAACCCCTTACCATTGCTAACCCCTAGATGTGAAGAAGGATAGGGAAGAGTTGGAATTTTAATTTTTTAGAATTTTTATCAATGGTAGAAATGTTATTTTGAACTTCTTATTTTGTATTCCTCGTTATCATTCGTTATTATGCAATAAATTGATAAAGGATGTTCATGATTTTCATCATTTACTTTTATAATCGTGATTGCATATCTTACAACAGGAATACAAAAAAACCTTGTCAAGCCTAAAGTGAAAAATGCTTGCAGTAGGTATACATGGACTTAAAGTGAATGCATGGACAAAAAGTGTATGAGCTTGAGGTGAAAAATGCGCGAGGTCAGCCAAGCACTCGAAGAAAAATACTTGAAGCAAAAAATGTGTGAAGTAGGCTATGCATAGACTTGAAGCAAAAGGTGTATGATGTAAGTCATGCATGAAGACAAAAAGTGCCTAGTCTTGAAGCGAAAAATGCGCATAGTAAGCTATGCATTTGAAGAAAAGGCCTAAAGCAAAAAATGCATAGTAGGCTACGCATAAACTTGAAGCGAAAAGTGTGCGAAGTAAGTCATGCGTGAAGACCAAAGTGCCTGTGCTTGAAGTGAAAAATGTGCAAGGTAAGCCACGCACTCGAAGAAAAAGGCTTGAAGCAAAAAATACACGAAGTAGGCTACGCATGAACTTGAAGGGAAAAATGCATGAAGTAAGTCGTGCGTGAAGACTAAAGTGCCTAGGCTTGAAGTGAAAAATGTGCGGGGTAAGCCGCGCACTTGAAGAAAAAAGATTGAAGTGAAAAATGCGTGAAGTAGTCTATGCATGGAGTTGAAGTGAAAAATGTACGAAGTAAGTCGTGCGTGAAGACAAAGAAGCATGAGCTTAAAGCGAAAAATGAGCAACGTAAGCCACGTACATAAAAGGCAAGAAAGTGCACAGGCTTGATACAAAAAATTCGAGATGTAATTCAGGCAGGTGAAACATTGGAATTTGAAGTGAAAAAATGTGCAAGGTAAATTTATTTATTATGCAAAACAAGTTTAATTACATGCAAAGAAAAATGTGTGACCACCAAAAAATTTTTGTAAAAAATTGAATTCTTTTTACAAAGAATTGGGGAGTAATTGATATGAGCCATACAAATAAAAAATAAGGCTTAATAGCCAAATACACCCTCAACGTTTAGTATAAAATGAAATTAAGCCATCAACGTTTTATCACGTAGAAATCAGTTCATAAACTTTTATTTTATTATAAATAAACCTTCAACATTTTAAAATTATGCAATTAAGTCTAAATATGTTAAATGACACTAACTGCCGTTTGGACATCTAATGTGAAAGCTGACGTGGATAGCTTACTTGGCTACCACGTGGCATGCTACGTATGTTATACTAACGAAAGTTAATGTCATTTAACAGATTTGGACTTAATTGTATAATTTTGAAAGGTTGAGGTTTTATTTATAATAAAATAAAAGTTTATAGACTGATTTCTACATGATAAAACGTTGAGGGCTTAATTCCATTTTATGCTAAAGGTTAAGGGTGTAATTGGCTATTAAGCCTAAAAAATAAAAAATAGTAATAGTGATTTTAATAATAATAATGATATTATTATCATCATTAAATATATACATAATCATTATTTAATATATATGTCATTAAATATATATTATTAAAGAAAAGGGGCGCTCTCGGGAGAGTGCCGAAGAGCATCTCCCGTGTGGGAGAGTGACACAATGGAGAATCACTCTCCCATGCAAGAGACCGTGGTTACGTTCTCCCACCCAATATGGGAGACCGATTTCTACTACATGGGTATGAAGCCTACTCTCAGGCCCACGAAATATTGGCTCAAATTCATTGGACCGAGATGCACGCCTAGGCCTTAATCGAAAAGTCTAAAAGCACAGAGGGGTAAATGCAACCCAATTTCATTTTATAAGTAACAGGTCAAATAACTCTTTGTTTGAATTAATTAGTATTTTTCTAATTGAGACTCTGCTCAACTTCTAACTTAAGTATTGGAGTGCACGCATAGGGATAAATCCTTACGTCTCACTGATTTCTTCTTTTTTTTACAGAGTTCTTGGTATACACATGGATACAAAAATCAAAATTCTTACGACATACAAATTTATTGTTGTAAACAGGCGACAATAGTATGATTTTCACATGAAATTCCAACTTTCCCGAAGATCTAAAAGTTTTAAATATGAATTTAAGAAATTTGCAAACCTATATTATTTTAGATAAAAAAAAGTTATTATTCTTAAGAATTTTGTCAAAACTCAAAAGTGCCTCGGCTAGGAATTTTTCTTTGAACTTGTTTGCATTCGTCAGTATCATATTCTCATGCAAGAAGTAACATAAGAAATGTGCATATTTTTCTGTTGCAAATATTCGGTTTTTGGGAAAATTTCTCCATCAGATTTAGGTGCTATTTAATAAACTGAAAAATTAAGTGATGAAAAATTATGTACTAAATTTTTAGTATTGAATTTAATAAGTATTGAATTTGAATTATGAAAACTGTTTGGTATTTTACTGAAGATTAAGTGCTAAACATAAATATACTGTTTGATAACAATAAATGTTGAATTTTGAAATTTTATTATTTTACATTTTTACCCTTATATTCGTATTATTTCAAATAAAATCAAGTTTTTATTGATGTATTCTTCTTTATAATACAAGTATGAAATGTGAGAAAAATATACAACTATTAAATCCAAAAACATCATAAATTTTTAAAAAAATAAAATAATATTTAAATATAATAAAATAACTATTAAATCCAAGTTGAATCAAACCAAGTTATCCTCAATCCCATACTTATGCCTCTCAGCTTGGCTAAGATCCCAATAGGACATAATAAAATAATTAAAGTTAATGATTAAGTAGTCGATTTGCTATTTCTTCTCTTAAATTAATCATAAACATCTGATCAACTCGTGTTGTTCTTCCTTCTACTTGGGATAGATTTTCATTATTACTTTGAGATATTCCGGAATTATCGCCATCTTCATTATCAATCTGCTTTAAGAAAGCATCTATAATTACTAATTTTTGGATGTAATTATGAATAGCTACACATGCAATAACTATATTTCTCTATACTAAAAATGAATATGGCGCCATCCTGTTCAAAATTGGAAAACGAGCTTTCAAAACTCCAAAAGACCGTTCAATCACATTTCTTAATTTAGCATGTGCATGGTTGAAAATCTCTTCTTTTGTTTGAGGGTGAAAACCATTACGAAAATCAGGCAACCAATATCGTGCATTTCGATAAGGCGTCATAAATCCTCTAGTATGAGTGTATGCAGCATCACAAAGATAGTATTTATCTGAAAAAACTGATTACAATAAATATAATAAAATAATTCTTTGAAAGATTAATTATAGGAAAATTACACTAACCTGGTGGAGGATATGGAAAATTATTTTCAGGATTTCGTATGGTTTCCAATAGTTCTCTTGAATCATGTGTTACTCCTTTCCATCCAGCCCACACAAATGTAAAACTCATATTAAAATCACATATAGCCAACACATTTTGATAACATTCTCCTCTTCCTCTTCCTTAATAGGGGACTTGTTTGTTAGATGGTATCATAGCATAAACAAGTGCTCCATCAAGTGCACCAATAGCACCCTATATTTAATTAATAAAAAATAATAAAATAATTTAAAAAATATAATTATGCTATAACAAATTAATTACCTTAAATATGTTTCTTAACCGTCGATGATGTTGGTCTTGGCTTACTTCGGCTGATCGTGTAGGCACAATCATCTCTTTTGCAAAAAGAAGCATCGCGTTCAATACTTCATGAAAATAAAAATGTATTCTTTGAGTTGAATGGTTAAATCTCCTTTTGATAACATGATTTCTCACATTGTGATTTAAAGTCATGAGAAACATTGTTATTTTCTCTCCAACTTTGACGTAACAACTGTCTTTCAACCATCCTTTAATTTTGAAATGTTCGCACATGTGTATAAATGCTTGCTTATTCATTCTTAAAATTTCTAAAGAATGCATTGGATTACCATTAAGAATTTCTTTTACATATTCAGTACCATTCAATGATGAAGTAGTATCTAGTCTCCTCCCAACTCATATTTTTCTAAGAATCTTTCTAACTAGAATCAATCCGATAATTTTTAATGCTTTTCTTTGCTTTTCACTTAACATCCTGCAAAAAATCAAATATATAAATATTATATAATTCCATAACTTGAAATTTGTCCCAATATCAATATTAAAGAAACTAATGTCAATAAAAAATAACAAAACAAAACCATAAAAATAACATAAAAATCATGTTTAAGTATCGTAACACTACTTTAAAATAAAAATAAATACTAATAATTCAAATTAATCCTAATTTTTTGGCTATCAAATAAATCCAACTAATCCTAACTGCTTTTAGCTTTTGTGAAAGCACAATCCATTGTTCTCTATAAGCTTTGCTTTTACAAAAGATGGTACACGTAGTAATATATAATGGATCAGCCATTTCTAATGCTTCTATCTCATCTAGCTTCTTATTGCATTCTTCTATGCTAGGTCCATCGGATTGCTCCAAGGTTTTAAGTACTGCCAATAGCTTTTCATCCACATCTCCATCATTAGTTTTCTTACAATGTTTCTTTTTTGGTGAAGAAGGTGTTAATGGAGATTGATGTTCGAGATCAATATGTAGCTCTGAATTTTCAGTCAATGGTTTCTTTTCAACACTTTTTGTAGGCAACCCTTGTTTAGATGGACCTCATGCTTCTTGTCTAGTGGCTGTAATACCATCAATTAATGATTTCATTTCTTCAAAAAATTGTAGCCCACTGTATCGAAATTGTTTTGCCTCAGGAACTTTCTATTATACAACATATAATTAGCATAACATAGTCTAAGGTGTTCGACTATTATTTACAATTATATAAAATTCAAAAAAAATACATATATACCTTGATGTACTCTTCCCATTTTTCTGCAGTCCAATCAACAATGTTCGTTACAAGATTATAGCCATGACTCGATATTCCTACTAAATTAGACCACACTTTTTATTTTTGTTTGAAATAATTCCATTGATTTTCAATTGCTTTTGATTAAACTTGAGATTTTTTTTCTCCTAAAAAATTTTTGCAATCTTATCCCATGCTTCAGTACGCAAACTGCCTCCTTTTTTTCTTAATGTGTTCACTTGGTCAATACATAAATCTAAAAATAGTTTCATTAGGGAGGGATCTTTCCAACTAGCTCTACCAATATCAAGAGAAGCCATTCCTACAAATAAGCTTTTGCAAGGAAAAAAAATGACAAATTAATTATTAATATATGAAATTTCATTTTTTTATCATACTTGTATAAATTAAAGTACAATAATAAAATTTTTGTCATAAGATATTGATTCAAATAATTTATTTTTTACGGAAAACCAAAAAAGGTCAAGAAAGCCAAGTCTAACATGTTGTCTCTGAAACTTCTTGCGCTTAATTTAATTAAGTTGCTAGGCTTCTTTACTTGAACAAGTCAAATTGGGAGAAGACATTGAATTCTTTTCAATATCGATGCTCTAATAATAAAAGAATGGTGGTAGAGAAACGCTCTATACGTAAATCAGATAATAATATAACGTTGAGTCTAGTTGAAGTATGTATGTAACCTGATGAATGAATAGATAATTATATTAATTTTTTTAAGATAAAATAGTCCAATTTATTTTACTTTTATTGATAAGGTGGCAAAAAATTTTCTATATTAAGTAACAAGTAGGTGTTTATCTACTTATCATATTCAATGCTTTTTCATTGAAAATATTTTTTTAAGTTGATTTTAAAATACATTATTAAATATATTGAAAATATTAAATTATTAAAAAATTTTATTTTTAATGAATTAAAAATTTTCGATAGTTTAATAAACAGTACATTAGTTAGCTTATGGCATTATGAAAAATTGGGCTTGGCTCAACGTAGAGTTTTATTGGGCTTTTCAATCCTCATTTATGCAGATCTCCGTGAGGTTTTGGAAAGGCATTCTATCTTAACAATTATGATACATAGATGGAGAGTAGAGTCGAAGCAGAGGCGAAAGAAATGGAGTTAAGAAACGTTAGACCATGTTCCAAACGCCTGCTATTCGACCGGCGTTATGGCTGGGTGTAAGACAAGTCTTGTCTATGTTTAGAACAGAAATTGTTTCTCTGCCTTAGGGTTTAATCGTAAATTGAATGCAGGTTTGATGAATGGAAAGACCCATCGGAAGAAGCTCTGGCTGCTGGCCGAGGAATGTATGTATGGATGTTCCTTTCCTCTCTTTCACTTTGTCGTGGTAAAAAATGAAATTTCTCATTTCTTTTTTGCCTTCATTGTAAAAGGTTTTGCATAGTTCCTTTAGCAAAAGCTTTCTTCAAGACAGCTTCAAATTCGGTATGTTGCCTTTTTATTCTTTAATTCATCCTTTATTTAGTAGAAATCAGCTTTTTTTTAGAAAATATGTAAATATTTTCTTCAAAATTATACTTTGTAATATTGACATAATCACAACAATTAATATATAATATGAACAAAATGTTTACTATTACTTTAGTAATAGTTTTTATTATCATCTGTAACTGATTAGGGTTCAATATCTCAGTAGATTGTTTGTCAGGATCATTCTTTCCATGGGCGGGATATAATGGTTTTATGGTTCAATTTAATCTCTGTAGGAATTGTTAAAAACATATCTACAAATAGGTTGAGTTAGTAGCTGATATGGAACAAGGTTTTGGATATTTAGGAGGGACTAATACCATCCATCAACCATTAAGTTGTGAACATAGCTTTTGAGTACTGCCCTCAAAGTCAAGCATCTTCTCATAACTATTAATTTGCATTCATTTAACCATTTAGACACAAAGAATGGTATCGGTAGGTGCTAGGTCTGCGAAAGCAAGAATATCTCATATCAAGAAGCCAAACAAGTGGAATTGGGTCATTATTGCATTACCTGCTTATTTTTCTCCCGAATTATATTTATAGGGGATTTGCTTTAAATATATTTTTACCCTTGAGAATAATTCCCTTGTCCTGCAGCCAAAGAAGCAATGAATAAGAAAAAACAGAAATAAGGTTGACCTTCTGAAACATGTTCCTTCAGAACTACATGGTGCACCCATGGATCCATTTTACATTGAAGGTTGTTGCAATTGTAGGGGTAGAAATCAAAAATTTTTATATGATGATAGCTTATATCACTACGATAGCTGAACCACCTTGAGGTTTATTTCTTTAGAGGGTCAAGGGATACGCTTTTGTAATGGTTGCCTTAACTTTGGCATGTTTGGAGATTGTGAATAACATAATAACAAACCAATATGCATGAGTTATATTGTGAATTATTCCCTGAAATTACACTTACAACCCACTTGATTGAAATTAGGTACTGCCTCCTTGGACTGCTTGTGTCACTCAAACCTTATAAATTTGTTGGATCTGCTGCCGCATTATATATGATAAACTAAAAATATTTGGTCTGTGACCATGTTTTCGCTCCCCACTTGAAAAGAAAAGCCTAAATCTGTGTGAGAACTGAAGTTCAGCTCAGAAAGAAATTTTAAGAATAGAAACAGAACATGGAAGAGACAAAAGAGAGAAAAAGTAAATTAGGATAAAGCTAGTTTTGTTTCCTGAAATCATACTCCTTTTACATCTTCAAGTCTACTTTGCATGTTGATGCAAACTGACCACAAGAGTTGTTTGTATGAATTGGTTGACACTGTTGCATAAGATCCTTCATGGAGTGTGAAGCCTTTGAGTTATTTATTTTTTAATCATCACAAATGATCGTTCTTAATCACTTTTCTTTGTAGTTATCTTTTCTTACTTTGTTTCTTGCAGATTAATTGTGCAACAAGATCTGCTGTAAAAGTGCTGCAAAAGCCAGACGTGCTCTCCTCTGGAGAGCTGCAAGCTAGCCTCAGAGATCAGCTAAAAAGAGTCACAAATTCTATAAGAAAACCATAACACAAATAAGTTATTGCCATGGTGAATTCGTGTTATGCATGCAGCCCTTCTTTGCATCTACACATCGAAAACGAAGAATCACAAAGTGCGGAATTGCTTAACATTTTGAATTAATAAAGTTTTTTCGTCACCCCCTTCTTGGATTAATGTTTTTTATGCACATAGGCTTTTATGAGCTGGAAGAGATGATGAAACCATTAGAAACTAATTTGTTTTTCTGTGTAGGGTGATTTTAATGGTTAAATATCTAGTGCACTCTTGTTTATTCATGCATCTAAATAGTGCCAACTGAAAGAACTCACGAAATACAATTAGGGATGATGATAAGGGTTACTTTCACTGTTTGTCGGACATGGTAATCATAGACAAGGCGAGTTGAATAAGATACATGAAAGTGATACTAGTTAAAATTAATAAAAATTGTATATGAATATGATGAAAAGTAAAAAAAAAAAAATTTGTTTGATGTATTGACACGAAACTTTTTAATTTTACATTATATGAATATGATATTTACATAATATGAATACGAATTATATACACGAATTTTTAGTTTTACTATTAATATTAATATTAGTTATTTCTTAACACATTACATGATATCAATCAATCAAACTGATAATAGAATACATGTCATATTAATCATTATTATTATTAGCTAAGGTTTTTACTACAAATTTTGTATACATATTTGAAATTACTTGGATAAAGATCATGAAATAAATAATAAAATTTTCAAGAGAACTATAATAAATTGTCACTATAAGATTATCATTGTATCAAAACATTATTCTTAAATTGCACTTTGCCAATGTTCTGTCAATATATGATATTGATAAAATTGTCGAGTTTTACATATGATTATACTCTTAATTAAGAAGAAAGTAACTGATCTCATAGGTTAAAATTTGGATAAAATTGTTTGTTTCTTACAAGAACAAATTCATTAAATATGACTCTATGAGAAGGCCTACATGGTAAATCACTCGAGTGCTTTATGGCAACGTTCTGATTTTTACGTGGTAGCTTTTATAAGTAACCTTCTGATTTAAGATTACTAATGATCAATTATATTTAAATATTGTTTCATCAATGGCCATAATAATGGATGTCACAATCGAAGTGACTATTGTGCGTTGAACAAAGTTACAATAAAAAACAAATACCCTGTCCCTAATGTGGTAGATATGTTTGATCTGTTGAGCATGTGCAATTCCTATGTAAAGTGTTCTTAAAATTGAGGTAGAACTCTCTCTATGTCTAGAAGGAAAAGTGCGAATTTGCGAGGGAAGAGATCTTGCTCTTGTGGCACAAGGTCAGCAAAGGAAGGATTCGAATGGATGAACGCAAGGTTCAAGCAATATTAGAATACGCAGCCCCAAAAACCGTGACTGAGCTAAAATCATTTCTGGGATTAGTTAATTATTATTGGGGCTTTATTGAGGGATACTCGAAGTTGATTAGCCCCTTTACTAATTTGCTGAAATAGAAATCGAAGTGGGAATGGACTAATAGGTGCTAAGACGCCTCTGATCTAGTGAAGACTGCGACAACCTCCGAACCCGCATTCAAACTCCCAAACTTCGTGTTGCCATTTAAATTGCTCACTGATGCTTTAGGCAAAGCCATTGGAGGGGTATTGGTCCAGGAAAGACACCCCATTGCATTTGAGAGTTGAAAATTAAAGGAAGCCGAGAAAAGATACTCAGCCCATGAAAAAGAAATGATCGCAGCAGTTCACTGCTTAGAAGTATGGAAACACTACCTTCAGGGCACACGGTTCACTATTGTGACCAACAATGTAGCCAATACATACTTCACAAGCCAAAAGAAGTTGTCGCCAAAACAAGCTAAGTGGTAGGGGTTCTTAGCCGAATTTGATTTCTTATGGGTATATCGCCCTGGCAGAGAGAACTGAGTAGTTGATGCCTTGAGTAAGAAGGAGGTACACTCTTATGTTGCTTCCCTGACCTTAATCTATTCTTTCTTGAGAAAATCAAGCAAGCATGTGAGACGGATCCCACTTACAGCTAGGTTAGGTGGCAAGTAAAGGAAGGCTTGGTTTGAAGATATTGGATTAAAAACAATCTACTATATGTCCGTGAGGGTAGGTCATTTGACCCTAAAGCTGGGGGATTGAGGTGTGATTTGTTGAAAGAGGCTTATGATCCACAGTAGGTAGGTCATCTGAGAGTGGAGCAAATGATTGCCTTGTTAGCAAGGCATTACTATTGGCCAAAGATGGAAGAAGATGTGGAGATGCATGTCCACACTTGTCTAGTGTACCAACTAGACAAGACCGAGAGGAAGAAGCAAGTTGGGTTGCTTCCACTGCTACCTATATACCAAAAGGGCCATGGGAGTCCATTTTTATGGACTTCATAGATGGATTGCTCGCAGTGGATGGAATGGGTTCCATTGTGGTAGTGGTTGATCGTTTTTCTAAGTATGTAGTGTTCATAGCAGCGCCTCATGCGTGCACGAGAAAGACAACAGCGGAGTTGCTACTCAAGCATGTGGTGAAGATTGTTAGCTTTAAATTGACAAGTATTTTGAAATGACAAAAACTTAAGTAATGTTAAATGTCTTACTCTACATTATAAATTTGCTTAAGACCAACACAATGATAGAAAATCACTTAACAAGATTTTTGGACTACGTTTTTCAATTGAGAAAGTCAAGAAATATTCTTATGAAATTGAAATAATGTTTTGAACTGAATTGAAATCACAAAACACATCATTTCTATCCCGAAACAACTTAGAAAAATGCAAGAAAGATACGAGGGATCGATCCTACACTGGCAGATTGGTCTTAGAAGCAAAAATCAAAGTAAGGGATCGATCCCCCCAGGGAAGGGATCGATCCCCAGTTGGCAAAATAAGTTCAAAGTGATTCTGGAGCTTTGGGATCGATCCCCTATGGCTAAGGATTGATCCCCTATCACGTGAATAGTGCCCAACAACTAGTTTTTGAGGGTTTCAACGGGAAGAATTGCATTAAATGCTTCAACAATCGTTCCTAGCTATTGGTGGACTATAAATAGAGGCATTTATGAAGATTAAAGATAGAACAAGCACTCAGCAACTTCTCTAAGCCTCAAGAAAGAATTCAAAGCTGAAAAATCATGCTTTGTACTTGAGTTGTGAAATTACACCTTGTACACAACCCACTCATATTAATATCTATTATTTAAAGGGATGTGTAATCCTTGTAAGGTTATCTTGTAAGAGTGAGGGTAGCTTTGTAAGGGGATAGGTTAAGAAGGTTATTCCTAAGCCTACAAAAGGAAGTGTAAGAGGTCTCTCCACACCTTGAAGTGGCTTGTACTGATTCACAAAGAAGAGTGGAATCAATACCTTGACAAGAGGATCAAGGAGAGAGGACGTAGGCAAGAGATTGGCTGAACCTCTATAAAAATACTCTGTTTGCTTCTCTTTATTTACTGCATTTGTTACATTATTGCATAAATTGTTTCATTTGTTAATTAAGTTCTCAAAAACTCAAAATTAGTAGCTAAATCGAGTCACCCCTCTCGGTAGAGCCAACAAAGACGTTTGGGATTTTGAAAGATATTATTAGTGATCGAGATGTGCGGTTCACAAATAAGTTCTAGACTTACTTATTTAAGCTTAATGGGTTTATATTTGAATTTTTTGACAACAAACAAACCGCAAACAGATGGCCAAACTAAACGGATAAATGCTTTGTTGGAGGAGTACTTGCAACACTATGTGATTGCGAGTTAGAAAAATTGTGTGAGTTTACTTGGTGTTGCCCAATTCTGTTAGAACTTACATAAATCTTCTACAACGAGTTTGAGTCCATTTGAGCTAGTAATAGGATGTCAACCCTCGACATTTACGGAGGTGGCCAAGCAATAGTTGCAAGAAAGTTGCCTAGCAATATATAGGTTGGCTTGTGACCAACATGAAATGGCTGAACAAGCACACTATAGCTTGGCCAAGGCCGATGCATAATGATTAAGTAAGCCGATAGGAATCAAAGACCCTTGGAATTTTAGGAAGGTGATCAAGTGCCCTGAAATTAGCACCTCAGATCTAGAAGAAGGTTACTGATCAGAGATATCATAAGAGCCTCAGCTAGAAATATGATAGTCTTTTTAAGGTTTTGAAAAAGGTAGGATATGTGGCTTACTAGCTCGAGCTGCTTGAAACGATGAAAATTCATTCCACATTCCATGCGAGCTTCCTTAAGGCTTATCATGAAGATGAGTCTCGTAGGCAAGCCAGGTGAGCCCCACCAACAGTGAGAAAAGAATTTTAAGAAGAAGGTGAAAATTTTGGACCACAAAAGTTAGGATACTAGTCGGAAGAATAGACGAATTGACTACCTAGTGCACTGGGAAGGGGGCAGTGAGGAGGATGTTACTTGGAAACGTGATGTAACGTTGTGGGAATGTGAGGAACTCTGAGAGAGAGTGCTATCTGAGCCTAGCAGCAGACATTGTTCCTTTATCAATAAAGAGTAAAGGTTGGGGCCATGTCTAGGCGAGCGATCTTGTAAATTGTTGTCTTGTGCGAGTGCTTGTGATCTTTGTGAATTGCAATATTATTGTTGTATGGTGGAATAAGTGTGCGATTGGCTAAGTGAGGCACTTAGCACCATCACGAGGGAAAATTTGAAGGTCAAAATTAGTCCCTATGACATTTGGTATCAAAGCCCTAGTTTAGATGGCTGGAACATTGACCGAACGAGTCACTTTACTAGAGGAGCTGGTTGGTGCACCAATTCCTGATGTGGCATCCTTAGCGGAGCAGGCAATGCTCCACTCAGACATGATCATAGGGCTCTAGCAAAAGCTAAGCGATCTCTAGAAAGATGTTGCCGTACAGATGTCTAGTTTGCTGGAGAGGGTTTAGTGGGTGTAGATCAGTTTGAGGCAAGGATGTCCGACATCAAGGAAGATGTGGGATTACTTAGGAAGGCTTATGCATGGTATTCTAGCGATGGTGCTGGTGATGCCCATGGTTTGAAGTTTAAGGTTCCTAAACTAAAGCAATTCAATAGGGCTTGAAATGCTAAGGAACTAGAAAACTTCATAAGAGACATGGAGCAATACTTCAAGGCTGCTCATGTCACAGAAAAGGATCAAGTATCCATCACTAGCATGTACTTGGTCGGTGATGTTAAACTCTGGTGGAGGACCTGGTTGGATAATGATCTGAGTAATAGGAACAAAGCAGTTCAGACTTGGGAGGCTTTAAAGAAGGAATTGCACGACCAATTTCTTCCTTTAAACACAGCTTGGCTAGCACGTGAATCACTTAAAAATTTGTGACACATGGGTTTTGTGCACTACTACGTGAAAGAGTTCAGCTTGTTGATGTTGTAGATCAACAACATGATGGAGAAAGATAGAGTGTTTAACTTCCTCTTTGAGTTACAACCTTGGGCCCAGGCAAAAATAAGAAGGATGAAGGTAACTAGCCTACCTTTAGTCATTGGTGTTGTCGATAGCTTGAATGACTTCAAGCATGGTTCTTCTTAATCCAACGCTGACAGGAAGAAGTCCAAGGAGAAGGGAATACGAAATCAGAAGCATAGGAAGGAAAGCAAGAGGGATAGAAAGAAGGATGGTGATAGCTTGAAGGCCAAAGGAATTGATCAATCCCAAGGCAAGAAGAATTCGTGTTGCTTTCTATGCAATGGTCCCCTTTGTGCTAAAGATTGTCCCCGTAGGGAGAAATTATTTGCTTTTATTGCTTAAGAGGATTCTAGAATGAGGTGGAGTGTGTCAATCTGAGATTGAACCTTTTGCAATTATTGAATACAATCTCGACCGATAGGCTAAGCTCGTACAAGGGGCTTATGTTCATAAAGGTGATAGTGAATGGGAAGATTTTAAATGATGTGCTAGACATGAGAGCCACTAATAATTTCATCTCCTAATGAGTTGCTTGAAGCATTGGACTGACTATATCCAATAACTTTAGTCAAATCTCGGTAGTATACTCAAGCATGCAACCAATCTAAAGGATCACAACCACATCTTTGAAGGTGGGCACTTGGGAACAAGAGTGCAGTTTTATGGTGGTGATGCTCAACGACCTTGAACTGATTCTTGGTAGTGAATTTTTTGTGAAAGCGAAGGTAACAACTTTGCCACGCTTGAGTGGTCTCATGATCTATGACAAGTGCAACCCTGAATTTGTGGTAGTTGAGTACAGTGGACAAAATGAGAAGTCCTTACTGTAGTCGGTTTTTCAAGTGAAATTAGGAGTGAAATGGAGAGAATTGACTAAACTTGCTGCCCTGGTAGAGATTAAGGCAAACAAGGTGGCGGAAGTCCCCGACAGTGTTGCTAGAGTGCTCGATGACTTTAGCGATGTGATGCGACCAGAATAAAGTGTTGCCTCCAAAGAGGAAGTGTGATCATTGCATTGAGCAAATTGAGTGTAAAACCCCTTGCAAAGCGTATATTGCCTATGGAGTTTGCTGAGCTACGCAAGCAATTAGACGAGTTATTGTAGGCCGAATTTGTGCAGCCCTCTAAGGCCCTTTATGGTACTCATGTTCTATTCTAAAATAAGTAGGACAGTTTTTTTTGTATGTACGGGTACTATCGTGCATTGAAAAAAGTTATAATCAAAACAAATATTCCATCCCTAATGTGGCAGATCTATTTGACCAGTTGAGCAAGGCTACATTCTTCACCAAACTTGAGTTGCAGTCGAGTTATTGGCAAGTCCGTATAGCCCTTGGGGATGAAGCAAATACCACTATGGTAATGAGGTATGGGTCTTGAATCTTTTGTGATGTCTTTCAATCTCACAAATGCCCTTACTATGTTTTGTAACTTGATGAACGATGTCCTCTATCAGTTTTTGGATAACTTTGTGGTAGTTTACCTTCATGATATAGTGATCTGTCGTAAGCCGCTTGAGGAGCATATGCAACACCTGTGCAAAGTGTTCTCAAAATTGAGCAAAACACTTTCTATGGGCTAGTTTGAATGGGTGGTTAGATTGGTCTCAGTGAAATTAAAAATAATGAAAAGATGATTAAAGATATATCTTTTTAAATAAAATAATTAAAAGTAAAAAAAAGTAGGGGTAGGAGGGTACCCTCCTGCATTTTTGTCTTTTAGTAGTCGACTGGCTTGCATCGAAACTAATCAACCATCCAAGCCCACCCTATGTCAAAAAGTAAAAGTGTGAATTTGCGAGGGAAGAGATCTTGTTCCTGGGGCATAAGGCGAGTAAAGGAAGGATTCGAATGGATAAACGCAAGGTTCAAGCAATATTAGAATGGGCAGCCCCAAAAACCATGATTGAGCTAAATCGTTTTTGGGATTGGCTAACTATTATTGGCACTTTATTGAAGGATACTCAAAGCTAGTTAGCCCTTTTATTGATTTGTTGAACAAAACTCGAAGTGGGAATGGAATGACAGGTGCTAAGACGCCTTTGATCTAGTGAAGACTGCGGTAACCTCCAAACCATTACTCAAACTTCCAAACTTCAAGTTGCCATTCGAATTGCATACTGACTCTTCAGACAAAACTAGTGAAGGGGTATTGGTCCAAGAAGGACACCCTAATGCATTTGAAAGTCGAAAATTGAAGGAAGCCGAGCAGAGATACTCAATCAATGAGAAATAAATGACCGCGGTGGTGCACTGCTTGGAAGTATAGAAACAGTTCTTCTGGGCACATAGTTCACTATCATGATCAACAACGTGGCCAATACATACTTCACAAGCAATAAATAATTGTCCCCAAAACAAGCTAGGTGGCTGGACTTCCTAACCGAATTTGATTTCTCATGGCTACATTGCCCTAGCAATAAGAACCGAGTGGCTGAAGCCTTGAGTAGGAAGGAGGTACAATCCTATGTTGCTTCCCTCACCTTAATCTATTTTGACTTTTTTGAGAAAAACAGGGAAGCATGTGAGATGGATCCCACTTACTTCTAGGTTAGACAACAAGTAAAGGAAGGACTGGTTCGAAGATATTGGATTAAAAATAATCTACTAGGTGCCCGTGGGGGTTGGTTGTTTGTCCTTAATGCTAGAGGATTAAGGCGTGATTTGTTGAGAGAGACTCATGACCCATAATGGCCAAGTCATCCGGGAGTGGAGCGGATGATTGCCTTGTTAGCAAGGCATTACTACTGGCCAAAGATGGAAGAAGATGAGGAGGTGTATGTCCACACCTATCTAGTGTGCCAACTAGACAAGGCCGAGAGGAAGAAGCAAGTTGGGTGACTTCAACCACTACCTATACCTGAAGGGCCATGGCAGTAGATCTCTATGGACTTTATAGTTGGATTCCCAGTAGTGGATGGAATAAGTTCCATCATGATAGTGGTTGATCTTTTTTCTAAGTGTGCAGTGTCATTGCAGTGCCTCATGCGTGCACAACAAAGACAGCAGCGGAGCTGCTACTCAAGCATGTGGTGAAGATGTTTGAGATTTCGAAAGATATCATTAGAGATTGAGATGTGCGATTCACATGTAAGTTCTGGACTTATTTAAGTTTATGGGTTTAGAGTTGAATATTTCAACAGCAAAGCACCTGCAAACAGATGGCCAGATTGAGTGGGTAAATGCTTTGTTGGAGTACTTGCGGCACTATGTGACTACGAGTCAAAAAAATTGGGTGAGTTTATTTGATGTTGCCCAATTTTGTCATAACTTACTTAAATCTTCTCCAAATTTTGTAGTTTGTAGATACCAAAATAAACATGTAAACTCTTCCATGTAAAACATTTCCCATGCAATTTATGCAATCTTAACCCCAAGACTAAATCAAGGAGTTAACTTGAAAGGCTTGTTTCTAAATGAAAATAAATTTAAGAAAGAAAAATAGATCATGCAAAAAGGAAATAAATAAAATGGGATACAAGTAATTAATTAAAAATGAAATAATATCCCATAGATACAGCCCTAGACGTAGGACTTAAATTGGAGGAAATAAAAAAAAAGATATCTTATTCTTTCCAAGTTCGCTATTCATATCAAAAAACTCCATAAATAATAAGAAAAATATGAAGAGGAGAGGAGAGGAGAAGTTTTTTTTTTTTACAGAGAAGAGGAAGACACTGAGGGTTTTCTACTGCCACTATTCTTGCCAACTCCCTGTCTTCACCGTCGGCTATTGTCCAAGTGGTTTTTGGAAGTTGTTTGCCACCCACCTTTGCATTCATACTTGCACCGAGACTCTCAGTGGCTGTTGCACCATCAAACCGGTTCTGCCAAGCTCCCAGTCGCCTCGTTCTTCCCTACATAGCTTGTGTTACTGCATCAATCTACCCCTGTTGCGCGTC
Organism: Heritiera littoralis; assembly: GCA_031772115.1. Classification (NCBI taxonomy): domain Eukaryota; kingdom Viridiplantae; phylum Streptophyta; class Magnoliopsida; order Malvales; family Malvaceae; genus Heritiera; species Heritiera littoralis. The sequence continues at coordinate 5,220,831 of JAPDPK010000024.1, read as the reverse complement.
TTCATCGCCAAGCCACCTGATCGCACCTTGCTCACTCCTGCTAAATGTAGCCACCATCACTTGCTGTCCAGTTACAGCATGCTCCATTAAGTTGTGCTGCACCACTCCAAAGCCCACTGCCGTGTTGCTGCTCCGTTTCCACGTTGCTGCTGTGTGGATTGGGAGTTATTGCTACTATGTGAGAGCAAAAAGGAGACAAGAAGGAAAGAAATAAAAAAAGAAAGAAGGAAAGGCAAGAAAGAAAGGAAAGAACGTGGAGAAAGAAGTGGGACAAAGTAGAAAAGGGGAACAGTAACCGACTTTTAGCCTTCAAGCACAGCCAACACAGCTCCTTCCTACATCTACAAAGACCGCCTGTACTGCCTGTCGCTCCTTGCCGTGTCCCTCCACCACTTTACTATCGAATTGCCTTTACACATCGCCACCAAGACTCCTACCTCCGGTTGCATCGCCCACCGCTTTGCCCGTTGCATCGTTGCCGTGAAAACCCCCTGAGCAGCTGCTGCGCCACTTACCTGCAGCGTCGTCCATCTGTTGGTGCGGCATCTTTGCTTTACGCCACCACTTCCTTGCTATCTAGACACGCCTCTATTATCCCTGACGCTTCCCGCTATCATAAATAAAGCTGTTGTGGTGTTGCTGTCGAATTTGTTCTGTTCAAAAGCATAAACAGAACGTGAACAAAACCAAATACAGAAAAGGCTTGTTGGTTCATAGGGGGTTCTGCTACTGTGTGGCGCTTTTGAGGTATGTGTGTACATTTATTCATTTGTTATATTGTTTTTGTTTTGGACTTATATTCTAAAAATAATAGTATTGGAGATGATATATTGAAAGGTGCTTCCTTGGAAAAGGAATGTTTAGGCACACATATTTAATTTTATATTTATTATTTTTATAATAAAAAGATTTTTTTTAAAAAATATAAAAATAAAACTTTATAAAAGAATTTAAATTAAAAAATTTCCTATAATAAGATTTCGAAAAAATCACAATAGTGATCTTCGATAATTTTTAAAATCAAGAAAAATACTTGAATGTTATCAATATATTAGAACATCTAATTGATTTTATCTCGATATCAAATTATCTTATAAATATTAAGATATATAATAAAAAAATGTAAAATCAATAACTTTAAAAAAGATAAAAATAAATATAAAAATAAAGGAACAAAAATGAAAATTCTAAATATGAAATGAAAATTTTATAAAGTACTAAAATAATGAATTATTAATGGTAGAAAAGGAAATTAATTAAAAATCTAAAAAAGAGATATAAAATTTTAAAGGAATTTCAGATGATAGGATTTATTAGAAATTGCAAACAGCGATTATTTGATAATCTCTAATGATGAAATAAAATACTTAAATATTACCAGTATATTGGAATGTTTAAGTAATTTAGTTCGATATTAAAACTTCTAGTATAATTGATTTTATGAAATGAATTAATACTTAAAAAAATAAATATTAAAATAAATAAATAAGATATAAATTTTAAATAAATAAGTAAAAATATAAAAGAATTTCCGATAATGAGATGTTACAGAATTCACAAGTAGTAACTCCTAACGATCTCTAAGTAAGAAAAGTCTATTAGATGTTACCAGCATATTAGAATATGTAATATGATTTTTCAATAAAAAATAAATAAATTATAAAAGTAATAATATAAATATAAAAAATAATAATAAAATAATAGATTTCTCATGTGTATTATCTATATTTTGTTTACATTATCTACATTTATGAAATTCCAAAATAAGTGTGAATCTCCCGAGGTTGGAATTCTATAAGGATCGCAAGTAACGATTCTTAAGAAATCCTTAGGTGAGGAAATTATCTGAAATACTACCAGAAGTATGGGGGTATATCAAAATAATTTTCAAAACAAAAGATTCTCATTTATTTCAAATAAATAAATAAATAAATGGTTTCAAAATAAATTTTTTTAAGCAATTGGTTTCAAAATAAAACAAATAAAAAAATGATTTCAAAATAAATGAAATTATTTTTAAATGTTTAATTAAAACCATTTTATTAAAACTAAAGGATAACACATGATTAAATGGTACCATTTTTAAACGAGCGTTGTGGGGACGCTAATCTTTCCCCACGCGTAACCAAACTTCCAAACCCAAACTCTATTTTCGCGGAAAAAAAATTATCTTTTTACTAAAATTTAATTAATTTAAGATTTTATTGAAAAGATAAATGTTTTTAGGTGGTCAATCACCCTAGTAAAAAAAGATTGGCGGCAACTCCTCTTTGAGTTTTTCAAAATCATCTAGCAATTGTGTCCCCGGATGAAATCATTACTACAGCTTGGCGATTCCACTAGGAAGTAATAAAAAGTCGAACCATACTTAATCTTGTCTTATCCAAAATCTTAATTTAATGATCTTAATAAATATTTTTATAAAAAAAAAACTCTTTAAAAATTTTTTTAAAAAAAGTGAAAAATAATATAAACAAAAAATGTGTGAATCATTTTCATCATTTGCAGTTTTGTTGGGATGCGTTTTAAATTTTGTTCCTTTGCATACATGACATATTTATCTATCTATATCAACCCTACAACCTGGTTTGTCCCTTTTAAGAGGAAGAGTACCTTTGCTCTCGTAACGTGTCAACCTTCGCAATGACAAGTGAAATACTCTTACTCAAATTGAACCATTTCTGTCTGTAGCTTATCATGGGTGAGGATTAGAGTGCCTTATTAGTCTAGTGTGAACGTCAGTAATGAACAATTTGAAAACCTTTTGCCCTTTAGAGACTTAAACCAAGCATGTAGTGAGCCATAGGGAAGCTAACCTTAGTTAAACCCATGCTAGCCTTTTATAGGGATTACCTTAAATTATGGCATAGGAAGGAACACTTTGATGTAACACCTTTATGGGAAATATAACAAAATGAATATTGAAATTGTGAAAAAAAATATAAAAGTTAAAATAAAAAAAAATTCTCATTCAATTTTATTTGTGATTTCAATAGTATATATATTCTCACAAAAAAAGGACGTTTTTTTTTTTAAAGGATAGGGGTTTTGTAAGATTTTTCATTTTAATTACCTTATGCATGCATCGCATCACATGTGTAATAGTTATTGAATTTCATACACATATGCATTTGGCATGCATACATACATTTCATCTTGTGCTCACTTGTGAAAAGTTTTGGTGATCATAAGTAATGATATCAAATCTTGAAAGTAAAAAGTAAAGATTTTTAAAATCCTTACCAGTGTATTGAGATGATTTTAATAATTTTCTCTTTTACGGCACAATTTCAAATAATAATATGCTCCTAATTATGGTAAAGAAATGTTAGAGGTGCTAAAATAGAGAGGCCACTGCATTTTGAACAACTTATAATAGAGAGCCCCTTGCATTTTGAACAACTTATTCGATATCGTTACAATACTCAATCAAAAACTAGAGCCATGGAAAATGATCATGTTGAGCGAATGGAAAGAATTTTAAATAAATAAGTAAAAATATAATAAATTTCTCATGTGCATCGTCTATATTTTGTTTGCATCATATACATTCGTGAAATTCCAAAATAAGTGTGAATCTCCCAAGGATAGGATTCTATAGAAATTGTAAGTAGCAATTCTTAAGAAATCCTTAATTGAGGAAATTATCCAAAATACTACCAGAAGCATTGGGGTATTTTGGAATAATTTTCAATACAAAAGATTCTCATTTATTTCAAATAAAAATTAAAATTCAACATACCAAAAATTGTCTTTTTAATAAAATTTAATTAATTTAAGATTTTATTGAAAAGATAAATGTTTTAGGTGGCGAAAGCACCTAGTCAAAAAAGATCTGTGGCAACTCCTTTTTGAGTTTTCAAAATCATCTAGCGATCGTGTCCCTAAATGAAATCGTTATGACATAATTACAGTAGCAATTAAAGTTTCAATTATAGTTTTAATTACAATCATATCTATGACCATAAATCTTCCTAATACCAATAATCAAATGGAAAATGGAGATAAAGGTCCACGACTATTTTTGGACTAGTATAGTACAGTGCAGTATAATAATCATAAGGTGCCTATTATCCCTAATGCCAAAATCTTTTATAAAGACAGCCAATACAATAAAACAGTTTTGAATGCATTACTTTCCAAATCAATGCTTAATCAAAATCACATGCTCAACTTGACCAGGTTTATGAATTTCATCAAAGCATGTATTTAAACATTAATACTCATGGTTGTCAAAATATTTTAAAGAAACACATACGTTTAAAAGATTTCAAAACATCAACTTTAAATCAATGCATAACTTCCAAAGTCACAACTTGCATGCCATGCATGAATAAATTAAAATGCGTTATGACATGAAACATCATCTAGCGGGACGAGTACTATGCATGCTTACGTTAATACAATAAGATATGCCTATCATGGTCTTAAGTTCCCAATTATACATCCATGTGGTATAGGTGTAATCATCAAGCATCATTCATTTCTACAACGGTCATTATACTCTCAATAACATCAATACATCAAAATTATATCACATGCACCACATGGGCTGCTATGCCCTCATTAGATAGTAGGTCACACATGCACATATAATACCATAATTCCATAATTATTTCAACCTACAAAACCATTCAACACTTGTATAATTAGTCATATGAAATCCTCAAAGCATCATAATTCTACAATTACATCACCATAGTCGAAACATCATCTAAATGTTCATCATGTATTTCCTTGAACACATTAAGATACAATCATTATTTATATGTTATATCATCCCTTTTAAATACCTCAAAGTACATCCACAATTTAATTATCATATACCATATTCAATATCATAATAACATCAATCTTTAAGTATACCATCAGTCACACATATACCATATCTTATACAATAGAATACTAACCAACTTTACACATGACACTTACCAAAGTTACCAAAACTTAGTTATTTGTCAATCACACACAAGCTTGGCCAAATGTGACGGTGACCACTTTTTGTGTTTTGTCTATAATTTAAATGCATACATAGTTTAAGAACATGCTCATATATATTATAGCATTTAAATTAAACTAAATCAAGTAAGTCTTATCTTAGTATCACCATGAGGCCGTGGCTTTCCATAGGGTTTTCTTATGGTTTTTCTACAATTAAATCATACTAATACTTAGATCATCTCATGTATATAGCTATAATTCCATAAATCATCATACAGCATCATCTTACCCTTAACTCAAGTTTAGGTCAAAATTCTCCAAAGCTTCCTCCCTTAGAAATTTCTACAAACAAACACCAAAAAACACTATAGTATACTCATACACAATACATATAGATCAAACGAAAAGCACGACTTCTTACTGCTTTACTATTCTTGGCTGAATATTTCTTCACTTTTGCTTAAAGTTTTGCTTCTTACAAAACTCATTCAAAAGAGCAAGAGAAGAACTTTCTAGCTTAATAATTATAAGAATCAAAGTGTGTTTGATGTGTGGAAAAATCCTCTCTCCTTCCTTTTTTTTTTGTTTTCTTTCTTTCTTTTCTTTCCTCTCCTTCACGTTTCTCCTCTTCTTTTTCTATTTTGTTTTATTGAGTTTGATGAGTACTTCTCCCCTTATTTGCTTTATTTTTTGACACTTTAACACATATTTTCATAAGATTAATAACTCATCATGCATTTGGAATTTCCCTCATATTTCTCTTACTTTCATAATTATCACATTTTGCATGGCTAGAAAATTACATAATTTACTTGGCCATTATTTCTTCTAACATGGCACATGTTGGAAGATAAAAATTTTGTCTTCACATGAGCATAAGTGGCTGGCTATGACTTGGTCAAAAAAGGTTTCGCTTCACTTTGTTCATTTGGGATTTGACTAGTATATTTGGAGTTTAACTCATTCAATTTTATTTAAGGTTTGACCACTCATCTTTAAGGTTTGACCAATCCTGTTTAGGATCCGAAAGTCAAACTTCGTTGTCCGTTTGACCATCTTGACTCGTCAGTTTATGGACCAAATGGTCAATATTCGATTTGTTTTACACTTACGTAATATAGTATCAAACAGGCTGGGCAGTTTGGTATGGTGTGGGTTGTGCTTGGCACGATTCATTAATAAATAAGTGAGCTGGGCCAAGCACAACTTATATACGTGTGCCATGCTGGGTTAAAAGTTTTAAGGCACATGGATTGGCACGGCATAACCCGTTAAGGGCCAGTGCTAGCCAGTTCTAGCACATGGCACGCAAGCTAGCACGGACACAAGCCCATGTGCCGTGCCATATTGGCCCATAATTATTATAAATTTTGTATTCTATGTATACATTGTATGATTCTTTATACAGAAATGGTAAAAAAACAAATTCAAAATCAAACATCTGTTAGTAACAAAAACAAAAAGGCTTTTTCATGGAATTTCTTAGAGCAAAACTTACCAAATCAAGGTAGTAGTAGTTTTTTCACTTCTACCTTTGATATTAGTTCATCTTATTCCGAACTTCAATTTTTTTTTGCAAAATAAAGTCTTATCTCTTACTCCTAATGAGATAAAGACTTTTGATCTTTTGGGCTAGTGGAAAAATAATCAAAGTACATGGCCAATACTTTCTACCACGGCACATGATTTACTAACTCCACCCATGCCTACAGTTGCAGCAGAATCATGTTTTAGTGCATATATAGAGTTATTGAAGAAAGAAGAACCAAAATGAGAGCAAATATTATCGAAAAGTGCATTTTACTTAAAGATTGGCTAGATGGAGAAGCTCAAGTATAAGACAAATCAAATTATTTAATTGAATCATAGATGAAGAGAATGAAAAATAATAATAATAATAATAATAATAATAATAATAATAATAATAATAATAACAATAAATGTGTCTTATGGTCTGTGTGTGTGTTTGTTTTTTTTTAATATTAAGAAATTTTAATATCTTTATTTACCAGATTTTTTTTTATGTTTTCCCGTGAATGTAGGCATTTTGTTGAACCACAAAAATTATGTATCTATTTTATTTTATTTTTATTTATCTCATATATTATTTATATTAATAAATAACAAATTTTCAAATAATAAAAAATTCTAAAAAAAATATTGATGGGCTAGGCTTGGCACAACACGGCACAAAAAATAATGCATGCCTAGCCCAGCACGACCTATTAAGACTATGGATCATGTGCCGTGCTAGACCATGCCCTTAATTTTTATGAGTTGTGCCTGCACGGTCCATTAAAAAAAACAGTGATGTGCTAGCATGATCTATTAACACATGAACTTAAATTTAAATGAATCATGCCAACCTAGCACGACCCATTTGACATCTCTACATATAGTGTAACTTTAAAAAATTTCGTGTACTATATACACTGATGTGCTATATATGATTGAAAAAATCTCTAAGTCAACTTTCTAAAAAAATTTAGATCACCTTAATTGGAGTTTCTTATCAAAAGTTATACACGATTTTTCACCGACTATTCACTCCCTGAAATTCCTCCACCTAGCAAAACTTCAAAAATTTATTGGTATTAATCCACGATAAAGTGTAATATATATGGATGGAAAGCTTTTTTGAGTTAACTTTCTAGCAAATTTTGAATCACATTAATCAAACTTTTCTACCAAAGTTATACTCAACTCTTTGCAAATTGATCTGAATCCCTTACACAGTGCAATTTCACAAGTTTCCTCATATCGATCCATAATAAACCAAAATGTCAACAATATACGGTTGGAAAGATGCATAGACTAGCTTCCCAAAGAATTTTTCGATTTGTACATTGAATTCTTCTATCAAAAATAATGGTTTAAACAAGACAGATTGATCACTTTTACTACAAAGCAAAAATGATACTAATTTTTAAAGCTCAAAAATGATACTAATTTTCAGATATTAAATCAAATTCCATCACGTACACACTTACCAAGAACCAAAAATTCTCCATTATTACATAAACATAAAATAACAATAAAACATGACAACAAGCGTTAATGTTAACAAATATAAAATATATTAATCTAATCGTAAATAAGTATAAACACATAAAAATAAATATAAAATAAAAGTAAAATTAACATAAAATAAGTTACTCTTACATTAAGTACGATCTTACCATAAAACTTTCGTTATCCAAAGGACAAGGGAATAAAAATGAACCTGCTACCACCACCAATGTGAAATTGACAGAGCTAGAGATCTCGAAAACAAAATTAAGGTCACTACGTACAGAATGTCCAGTACATACTACACTATTACCAACACAAGAAACTGTTAACGTGGTGCAGCATACATCTGGGTCGAATCATACTGAGGATATCCAGGCTGCTGTGATACTGTTTTCCCATAGGCAGCAGGTGCATTACCTGGCGCTGCTGCATACCCAGCTGACTGAGAAACAGACTGATCATAGGTAGGGGGAGCTGCTGTCAATTGAGCATAAGTTGCTTGAACACTTGGTGGTGGTGCACCATATGTTGCCACAGTGCCACCACCATAACCAGGATCTTGCGCCCCTTGATAGCCATAACCTGTATTGTTTGGAGTTGGCTGTTCAGAGTAACCCTGTTGTGAGGCCGGGTATTGACCATACCCAGCAGCAGTACTTGCTTGTGCATAAGCAGTTGGTTGCTGAGCAGGAGGCTGACTGTAACCAGCAACAGGCTGGCTACCTTGCTGTAGATAAGCCTGGCCAGTCGCAGGCAGTGGCTGACTATACCCATCACTAGGTGGTGCAGAGCCATATGGAGGATAGCTTTGTTGCATAGGCCCACTTGATGCATATGGGTATTGCTGCTGAGGAGGCACATTTGGGCCATATGAATGGGCAGTTGGACCTTGATATGGAATTTCTCCTGGTTCATTGGCTGGAGGGCCATACGTTTGGGATCCTTGGGACTGTATGCCATATGATGGTGGCTTGCCATAATGCTGCTGAGGGGCATACCCAGGATGAGGACCTGGCTGTGAAGACCCATGCCCTCCATAAGGATGCTGCACTTGGGTATGATTTTCATACTTTTCTTCATATCCATGTCCGTAGCTATGCTGGGGAGCAGCTTGGGAGTATGGCGGTGGATGTGCATAAGCTGCTGGACCATGAAGCTGTCCGTAATTATAATTTGACTGAGATGGTGCTGGCCCCATAGCTGGAGCAAGTGATGGGACAGGTCCATGCCCAGGAACTGAAGTCGAATGTGGGGCAGAAATGCTTCCTTGCCTGCTGTAGTAATCATAACCTCCACTCTGAGGAGGTCCCCGCATGCCATGAGGCATCTGCTCCCAACTAGAACCAAAGTTGCTTCTTGGAGCCATTTGATGAGAAGGGTAGCCACCATAAGGAGGTTGATAATGAGAGCTTTGAGATGGATATGGTCCCCGTTGCTGATAATCATATGAAGCTGTCTGGGCAGGATGGCCACGGGGACCCCATTGAGGTGGACCTGTGGTTCCCCGAGGTCGATAACCCTGCTGATTGAAGCCACCAGAAAGAGGTGGCCAGACAGTCTATCCATTTAACAAATAATTAGTTAGTTAAATAGAAAGAATTTCATTCACTGATTAAGAAAATCAGAGTAAAACGTAAGCCTCGACATCATGCTTGACCATGTTAGTCCAACAAAACAAGCAGGTCACATCTTGGTTCAAAAAGAAAACAAACACTCAAATAAAACAGCAACAATGATGAAAATTAAAATAATTTAAACAAAAAAAAATTATGAGAGATGATCAAGGTGAGAGAGGAATAAGTTTGTCGAAACACATCTTCATTCAAACTCCGAAGAAGAAATGGGATAAACAAAGCCATGAATATCATCGCCCAATTGACATGCTAAAATTCAATGTAAGCAGACTATTCTCACAATAGTGTGTTTCCCTCCAAAACAGAGTACTAAAAGAACATCAGAGCTACCAATATTCAAACCTAAAATGAAGAGATTAAAGTGTTAATAATTAAAGACAAGAATTGGGATTTCATGAGTTAACCAAGATAAAAGTGAACCTCTAATCTTTCAGGTATCATAAACTACAAAAAAAGGGTAAAATTTTCACATATGATCATGTCATCCAACTGATGTAGCGCGATAATGTAACAATATGTCAATTCTTTCTCTGGCCTCATAGCGATATAGATATACCTATATAACAATTGTGCATCATTTCTATCAGAGGACAAGTACCATATTCTTCAGAAGTTTTAGCATAGCATCAAACAACATTCAAGAAGGTACTGATCCAATAAACATTTCAGACATGACTTTACCAGCTGTACTTCTTCCAGCACATCTCATGCATAGAACATGGAGGTCGCTTACATGCAGTCTCACTACATTATTATTTTTAATTTTTAAGTCTCAAAGCAATCTTACCAACTATTAACATCTTGCAATGCGAGTCTTAAGCCAGATACCTCTCTTCAGTGGATGAAGGGGAAGAGTGGTTCTCTATTGCTACACCAAGAAAGCAATGCTGACCCCATGGAAAAGGTTATCCAAATCTGCAGATTTTAAAGCCAACGAATTCGAAATTGGCACCTTCAACACAAATAAAGCATGGCAACCGGCATCTTGGATTGAATATATTATCGTCCTAATAGCATTCAAGTGATGTTGGCATGGATCATTCACACTCCTAAAGTTTCCGCGAAGAAACTATGAAATAAGTCTTCCTCAATTTGGATGACAAGGTGTCATAGAAGAAAATACAATTAACTACGGATTGTTTGCTTTGGCAAATCCATTGAAGATAGATCTGTACCCACCCAATTATATGCGATCTGAGCTTTCTATTCCAAATATTTGCCAAAAGGAAAATTATCTATACACCAGCAGTGGAGTTTCTAAACTCCACAAGCAGGATTAGAGGGTTGCCACATGTCGCATTACGCTATTTTAAGAAATCAATAAATCCTTATAATAATGAAATAGATACATGACAACATTCTAACACCGCTTCTAGAGTTTAGAAAGTGTATAGAATAATAATCCCCAGCTAAAATCCTACCCCGTAAAAGGCATACTTTTATTTGTGAAGAGAAGAAAAAGACTAGCATCACAAACATACAATTCTACATGCATATGTTCTTAAAACAATGTCATTTAATTTGAGTATCTGTGAACCTATCAACTGTATCTTGAACATGCTGATAATAACAGATTTTTGAAGCTACTAACACAACAATCAAAACTCCAGATAACAGCCTATTCTACTCTACTAATTCCCAAGTACTAAATTTACAAGAAAATCATACAAGTAAAACACCCACTTACACAAGTTATAGTATTTTGCTCGTTACATTTTTTCAAATAGCCTCATTCATATCTCACATGCGTTTAAGCGATTTACTCAAAGATATAATTAAAGTAGGATGTTCCAAAATAAAACTCGACAAAGTTAATGGACTAAGAGATCAAAGATCACATAAATTTATTACGAAAAGTTGGCAATTCAACACCAAACTAAGTCAATCTTTCATCAAAGTAAATACTTTAACCCTAGTAATAAAATATTCAATAAAAGGCAAAGATACACTCACACTGGATGCAAGTAAACAGCATTAGAAAATTAATCCGAAAGAAGATGATGCAAAGTCAAAAAACAAACCTGATTCATAACGTATTTTATCATTTCTCTGGCAATCTCAATTTGCTTCTTATCACCAGTCACCCTCACCATCCTTTCTTTAGATCCATCCCCTTCTGGGAGATGTTGAGGTATCAACTAAACAGATATATAATTGTAAGCATTAGCAGGAGCAGTTCTGTAGAATTTCAATCCAGACCAGGGCAAACAAATATCAACTACCTGAATGCGAGCACCTGACCTGGTCTGTAGTCCTTTGATAGTTTCCCCACCTCTACCGATGATTAAACCAACCTGAAACAGGAAGATAACATACACCATACTCAGGAAGACAGCTGTGATGAGCATGATTACCTCTGTACCTGTACTTGAAGATACATATAAGGGGAAAAAAAAAGGAATAACCTTCTCATTTGGAACTTGTATCTCAATATGTTCAGCAGTTCCAGAAGCCTGTGTGGTAGCAAGGCCCTTAACTACAAGGGAAGGAGAACCCCCTGCATCTGCCTGAAGCAAATACCAAATTGAAGTGATTGCCAAAGCAAAAGAAATAAAAACTTGGAAGGAGAGGGGGGGGAGGGTCAGGAACAGGGTAAATGGTGAGAGCATGGGGAGAGATACAAAGACAATAATTTCAAATGAACACAACCTCTGCTATGACAGCATTTATAAGCTTCTCAGCTTTGATTATACTACTCAAAGTCCCTATTACTTTCACAGGCCTTGTAGGAGCATCCCAATCAGCATCTGCATCCCTCATAATTTGAATTTTGGCCCCAGAGTTATACTGCAGGTACTTTATATTATACCCTCCCTTACCAATGAGAACACCAACCTGCGGCATGCATTCACAAAATAAAAATCAGAAAACAAATACAGATGGAATTTTTTATTAAAACAGGTAAATGAAGTTATGTGCACGGCTTAGGCGACAATGATACAATGAAAGAGAGTAAACATTGCTAGGATGAGAAGGAAATAGATGACTAGGAATGTGTGTATAAGGAAAAAGGTGGAGGTCACAAATATTGAATTTAAAAAAAAAATACAGGAAACACATTTAAGGAAGTTTAGACACATGAAGAGGAGATCCCTGTTAGATGATGTGAGTTAATGGAGGACATCTAGGTTAAATGAAGGAGAGGAAGAAAAAGAGGCCCCAATAATAAAGGGAAAAATTAAAAAGGACCACAGTTTTCTGAGTCACCAAGGACATGGAATTAAATACATTACAAAACAAAAGGTTAGTTTTACTATTTGTTGATGTAAAAGGGGCAAACTGAGTGCACAAGGCTCTCACATTGTGATATATAAGAAGGATTATAGGTAAGCAGCCTTCTTTCTACATTAACAGAAAGACTGTTAGCATGAATTAAACCCGTGACCTCCAGTTCACAAAGAAACAACCTTTAACCAAATCTCCCCGTCAACTAAAGCAAAAATCAACTTAGTTTGTACCCAGTTCAACACTTCACACCAAGACAGCTAAAACTGTAAACCAGCATACCTTAGCATTAGGAACCTCCATTTTGCGAGTAACAGTTGAACCATCATCAACCTCCTTTAGAGACACCTCATCAGAAGGTTGCTTATTCTCCTCTTTAGCAGGTCCCTGATCATTATCTGCCTCAAAACTCTCAACTCTACCTGACGTAGCATCAGTAGTCTCATGATTATCTGTAGACCGTTGCTCTGTTTCCTCTGTTGTTCCTTCAACGTGCTCAGGTTTTATTGTTGCTTGAACCTCCTCTGATGGAGCATCACCATCCTCTGCTTGCTCGTTAACCTCGTATTGCTGCAAAGCCTCCTCTTCCTCCTTCGCAGGTTCATCCAACTTCTCAGCTTCAAACCCATTCTCACTTGCTGTTATGTTAAGATCAAGAACCACAGTATTAGAATGGTTAGAATATGCAAAGCACTAATCAAGCTGAAAAGATAAACAAGATAGAATCCAATTTTTGCTTGGTTATTACTTCTCCTATTTCTTTTTGCTTTCAGGACAAAATGCAAAAAGGGCGTTTAAATTCAAAAGAAAATACCATATTTTACGTACTAAAAGTTAAACTTAAACTTTTCTATAATACATAAATTTATTTCTACAGAAAAGAAATATGTTTAAATGTGTTACATTTAAACCATATGCTCCTTCAAACATTTGCTTTTGCTTCTAGCAACTTTAGCAAGTAAGAAAACAAATGAATAAAAAGAAATATTAGTAAGAGTAACAACTAAACAGAGCCTTAATTTTCCTAGTTCCATTTACCTAGCAAATAATTTTACCACTAAAACTAAAATTTCTTAAACCTCTTCAATTTTCCTAACAAGCTGCTTTATCAAGTATAAAATTTTCAATTAACCCAAAAATAAAAAATCGCAAATAATAGCAATCAAACCCTAGAACTAATATTAAACCCATAAATCTGTTCCTCAAAAAGTACATTACAAAACCCTAAATGAAAACCAAAAGAAAAGAAAGAAGAAGATTTCCATTACCAAAGCCATCGGTTTTATCGTCGTCGAGCCTAGGCCGCTTCGCCTCGGAAGAATCAGATACCGCTACATCATTATCCTCCGCAATAGGCTCTACAGCAGCGTCGAGCAGCACGTCGACAGGGGGGTGCTGCTCAACATCCTCAAGCTTCCGCTTATGATCGGAGGGGACGGGGCTAGGTGCAGCCGTAGCGGCCTCTTCCTCGGCCATTAAAATGTACGTAAAAGGAAAAGTAAGCAGGCTTTCGAGAGGAAAACGTAAAATGCAAAGCAAGGAGAAGTATCAAGGAGTTTGGAGGGGGATGGATGAAGAGATAAAGATTGTGCTTCGTATGGGGTTTAAGGCCGATATATATCTGGAAAAATATCACAAATTTACGGGTAGATTTCTCTATTTTATTTATTTTCATTTCCTTTCTATGGGCTTAACTTTTGTTGTGTGTGGCCCATTTGTTTTTGGGAAATTCTATTTAGATCTTTTTTTTATTCCCACACCTATTTACCCCATGAGAGGAAAAAATAGGTGTGAGGCTAAAAAAATAGGTGTATTTAAAATTTTCTTTGTTTTTTCTAGTAAGTCCATACTCATTTAAATTTATAAAATAAATTGGAATATAACTCGACTTACAAAGTCTTACAACTTCAATATAAGCCTTGGTGTTATCTTGGATTTTTGCCCAACTTTTTAATGAAACTTCATAGAACTCAATCACAATCTTGAGTCATTCGATCTTACCCTTAATCTATTGGACCTAACTTGCCAAAATATTGCTCCACTTTCATTCCTTAAATTGAGTGCCTAAAAACCTTGTCCCCACAACTTCAACTACATTATCCACAACTTAACTATTAGACCAAGACCTACCAACTATTAGTGAATGCTCTAAACCTAACTTGTTTGGCATAAGGCATGGTACTACAACATTATATGATCACTTATGATAAGTAACATAAAAAGGTTCCTCTTCATCATTTAAATTGACAATAATCGTGATTATTAGTTACTAAATGAGGTGAAACCCATGAAATAATATAAGCACTGCAAGAGAATTTTGAAAGGTTAAAATTATAATGATCCCTATGCATCTAAGTTTTGTTCTAAAATAAGTTCTTGATCATTATACCATTGGGATAGGGCATTAACAGTATTGAAAGATTGGTACATGCTAAGCTTCCTTACTTATGAAGTAATCGATCTTAAAATATAAGGATATTCGAGGATAGCATGTAGATGCTTATTAGAGAATAAGTTCACCAAACGTGACACACTATGAGCTCTCCATTTGGTAGTGTTACTCAAGTGTTTATAGAAATGCTCCCATGTGGAAGTAGTGTAAGTAATCTTATGACTTAAGATACCAAATCATCGTATGTGTAAATTGTCACATCTTGATTTGATCTCTGTAGGTTTGGAATCCAAATACCTTAAAAGAGTGATTTTGAATATGCCATGAAACACATCAAGATGGATGAGTAGCCAAAACGAAGATTCATCACCCTGAGTGACTTTAGAGACAATATCTTGACCTTCCTAGCTCATATTAACGTATAAGTCTATGGCTAGAGCAATATATATGATGGAATTAATATTGGTAGCTTAAGGAAAAAAGTGAAAATGTAATTAAAGTAGACATTGTACTGTGTTGTGTATTTTTGGGTATTATAATAAGAGGATTAAATTACACTTAAATATTGCACACTGAGTAGGTTAGTCAAACCTCTTTGCCCTTTTCTAAAATTTGGATGATCATATGATGCATCGCTAGATACTAATCTTGATTTATGAATAAAGATTTATTTTCATTGCCAACATATTAGAAACCTAATGAGTCACATACATAAGAGTAGTAAATGGACTGAAATGAATTGAAAAGTCTTGAGGTATTTGGAATTTCTTATTCAAACTTTTATTAAAGGAATTATCGCTAAGCAAGAAGACTTAATTAAAGTATTTAATTAAATTGACTTAATTAAAAGAGTTTATAAGTCATAACAACGAAATTTATTTAAATATGTAATGGGCTTAATTAAAAAAGTTAAAATAAGCCATAGGACTGCCACACTTTTAATTAAAAAGATATTGGGCTAATCTAAAAGAATTTAATTATGTGAACTTAATTGAAAGAGCTTAGTTAAGTCATGGAGCCCATTTTCTAATTAAAAGATGAATTACACTTAACTAAAAGAGTTTAATTAAGTGGACCTATGTGAAGACTACAAATTTTTGTACCGAATTTGTAAATAAATAGAAGACAATAAATAAGCTAAGAATTAACAAGTAGTTTGTAATTCTTATTATTTCAAGTAATAGAAACAAATGTTCTAATTTAGAACATTTAGCAATAAATGATTTATATATATAATTTAGAAATTTTATATAAAACAATTATATATATATATATATACATATTAATCCAATAGGAAAAATAATTGGATATCTTCTACATTAAGGATACAAGTATACTAAACTAAATGTGATATACGTAAGTAGATATAAATATATATAAAGAGAGAGATATTAAATAAGGAAAATATATATATTAAGTATAATATATATAAATATATGTAAATTTAAAATAAAGGAAGAACAAAATATATACATATATATACTACACTTAAAAATATATTGGGCAAGAAAAATACATACACATCATGTATATGTATATTATATAAGAAGATGATAAAAATATATAACATATAATATATATATATATATATATATATATATATAACATAAATATATTGAATAATAAATAGATAAATATATATAAAAAACGAAAAAGGAGGGGGAAACGGGATTGGCTTCCATTAGAAGCCACTCGATTTCCCCACCTGCTCCCAAGTTTGAACCCAAATCCTTTGCCGAACCAAAAAAACAAGGATAAAAGAAAAGAAAGTGGAAGAAGACGAGAGTGTTGAGAAGAAGATGGAGAAAGCTGCAGCCTAAGAGATTGAGAGATGGGAAAGAATGAAACTGCAGCTAGCATGTGAAAGTGAGAAGAGACCAGAAAGTAGAGAGGAAGAAAAGAAAGTGCTACAATAGAGGAGAAGTGGTCGAGCGAGAGTGAAGAGGAAAGTGAGAGCCATGAGAGGGAGGCAGAACAGGGGAGCTCTTGGCAAGGAAGTACTACTTTGTGTTTGAAATAGGGAATGAAGAAGAGATGAAGCCTGCTAATTGTGTTCGAAACAGGTGGTTCTCTTGAGTTTCTAAAGCAGCACATAGGCGTAAAATGGCAGCCATCACTAAAGAGGAGTCCATCAAGGAAATCATGAATAGAGGTAAGGAAAGGAAGGACTAGTCAAGCCCACATCACTGCATTGCTTTCTATTAATTGTGAACTGCACTTGAGCAAAGAAACCTGAACTGAATCAAATGGTGAGGGAAGGAAAGAGAATGAAGCAGAACATGATAAGCTATAGAGAACAAGAAACTGAAAGCCATTGAAAAGTTTTAAAGGGCTTGAAGGGTTGAAGTTTTCGACATTTGCAAGCAATTTGAGAAGCTATAAACTGAAGTAGATCGAGTAGGGGAAACCTTATTTGAACCCAAAACAAAAGTGCAGCAAGGGCCGGATCTAAGCTGGAAAATGTGATCTGGGGGCTACTGCAAGGCTGATCGGGATTGGTTTTTCAAGGCTGTAAGGTTGAGTATAGGTTGGGTTTGGGGCATTGTATGAATACCAGAACATAGACCTTGATTTTCTCTTGGTCAAGAACACGCTATAGTAAGTGGAGCTGCTTCCCTTCCTCTTGGTGCAAAGTAGAAAATTGACAAGGTGAAAGACAAGTAGAACCGAGAAGCTACTTGGAACTAAGCATTGGAGGGGCTGTCTAAGGAATTTCAGTAACCAAAACCATGGAGGTGATCACAATGGAAGTTTTGGCATTTTAGGAAAATAAGCTATAAATGGAAGCTTGAGGAAGGGGCTTGGCTAAGGAAGTGTTTTAAGGGATTATTCAAGGCGTTAAAATAAGGAATTGAAAGCTGGTTTTTTGGCTGGAATTGTGGTGGTTTTCCAAGGTTGAGATTGGTAGTAGGAATAAGGAGGTTCGGTACTTACAAGCAAAGGCTGAAGGGTTAGTGTTTTGGAGGTTCAGAATCGAAAATGAGGCTTTTCAGGGGATGTAAACTTAGAGGTGTCCAGAGGGTAAGAAATGTTAATTATTTGATATTAATATGTATATACATATATTACTTAGGTCAATGGAATGTGAAAATTATGGCTTTGATATGATATGTGTGAGGGATAAGAAAAATATACTATGAGTTTTCATGATTAGAGAAATTATTGAATAGGTTATGGTGGTAATGCATTGAGTTTAACAGGGTATATTATGTATAATGTGATCATGGAATTGATTTCACAATATGAAAATAAGAATGGTGAGATGATCAAGTATGGTTAATGTCACATGGCTTAATATAATAAATTATAAGTTCTCATTACGATAAAGTTAAGTGTGATGAAGTAAGGAAAGGTGTGATTGTTTGAGATTAATATATATTGTTAGTATGATAATGAGGAATTTTAGTATTGGATTTTAAGTGGATATTTCGAGGAGAAAGTGGAGATATGGAATGTTAGCTAAGAGAAAATTTTCAAGAATAAGAAATTATACTTTAATATGTGTGCATGCACATACCATCAATGTGACAATAAAGAACTAATTTCGAGATAAAAATGAACTTGGTTAATTGGGGTTCTAAGATAGAAGTTTTTAGTAAGTGATTAAGTATAATGAAAACATGTTATTGAGATGATATATGAATTGATTTGTAATAACTTGGAGTCGTGTAAGAGTTTGAGTTTGATTTGGAAACCAGAAGAAGAAAATCACTAAGCATTGAGGTAAGTGGTTTAAGTAAAGTGTTAGCACCATCTCATAGGAATGGTTTAAATTTTATAAATATTTAAATAAATTCTTATGTTAAGAAATATGAAAGTTGTGGTTGGACATTGAGGTATAGTTAATTTATAAATTTGGTTTATGCCTATGCTTGGCTAGATTGAACTTGTTTTTTGTTTTGTGTTGTGGCCAGCCAAGCTTGCATGTTAAATTAAGCGAGTTGATGAATATGTGCACTTACATGTAGCATGTTTTGAGACAAGTTATTTAATATCTATATTTTTAACAACTTACATCTTGTTTTAAATTGCAAAGTTTTGGTTTGAACCAACCTTTGAAATAAATTCAAACTTCTTTATATTTGAAATTCAAAATTGATTTAATAAATGCTTTGAAATTCAAGCAAGCTAGTGTTATAGAGAATATCGTTTTCGAATCGGTTTTTAGTGTAAGCATATCTTACAACCTTCAGGTCATTTTTAGCCTATTGAACTTAGCTCTAGGCCTTATTACCTGTCTATCGAGCTTTGTGCTCTAGACTATTGCAATGTACCTATCGAGCTTAGTGCTCTAGGTAAATTACTACTTGTCTTGAAAACCAACAAACAAGTTTCAGCTCTCGACTGATCAGCGAGATTTGAGTATTATTCTATGCCCATATCGTGTTGCTTGCGACACCATCCCATCACTAGCTAAGATAGACATCTTTATCTTTATTATATCAGTGATTGAGGATTATTGCCTAAACTCTACATACTATGGTTTTACTATCAGTATTGATTTCAGTGAATCAAGCTTATATGCCTAACGGTTATTAATTTTTGTTTTATGAACTTATTGATTTATCGAATTTCGTAAGGATTGATTTATCAAAATGTATACCGATTGATTTATCAAAGTGCATGGTGGTTAATTTATCAAAGTGCATAGTGATCAATTTATCAGAATGTATAGCGGTTTGACTTAATCGTAGTGCATAATGAAAGTAATTTAATAAAGTGCAAAACAAAAGTTTTTTTTTTATTAAAGTCCATATTGAATCACTTGGTATCATGATAAAATACCAAGCATCCACGTCACTTCAATATTGCTTTTTCTACACTCGTATGTAGATCGACATGAGTCTAACATGTATTTACTTAAACTACTTACTGAGTCGTAGTTTGCTCACCCCTTTCTACCAACTTTGCAGATCATACGAGTTAGACTCCACACTCGGAGTTCCTATGCGAGACCTCAAGGACGGTATCTATTAGTGGTACTTGTCTAAGTCCTTCGAGTGCCATTTTTTGTTTCTTTTGAGGTATACAAGACTTGTATATCATTTTAGTTATCATGTATGACATTTTAAAGTGCATAGTACATGTTTATTGGAAATATTTTAAGATGTAACTTAGGATTGCTTTAGATTCTTATAGACTAGTATGATTATTGTGTGCGATTGGGGATATGATTGTTGTCTAACAAATATGGACTTTGTAGAATGTTAATATGTTTAACTGATGATTTTGGGATTGCGTATAGTATATGGTGATATAAACTGTGGATTGTGAAATTGAGTTGTGTTGTTTGAAATAGTTGTATATTTTAATGGTTATTCACTAGGGGAATTGACTATATGTAAGGGAGAGGTTTTTGATGTTTTTTTCTTTTGCTAAGTTAATCTTGAATTAAAATATTGATGAAGTAAGTTGATTTGTTCTAGGAGTTAACAACTTGAATGGTAAAGTTTAGTTAATTCGAATTGAGAAAGATAAAAATCATTTAACAATGACACTGACACCAAATACAAATCTTAAAGTGAAAAGAAAAATTTAGTTCGTAAAATTGGTAAATAGTAATGAAGTGACAGTGTTAAATACATGTCACGGCTTTCGGGTTATGACATATTTAATAGTATCAGAGCAAGGTTTGTTTAGTGCATGTCAGTGTCATAGAGATCGTTATTAGTATTACATCTCATGTATTGTGTAATGTCTGCATGTAACTTATTGCTATCAACTTATACTAAGATTGATCTACTCTTGGTATAGGTTTCTATTCTAATTTAATTCAAAAATGAAGAGACTGGGTGTAGAAGTAGGCTCAGAAGATCAACTCATAGTCTACCGATTTCATTTCCAATCATATCACTCTTATCACCTCCATCGCTACCACACCCAACCCTTCCCCATTTATATGGTAAGGAGGTGAGGATAGCTAGGATAAAGCAAAAAAAAATCATGAGATAATGATAGCCTTACTGTTGTAGTTAGTGACTAATCAAGCTGGTGCACCAGGCTCAACTTATTTATTTATCTCACCTGCAATTACTAGTGGGCTGCGTATAGGCCAGAACCTCTAGGTTATCTATTGCATACTGGCACTCCTTTCGAGGAATTTCAAATTATTGAGTGTGTGAATCGTCAGTGTAAATGAAGGTGGGAGATAAGGACCAAGTAGTAAAGTTGACATTGTTGCACATGTATGACCATGAGGTCATTTTGGGTATGGCTTGGTTAGTCACCCATCATACTAGTAAAGACTGCCATAGGTAAATTATAGCATTCTCCCTACCTAATCCATATGTGATATGATTTAACAAGTAATGAAGTTGTAAATGTTTATTTGTTCTATTTTGAATGTATTGAACTGATATTGGTAGAGGCACAATGGTTTATATGGTTTAGAGATTGATATAGTGTACCTATCAAGACTCATGAATGAGGAATGAAGTTGTGTTTGGTAGAGATGTTAGTAGAATGACCTAGCATAGTTGGCCTAAGATAGGTCATGCAATGGTTTGGAACTCAACCTATACATGAGCTTAATTCAAGGGTTTTGTTTTATAAAGTCATCAAACTTGTAGCCTTATGCTAATAGAAACTGTTCGAATAGAAGTATATGATTTTAATGATAGCATGATCCCACCTTAGTTTTCGAGATATTTCAAATCATAGAATTTTGAATTTTCAGAGATTAGGCATTCTTAATGAGCCTCCAAAAAGTCTTTTTCAACTAAGTCTATTGGATTTGACCAATAAGAATTTAATTTAGATTTGTCAACCACGTGAGACAAGAAGTGGACTTTTTGATATGTTTCCAAGAGGAATTTATACTTGATCTTCCTTCCAACTTGAAAAATGCATTGAATCATGTGTATTTTAGAAAAGTATTTTTCAGAAGTCCATATACTTTGAAAACTATGTGACCTTGAAAACCATGAGGATTAAGAAGTAATTGGTCTAGAAACTATATGGACCCTTGAAATTATACAGTTTGAACTACAAGAATATTGAAGGCTCAACGATTTAAAATATATGGTATTGAACTATGGGAATAAAAAACATGCAAATTGATAACTAAAAGCCTCTTTTAACTTTTCCTTTCATAGGATCGAGATTAAACAAGACAGGTTATAGATAACTAATCTAGAAAAGAATTTTTGAAGACTATTTAAACATAACAAAGGGATGTGAAGGTTAGGATTGGTGAGTTAAGACACAAAAGATCGTCTTATTTTGAAGGGTACGGTTACAATATGTGAAAAAATGATATACATTCGAGTTGAGGATTATTCAAATAGTTGAATTTAGAGATTAATGTGTACAACAAGTGGAGTGATGCATTGAGTGCAATTTCCTTGAATTGAAGAAGCAATTGACTACAGCTCCTGTTCTGACAATTTCGAGTGGATCCAGGGGATTTGTAGTGTACAGTGATGCCTCTCTGCAAGGTCTAAGGTGTTTATTGATGCAGAATGGAAAAAGTAGTGGCTTATGGTTTGAGACAGTTGAAGGACCATGAGAGAAACTACCTTACACATGACCTGGAATTGGTAGTAGTAGTGTTTGCACTAAAGATTTGGTGGCACTATCTATATGGTGAAAGGTTTTAGATTTACATGGATCATAAGAGTTTGAAGTATCTATTCTTGCAGAAAGAGTTGAATATGAGACAAAGACGATGGATGAAGCTATTGAAGGACTATGATTGCAAGATTCTCTATCATTCGGGTAAAGCAATTCGAGTTGCTAACGCATTAAGCAGGAAGAGTATGGTTTTAGTCAGTTACATGATGGTTAAAGAGTAGGATTTGATGGAAAAATTTTCGGAACTGAATATGAACCTAGAGCCTAAAAGTGAGTGTTTGATGGCTAGGTTGAGGATAGAGCCTAGTATTATTGATTAAATCAGACAAGTTCAAAGAGAGGATCCTAGACTTGTGGAGATTGCTAGTATGATACAACCAGATCAGGACTCAGAATTTGGGATCATAGATGATGGGTTGTTGAGATATAAGGGCAGGATTTGTATTTCGGATAGTGAGGTCTTGAAGAGACAGATTATGGAAGAGGCACACAACTCCAAATACATGATGCATCCAAGTAATACAAAGATGTATTAGAACTTACGCAAGGTGTATTGGTGGGCTAGTATGAAGAAGGATATAGCGACCTTTGTGTCCAAATGCTTAGTGTGCCAAAAAGTTAAGATTAAACACTAGAGACCAGTAGGCTTACTGAAGCCTTTGTCTATACTTACATGGAAATGGGAGCATGTTGCTATGGCCTTTATCATGGGACTCCTGAGGACTCGTAAGAATCATAATGCAATATGGGTGATAGTTGACAGATAGACGAAGCCCGCCCACTTTCTAGCTATGAAAGCTATCGATTCACTTAGTGCCTTAGCACATATGTATGTTAGAGAAATAATGAGGCTACATGGGGTCCCAATGAGCATAGTTTCGGATAGAGATTCTCGGTTTACTTCCTGTTTCTGACAACACTTCCAGGATGCTTTGGGAACTAAACTGAACTTTTGCATAACCTTTTATCTCAAACAGATGGGTAGTCAGAGAGGACAATTCAGACCCTTAAGAATATATTAAAGGCATGTGTCATGGATTTTCAAGGCTCATAAGATTATCATTTAGCACTTGTTGAAATTTTGTATAATAACAATTTTCACTCTAGCATTGGGTTGGCACCATACGAGGCATTGTACGGACGTAGGTGTAGATCCCCTATTGGCTAGGAAGGGGTAGGTGAAAGAAAGATATTTACTCCGGAATTAGTAGAGAAAGCTTTTGAAGATGTGAGGTTGATATGTGATAGATTGAGGACAGTCCAAAGTAGACAGAAGAGATATGCTTATAGTCGGAGAAGACCTTTAGAATTTCAAGTTGGGAATAAAATACTTTTGAAGAACTCTGTTTAAGGGCATAATGAGATTTGGTAGGAAAGGGAAGCTGAGCCCTTGGTATAATGGTTCATTTGAAACACTAGAGAGGATTGGTGATGTGGCATACCGACTAGTGCTACCACTAGAGCTATCAAGTGCACACAAAGTCTTCCATGTGTTAATGTTGAGAAAGTATCATCTGGACCCTTCCCATGCAATTGAATATGAACCTTTGGAGATCAGGAATGACTTAAGTTATGTTGAGAGACCAATTTGGATCTTGGATAGAAAAGATAAGATATTGAGGTTGGAGACAATCTCATTAGTGAAAGTACTCTGGCAGCATCACTCTTCGGAGGAAGTTACATGGGAGTTAGAGACTCTAATGTAAGAGAAGTACCCTTACTTTTTTCAAATAGGCGGGGAAAATTTAGATGACTAAATTTCCTAAAGTGGGGAGAATGTGAAGACTATAAATTTCTGTACCGAATTTGTAAATAAATAGAAGACATTAAATAAACTAAAAATTGAAAAGTAGTTTGTAATTCTTATTATTTCAAGTAATGGAAACAAATGTTCTAATTTGGAACATTTAGCAATAAATGATTAATATATATAATTTAGAAATTTTATATAAATAAGTTAGAGATAATTGTACATATCTATATATACTAATCCAATAGAGAAAATAATTAGATATGTTGTACATTAAGGATACAAGTATACTAAATTAAATGTTATATACGTAAGTACATATAAAAATATATATAGAGAGAGATTAAATAAGGAAAATATATATTAAGTATAATATATATATATATATACACACACACATACTACAATTAAAATTATATTAGGCATGAAAAATACATATACATCATGTATATGTATATTTTATAAGAAGATGATAAAAATATATAACATATAATATAATATATAGTATAAATATATTGAATAAGAAATAAATAAATATATATAAAAAAGAAATGAAAAATGAGGGAAAAAGGGAATTGGCTTCCATTGGAAGCCGTCAATTTCCCTACCTGCTCCCACTAACATGGGAGCAGATTTGAACCCAAAAGGAGACAGAGGAAATCCTCTACCAAACCAAAAAAAAAAAAAGGAAAGATCAGAGAAAAGAAAGTGGAAGGAGACGAGAGTGTTGAGAGGAAGATGGAGAAAGCTCCAGCCTAAGAGATTGAGAGACAAGAAAGAATGAAACTGCAGCTAGCATGTGAAAGTGAGAAGAGACGAGAAAGTAGAGAGGAAGAAAAGAAAGTGCTGCAGTAAAGGATAAGTGATCGAGCAAAAGTGAAGAGGAGAGTGAAAGCCAAGAGAGAGAGGCAGAATAGGGGAGCTCTCGACAGGGGAGTACTGCTTTGAGGTTGGAAACTCTAGCACAAGACAGGCTTCAAAATAGGGAATGAAGAAGAGCTAAAGCTTGCTAATTATGTTCGAAACAAGTTGTTCTGTCGGGTTGCCAAAGCAGCACAGGGGCATAAAATGGCTGCCATCAGTAAAGAGTAGTCCAGCAAGGAAATCGTGAACAGAGGTAAGGAAGGGAAGGGCTGGTCAAGCCCACATCACTGCATTGTTTTCTATTGATTGTGAACTGCACTTGAGAAGAGAAACTTGAACTGAACCAAATGGTGAGAGAAGAAAAAATAATGAAGCAGAACATGATGAGTTATAGAGAGCAAGAAATCGAGAGCCATTGACAAGTTTTAAAGGGCTTGAAAGGTTGAAGTTGTCGACATTTGCAAGGAATTTGAGAAGCTGCAAAGTGAAGTAGATCAAGTAGTGGAAACCTGATTTGGACAAAAAAAAAAAAGTGCAGCAGGGACCAGATCCAAGCAGGAAAACGTGATCTTAAGGGCTACTACAAGGCTGATTGGGATTGATTTTTCAAGGCTGTAAGGCTGAGTATAGTGCTAGTTTTGGGATATTGTATGAATACCAGAACAGAGGCCACGATGTTCTCTTGGTTTAAGAACACGCTGTGATAAGTGGAGCTGCTTCGCTTCCTCTCAGTGCAAAGTAAAAAATCGACAACGTGAAAGACAAGTTGAACCGAGAAGCTACTTGGAACTAAGCATTGGGGAGGCTGTTTGAGGAATTTCAGCATTCAAAATCGCGGAGGTGATCACAGTGGAAGTTTTGGCATTCCGGGAAAATAAGAGATACATGGAAGCTTGAGGAAGGGCCTTGACTACGGAAGTGTTTTAAAGGACTATTCAACGCGTTGAAACAAGGAATTAAAGGCTGGTTTTAGGATGGAATTGTGGTGGTTTTCAGGTTGGAATTGTGGTGGTTTTCCAAGGTCGAGATTGATAGCTAAAATAGGGCGGTTCGGTTTTTGGAGGTTGGGAATAAAAAATGAGGCTTTTTAAGGGCTGTAAACCGAGAGGTGTTAAAAGGGTAAGAAATGTTAATTATTTGATATTAATATGTATATACACATATTCCTTAGGATAATGAAATGTGAGAATTATGGCTTTGATGTGATATGTGAGAGGGATAAGAAAAATATACTATGAGATTTTATGATTAAAGAAATTATTGAATAGGTTATGGTGGTAATGCATTGAGTTCAATGGGGTGTATTATGTATAATGTGATCATGGAATTGATTTTGTGAAATGAAAATAAGAATGGTAATATGATCAAGTATGGTTAATGTCACATGGCTTAATTTAATAAATTATAAGTTCTCATTACGATAAAGTCAAGTGTGATGAAGTAAGGAAAGTTGTGATTGTTTGAGATTAACATATATTGTTAGTATGATAATGAGGAATTTTAGTATAGGATTTTAAATGGATATTTCGAGGAGAAAGTGGAGATATGGAATGTTAGTTTATAGAAAATTTTCAAGAATAAGAAATTATACTTTCATATGTGTGTATGTACATACCATCAATGTGACAATAAAGAATTAATTTCGAGATAAAAAGTGAACTTGGTTAATTGTGGTTCTAAGATAGATGTTTTTAGTAAGTGATTAAGTATAATGAAAATATGCTATTGAGACAATATATGAATTGATTTGTAGTGACTTGGAGCAGTGTAGGAGTTTGAGTTCAATTTGGAAACCAAAGGAAGAAAATCACTAAGCATTGATGTAAGTAGGTTAAGTAAAGTTGTCAACACCATCTCGTAGGAATGGTTTAAATTTTATGATTATTTAAATAAATTCTTACGTTATGAAATACGGAAGTTGTGGTTGGACATTGAGGTATAGTTAATTTATAAATTCGGTTTATGCTTGGGCTAGATTGAACTTGCTTTTTGCCTTGCATGTTGTGGCCAGCCAAGCGTGTATGTTAAATTAAGCAAGTTGATGCATGTGTGCATTTACGTATAGTATGTTTTGAGATGAGTTGTTTAATATTTATATTTTTAATGACTTGCATCATGTTTTAAATTATAAAGTTTTGGTTTGAACCAACCTTTGAAATAAATAGAAACTTCCTTATATTTGAAGCTCAAAATTGATTTAATAAGTGCTTTGAAATTTGTGCAAGCCAAGTGCTACACGAAAACATCGTTTTCAAATGTTTTTGAGTGCAAGCACGTCTTACCACCTTTGGGTCATTTCTAGCCTATCAAGCTTAGCTCTAGGCCCTATTACTTGTCTATCGAGCTTTGTGCTGTAGACTATTGCAGTATACCTATCGAGCCTAGTGTTCTAGTTAAATTACTACATGTTTGGAAAACAAATAGGCATGTTCCAACTCTTGACTGATCAGTGAGATTGGAGTATTGTTCTACACCCATAGATTTCATGTTGCTTATGACACTATTCTATCACTAGCTAGGATAGACATCGTTATCGCTATTGCCTAAACTCTACATACTATCGTCTTACTATCAATATTGATTTCAGTGAATCGGGGTTATATGCCTAACAGTTATTGGTTTTTGTTTTATGAACTTATTGATTATCGAAGTTCATACTGATTGATTTATCTAAATATATACTGATTGATTTGTCGAAGTGCATGCTGATTGATTTATCGAAGTGCATGGTCGTTGATTTATCGAAGTGTATAGTAGTTTGACTTAATTGCAGTGCAAAATGAAAGTGCTTTAGATAAAGTGCAAAACAAAGGTATTTTGATTAAAGTCCATATTGAATCACTTGGTATCACGATATAATACCATGCATCCACGTCACTTCAATATTGCTTTTTCTACACTTGCATGTAGATCGACATGAGTCTAACATGCATTTACTTAAACTACTTATTAAATCATAGTTTGCTCACCCCTTTCTAATAACCTTGCAGATCATACGAGCTAGACTCCACACTCGAAGTTCCTGTGCGAGGCCTTGGGGACGATATCTATTAGCGGTACTTGTCTAAGTCCTTCGAGTGCTGTTTTTGTTTTTAAGGTATACAAGACTTGTATATCATTTTAGTTATCATGTTTGACATTTTAAAGTGCACGGTACATATTTATTGGAAATATTTTGGGATGTAACTTAGGATTGCTCTAGATTATTATATACTAGTATGATTATCAAGTACGATCCGGCATATGATTGTTGTCTAACAAATATGGACTTTGTGGAATGTTAATATGTTTAACTGATGATTATGGGATTGTGTATAGTGTATGGTGGTATAAACTATAGATTGTGAAATTGAGTTGTGTTATTTAGAATCGTTGTATATTTTAAGCCTGTTTACTGGGGGAATTGACTATATGTAAGGGGGAGGTTTTCGATTTTTTTTTCTTTTGCTAGGTTAATCTTGAATTAAAACATCGATGAAGTAAGTTGATTTGTTCTAGGAGTTAACAACTTGAATGATAAAGTTAACTTGAATTGAGAAAGACAAAAATCATTTAGCAATGACATTAACACCAAATACAAACCTTAAAGTAAAAAGAAAAATTTAGTTCGTAAAATTGGTTAACCGTAATGAAGTGACAGTGTTAAGTGCACGTTATAGCCTTCAGGTTGTGACAACCTAATTAAAAGAGTTTTATTTAAATTGTGGTCCCCATACTTCATTAAATGAGTTTAATGAATTATTAAGCTAGAGTTTTAATGCAAATTAAAGACAAGGATTGGAAAAATTCCTAACCTATACAAAAACATCTTATGATCGATCACCCTGTATGAATATAAGAAATTTTATGTGCAATCCCAAGAGAAAAATTGAAAGGTAATTTTCGACTAACTTTGTAGAAGAAAATTGTTATTTTTCTAAAACTCTACAAAGACAATTGTTGTCTCCCTTAGCACTTAAAGCACTCAAGTTGGCTTTACAACAAACCCTATGATTTGCAAATACCCTAAGTGTGTGTTTGGATAGAGAATTTTGAAATTTTGATATATTTTAAAATGAAGGCATTTCAAAATTCATCATTTTAAAATGCTAGCATTTATAATTGACTTATTTGGATAAATAAATTTTAGAAAGAATTTTTAAATACTAGAATTTGATTAAATAAAAAATAATTATAAAAGAAAAATAATATTATATATTAGAAAAGGAAAAATATCAAATAAAATATGCAATATAGGTATCATTAGATTTGTAAAAATGTATAAATATTAATAATATAAAAAATAAAAAATATATTAAATTTAAATTAAATAATATGTTTTTTTAAACTTTATATCTAATAATGGGTTATGTTTAATAAAGAAGGAAAAATGGAAGGAATTTTGAAAAACCACCTCTTTAAGTGGATTTTTAAGAGGAAATTTGAGCATATCAAATTCTCTTTTGAAATCCCTTTTAAAATTTGAAATTATTCGAAATTTTTTGCCAAACAAAGAATTTGCATTTTGGACTTTTAAATATCCTGATTGAAATGAATTCTCTCTTTAAAATCCATCATCCAAGCACGCCCTAAAGGTAGCTGAACTTTGTGATAATGCAAACCCTATAGTTTACAACCTTAAAATCGGCAAGCATAAGGAGTTGTGTGGGTCTGTTGATTTCTTCAAGTGCTCAAAGATTGGTTTTCTTGCTTGATAAGAAAAATATTTTTCCCTTTGCTAAGATCTTAAAGATTTAGGATTCTTTGGTGGTAAGTATGTGAAATTCTAACTTCTAGCGCAGTAACTGTCATATTACAATTCAACACTAACTGCTAGCACAGTAATTGCTAGACATAATTTTACCATGCAGAATCCATAGTAATTACCACATTAATAATTATCATGGTTATTGAAATAATTACCTAGGGGATTTTCTCTAAAAATATGATTATTTTGGATTAAGTTCTATTTGCTTACTGAAACTTTACCAAAATCTTATATGACTTAAGCATCAAAGTGTGTGTGCAAGGGAAAGCCTTTACACCTTTTGATCATTTTCTTTCTTGCAGAGTTCTTGAAAACAAGCTAGTGTGAAGATCGAGGATCTTACGTCATTGTTACATCATCTATGGGAAGATGACAAAAAGCTTGTGACTTAAAAGATAGTGATGACAAGATCTAGGAAGGTAAGGAGTGATGGTGATGAAGACTCTATCAGCTCTCTAAATTGTCGATCTCAAAGAGAAACTCAAGGTATTAGGGGATAGCCCATAGCAACAGTATTCCAAAAAAACTAGGCTTCGCTACATCATTCATGATCCTCCGTGAATATTTGCCTGCCTTGAAGGAGACTTCAATCATTCAACTTTAGTTTATGGATGTTAGCAGAATTTAAAGCCCTGAAGAAGCAGAGTAAGATAGCCACTTAGGTAGTATGAGCTATGGTAGATCTCTTTAAAGAAGCTCTTCCCAATTAAACTTGCCTCCAACTATGTAAAGTCGGAGAAGGCAGTTGGCTCGAGTGGTAACTGGAGATAGTCAGCAGGATGCCACAGAGTTACCTAGGCAGTAAGGTATAGCAAGTTTGCCCAGGCAATAAGGTGTCTTAAGGCACTAGCTAGCGGTAGGGTGCCTTAGGATGCTAGCTAGCGGTAGGGTAACTTAGGGTGCTAGCAAGTGGCAAGGTAACTCGATGCACTAGTTGGTGATAAGGTGCTAGTTAGTGACAAGGTGACTCAAGATGCTAGCTAGTGGCAGGATGCCATAAGGTGCTAGCTAGCCTCAAGGTGCCATCTGGCAGTAGGGTGACTCAGGGTGCTAGTTAGCATAAAGGTGCCTTTGGGTGACTCAGGGTGCTAGCTAGCAGCAGGGTGCCTTAGGTTGCTAGCTAGTGGTAGGGTGCCTCAGGGTGCTAGCTAGCCATATTGCTACTTAGGGTGACTCAGGATGCTAGTTAGTAGTAGGGTGCCTCAAGATGCTAACTGGTGTCAGGGTGTTAGCTAGCGATGAGGTGACTCAAGTAGATAGCTGGCGGGAGGGTGCCTCAAGGTGTTAGCTAGCCACAGTGTGACTTAGGGTGTTAGCTAGCAACAAGTCAGGCCATTGATGCTCTTTGTGATATGTGTTGATTATAATTATACTTGGATTAGACTTCAAGCACATAACAATACCATCTTTCCACACTCTCGGCCATCTCAGGCTGGCGGGGCCTATAATCTCAACAATCTCGAGCTAACAGGGCCCACAGTCTTGGCAACCTCGAGTAGATGAGGCCTATACTCCTGACCACCTTAGATGATAGGGCTCAAATTCCTAGGAATCTTGGGCAATAGGGACCACACTCCTAGCAACCTCGATCCATTAGGCTAGCACTCACGATGACCTCCAGCAGTAGGGCCCACACCCATGACAACTTTGGAGGATAGAGTTTGAACCAACAACAAAGCATAAACCAAGAGTTGCTAAACAAGTCTTTTTACAGTCTTTTCATCCAATTCCACTTCAGTGTTGT
The DNA here is from genome assembly GCA_031772115.1 of Heritiera littoralis. Classification (NCBI taxonomy): domain Eukaryota; kingdom Viridiplantae; phylum Streptophyta; class Magnoliopsida; order Malvales; family Malvaceae; genus Heritiera; species Heritiera littoralis. The sequence continues at coordinate 5,188,950 of JAPDPK010000024.1, read as the reverse complement.
TGAAGTTTAGATGTGAGCAGTGATAATGAATTTTTTTCAACGGAAGAGCTAAGTAACAGAATTGAATAACTCTCTCTTATGATCTTTGTGCTCAGTATTTTGTCAAGTATAAGAAATCAAAAACAAGCAAAGAGTGCATTATACCATGTTTACTAAGGGCAAGGAAATCGATTGGAATGATACCCTTAGGTGCCGTTTGGTTAGGGGAATTTTTTTTCTGTCAAATGATTACCATGTTTGGTTCACAAAAATTTTTCACACAGGGAATTTTTTTTACCAACAGTGCAAAAGAGGGGGAAAATAGGGGGAAAATGATTCCCCCCTCATATTGAGGTATTTTTTTGGGGAGAAATCCATTTTTTTCCTATTTTACCCTCCAATAATTATATTTTGTTTCCATTTTACCCCTAAACCTATCTAATATTACAACCATTGTTTTTTTCTCATTTTGATGAAGAGAAAAATGAATTTAAAATCAAATGGACCAATAATAAGATGGACCTTATAATTTTTGATTAGTCAAAATCAATTTAATATAGTAATAGTTTGTTAAATCAAAATAATTTACATAACAAAAACCTTATAAAAGAAATGGACTAAATAAATAAATAAATAAATGAGTATCTTAAATAAATAAATAAGTAATTATTTTAAATATAATTTATATCAAGTGTTATTCACTCTACATCAACTAATAATATGTAGGGTATTATAGTAAAATAAGTAGTTAAGTAATCTTATTTTCCTTTAACCAAACACAAAAATCTTAGATTCCCACCAATACAACCAAACACAAGAATCTAATATTTTCAGGAATCCGTCAAGTAAAATAATTTTCCGTCAAATGATTCCCAAAGGTAATTCTAAATTCCGCGAACCAAACAGCCCTTTAGTATCATGAAACAGCCTGTGACCAAGCCACAACCCATTGAAGATATGGAAAGGCCATATTGAGTCAGAAAAATGATAGTGCCTCTCATAATGATTTTCATCAGGGGACTCGATCGCTAGATTATTTTGAAAAACACAAGGAGGAGCTAGTACCAATATTTTTGACTAGGTGTGATTGGCCACCTAAAAATATTTACCTTTCAATAAAATCTTAAAAGTGATTAAGTTTTATTAAGAAGATAGTTTTTGGTATGCGAAAGCAAAGCTTGCGTTCTAAAGTTCGGTTATGTGTGGGGAAGGATTAGCACCCCACGGTGCCCGTTGAAAAACGGTACCATTTAATCATATATTATCCTTTGATCTTAATAAAATAGTCTTAATTAAACATTTAAAAAGAACTCCATTTATTTTGAAATAATTTTTATTTGTTTTATTTTGAAACCTCTTAAAACTTTCATTTATTTATTCATTTTTATTTGATATATTAAATTTTATATATATATATATTTATGTTAAATTTTTTTTAATTTGAAATAAATGAGAATCTTTTGTATAGAAAATTATTCTGAAGTACCCCCATACTTCTGGTAGCATTGCAAATAACTTCATCACCTAGGGATTTCTTAAGAATCGCTATTTGCGATTTCTATAAAATCCCATCCTTGGGAGATTCACACTTATTTTAGAATTTCATGAATACAAATGATGCAAACAAAATATATATAATGCACATGAGAAATATATTATTTTATTATATTATTATTATCTTTTATATTTATATTACTGCTTTTGAAATTTATTGATTTTATAAAATTTTATTTTTATTGAAAAATCATACTAAATATTCCAATATGCTTGTAACATTTACTAGATTCTTCTCACATAAAGATTAGATAGGAATCACTACTTGTGAATTCATTAACATCTCATCATCGGAAAAATCATTAAAATTTATATTTATTTATTTAATTGTTTTATTATCATTATTGTTTTTATCACAAATTAATTTATTTCAAAAGATTAATTGTAATACTTTGATATTGAGATAAAAATGCTTAAATGTCCCAGTACGCTGGTGACATTAAATATTTTATTTCAACCCTAAGGATTATAAAAAAATCACCACTTGTGATTTTTATGAAATCCCGTCATCGAAAATTTAAAATTTGTCATCTTTACTTATGTGTTTAAAATGTATATCTATATTTATTTTAAAATTTATATCTACATTTATTTATTTATTGCCCTTCTTTATTTATTTTATTTTTTATATTTATAAGAAATTATTTCAATCTTTTCTATTGAAAATTATTCCGAAGTACCCCCCATACTTCTGGTAGCATTTCAAATAACTTCATCACCTAGGGATTTCTTAAGAATCGCTATTTGCAATTTCTATAAAATCCCATCCTTGGGAGATTCACACTTATTTTAGAATTTCATGAATACAAATGATGCAAACAAAATATATATAATGCACATGAGAAATATATTATTTTATTATATTATTATTATCTTTTATATTTATATTACTGCTTTTGAAATTTATTGATTTTATAAAATTTTATTTTTATTGAAAAATCATACTAAATATTCCAATATGCTTGTAACATTTACTAGATTTTTCTCACATAAAGATTAGATAGGAATCACTACTTGTGAATTCATTAACATCTCATCATCGAAAAATCTTTAAAATTTATATTTTTTATTTATTTCTTAATTGTTTTATTATCATTATTGTTATTATCACAAATTAATTTATATCAAAAGATTAATTGTAATACTTTGATATCGAGATAAAAATGCTTAAATGTCCCAATACACTGGTGACATTAAGGATTTTATTTCAACACTAAAGATTATCAAAAAATCACCACTTGTGATTTCTATGAAATCCCATCATCGAAAATTTAAAATTTGTCATCTTTACTTATGTGTTTAAAATGTATATCTATATTTATTTATTTTAAAATTTATATCTACATTTATTTATTTATTGCCCTTCTTTATTTATTTTATTTTTTATATTTACAAGAAATTATTTTAATCTTTTGTATTGAAAATTATTCCGAAATACCCCCATACTTCTGGTAGCATTGCAAATAACTTCATCACCTAGGGATTTCTTAAGAATCGCTATTTGCGATTTCTATAAAATCTCATCCTTAGGAGATTTACACTTATTTTAGAATTTCATAAATACAAATGATGCAAACAAAATATATACAATGCACATGAGAAATATATTATTTTATTTTATTATTATTATCTTTTATATTTATATTATTGCTTTTGAAATTTATTGATTTTATAAAATTTTATTTTTATTGAAAAATCATACTAAATATTCCAATATGCTGGTAACATTTAGCAAATTCTTCCCACCTAAAGATTAGATAGGAATCACTACTTGTGAATTCATTAACATCTCATCATCGGAAAAATCTTTAAAATTTATATTTTTTATTTATTTCTTAATTGTTTTTATTATCATTATTGTTATTATCACAAATTAATTTATTTCAAAAGATTAATTGTAATACTTTGATATCGAGATAAAAACGCTTAAATGTCCCAATACGCTGGTGACATTAAGGATTTTATTTCAACCCTAAGGATTATCAAAAAATCATCACTTGTGATTTCTATGAAGTCCCGTCATCGAAAATTTAAAATTTGTCATCTTTACTTATGTGTTTAAAATGTATATCTATATTTATTTATTTTAAAATTTATATCTACATTTATTTATTTATTGCCCTTCTTTATTTATTTTATTTTTGATATTTATAAGAAATTATTTCAATCTTTTGTATTGAAAATTACTCCAAAATACCCCCATACTTCTGGTTGCATTACGAATAACTTCATCGCCTAGGGATTTCTTAAGAATCGCTATTTGCGATTTTTATAAAATCTCATCCTTGGGAGATTCAATCTTATTTTGAAATTTCATGAATACAAATGATGCAAACAAAATATATATATAATGCACATGAGAAATATATTATTTTATTTATTATTATTATCTTTTATATTTATATTATTGCTTTCGAAATTTATTGATTTTATAAAATTTTATTTTTATTGAAAAAGCATACTACATATTCCAATATGCTGGTAATATTTAGCAGACTCTTCTCACTAGAGATTAGTTAGGAATGACTACTTGTGAATTCATTAACATCTCATCATCGGAAAAATCTTTAAAGTTTATATTTTTTATTTATTTCTTAATTGTTTTATTATCATTATTGTTATTATCACAAATTAATTTATTTCAAAAGATTAATTGTAATACTTTGATATCGAGATAAAAACACTTAAATGTCCCAATACGCTGGTGACATTAAGGATTTTATTTCAACCCTAAGGATTATAAAAAAAATCACCACTTGTGATTTCTATGAAATCTCATTATCGAAAATTTAAAATTTGTCATCTTTACTTATGTGTTTAAAATGTATATCTATATTTATTTATTTTAAAATTTATATCTACATTTATTTATGTATTGCCCTTCTTTATTTATTTTATTTTTTATATTTATAAGAAATTATTTCAATCTTTTGTATTGAAAATTATTTCAAAGTACCCCCATACTTCTGGTAGCATTGCGAATAACTTCATCAATTAGGGATTTCTTAAGAATCGCTATTTGCGATTTCTATAAAATCCCATCCTTGGGAGATTCACACTTATTTTGGAATTTCATGAATACAAATGATGCAAACAAAAAATATATAATGCAAATGAGAAATATATTATTTTAATATTATTATTATTATCTTTTATACTTATATTATTGCTTTTGAAATTTATTGATTTTATAAAATTTTATTTTTATTGAAAAATCATTTTAAATATTCTAATACGCTGGTAACATTTAGCAGATTCTTCTCACCTAGAGATTAGTTAGGAATCACTACTTATGAATTCATTAACATGTCATCATCAGAAAAATCTTGAAAATTTATATTTTTTATTTATTTTTTAATTGTTTTATTATCGTTATTGTTATTATCACAAATTAATTTCTTTCAAAAGATTAATTGTAATACTTTGATATCGAGATAAAAACGCTTAAATGTCCCAGTACGTTGGTGACATTAAGGATTTTATTTCAACCCTAAGGATTATCAAAAAATCACCACTTGTGATTTCTATGAAATCCCGTCATCGAAAATTTAAAATTTGTCATCTTTACTTATGTGTTTAAAATGTATATATGTATTTATTTATTTTAAAATTTATATCTAAATTTATGTATTTATTGCCTTTATTTATTTATTTTATTTTTTATATTTATAAGAAACTTTGATATCAAAATAAGACCAATTGGATGTTCCAATATGCTGGTAACATCTAATGATTTTTCACGATCTCAAAGATTATTGGAGAATCACTACTTGTGATTTCTTCGAAATCTTATCATCGAAAATTTTAAATTCAAATTCCTTTACAAAGTTTTATTTTTATATTTTATTTATTATTATATTTTAAAAAAATCTTTTTATTATAAAAAATAATAAATATAAAATTAAATATATGTACCTAAACATGCATTTTCTAAGGAAACATACTTTAATATATCATCTCTAATACTATTATTTTTAATTAATATATCATCTCTAATACTATTATTTTTAATGAATATAAATCCAAAATGAAAACAATAAATAAATTAATAAATATATAAACACATACCTTAAAAACCCCACACAGTAGCAAAACGCTATAAGCTGTGATGGAGGCCCATCAAGCTCATAAAGCCTATGTCATGTTCATGATGATCGTGATCTTTTGAGCATTCATGGAGGTCTAATGACAAAAGCTAAAACAAAGATAATGCAACAAGCCTTGCCTGGTTTCATTAATATTGCTAGAGAGAAAGCCCAACAAAGCTTTAGCATGGAGGATGACAAAGGCAAAGTTTTCTACAACATGATCCAAGCCCAAGTTCAACCTTCTTGAAGACACACAAGTATTCGGTCGAAATGCAATTAGGCTGGATGCGTAAATTGGGCTAGTGCAATTGGGCCAAATGCTATACTTATTTTATTTAGTTATGTCTTATTAGGCTGAACATCGTCTTAATTTAATTTAAACCCAATTCCTTTTTATTTAATAGGTATTGTAGTTTTTTTATTACTTGTTCTACAAGTTAGGAAAGTAGGACTCTTATTACTTGTTCTGCAAGTTAGGAAAGTAGGATTCTTATTACTTGTTCTGCAAGTTTGCACTATGCCTATAAATAGCTATGTAACCCCTTGGGTAGAACACAATTGATTTGAGTTATAAAATTGAGTGACTTCTTTTCTTTGGTTCTCTTGAGAACTCTTGAACTTATCAGGGTCTTCCTTGTGGCGTTCTTCTACCTTCCACCAATTCATACCATAGGTTCTTGCTTTTTTAAGCAATGGGTCTTGGTCCAATACCATAGGTTCTTGCTTTTTTAAGCAATGGGTCTTGGTCCAATACCATAGGTTCTTATGTTTTTACACAACAGCTCTTGGTTTTACCTTTAATTCTTTGTTTAATCTGCTGTGATCTTGACTTATTCTTTTTTTTTTGTGTGTTCTTCATGTTCTTCATTGAACCTCATCTTCTTTCGGTGAGGTTCATATCATTTGGCATCAGAGCTTAGGTTCAATTCGTAGGAGTCTTATTTTGTTTCGTTCTTGTGTTTTTTTTCTTTATCTTCTTGTCTTGGAGAAACCTTGATCTTGAATCCTATTCCAGGCCACTACTAATATTGTTTGTCTCGCAAACCTATTGTCTTCATTAAAATAACCTACCTTTACTTAGTCACCTAGTAAACCTTATCTTGTTTTCCAAACAACCAAATCCCAAAGGTTTTCTTGCTCACCAAGAAACCTTCAAAAGCTCTACTTTCACGTAAAGACTATCTTGTTTCACAAGCCACCGTTCCCTCTCGTTTCTTGCCACACAAGCTATTACCAAAACTAGCTTGTTTTCTCAAAAGTTGCCATATTCTCCAAGTAAATCTCTTTTTGTCACTTAGACCTTTTGTTTTTTTTCATTGTTCGTTTACGTTAGTAAAATAAAAAAGAAGTAACAAAAGAAAAGAAAAAGAAAAGAAAAAAAAAGAAAAGAAAATCAATTCAAGAGGTGATTCGTTAAATTGTGTGTAGCAAGTGTAACATCAAAGGCAATCCATGGAGCTATGCTTTATCAAATTCTTGATGTAGTCATTCTTTCTTGTGCTTTGAGATTTCTTGTTTACCTAAATCTGAAAATTCATTGTTACCTTTCTACCATATTGCCTAAACTTACCTTTTGACCCTATCACCTAAAAGGACAAAACTACCCCACCTTTGGCTAAACCTTACCCTAACCAAACACCCATATTTCCTTCAAGGTTTAGATTCATCGAAGTCTTCTTGAGTCTTATTTAAGCATTGCTAAGTCTTGTTGAGTCTTCATTATTTTGTTTTTCCCTTGATTAAAATCTTGTGCTCATCTTGTTTATTGTTGGTTGATAGTTAGATTCTATAAGCTGATTTTTGATTGAGTCTTGAGTTCAATATAGAACCTATAGAGAAAAGTTGTGTGAGGGAAAAAGGCAAGAGTGTGTGATTAACATTAGTAGAGAAAAGCCATATTAAAATTGTGTGAAGCATGAGTGTGAGTGTTACATTCTTGTGTGTATTGTGTGAAAACACATGAGGTCATACTTGTGAGGTCCTTTTCTTTTACTAACATTTCTTGCAAGTTACAATCATGTCTTCCAATAGTGAAAAGCCTGATTTGAGTAAGATCGAGTTCATGTTCCAAGTCATGCAACAACAATTTTCAAGAATAGAGTTGAGGTTTAATAATATTCATGATAAGTTGGAGGAACATGAAGCTGCCATAGCTAAGGTAAAAAAAGGTGATACTTCTCATATGAATGGCAATGTTGTGAATAATGACATTGATGATAAAGTTGATGATGAGTTTGATAATGATGAGTTTTAGTATGAATAGAAGTGTTAAAGGTAACCGTGGTAATAGAGGAGGTCGTGGAGATAGATATAAATGAGATAGGTATCATGATAGGATAAATGGAAATTTAGGAAGTATCAAATTGAAGATTCCTTCCTTTCAAGGTAAGAATAATCCTAAGGCTTACTTAGAATGGGAAAAGAAAGTGGAGATGGTCTTTGATTGCCATAACTATTCCAAAGAAAAAAAAGGTAAAGCTTGCTGCTGTAGAGTTCATAGATTATGCAATCATTTGGTGGGACCAACTCATGCTTGGTAGACGTAGGAATAGAGAACCACCTATAACTACATGGGATGAAATGAAACGTGTTATGAAAAAAAGGTTTGTTCCTAATCATTATTATAGAAAGCTTTATCAAAGGTTACAAGGTCTCACTAAAGGTTCTAAGAGTGTTGAGGATTATCATAAAGAAATGGAAATTATCATGATTAGAGCTAATGTTGAAGAGGATAGTGAAGCTACTATGGCTCGATTCTTATAAGGGTTGATGTGATAACCGTAAATTTTCCATTTATTGGAAATTAGAAATATTGAAAATAAATATTGGAGAACTTAAATAAGAGGAAATAAAATTTGCGAGAACGGGATATTGGTGAAAATCCCGAGAATTAAAAAAAAAAGTGAAAATAAAAATAATAGAGAGAGGGAAAGAATTAAATTGGATAAATTAAAATCCAAATTAAATAAGGAAAACGAGAAAATGAAAATAAAATATGTTTATATGATTTCAAATTTTATATAAGTGTATTTTATACAAATACGTATGTATTTAAAATACTATATGGTATATTTTAATATACGTTGGTGTATATATATATAAACTATTTCATGAATTTAATTAATACATATATATATATAAACATAATATTTTATGTATATATAAATATATATATACATACATATATAGAAAATGTAAATGTTATTTTATATTAAAGTTTATAGGTATATATATATTCTATTATAACATTTATATAATTATATATATAAATGTTATTTATTCTAAAGTATATAAATATAAATATATATATATACTAGATATATATATATTTTGTAATGTACAGTATATATAATCTATATATAATATATATTGTATTACAATATATATGAAATAATATTATATGTGTAATATATGGTAAATATTATGTGTATAAATTATATATAATATATTGTATAATATATAGTAGGTTACTTACTAAAAAGGGAAACCAAATAAACCAAAAAAGGAAAGAAAAAAAAAAAAGGAAAACAAGACAGAATCGGGAAACCCGATTCTGTCACCGGAAGAGCCGCCCCCTTCAGCGGCCGCCGGAGAGGGAAAGGAGGAGAAGGAAAAGAAGCGTCGACGCCGGCAAGGGAAGAGGAAGCCGACGCCAACGCCGGCGTGAAGAAACGGAGGAAAATCGAACGGGAAACAGAAGCAAACGCCGGAAGAGAAAAGGAAAATGTCGACGGCGGTGCCGGCCAAATCGGTGGCCGCCACTGTCACTGAAGCACCGCCGGAGGGAGAGGAACACGATGGAGGTCACCCGACGCGCCATGGACGGCGGAGGAACGCCGGCGAAGAGGAGAAGAAGCCGAGGCAAAATCGAGTGGATCCGCCGCCGTGCCGCCGATCCAGGCCAAGCTGAGACCACCGGCAGCTTCGCCTCGACGCCGGCCAGCTGAGGGACCAACGAGCCGCCGGAGAACCGGCCGCCGGCGAGGAACCGGCGAGGAAAGGCTTTGAACCGGTCTAACCGGGAAAGGAAGAAGAAAAAGAAAAGAAAAAGAAAAGAAAAAGGAAAAAGAAAAAGAAAAAGAAAAAGAAAAAGAAAGGAAAGAAAGAAAAGAAAAAGAGGAAAAAGGAAGAAAAAATAAGAAAAAGAGGAAGAAGGAGAATTTCGGGAATTCGAAAAATTCCCGGAAATTCGACAACCCGGGATTTTACAAATTCGGTAAGAAATTTCCCGAGAATTTAATTTCAGAAAAAAATTAAATAAATTATGAAAAATTCTAAAAATTAGAATTTTAATTCCAGAAATTATTTTCAGCAATCGAGATAAGGAATCGGGAGAAATGGAGTGCGGGCGTGATCGATAAGCGAAATTCGCCGACCCGGAAAAAGGTAAGGGATGCATGTGCAGCACTATAAGGATACTCAGTCTGCATAATTTAATTTGAAATATTTTATGCAATTATTTTATGAAAATTATTATGATGCATGAATTGCTGAAAATAATTTGGGAAGAAGTACTGGCTGAAAGATTTTAAACTGTATTTTCCGTGCAGGAGGTTAGTGAATCGGCAGCCGTTATGCTGCCGAAAATTTTAGAAAAAATTTATAAAATCATATTAAATGATTTATTTCCGAATTTCGATAGTAAATCACGAGACATGAGGAAATTTCTAAATTTCATAAAATATGAATATAATGAGATGGAACTTTAGAATATTCATGTATTCGAGAATGGTGATAATGAAATCACCGAAAATTCTCGAAATAGATAAATTACACGAATTACGAGACGAAAGATGAAGTGTGAAATATAGTAAATATTTTATGGATATTTTATCAATATTCACTAAAGGATTATAACCCTTATGGTTTTAAATCATGGAATTATATAATTATATAAATTCCATAAAGGTGTATTTTATGATGAAAAATACGGTTTTGAGACTGGTTGGTATTCTTATCATGCTGATACATGATATGTGACATGTTTAGTCCCGGTCGACACCTGATCCGTGATCCACCGAGGACAATATAGATTATGGTCATAGATTTGACCGGTTTAGTCCTTTACCCTCCAGGGTTTATAGTACGACAAGATTAACGTCTATATTAAAATCCATAAATGATAGGTGACATGTTAAAAAGGGAAATATTTTACATGACATGGAATATGTCAAACGAAAAAGGCCATACCGAGCAGAGACTCGATGATTGAACCGTGGGAGCCACCTCTAGAGTCCTTCGGGAACTAAGTGCTACACGTGTTCCGATATTTCAGTACAGGCCATACCGAGCAGAGACTCGATGATTGAACCGTGGGAGCCACCTCTAGAGTCCTTCGGGAACTAAGTGCTACACGTGTTCCGATGTTTCAGTACAGGCCATACCGAGCAGAGACTCGATGATTGAACCGTGGGAGCCACCTCTAGAGTCCTTCGGGAACTAAGTGCTACACGTGTTCCGATGTTTCAGTACAGGCCATATCGAGCAGAGACTCGATGATTGAACCGTGGGAGCCACCTCTAGAGTCCTTCGGGAACTAAGTGCTACACGTGTTCCGATGTTTCAGTACAGGCCATACCGAGCAGAGACTCGATGATTGAACCGTGGGAGCCACCTCTAGAGTCCTTCGGGAACTAAGTGCTACACGTGTTCCGATGTTAGTATGAGAAATCGTAGGATATTGTGACGATAAGTAAGTGAGTGTGATTCGTGAATTCGACAAATGTCAAAGAATGAAATAGATTTTAATAGCTTTTTCTGCTTTTTAACGGACAGAACTAATTAAGAGAGTACATTAAACATGAAATAAGTTTTAAAGAAATAAGATGATGATTTAACTAATATTCTTTTCAAGGAATATACGGATATTAATTATTCTATTTAAAGGCTTTATTTCGTAGAGGCATTATTTTGAAAGGAATATGAAAAAGATTATGAAAGATTAAAAAGGAAAAGGATTTATTAATTCAAAACAAAAAGAAAAAATTTTTCTCTACAGTTGCTTCTAGGTTCCATAACAAGTATGGTATTCTAAAATACCTACCTTACTCCATTCGGATCCCTAGCCGACTGTAGTATCTTTCCTACATGCGAGCCTAGAGCCCATAGGAAAAATGAAAAAGATTTTCAGCATATAGGAAGCTGAGTATCAAGTGAGGCATATAATTCTCTTACTGAGCCGTGGTTTTGCTCACCCCTTAATTTTCAACATCTCAGGTTTTGATGAATGTGAAATCAGTGGATTGTGGATCCTGGCTGTACACGAAGAACAATGTGTCAGACCGACTGATTATTTGAGGTATGATTATTTATTCTCTGTATTTAGACATGTCAACAGTACTACTTGTCTGATTTATTACGATAGGGGATGTGTATAACATAAACAATACATTGTAAAATTGTTTAACAGCTAGTACAAGTGAAGTATCACAGACAGCCCAACCGGTTAAGATGTGTATAAGTAGGGTAAAAATGTGGTCACGGGTCGTGATAGATTTAGTGGTATCAGAGCATTGGTTGGCCTGATGTCTGTGGATACTTTGGAAAGAAAAGAGTTATACATCCCCTGTAGTACTGTGTCGTCTGAATACATAGAGAAAATAAATGATTGTAAAAGGGGTGAAATGATTTAAAGGGAGTGAGAAAGTATAAACTGAGAATGTTAAAGAAGAAAATAGGCTCAGAAATTACCAAAAAAATTGGTGATCCTTCTAATCTATATAAAGGCCTGTTCGGTAAGGAACAGAAATGGACTCGGTGAGGGCCCCACCAGTACTTTTCTGTCCGAACCGAACTGAGACCTGAAAGTGATGGTATAAAATAGGGGAAATAAAATATCATCATTAAATAGACTTTAAGATCACCGATTGAGGGTAATTTGAAGAGAGAGAAAATTTTTAGCCAAAAATGACCAAAATACCCCTACCCCCAAAATTTTACTGGGAGTCAAAATAGATCACCAGAAGTTGGAATTGATTGATTTGACAGAGAAATTAATGATATAAAGCTGAATTACAAGTAAATTAATCCCATTGTGGATTTTAGTGAACTTCTCTGTCGAAAAATCGAATGAGATCTAACTTGCTGTTATAAGTATCAGAAAGGATACTATCAACACATAGATGATCAGTTCATTGATTTGAATGTATATTGAGGAGATAGAAATAAATGTCGAAATGACGAAAATGCCCCTATATTGGGCGATGTCGGAATAGTGATAAAACCGAGCTGAATTGGAATCCATTGATAGTAATGGAATTATTAATGGCATAGAAGATGTCATGTGAATCTAACGATCCCTATTACTGATTCCACTAACACTTAGACTATGGACGCGAAAGAAAAACCCCGAGTGGACTGTGGGCCATAGGGGATAACAGTATGGTTGAGTGAGGCGGCCAGGGCTCCCCCACGAGTGGACTTTGGGCCATAGTGGTAAATCCTGGGCTTCACAATAAAACAATCCGTGAGGGACTAAGTGCCACGTCTGTGTGACGGGGGCCACCTCTAGAGCTCAGAGCGGACAGCACGGATCAGTGGTGCGGCTCGGGCCCCTCCGGCTTGAGACCGGCAAATCCGAGGCATCACAATAAAACGTGTACAGGCAGACGGCGAACGAGCCGGGGCCTTATATGATGCGATCCAAAGAGTGTAGTGGAATGTCATCAAATGTTTGGCCCGGTTATTGACTGAAAGGGGTCGAAAATTAAGAGTGTATTGAACGGGATCGTTAAATACTGTGAAAAGTGAAATGATTACAAGAATTGACTGATGAGGTGAAAAGTATAGATAATGAAATACATACTGGTGTGATTACTTATGGTTCTGTACGTTTTCATTTCTTTGAGGTATCAAACAGATAATCGTACATAGAACCGACGTATCTTGGAATATGTGCTACAGAATGAGGTACTGTTTGGAGTACTGTGAATTAGAGGATAATTATAAGAACAGTCAAGTGATAAAAAGAAGATGACCGCTAACCTAAGTTCTTCAGGACCCTTGAAACAGAACTGTGATGGGCGACCCAATGATGGGCGACCCGTAGTGGATCATGTGTCGTGAGATATAGGCGAACTATCTCATCGCCGACTCACTAGTAAGGATAAACCTGAGGCGAAAGGATCACCTAGGGGATGCTTGTCGATGGTCGATATGAACGGGCGAGGCCCTTATAAGTATCCCAACGGTAACACGAGTGTAAGGAACTAGGTACGTAAGGGGTGCCAAGGTTCAAACCTCGTGGAGAATATACTCAAGGGAACTAAGCCTGAATTCGGTAAATGGAAATGGTTTTCAAGTGAATAACTGAATTGAAACGAGTAGCTGTAAAATGTGTTGATAAACATTGTACTTGATACAGCTTACCAGAATGAGATTCGTAACGCTGTGAAGTATGACTATGTAATGAAATCAAGGTAGAGTATGTATCAAAATGATTTGAATATGGAATGTCTCTGACTTGAAACTACACTGTGAAATGATGGGAAACAATGATGAAGGTCCAAAATGATAAAAGAAGTGTGGTTAAAGAGACTGTCGGTTGAGAATTCCAATAAATTCCAAAGTAACATAGATTGAGAAATCAGGTTAATGTTGATTCGATCGTGGATATGAAATTTATTCTTAAGCTTGTATCGAAGAATATAGAAGAAATCCGACAAGCTTAAGAAAATAATTTTTGGAAAATATTACGGATGATGAAATTCACAAGTATCGAGGTAAAGAAAGGAAATACAAATGATATGATTTGAGGATGAATTAAATGATGTATTAAAATTTTTGGTTATACACTAAAATTCTTATGAAGAACAAATAAATATTATATGGAAGTGATGCCTTAAATATGATTTAATCGGAGATGTACAAGGAGCTTATAAGAGCAATCTTTATAAAAGGCATCATCAGATGAAAAGTTGAAGAATGATGGTCACAAGATGATAAGAAATGTATGATTAAAGAAAATATCAGATTTGATTTCCGATAAAACTTCCAAAGTTATATAAATTAGAGGAATCGAGATAACGCTGATTTGATTTTAAATATGAAGTTAAATTCTAAGCTTATATCGGAGGATGTAGAAAGAATCCGAAAAGTTAAAGAAAATAACTCTGGAAAATGTGTGAATAATGAAATTCACGTGTAGAGGTCTGAATGACGAAACTACAGATAATGAAAAATTGAGAATAATGAAATTGTCTGTATAAGTGTAAATGAGAGAAATGCAAATGATGTTGAGTTGTAGACAAATCAAAAAGGATATATTAAATTTCTATCATTGATGAAGTTCTGGTGAAGAACAAGTATTAATCTACGTGAAAATAGACGCTTTATTGATCTGATTAGAGATACGTGAGGAGTAAATAAGACTAGCTGCTGCATAAAGCGTCCTTAGATAAAAGATTGAAGGTTGGTGTCCATAAGATGATGATTTGAACTCGAAGTGAATTTTACGAGTTCCGATTGAAGTTATAAGGGTAATGAGTTGCCTTGTAAAGTAGATAAGCCTAAAGAATGAGGCATCCTTACATGAGTAAAATTGATGAAATACTGATAGAGTCTAAAGTATAAATGGAACATGAGCAGCATTGTGATATAATCCTTAAACTCTTAAAGGCTGTGGAATTATGCTAAGATTAACAACTAAGAAATTTGGCTAGACAGTATCTCCTCTTGAGATATATGATCTTGAGACGACAGGGTGACAGTAAACCTGTCTAGGATATAAAATAATGATTGAGATACGAAAGTAATGAGTCTAGCTAAATACTATTGTCAGCCTATAAAAGAGTGATGAGACTGGCTGCTCTATAGACGAGATCTAATTAAAGAAATTAAAGTCGGCAGATGGCTAGTGTAAAGAAAAAGATGGTACGCAAGATTCTAAAAGATCTTAGCTGTATAGTACCATACCAATCGAGAAAACCGACAAAAAGGAATGCGAGTAAAAATATGAAAACGACAATGAAAGTGAGATAAGGAAATAAATTGCATGACGAGAAGGGAACATTAATATAAAACAGTTCCCGCAGTTAAGACTGAAAGCGAAGGGTGTTGGTTATCACATAACTGTGGCAAGATGTAAAATCAAAGCCAGAACTGATAAGTGAAAGTAATGATACTCCAAGGAGTAAGATAATTGATATGTTTACTGCCAGTAAAATGTTGTACATATAACCACCTTGAAATGATGGAGATGGTGGAATTGTATAGATAATGTGGTGCTTAAATGGATAATTCGAGGATTCAATCACAGAATCTAAATTATGAAAAGAGTATATTCCTGGTTATATCTTAAAATTTAAATGATATTGAATATACCATAAGCGTAAGAGATGTAATGACCATACTACATGAAAAGAGACATGGAGAGAAAATGATTGTCTCATGATTTATTTCTGTAAGAGATGATTAACAGTAAGATTTGCAATGATATGTAGCCTTGATGGAATAAGTGTGAAAATGAATATTGTGGACAATAAAGAGTCCAAAAGAGAAATAATGATATGGAAGTGATTAAAGACTGATGATCTAAATAGAATCATTTTCCATTATCAGACATCTAGATTCTCTAGTGCCTTAGTCGAAGTATAAGTGTTAAACGGTGTGAATGTGTATGTACAGTTCCAGTGAGCCTTACATGTGATGGGAGTCTCTGTGTTGCCATATGCTAATGAGAGATAGCAAAAGGCTTTGAGATCCCAAGTGTATTGATAGCACCGCTCCATACTGATATATATTTATATATATGAGCGTGAGATGTAACCGCTCCATGATATTGAGAGAGAGCGTGTGCACGAGATGTGAAAGCTACTGGGACACTTACATATAATTGATTGACACGAGTACATGATAGTACCAAATTATGTCGACTCGGCACTAAGTGAGAAGCATGGATGATGAACAGCATAAATCAGCTGTAATATTAAAATATTATTTATGGCTCTTATATGAAAAGAGTAAAAGGGAATAACTCCCGATTTTAGAAATGAACTTACGGGAGTATAGACATATACGATGAAAGACAGCATGTAGTGGTCTAAAGCACTCTTGATGTTGAAAGTGTGCTGGCAGTATTACTTGGAGGATGAACTAGAGGTCAGAAGTCGTAAGTATATGGCATATACCACCTTTGGACTTAAGTTAAATTCGGAGGACCGAATTTCTTAAGGTGGGGTGGATGTGATAACCGTAAATTTTCCATTTATTGGAAATTAGAAATATTGAAAATAAATATTGGAGAACTTAAATAAGAGGAAATAAAATTTGCGAGAACGGGATATTGGTGAAAATCCCGAGAATTAAAAAAAAGTGAAAATAAAAATAATAGAGAGAGGGAAAGAATTAAATTGGATAAATTAAAATCCAAATTAAATAAGGAAAACGAGAAAATGAAAATAAAATATGTTTATATGATTTCAAATTTTATATAAGTGTATTTTATACAAATACGTATGTATTTAAAATACTATATGGTATATTTTAATATACGTTGGTGTATATATATATAAACTATTTCATGAATTTAATTAATACATATATATATATATATAAACATAATATTTTATGTATATATAAATATATATATACATACATATATAGAAAATGTAAATGTTATTTTATATTAAAGTTTATAGGTATATATATATTCTATTATAACATTTATATAATTATATATATAAATGTTATTTATTCTAAAGTATATAAATATAAATATATATATATATACTAGATATATATATATTTTGTAATGTACAGTATATATAATCTATATATAATATATATTGTATTACAATATATATGAAATAATATTATATGTGTAATATATGGTAAATATTATGTGTATAAATTATATATAATATATTGTATAATATATAGTAGGTTACTTACTAAAAAGGGAAACCAAATAAACCAAAAAAGGAAAGAAAAAAAAAAGGAAAACAAGACAGAATCGGGAAACCCGATTCTGTCACCGGAAGAGCCGCCCCCGTCAGCGGCCGCCGGAGAGGGAAAGGAGGAGAAGGAAAAGAAGCGTCGACGCCGGCAAGGGAAGAGGAAGCCGACGCCAACGCCGGCGTGAAGAAACGGAGGAAAATCGAACGGGAAACAGAAGCAAACGCCGGAAGAGAAAAGGAAAATGTCGACGGCGGTGCCGGCCAAATCGGTGGCCGCCACTGTCACTGAAGCACCGCCGGAGGGAGAGGAACACGATGGAGGTCACCCGACGCGCCATGGACGGCGGAGGAACGCCGGCGAAGAGGAGAAGAAGCCGAGGCAAAATCGAGTGGATCCGCCGCCGTGCCGCCGATCCAGGCCAAGCTGAGACCACCGGCAGCTTCGCCTCGACGCCGGCCAGCTGAGGGACCAACGAGCCGCCGGAGAACCGGCCGCCGGCGAGGAACCGGCGAGGAAAGGCTTTGAACCGGTCTAACCGGGAAAGGAAGAAGAAAAAGAAAAGAAAAAGAAAAGAAAAAGGAAAAAAGAAAAAGAAAAAGAAAAAGAAAAAGAAAGGAAAGAAAGAAAAGAAAAAGAGGAAAAAGGAAGAAAAAATAAGAAAAAGAGGAAGAAGGAGAATTTCGGGAATTCGGAAAATTCCCGGAAATTCGACAACCCGGGATTTTACAAATTCGGTAAGAAATTTCCCGAGAATTTAATTTCAGAAAAAAATTAAATAAATTATGAAAAATTCTAAAAATTAGAATTTTAATTCCAGAAATTATTTTCAGCAATCGAGATAAGGAATCGGGAGAAATGGAGTGCGGGCGTGATCGATAAGCGAAATTCGCCGACCCGGAAAAAGGTAAGGGATGCATGTGCAGCACTGTAAGGATACTCAGTCTGCATAATTTAATTTGAAATATTTTATGCAATTATTTTATGAAAATTATTATGATGCATGAATTGCTGAAAATAATTTGGGAAGAAGTACTGGCTGAAAGATTTTAAACTGTATTTTCCGTGCAGGAGGTTAGTGAATCGGCAGCCGTTATGCTGCCGAAAATTTTAGAAAAAATTTATAAAATCATATTAAATGATTTATTTCCGAATTTCGATAGTAAATCACGAGACATAAGGAAATTTCTAAATTTCATAAAATATGAATATAATGAGATGGAACTTTAGAATATTCATGTATTCGAGAATGGTGATAATGAAATCACCGAAAATTCTCGAAATAGATAAATTACACGAATTACGAGACGAAAGATGAAGTGTGAAATATAGTAAATATTTTATGGATATTTTATCAATATTCACTAAAGGATTATAACCCTTATGGTTTTAAATCATGGAATTATATAATTATATAAATTCCATAAAGGTGTATTTTATGATGAAAAATACGGTTTTGAGACTGGTTGGTATTCTTATCATGCTGATACATGATATGTGACATGTTTAGTCCCGGTCGACACCTGATCCGTGATCCACCGAGGACAATATAGATTATGGTCATAGATTTGACCGGTTTAGTCCTTTACCCTCCAGGGTTTATAGTACGACAAGATTAACGTCTATATTAAAATCCATAAATGATAGGTGACATGTTAAAAAGGGAAATATTTTACATGACATGGAATATGTCAAACGAAAAAGGCCATACCGAGCAGAGACTCGATGATTGAACCGTGGGAGCCACCTCTAGAGTCCTTCGGGAACTAAGTGCTACACGTGTTCCGATATTTCAGTACAGGCCATACCGAGCAGAGACTCGATGATTGAACCGTGGGAGCCACCTCTAGAGTCCTTCGGGAACTAAGTGCTACACGTGTTCCGATGTTTCAGTACAGGCCATACCGAGCAGAGACTCGATGATTGAACCGTGGGAGCCACCTCTAGAGTCCTTCGGGAACTAAGTGCTACACGTGTTCCGATGTTTCAGTACAGGCCATACCGAGCAGAGACTCGATGATTGAACCGTGGGAGCCACCTCTAGAGTCTTTCGGGAACTAAGTGCTACACGTGTTCCGATGTTTCAGTACAGGCCATACCGAGCAGAGACTCGATGATTGAACCGTGGGAGCCACCTCTAGAGTCCTTCGGGAACTAAGTGCTACACGTGTTCCGATGTTTCAGTACAGGCCATACCGAGCAGAGACTCGATGATTGAACCGTGGGAGCCACCTCTAGAGTCCTTCGGGAACTAAGTGCTACACGTGTTCCGATGTTAGTATGAGAAATCGTAGGATATTGTGACGATAAGTAAGTGAGTGTGATTCGTGAATTCGACAAATGTCAAAGAATGAAATAGATTTTAATAGCTTTTTCTGCTTTTTAACGGACAGAACTAATTAAGAGAGTACATTAAACATGAAATAAGTTTTAAAGAAATAAGATGATGATTTAACTAATATTCTTTTCAAGGAATATACGGATATTAATTATTCTATTTAAAGGCTTTATTTCGTAGAGGCATTATTTTGAAAGGAATATGAAAAAGATTATGAAAGATTAAAAAGGAAAAGGATTTATTAATTCAAAACAAAAAGAAAAAATTTTTCTCTACAGTTGCTTCTAGGTTCCGTAACAAGTATGGTATTCTAAAATACCTACCTTACTCCATTCGGATCCCTAGCCGACTGTAGTATCTTTCCTACATGCGAGCCTAGAGCCCATAGGAAAAATGAAAAAGATTTTCAGCATATAGGAAGCTGAGTATCAAGTGAGGCATATAATTCTCTTACTGAGCCGTGGTTTTGCTCACCCCTTAATTTTCAACATCTCAGGTTTTGATGAATGTGAAATCAGTGGATTGTGGATCCTGGCTGTACACGAAGAACAATGTGTCAGACCGACTGATTATTTGAGGTATGATTATTTATTCTCTGTATTTAGACATGTCAACAGTACTACTTGTCTGATTTATTACGATAGGGGATGTGTATAACATAAACAATACATTGTAAAATTGTTTAACAGCTAGTACAAGTGAAGTATCACAGACAGCCCAACCGGTTAAGATGTGTATAAGTAGGGTAAAAATGTGGTCACGGGTCGTGATAGTTGAATTGTGAGATTGCTAATGTAGTGGAGTTGCATCATTATGTAGAGTTTTATGACATGTTGCATATGGCTATAATGGTTGAAAGGCAACTCAAGAGGAAAGGTTCTTCATCTCATTTTGTGCAAAGTTCTGGTTCATCTTCTTCTTGGAAATCGAATACCTTTTGAAGGGATGATAGGACTACATTCAAGCTTAAGACCGAATCCTCATTTAAGCGTAAACCTGAGGCATCCAAGCCTAAGGGTGAGAGTGTCCAAAAGCCCAAACCCGAGGCTATCCAAGCATCCCAAGGTAAGAGTAGAGACATCATGTGTTTTAGATGTTTGGGAAAAGGACACGTTGCATCACAATGTCCAAACAAATGAGTCATGATTGTGCGTGATGATGGTGACATTGTAAGTGAAGATTCTGATGTTGATGATGAGATGCCACCATTGGAGGACATTGATGACTATGTTGAGTTTGCTGCCTATGGTGAAGGCACTTGTAGCTCATCGTGCATTAAGTGCCCAAGTTAAGGATAAAGATGAAGTGCAACGAGAAAACATTTTCCATGCTAGATGCCATGTCAACAGTAAGGTATGCTTTTTGATTGTTGATGGTGGTAGTTGCACTAATATTGCTAGCAGTTATTTGGTTGACAAATTGAGTTTACCTACTATAAAACATCCCAAACCATACAAACTTCAATGGCTCAATAATTGTGGAGAAGTAAATGTGAGAAAGCAAGTATTGGTGCCATTTTCCATTAGAAGGTACAATGATAAAGTGTTATGTGACGTTGTGCCTATGAATGCTAACCATTTGCTTTTGGGAAGACCATGGCAATTTGATAGACATGTCATACATGATGGATTCATAAACCGTTATTCATTTACCATGGATGGTAAGAAATTCACACTTGCACCCTTGAGTCCTAAGGAGATTTATGAGGACTAATTGAGGTTGAAAGAGTAAAATGAATCAAAACAAAGGTCAAAGAATCTAGATAAAGGCAAAGATATTGCAAAGAAAGAAGAAAGAATGTGAGCTTCTATGCAAAGCAAATTGATGTAAAGGTTGCGTTTTTAGCTAAGTGCCCAATCTTTTTATTTTTATATAAAGAAACTTGTCTTAGTTTTAATGATCTTAATGCTTCTTTGCCTATTGATGTTGTGTCTCTTTTCAAGGAATTTGAAGATATATTCCCTGAGGAGATTCTAAATGGCTTGCCATCTATTAGAGGAATTGAGCATCAAATAGACCTTGTTCCTGGAGCTGCCATTTCCAACCGACTCGCCTATAGAAGTAATCCTGAGGAGACAAAGGAGCTTTAAAGGCAAGTTGAAAAACTCATGAGGAAAGGCTATGTCAGAGAGAGTATCAGTCCATATGCTGTTCCTGTGTTACTTGTTCCTAAGAAGGATGGGATGTGGAGGATGTGTGTTGATTGTCGTGCCATCAACAAAATCACCGTAAAGTATCGCTATCCCATTCCTAGATTAGATAATATGCTTGATGAGTTACATGGTTCTTGCATCTTTTCCAAAATTGATTTGAATAGTGGTTATCATCAAATTCACATGAAAGAAGGTGATGAGTGTAAAACTGTATTTAAGACTAAGCATAGTTTGTATGAATGCTTAGTTATGCCTTTTGGATTAACTAATGCACCTAGCACTTTCATGAGATTAATGAACCATGTCTTGCGTGCTTTTATTGGAAAATTTATAGTTGTCTATTTTGATGATATCTTGATCTATAGTAGAAGTTTGCATGAACATATTGAACATCTAAAGAATGTGCTTAATGTCTTGAGAAAGAAAAAGTTGTATGCTAACCTTATTAAATGTTCTTTTTGCACTGATAAGATTATATTTCTTGGATATGTTATTTCTTCCAAGGGTATAGTAGTAGAAGATGAAAAAGTCAAGGTAATTAAAGATTGACCTATACCTAAGAATATCTTTGAGGTACGTAGTTTTCATGGATTAGCTAGTTTCTATCGTAAGTTTGTTAAAGACTTTAGCACTATGGCTGCACCTTTAATTGAAGTTGTTAAAAAGAATGTTGGATTTAAATGAGATCCTAAGCAAGATCATGCTTTTAACTTGCTTAAAGAGAAGCTTTGTTCTGCACCTTTATTATCCATACTTGACTTTACTAAAACTTTTGAGATTGAGTGTGATGCTTCAAGTATAGGTATTGGAGCTGTTTTAATGCAGGAGAAACACCCCATTGCTTTCTTCAGTGAGAAGTTAAGTGGAGCTACCCTTAACTATCCCACGTACGATAAAGAGATGTATGCATTAGTGAGGGCCTTGGAAACATGGAAACATCATTTATGGCCCAAGGAATTCGTCATCCACATTGATCATGAGTCCTTGATGTAGTTGAAGGGACAAAGCAAGTTGAACAAGTGTCATGCCAAGTGGATGGAGTTCATTGAGACATTCCCATATGTGACCAAATATAAACAAGGTAAAGAAAATGTTATGGTTGATGCATTGTCTTGAAGGTATACTTTAATCACTACTCTTAATGCAAAACTACTTGAATTTGAGTATATTAAAGACTTGTATGCTACTTATGAGGATTTTGAAAATTTGTTAAATGCATGTGAGAAAACTGGTTTTGGAAAGTTTTATAGTCATGATGGATTCTTATTTAGAGAAAATAGATTATGTGTGCCTAGGAGTTCTTTGAGAGAATTACTTGTTAGAGAAGCCTATAGTGGTGGATTAATGGGACATTTTGGAGTAAAGAAAACTTTAAACATATTGCATGATCACTTCTTTTGGCCTAACATGAAAAGAGATGTTGAAAAGTTGTGTGAAAGATGTCACTTGTAAACAAACTAAGTCTAGAGTTATGAATCATGGTCTTTATACTCCATTGCCTATTCCAACTACTCATTGAACTGACATTTCTATGGACTTTATTTTGGGTTTACCAAGGACAAAGAGAGGTAGAGATTCTGTTTTTGTTGTTGTTGACAAGTTCTCTAAGATGGCTCACTTCATTGCTTGTCATAAGACTAATGATGCAAGCAAGATTACTGATTATCTTCAAGAAAATTGTCCGTATACATGGTGTTCCGAGGACCATTATTTCTGACCGTGATGTGAAGTTCCTTAGCTACTTTTGAAAAACATTATAGGAAAAATTAGGAACAAAGCTGTTGTTTTCAACTACTTGTCATCCACAAACCGATGGTCAAACTGAGGTAGTCAATCGTACTTTGTCTACTTTGTTAAGGTCTATTATTCAAAAGAACTTGAAGAATTGGAAGATTGTTTGCCTCATGTGGAGTTTACTTACAATAGAAGTATGCATTCTACTATTAGTTATTCTCCATTTGAAGTTGACTATGGTTTCAATCCACTCACTCTGTTGGATCCTTTACCACTACCTATTGAGGAGAGAGCTAGTTTGGATGGGAAAAGAAAGTTGAATTTGTTAAGCAATTGCATGAGAAGGTACGTCAAAACATTGAGAAGAGGACTTAGCAATATGCTACTCAAGCCAATAAGTATCGCAAGAAAGTTGTCTTTGAACCTGGTGATTGGGTTTGGGTACATATGTGTAAAGAGAGATTTCCTGCCCAATGTCGTTCCAAGTAACAACCTCGAGGAGATGGACCATTCCAAGTGATTGAGAAGATCAATGACAGTGCTTATAAGTTGGATCTTCTAAGTGAGTATAATGTTAGTGCTATATTTAATGTTTCTAATCTTTCTCCCTTTGATATTGATGTAGATGAATCTGATTTGAGGACAAATCCTTTCGACGAGAGGGGGAATGATGGAGGCCTATCAAGCTCACAAAGCCTATGTCATGTTCGTGATGATCGTGATCCTTTGAGCATTTATGGAGGTCCAATGACAAGAGCTAAAACAAAGATAATGCAACAAGCCTTGGCTAGTTTCATTAATCTTGCTAGAGAGAAAGCCCAACAAAGCTTGAGCATGGAGAATCACAAAGTCTTCTACAACATGATCCAAGCCCAAGTTCAACCTTCTTGAAGACACACAAGTATTGGACCGAAATGCAATTAGGCTAGATGCATAAATTAGGCCTAGTGCAATTGGGCCAAATGCTACACTTATTTTATTTAGTTATGTCTTATTGGGCTAACATTGTCTTAATTTAATTTAAACCCAATTCCTTTTTATTTAATAGGTATTATAGGATTTTTATTACTTGTTCTGCAAGTTAGGAAAGTAGTATTCCTATTACTTGTTCTGCAAGTTTGCCTTATGCCTATAAATAGCTATGTAACCCCTTGGGTAGAACACAATTGATTTGAGTTATAAAATTAAGAGACTTCTCTTTGGTTCTCTTGAGAACTCTTGAACTTATCAGGGTCTTCCTTATGGCATTCATCTGCCTTCCACCAATTCATACCATAGGTTCTTGCCTTTCTAAGCAACGAGTCTTAGTTCAATACTATAGGTTCTTATGTTTCTACACAACAGGTCTTGGTTTTACCGTTAATTCTTTGTTTAATTTGCTTTGTTCTTGAATTGTTCTTATTTTTTTTGTGTGTTCTTCATGTTCTTCATTAAACCTCATCTTGTTTCTATGAGGTTCATATCAAGCTGGCAAGCCTTCCTTCCTTAGTCATGTTGCTACAATGTTGCAGTGATGTACGCAGCAAAATGGATTTAGCAACAATGGTGGAACAGTTCGGCAAGGACGGTGCTGGGCTAGAACTGCGGCTGGTGTAGGAGTGTCACAGATGTTGGATGATGCAATAGAGCTGTGCACAAGCTTCATAAACAGGAATACCGTAACTGGGGCAAACAGGAGTAGAGTAGAGTAGGACAGCAATGGCATGTGGTGATAGGCGGACTAGAGTAGGGCTGGTCATATGGCAAGGAGCAGTAGGTAACCAAAATGGGGTAAGAATGTAGCGACTGGACTTGGTGCAGAATAGAGAAGATTGGGCGATGCAAGGGCTGGTTTCACGCGATGATGATGATGGTGGAAGGTACAATTTTGGGTAGTGGCGTGGTTCGGTTTAGAGAATGGCGTGGATGCAAGGTGATGATGCCTCGGCAAAGATGAAGCAAATGGTGAGTGAAGATGGCAATAACAGGGATGGTCGAGGAGGAAAATGATAATGGTATGGCAAGCTAGATTGAAAAAGATGATGAATAGTGGCTGTAGTAAAAGGTTTTTTTCTTTTTTTCTCTCCCTTCGCCTTTCTCTCTAAAACCGTTAAAGGCTTCCCTTTTTCATTCTTTTGTCATTTTTTTAAGAAATAAAATCTTCATTTTAATGCATTGACCCTATGATTATGGAACTTTTATTTTGTCATTTATTTTTGTTTGACTTATTTTTTTATTCCTTTTTCATTTTATTATTTTTGGTAATTAACTTTCAATCCTTGATTCTTTCTTTTATTTATTTATTTTCTTTTTGGCAATAGATCCCCTTAGTTAACTCTTTGATTTAATCTTTGGGAGAAGATTGCATGAAGTGCATGGGAAGGGTTTTGCATGGGGTTTTGATTTATTTTTATTTTATATATATTTTAAAATCACTTGGACAAAATTAGGTGTCTATAGTTGCCCCTCTTTGCACATTGCTAAGAATCGGGAATAGGGCAAAGATTTTAGACAACAATTATGTCCGAACACTTTTTTACTTTTTTTTATTTTTTTAAATTTTAATATTTTTTTGATTTTTGACAACGTTCAATCTATTTTAGAAAATAAGTTCGATTTGAAACAAATACCTTGACTCCATATCGAGGCTTGACTTATTTTAGAGAAATGAATTCAAATTTGGTACATACTACCTTGACTCCCTACCAAGGCTTGATCCATTTTAGAAAAATGAATTCAATTTTGAAACATGATACCTTAACTCCAATACCAAGGCTTAACCCATTAGAAAAATGGATTCAATAAAAAAAGAACTTTTTTTAGAGAAATTCACATATTTGGAGCAAAGAAAAAAAATTCCCTGATTCGCAAAAATTCTAAGATTCGCATCTAGAAAAACTTGAAGATTTACATCATAAGAGATTTGCATCTAAACTTGAAGATTCACATTCTAAGAGTTTCAAATCTTGACTTGGAAATTCACATTCTAAGAGTTTCTCATCTTGACATGGAGATTCACATCCTAAGAGTTTTTCATCTTGACTTAGAGATTCACATCCTAAGAGTTTCTCAACTTGACTTGAGTTTCTTATCCTAAAAGATTCACATCTTTGACTAGAAGATTTACATTCTAAGAGTTTCTCATCTTTAGAATTTCACATCTTGACTTGGAGTTTCTCATCCTAAGAGATTCACATCTTGACTAGAAGATTCACATTTCAAGAGTTTCACATCTTGACTCAAAGATTCACATCCTAAGAGTTTCTTATATTTAGAATTTCATATCTTGGCTTGGAGTTTCTCATCCTAAGCTTCATTGGTTTTGTAGGTCGTATCTAGAAGATCTAATCAATTTCACAATGTAGCCAACTAAATCTCATTTACTCATAAGCTAACTTCACTAGGCTTAAAACCACATAATGGTGCCAGTGACATTGGACTTAAACTTTCGTCATGACAGTAACCACTTTTCTTTAAAGAAACATTTTCTTACCTTTTGAGGAACATTTAACCTCGTTGCATTCCTTAATTATTCATTTTCCTTTTTAAAAAATTTTTTTTTTTAATGATGCAAATGCAAAATGCTTGCCCGCTAATAAAATGTTTATCACAATGATGATAATGCAAATGCCTTCTTGAAATATGCCCCAATGTAATGTTAAAAACTATGATGCATGTGCCTTTTAAAATGATATGAATGTCTAAATGTTAAAAGTCTCCTTTTTCTCAAAATTTCCTTTTTTTTTTCGGTGCTGAAAATCCTTAGCTTTCTTCATTAGAATTATTTCTTCTTCTCACAAAGATTCTCTTCTTTATTTCTAGTCTCATTGATAGAAACATAAGTGTCACTTACATTCAACATTCTTGCTCCCTTTTGTTTTTGGCCCTTTATCATCTTTAGAATCTTTTCCAAAGTAATGCCTAAGATTTTTATGTATAATTATCATTTATTTATCACCATTTCAATTCGATGACAAATGCAGTTCAGTCAACAATTTTCTCAATCCATTTTAGGAAGGTAAGGACACTAGAAGGTTTGGTGAGAATAAAAGAAATGTAGGAACAAACTTGTTAAAGTAAAATAAGAAACTGGACAATTCAAAGCAAATGGCAATGATGAAAAATTAGACAATTTTGACAAACTAGTCTAGGATTCTTTAGAAAATCTACTCAATTGACATTCTTGATCAAATTGAGTTAACCCCTACGCCATGAGATTCTTAAATGATACAGGTTCTCCTTATGTCAAGCCATTTTCCCAAATCTTAAGCTAGATCATCATTCTTTTGACTCAAACCGCCCTTTCGGGTTTTCAAATTGAGCATTCCCCTTTTCTCCTTCTTTTCTACTTTTTTTTCTTTTTATATTTTTTCATTTTCTCATTCATTCCCCCTTTTCTTTCAACATCACTGATACTCTAATCAAACTCTAGACTACTCTTCAAAAATCACAATCTTGTTGTTTTCTGATGGCATCACAAGCATGTCCAAGTTTAATACATGATTTTCAAATTTCAAGTATTCACATTTGATCAAAATGGACTTTTACGGCATGTAATGTAGGCTTAGGTGATGGGTTATGAAAACATGGATATAATTAGGCTTAAAATTTGTTTTTTAAGGGTTGAAAACCAAAGGATCATTTATCATCATGCAAAGCATACTTGCCACTTTGCCTCAACCTAAATTGATTTTTATTTTTTCATCGTTTTCTTTTCTTCTTCCATTTTTTCTTTTTTTTTTCACAACTTTCCTATGAGATCCAGTTATATTATTACCGTACATGATATTGGACAATGGATCACTATTTAATTTCGGTGTATTTTGGCAAGTTATAAGTGAAATAGGGACGTGGTCCCTACAGGCTCTACAATGCTTGGATGGACGTGAGACTGTCAAAACAGTGTCTGGAGGGTGCTATAAGGCTAAGGTAAGAATTTCGAGCCCAAAATATTTTATTTAAATTGTTTTTGGAATGTGTACCAACAATTTAAATAATGACGATTAAGGACATAGCTAGGTGGCATTTTTGTAAATTGTGCCCAAACTAAAATGAATTTGGACCTAGTAAACATAGTATGATATTCTACATAAAAATAAGTCTTAGGCTATGTCCATAGATAGATCGAATCGGTGGTCAAATCGGTAATTTACGCGATTTACCCGATAAGGGTAATTTCATAATTTCACCTTCACGGTAGGTCAAACCTGAACTAAACCACCTTTATTCATTAAAATAAATTTAATAATAATTTATGGTGATGGAAACTAAATTTTTGGAGTGTAATTACATAGTTATAAAAAAAATTACAAAAGCTTAAGGGCATTATAGTCCGAAAAATTCATAATCAAGGGCATTTTCGTAATTTCGCCCCTATCTAGAAAATTCCACATAAATGCCCTTACAAGTATCGGCCACTATTGATGCTTCTTCAACCTCACTCCCATGCCACCATTAGAGAAAAAAGAGAGAAAAGAAGAAAGCTTCCATAACTAATAAAATACACACTTTCTTACCAAAATTTCTACTACAAAATTAATCTATTCACCTTCCTCTTTTCGCCCATACCAAAATCGCTTTGAATAAGTGAGAAAACAAGGAGAAAAGAAGAAGAAGAGAAGCATTAGGCCAAAGGTACCTCTTCACCATGCTTAAAGTTCTGTTTAATTCTAATAGTAGATTTTAATGATTTTAAGTGTTCTAAACATGAAACTAGTGTTGATTCATTAGGAATGAATTAAATCATAATCTACCATTAATGGGGGTTTTGGAATTGAGAAGAACATAAGGAAAACTTAATGTTTCATGCATAAGAATGATGCTAAAATGATGAATAGACATGATTAAGCATGAAATATAAGCTAGATTATTGAAATTCCATGGATTATGCAAGATGGTGCGTTCGGCCTTAGTAAGGGGAGATGGTTTCATGGTTGCATTTAATGAGTTTAATATGCCATTAGACTATAGAAATTATGAGGAGTCCATCGGTGCAATCGAATTTAAAATCGAACTTCTAATAGAGAAGTTATGCTTTAGCACTGTAGAATTTATACTGATTAAATATTTCCAGTGTATAAAGTGGCTGCAATTATTCAAAGGAAATTAGTTTAAAAATTAAATTGAGGTTAATAAATTTTTTTGTTGAATTTCTTTGCAACCTTGGAGAACTGGATTACAAGTGGTGCTTTCGAAAAAGTTGATTAAGCTAGACAGGTAAGGGATGCGTGTGTAGACTGTAGGGATATTATGGATGCATGATTTTAATGAGAAATATTTTATGAGAATATTTTGGAAATGAAATGCCTTGGAAACTGTGCAAATTGTGGTTTTTGGCTAGAAATTAAACTGTGTTTGATGTGTAGGGAGGTTAGGTCAATAGTAGTCGTTATGCTGCTGAAATTTCCTAGAAAATTTTCTAAAAATGTCATGAAACATTCTAGTGCATTATTGAGTGAATTTCTAGCCTTAGAAATTAAATAATTAATATTTTTCATAAAATGTTGATTTACCAAAAAACATTATTTAAATATTCATGTTATCGAATTTATTTAAAATAAAGCCATTAATATCTGATATAGAAGGTTTATAAAATGTGTTATTGCAATATGAATATTTTGTAAATTGTTTTCACTGTAATATTCACTGTGTTATAAATTAACCTTTATTGATTGACTGAAGATTTTATCTATTTTATTAATTTTCATAAAGGTGATACTACTGTTTACATTCTGTTTTGAGACTGTTAGGCCCCACATCATGCTCACGTGTTATTATTACTATTACTGTTCCTATGCTATTGATACTGATCCTATCTTCAGCATCCCAGTGTCACCTGATCAGTGTATACTGAGGACACCTACAGACTATGGCCATATGTCTCACGTGTTTACTGTTACTGTTTCCCTACAGGAATTATAGCATGATATATTTTAGGTGTTGCCTGGTCTCTACCACTGTTACTTTTTATTGTACTATTTTACTGAAGTGGTATCAATATCGAAATGTTTACTGTTTACTAACTGTCTATTATATTGATTACCAAACTGTTACTGTCGCTACTGTTTACTGAACTTTGTGACATGTGTTTTAAAGTGAATTGATAAATATTTATTGAAGTATTTTTATATAAATGGTTTTATAAGCCATTTTATATTTAATTATTTGTTGAATTTTATTTAAATGTGATTTTGTAACAAAAATCAACAACTACTCCCTATAGTTGCTTCTAGGTTCTGAGACACGACAGGTATTCTAAAATACCTTCCATACTCCATCCGGATCCCTAATCTACTATAATATCCTTCCTTTTACTGTCCTTAGTGTACCGATGGGAAACTAAATTGCTTTTATGCATATAGATTTCATAATATCAGTTTTGCATACAATTCCTTTACTGAGCACGTTTCACTCACCCCTTTATTTTCATCTCCATAGATTATTTACACTGACTGTAGGATATATCGATCCAAGGATTTTAGGCTGTGTTTTTGGTTACCCCGAGGTAGATTAGTGTGGATCTTGGAGCTATATTTATTTTCTTTATATGTTCAAACTTATTGTACAATACTATCTTATTTGTAAATTACAAACATGGGATGTAATCGTTAACTAAAATACTATTATGTAAATATTTTTGTCTATGTAAATTAAAATAATTTACTATATAAAGTGTTCACTATTTAAAGAAAGTGGGAAATAAAGCATCGCAGACAGCCCAACCATTACTGTATGTGTGTAAATGTGTGATTTACTGTACAAATGGATTGTTATATTTCCATTTTCACCCTTTTTCCTTTTTTGAAGAAGACTCAAACATCAAAGGGTATTTTTTTTCTATTTTTCCTTGAGATTTTTCACAAGCTAAATTTCTTCATTTGTAAACAAGTCTCAGGTCTTTTCCAAAACATGCCATTCAGTATGAAGGGTGATCCTTGGTGGGCTTGCTTTAAAAACATAACAGGTTCAATAGGGGTGACAAATGGATAGTTTTACTCATGCACGAAAGATGACCTTTTCTTATCTCAAATGAAATACTCTTATTAAAGAACATTTATTGAACAGAAACAACTTTATGGATATAAAAGATTCACCTCTTTCTCATTTCATGCAAGCTTTGACTTCTTTCAGCACGAGCTACCTTTTTTTATTGCTTCAACAATTTCAACAATTTAGGGGACAAAAATGATCATTAACCTTGCCAATAGAAATAGAATTTTTAAAACAGAATCCCAAACTATTGTCATGATTGACTGCTCATTCATTGTTTAGACGTTAAGTATGGGTGAAATACAAAGGGATGAAAACAAAGATTTGTATGGAAGAGGACATCTAATGCAAACTCATCTGCCATTTTATTCAGATAATAATAAATAAACTAGCCCTTACGTAAAATTTTTTTCTCAAAGCTTAAGGGTGTAAGCATTTACGAAATTAGATTACTTTAGAATAAAAACTCAAAAGTGCCAAAAACTTTGGCTTTTTCCACCAAAACATTCATCTTCCAAATATTTATGCCTCTTTATGATATAGCAAAGGGTTCCCATTGACATTTTACTCTTCCTTCTTATCAAAATTTAACAAGCCAGTATTGATCAACTTTGAACCTTGTATTTAAAAGCAGGGCAAGTCTTTATAGAGTGGCATATATTCCCACAATGATAGTCACATCAAACAGTAGCATCATACCATTAAGGATATGGAGGTTTTAATGGTTCCAGATAAATAGGTGCAACAAGATTATCTCTCACCAATTGTGGAAATAACTCTATATAGGTCATAGGAATTGGGTCCACAATTCTCCCTTGATTGTTCCTTGCCCTTTTTTGACTACCTGCTGGTTTGTTTGATTGAGTAAGGACTTGAAAATTTGATTGCCAACTCGAGTGATAAACAAAAGGACTATGGGTTGTATTGTTTATGGTTAGACAATAAGGATATAGGTGATGTGTAGTATAGGGTTGAAAAGGAACAAAACTCCTTGGTGGTCGATTTTCTATGGTAACAGCTTGTGTTTCTCTTTTCTTCCTCTTATTTGCCCCAACTCTATTTGAAGCAGAAGTATCCTCAATTTTACCACTCTTAATGGCATTTTCTATCATTTCTCCAGAAATTACCAAGTTAGTAAATTTTTTTGTAGCACTCCCCAAAAGCCTGTCATAATACCTTGTTGGAAAAGTATTGACAAACAAAACCATGGTTTCCTTCTCAGTAAGGGGAGGTTGCCCTTGAGATGTGAGGCCCCTCCATCTATGGGCATACTCCTTGAAACTTTCATAAGCTTCATTTCCATATTCTGCAAAGACAATCTATCTGGTGCCACGTCAGTCATGTGCTTATACTGGACCAAGAAGGCTTTTGCCAAGTTATTCCATTTGCGAATATGACTCCGATCTAGCTGATTGTACCACTTTGTAATTGTTCCAAATAAACAATCTTAGAAGTAATGAATGAGCAACTTATCATTATTTGTATACCTAAACATCTTTTGACAAAACATAGTGATGTGAGCTACTGAACATATGGTCCCATCATATTTCTCAAATTCAGGTACTTTGAATTTCAGTAGAATTACTAGATTTAGGACCACACTAAGCTCATTAGCATCTATATTTCCAAAGAAATCCATTCCTTCTATTGCCCTTAGCCTTTCATCCAATAGTTCATATTTTTGTTGTGACTCGCCACTTTCTTTCCTCAACTCTTCTTGCTCTATGGGATCATCCAAATTTAGAACAAAAATAGGATCAATAGGGCTAGATCTTGGGTGCTATCCTTGGTCTAGTTGTTGATTCAAAAAAACATGAGCTTGGGGACAAGCCCTTTAGGAAGTTTGGGCTTAAGGGGCTGTAAACTCCAGTGGGTATAATGGATTCTCTCTCATAGGTTGAGGCTGATTCCTTGATCCTTCAACGACCTCTTTGCCTTTCATCAAAGTCATCATCATCTCCATCATCTTCGCCATTTGCTTCCGAGACTCTTCTTGATATTTAACAAGTCCTTGTTGAATTCTTTCCATACTTTCCATTCATTCAACATGTTTATTTTCCATGGCTTTGGTCTTTGATTGAGTATTGTAACGATGTCGAATAAGTTGTTCAAAATGCAATGGCTTCTTTATTTTGGCACTTCTAACATTTGTTTACCATAATTAGGAGCATATTATTGTTTGAAATTGTGCCATAAAAGAAAAGACTATTAAAATCATCCCAATATGCTACTGAGAATTTTAAAAATCTTAACTTTTTCCTTCCAAGGTTTGATGTCATTACTTATGATCACCAAAAATTTTCATAAGTGGGCACAAGATGAAATGTATGTATGCATGCTAAATGCATGTATGTGCATGAAATTCAATATCAAGTTAAAAATCTCATGAAACACCCCTTTTTTAAAAATATGAAAAAAAATTCTTTTTTTTATGAGAATACACATACTATCGAAAATCACTAATAAAATTGAATGAGAAGGTTTTTTTTATTTTAATTTTTATATTTTTTTCATAATTTCAATATTCATTTTATTATATTTCCCATAAAGTGTTACATCAAAGTATTCCTTCATGGGCCATAATTTAAGGTTAGTTTCTCTATGGCTCACTACATGCTTGGTTTAAGTATCTAAAGGGTAAAAGGTTCCCAAATTGTTTCTTATTGATGTCCACACTAAA
Organism: Heritiera littoralis; assembly: GCA_031772115.1. Taxonomy (NCBI): domain Eukaryota; kingdom Viridiplantae; phylum Streptophyta; class Magnoliopsida; order Malvales; family Malvaceae; genus Heritiera; species Heritiera littoralis. Next base: position 5,154,564 of record JAPDPK010000024.1, on the reverse strand, counting down.
CTAGTAAGGCACCCAATCCTTACCTATGACAGGCTACAGACGAAAAGTGTTCAATTTAAGTGGGAGTACTTCATTTCCCATTGTGGAGGTTATCACCTCACGAGAGCAAAGGTACTTCCTCTTAAAAGGAACAAATCCAGGTGTAGGGTCGATATATGCAAATGAATATGTCATGTATGCAAAGAACAAAATTTTAAAAGCATCCCAAAAAAGTGCAAATAATGAAAATGATTCACACAGTTTTTTGTTTGCATTAATTTTTGCTTTTTTTTTTCATTTTTTATGAAGAGATCTATTAAACATTTATTAAGACCATTAGGCTATGATTTTGGATAAGAAATAATTAATTATGGTTCAACTCTCTATTTATTTCTAGTGGAGTCGCCAAGCTATTGTAACGATTTTCGTTCAGGGACACGATCGCTAGACGATTTTGAAAAACACAAAAAGGAGTCGCCACTAATCTTTTTTGGTTAGGTGTGATTGGCCACCTAAAAATATTTACCTTTCAATAAAATCTTATAAGTGATTAAGTTTTATTAAAAAGATAGTTTTTGGTCTACGAAAATAAAGCTTTTGTTCGGGAGTTCGGTTACGCGTGGAGAAGGATTAGCACTCCCATAATGCCCGTTGAAAAACGGTACCACTTAATCATATATTATCCTTTGATCATAATAAAATAGTCTTAATTAAACATTTAAAAAGAACTCCATTTATTTTGAAATCATTTTTATTTGTTTTATTTTGAAACCTCTTAAAACTTTCATTTATTTTGAAACCATTTATTTATTCATTTTTATTTGATATATTAAATTTTATTTTTTATTTATGTTAAATTTTAATTTTTTAATTTGAAATTGTTGGCTCTATAGGCTACACCGAGAGGGGGGGTGAATCGGTTCTTAGCTAATCTTATGTTCGTTTTTCGATTCTTCTAAATTCTCTAGCCTTGAAGTTTTCTAAGTTCTCTAGGCTATGCAAGCATGCAATCCAAATTCAATACAATAAACACAAATATAATTGCAAGTACATAAGAGAGAAGGGAAAGAGAAATGTACGTAAGCGATTTATAGAGGTTCGGCAACCTTACTTACGTCCTCTACCTTGAGACGCTCCCAAGGATTTTCCCCAAATTCACTAACTTGAATTTGTCTTTACAATCCCTCTTTTTCAAGGCTCAACAGAAACCTCTCTTTTTCTAGGCTAAAGAGAAACCTCCCCTTTACAAGGTGTATTTATGTTTACAATGGGTGTAACCAAAGATGGCCTTTAGGTAGGCAAATGATTACAGAGATTCAGCACTAAGAAAATCCTATACAATATTTGTGCTATGCTACATAAGGAATATGAGAATGATGGAAGATGAAGACTTTATAGCACTTGAATTATTGTTGAGGCTTGAGGAAGATGAAGAAGATGATGAAAAATGTTGCTTAACTTTTCCTCTTACTTCCTTGAGCTTTCAAGCCTCTATTTATAGTCCCTTGGATGGTTTATGAACATTAGTAGGAGCCAAAACTGAATGTAGCCGTTGTATCTCACAGAAACTAGCTATTGGGCACTGTTTTCGTGAAAAGGGATCGATCCTTTGCTGTAACGACCCGTTACCATATTTTTCACCTTATTTTAGACAATTTATCCGGTTGGGCTGTCTGTGATACTTCACTTTATTTCTTATGTTAAACAATTTCATAAAATATTATTTATATTACATACATCCCCTATCTTACTTAATAAGCAAGTAGTACTGCATACATGTCTAAATACAGAAAATAAATGATCGTACCTCATATAAATCAGTCGGTCTGTCACATTGTCCTTTATGTGCAGCCGTAATCCACAACCATTGGATCTCACAATCTTTAAAACCTGAAATGTTTAAAATTAAGGGGTGAGCAAACCACGGCTCAGTAAGAGAGTTATATGTCACACTTGATATTCGGCTATTTATATGCTGAAAATATTTTTCATTTTCTTTAAAATCTTCCTAGCTGGCTCTAGGCTCACATGTAGGAAGCATACTACAATCGGCTAGGGATCCAGATAGAGTAAGGCAGGTATTTTAAAATACCTGACTTGTTCCGGAACCTAGAAGCAACTGTAGAGAATACCAATTTCATTGTTTTCAAAACGATATAATTTTCGTTTTTTCCACAGAGAAAACCACTTATTTCTTTTCACTTCAGTATACTTTAAAACACATGGCAATTCAGTAATAAAAACAGTGGTTTACTTCTCTTCAGTACAGTAAAAACAGTACAGTACAGTGATTTGTAAATATCCAATCATTGGATAATTACTTCTTTGATTATTTCTATCTTAGAAATAATTCTTATGTTATTCTTTTAGAATAAACATTTATTTCTCTTTTTAAATCAGTAACCGTATCGTACGATTTAGTAAAACAGTATCTTCAATAAAACAGTAATTCGATACGGTTCAATCAGTAGACAGTAAACAGTAGCTACCGATTCAGAAAATAGTATAAGGTAGCTTTCAGTTCAATAACCAGTAAATGGTAGCTTTCAGTTCAGTAAAACAGTAATCAATAGCTACCATTTCAATAAACAGTATAGTTCAGTAACACAGTGTTTTGGTACGGTCTTTCATCAGTAAACAATAAATAGTGAACAGGAGTTTAGTACAGTAAAACAGTACAGTAAACAGGATTCTGTAAATCCTTTCAGTAAACAATAAACAATAAATGAGACTAGGTATCACCCTACAATTAAATCATGCTATCTCGTCCACTAGGGAACAGTAACAGTAATGAGATCTATGGCCATGATCTATAATATGTCCTCGGTGTACGCTTGCTAGGCGACAATCCGGGACGCTGATGACTAGCTGGTCAATCAGCCACGTGACAGTAACAGTATATGTGATGCATGAAACTCGGGGCCTAAGTCTCAAAACAATATAAGCCGTACCATAGCCTTTATGGATTTTAAATACAGGAAGTCGAAATATTTCACAAACATCCATAAGGCTCACATGTAAGAAAATCATCACCTTTATGAAATTTATAATTTAAATCACATTTTTCAAAATATTTCATAAAGGTATAAATCATGTTTTTCCATACAATGGAGATAGTTTGCAAAATCATCACTGAAAATATAGAAGGGCAAAACTATCTTTTTCTATAGTAAAACACATATGCACGCTTTTTCGTGCATTCCATCGAAAACATGGTTTTATAATTATCGGAATTTCAAACAATTCATTTTTATAATTTATGAAAATAAATTATTTATTTTCTAACTTTAAATTCCCATCACTATGTTTTCTTCTAAAAACCCGTGTAGAGACATCTAGTTTGGAAATCATAGTTTTTCTTATTTTCTTAACCTTCATGGAATTTTTATAATTAATTATTTCCATAATTAAAACCATAAGGTTTTATGTAAATCAAGTGAATATTTAAGAATATTTATAAAAATATTCACTTCAGTCTCTTTTTCATTTTCATCTTGTTTCACGTGAAATATCACCTATTGGGTGAATTTTCGGTGATTTCCTTTTCACCATTCTCGAAAATATGAATATTTTAAAATTAAATATCACTATATTCATGTTTTATGAAATTTACTTAATTTCTCGATTTTCGTACCTGAAAATCGATTCACGTGAAATCAAATTTTTTATTTTGGTTTTTTAGTGATTTTCGGTAAATTTCAGTAATTTTTCAATATTTTTTTGGCAGTATAACGCTTGCCGATTTGGCTAGCCTCATACACAGAAAATACAGTTTATATTTTTCAACTGGTATTTCACCACAATTTGCAACCGATAAATCACCACAATTTTCGAAACTAATCATTATAAATTGCATTTATAAATTAAGTGCATAATTTAAAACATGTGGCCGAATATCCTTACAGGCGGCACATGTCTCCTTTACCTGGTTCGGGTTGGCGACTGCCTCTCGAAGGTCGCGCCCGTGTTCACCTCGCCCGATTCCATCGGCTCGATCATCGAGGGAATTTTCTGGAATTTAAATTCTAAAATTTAGAATTTTTTTCATAATTATTTAAATAAATAAATTATTTAAATAATTTACTATTTTTCAGGATTTCTTACCGATTCCCGTATTTCCCGGGATTTCCCGTTATTTCCGAATTCTCGGGAATTTTCCAAATTTCCGGAATTCCTTTTCCCTTTTCTCTTTCTTCCTTTTTTTTTCTCTTTTCTTTTCTTTTTCTTTTTCTTTTTCTTTTTCTTTTTCTTTTTCTTTTCTTTTTCTTTTCCTGGCCGGTTCAAGCCCTTCAGACCGGCTCCACCCTCCTCACCGCCGGTTCTCCGGCGGTTCGGTAGCTCAGCAACTGGCCGGCGTTAAGACGAAGCTACCGGTGGCTTCAGCTCGGCCTAGATCAGCGGCACGGCGGCGGATCTACTCGGTTTAGCCTCGGTCACTTCTCCTCCTCCGTCGGCCTTCCTCCGCCATTCCCAGCCTCTCCGATGGCCTCCATCCCTTTCCTCTTCTTCCGGCGGCGCTTCGGCTGTAGTGGCGGTGGCCGATTTGGCCGGCAACGTCGGATCTGATTTTCCTCTTTCTCTTTCGATTTCGCCGGAATTTCCTTCTGTTTCCTTTCCGATCTCCTTCGCCGGTCGTCCTCTTCCCTTCCTTTCTTCGCCGGCGACATCATCTTTCCCTTCCTCTCTCTTTTCCCTCGCCGGCGGTGGCATCTCTGCCACCGTCAGCCTTACCTGGGGGAGGGGGATCGGGTTTGCTTCCCCGATTCCTCCTTTCCTTTTTTGTTTTATATTTCTTTCTATTTTTAGTATATATCATACTATATACTTTATACTATATACATATAATATATATATATACTATATATTACACATATAATATTATTTCATATATAATGTACAGTACAATATATATTATATATAATATATATTGTATATTACAAAATATATGTCTTGTATATATATATATGTATATTTATATATTTTAAAATTAAATAACATTTATATAAATGTAATAATTCCATATATATATTGTATTAATAATATATATACACTCAAACTTTAATGTAATTTAATATTTACATTTTCTCAAATATGTATATACTTACATATACATAAAATGTCATACTTGAATACATATGTATTATTTAAATTTAGCAAATAGTATATATACTTATATATATATATACCACGGTATATTAATATATACAGTATACCATACGGTATTTAAATACATGTATTTACATCAAATTACATTTATATAATTTGTAATTATATAAACATATTTTATTTTCATTTCTCATTTTCTTATTTAATTTGGATTTCCATTTATCCAAAATATATTTATATATTTTAAAATTAAATAACATTTATATAAATGTAATAATTCCATATATATATTGTATTAATAATATATATACACTCAAACTTTAATGTAATTTAATATTTACATTTTCTCAAATATGTATATACTTACATATACATAAAATGTCATACTTGAATACATATGTATTATTTAAATTTAGCAAATAGTATATATACTTATATATATATACCACGGTATATTAATATATACAGTATACCATACGGTATTTAAATACATGTATTTACATCAAATTACATTTATATAATTTGTAATTATATAAACATATTTTATTTTCATTTCTCATTTTCTTATTTAATTTGGATTTCCATTTATCCAAAATATATTTATATATTTTAAAATTAAATAACATTTATATAAATGTAATAATTCCATATATATATTGTATTAATAATATATATACACTCAAACTTTAATGTAATTTAATATTTACATTTTCTCAAATATGTATATACTTACATATACATAAAATGTCATACTTGAATACATATGTATTATTTAAATTTAGCAAATAGTATATATACTTATATATATATACCACGGTATATTAATATATACAGTATACCATATGGTATTTAAGTACATGTATTTACATCAAATTACATTTATATAATTTGTAATTATATAAACATATTTTATTTTCATTTCTCATTTTCTTATTTAATTTGGATTTCCATTTATCCAAATTAAATTTCCCTACTTTCCTTATTTAATTTCCTCTTTCCATTATTTTTATTTTCACTTCCAATTTAAATTTCCTTCACTCGGATTTCCACAATCCGTTTCTTTCTCAATTCTCGGGATTTTCACTAGTATCCCGTTCTCATAATTAATTCATTTATTTATTTCTAATATTTATAATTTCCAATTAAATGGAAAATTTACGGTTATCACATCCTCCCCACCTTAAGAAATTCGATCCTCCGAATTTAACTTAAGTCCAAAGATGGTACATGCCGTATACTTACAACTTTTGACCTCTAGGTCATCCTCCAAGTAATACTGCCAGTACACTTTCAACATTAAGAGTATTTTAGACCACTACATGCTGTCTTTTATCATATATGTTTATAATCCCGTAAATTCACTTATTAAATCGGGAGTTATTCATTTCCGTTCCTTTCACACAAGAGTCCATTCACACTCTTTTCACATAAGAGTCTATACACAATATTTTTCATATCACAGCTGCTCTATGCTGTTCATCATCCATTTTGCTCACTTAGTGCCAAGTCGATATAGTTTAAAACTATCAATTACACATGTCAGTCAGTTGTATGTAAGTGTCCCAGTAGCTTTCACATCTCATGCACACGCTCTCTCAATATCATGTAGCGTTTACATCTTACGCTCATATATGTATATATATCAGTATGGAGCAGTGCTATTAGTACACTTGGGATCTCAAGCCTTTTTCTATTTCTCATTAAGAATATGGCAGCTCAGAGACTCCCATCACATGTAAGGCTCACTGAAATTGTACATACACATTCACATCGTTTAACACTTATACTTCGACTACAGCACTAGAGAATCTAAGAGTCTGATAATGGAAGGTGATTCTATTCAGATCATTAGTCTTTAATCACTTCCATATTATCATTTCTCTTTTGGACTCTTTATTGCTCACAATATTCATTTTCACTTTTATTTCATTAAGGCTGCATCTCACTTGCAGACTTTATTATTGATCATCTCTTACAATCATAAATCATGAGACAATCGTATTCTCTTCATGTAGTATGGTCTTTACATCTCTTTTCATAATTTAGATTCCACAATTGAATCCTCAATTTATATTTTTGATCACCACATCATCTATATACTTCCACCGTTTCTATCATGTTACGGTGGTTATATGTATAATCATTTTTCATTTATATAATGGCAGTAAATAATACTTGTCATTTTTGGTTTGATTTTACATCTTGCCACAGTTATGTGATAACCAACACAATTTACTTTTAGTCTTACCTTCGGGAGCTGTTTCATATTTATGTTCCCTTCTCATCATGTAACTTATTTCCTTATTCCACTTTCATTTTCGTTTTCATATTTCCACTTTTATCTTTTCATATTTTTACTCTTATCCTTTTAGTAGGTTTTTCTCTCAATTGGTATGGTACTATACTGCCAAGATCTTTTAAAATCTTACATACCATCTTTTCTTTTACACTTATCCATTTACCGACTTTAACTTCTTTAATTAGGTCTCATCTACAGAGCAGCTAGTCTCATCACTCTTTTATAGATTGGCAGTAGTATCTAGCTAGACTCATTATTTTCGTATCTCGATCATTTTCTTTATTATAGACAAATTCACTGTCATTCTGTCATTTCGAGATTATCTATCTCAGAAAGAGACACTGTCTAGCCAAACATCTTAGTTGCCAATCATTACATAATTCCATAGTCTTTAAGAGTTTAAGGATTATACCACAAAGCTGCTTATGTTTCATTTATACTTTAGACTCTATCAGTATTTCATCAATTTACTCATGTATGGATGCCTCATTCTTTAGGCTTATATACTTCACGAGGCAACTCATTAACCTTGTAACCTCAGTAGGAACTCGTAAAATTCACTCCGAGTTCTAATCATCATCTTATGGACATTAGTCTCCAATCTTTTATCTAAGGACACTTTATACTGGGGCTAGTCTTATTAACTCCTCATGTATCTTTGATTAGATCAATAAAGCATCTATTTCATCATGTAGATGAATACTTGTTCTTTATAAGAACTCTATTACATAGTAACCATTTACTATATCATGTCGATTCATCTAGTTATTAAAATCATTTGTGCTGCTCTCTTTTACACTTATGCAGCCAATTTCATTAATCTCAATTTTCACTATCTTTATTTCCATCAATCACCCTATACACGTGCCCTTCATTATTCACACATTTTCCAGAGTTATTTTCTTAAGCCTTTCGGATTCCTTCTATATTCTCCGATATAAGCTTGGAATTAGATTTCATATTCGAAATCGAGTTAATGTTATCTCGATTCCTCCAATTTATATAACTCTGGAAGTTCCATCGAAAATCAATTCCGATACTTTCTTCAATTACACATCTCTTATCAACTTGGACATTTCATTCTTATGTCCTTTCATTTCCACTATATATCTCAAGGCAGAGACATTCGATATTCAAATCATTTTGACTTGTACTCTACCTGGCTTTCATTATTTATTTATACTTTACAACCTTACGAATCTCATTCTAGTAAGCTGTAGTAAGTACATCAGTTATCAACACATGTTACAGCTAACCAATTTATTACCTCTATAATTTGCTTTAAAATCAATTTCATTTAATAAATTCAAGTTTAATTCCCTTGAGTATATTATCCACGAGGTTTGAACACTGGCACCCTTACGTACCTAGTTCCTTTCACTCGTGTTACCATTAAAATAATTGTAAGAGACCCGCCCGTTCGTATCGGCCGTTGGCGAGCATCCCCTAGGCGATCCTTTCGCCCCAGGTTTACCCTTACAAGTGAGTCGGGGACCACATAATTCGCCCACACCTCACAACACATGATCCACTACGGGTCGCCCATCATTGGGTCGCCCATCACAGTTCTGTCTCAAGGGTCTTGAAGATCTCTAGGTTAGCTGTCATCTTCTTTTTATCACTTTACTATTCTTATATATTCACCAATTCACGGTACTCCACACAGTACTTCATTCTGTAGCACATATTTCAAGATATTTCGGTTCTATATAAAATTATTTGTTTGATACCTCAAAGTAGTAAAATATATAGAACCGTAATTAACCGTACTGTTATGGATTTCATTATCTCTACTATTCACCTTCTTAGTCATTTTTAGTAATTATTTCACTTTTTATAGTATTCAACGATCTCGTTCAATACACTCTTAATTCTGGCCCTTATAGTCAGTAACCGGGCCAATCATCTTATAACATTCCACTACACTCTTTGGATCGCATCATATAAGGCTTCGGTCTGTCCGCCGTCCGCCTATGCACATCTGTACTATCCTCTTTAAGAATGCCCAGCCCTTTCACTGGGTCACCTCTCAAGGATCTATCGTGAGGCCCAGCCCGTTCACTAGGTCACTCACCATTCGCGTCCGTATTCTAAGTGTTAGTGGAATCAGTAATAGGGATCGTTATATTCATATGACATCCTCTATGCCATTAATAACTCCATTTCTCTCAATAGATTCCAATTCAGCTCGGTTTTACCTCTGTTCCGAACTTCACCCAACATAAGGGCATTTTCGTCATTTTGACATTTACTTCTTTCTCCTCAGTATACATTTAAATCAATGATCTGATCATCTATGTGCTGATAGTATCCTTTCTGATACTTATATCAGCAATTTAGATCTCATTCGGTTTCGACAGAGAAGTTCACTAAAATCCATAATTGGATTATTTTGCATGAAATGCAGCTTTACATCATCAATTTCTCTGTCAAATCATTCAAATCCAACTTCTGTTGGTCTATTCTGACTCAGTAAAATTTTGGAGTCAGGGGTATTTTGGTCATTTTTTGGCCAAAAATTTTCTCTGTCTTCAAATTACCCTCAATCGATGATCTTAAAGTCTATTTAATGATGATATGTCATTCCCCTCCTTCATACCATCATTCTCAGGTTTCAGTTCGATTCGAACCGTAAAGTACTGGTGGGGCCCTCACCGAGTCCTTTCGGTTCCTTACCGAACAGGCCTTCATTTAGATGATAAGAATCACCAATTTTCTGGTAATTTCTGAGCCTATTTTCCTCTTTCACATCCTCAATTTATACTTTCTCACTCCCTTTAAATCACTTTACTCAATTTACAATCATTTATTTTCTCTATGTATTCAGACGACACAGTACTACTGGGAATGTTTAACACTTTTCCTTCCAAAAGTATTCACAGACATCAGGCCAATCATGCTCTGATACCATTAAATCTGTAACGACCCGTTACCATATTTTTCACCTTATTTTAACCAATTTATCCGGTTGGGCTGTCTGTGATACTTCACTTTATTTCTTATGTTAAACAATTTCATAAAATATTGTTTATATTACATACATCCCATATCTTACTTAATAAGCAAGTAGTACTGCATACATGTCTAAATATAGAAAATAAATGATCGTACCTCATATAAATCAGTCAGTCTGTCACATTGTCCTTTATGTGCAGCCGTAATCCACAACCATTGGATCTCACAATCTTTAAAACTTGAAATGTTTAAAATTAAGGGGTGAGCAAACCACGGCTCAGTAAGAGAGTTATATGTCACACTTGATATTCGGCTATCTATATGCTGAAAATATTTTTCATTTTCTTTAAAATCTTCCTAGCTGACTCTAGGCTCACATGTAGGAAGGATACTACAGTCGGCTAGGGATCCAGATAGAGTAAGGCAGGTATTTTAAAATACCTGACTTGTTCCGGAACCTAGAAGCAACTATAGAGAATACCAATTTCATTGTTTTCAAAACGATATAATTTTCGTTTTTTCCACAGAGTAAACCACTTATTTCTTTTCACTTCAGTATACTTTAAAACACATGGCAGTTCAGTAATAAAAACAGTGGTTTACTTCTCTTCAGTACAGTAAAAACAGTACAGTACAGTGATTTGTAAATATCCAATCATTGGATAATTACTTCTTCGATTATTTCTATCTTAGAAATAATTCTTATGTTATTCTTTTAGAATAAACATTTATTTTTCTTTTCAAATCAGCAACCGTATCGTACGATTTAGTAAAACAGTATCTTCAATAAAACAGTAATTCGATACGGTTCAATCAGTAGACAGTAAACAGTAGCTACCAATTCAGAAAATAGTATAAGGTAGCTTTCAGTTCAATAACCAGTAAATGGTAGCTTTCAGTTCAGTAAAACAGTAATCAATAGCTACCATTTCAATAAACAGTATAGTTCAGTAACACAGTGTTTTGGTACGGTCTTTCATCAGTAAACAATAAATAGTGAACAGGAGTTTAGTACAGTAAAACAGTACAGTAAACAGGATTCTGTAAATCCTTTCAGTAAACAATAAACAATAAATGAGACTAGGTATCACCCTACAATTAAATCATGCTATCTCGTCCACTAGGGACACAGTAACAGTAATGAGATCTATGGCCATGATCTATAATATGTCCTCGGTGTACGCTTGCTAGGCGACAATCCGGGACGCTGATGACTAGCTGGTCAATCAGCCACGTGACAGTAACAGTATATGTGATGCATGAAACTCGGGGCCTAAGTCTCAAAACAATATAAGCCGTACCATAGCCTTTATGGATTTTAAATACAGGAAGTCGAAATATTTCACAAACATCCATAAGGCTCACATGTAAGAAAATCATCACCTTTATGAAATTTATAATTTAAATCACATTTTTCAAAATATTTCATAAAGGTATAAATCATGTTTTTCCATACAATGGAGATAGTTTGCAAAATCATCACTGAAAATATAGAAGGGCAAAACTATCTTTTTCTATAGTAAAACACATATGCACGCTTTTCCGTGCATTCCATCGAAAACATGGTTTTATAATTATCGGAATTTCAAACAATTCATTTTTATAATTTATGAAAATAAATTATTTATTTTCTAACTTTAAATTCCCATCACCATGTTTTCTTCTAAAAACCCGTGTAGAGACATCTAGTCTGGAAATCATAGTTTTTCTTCATTTCTTAACCTTTATGGAATTTTTATAATTAATTATTTCCATAATTAAAACCATAAGGTTTTATGTAAATCAAGTGAATATTGAAGAATATTTATAAAAATATTCACTTCAGTTTCTTTTTCATTTTCATCTCGTTTCACATGAAATATCACCTACTGGGTGAATTTTCGGTGATTTCCTGTTCACCATTCTCGAAAACATGAATATTTTAAAATTAAATATCACTATATTCATGTTTTATGAAATTTACTTAATTTTTTGATTTTCGTACCCGAAAATTGATTCACGTGAAATCAAATTTTTTATTTTGGTTTTTCAGTGATTTTCGGTAAATTTCAATAATTTTTCGATAATTTTTCGGCAGTATAACGTCTGCCGATTTGGCTAGCCTCATGCACAGAAAATACAATTTATATTTTTCAGCTGGTATTTCACCACAATTTGCAACCGATAAATCACCACAATTTTCGAAACTAATCATTATAAATTGCATTTATAAATTAAGTGCATAATTTAAAACATGTGGCCGAATATCCTTACAGGCGGCATATGTCTCCCTTACCTGTTTCGGGTCAGCGACTGCCTCTCGAAGGTCGCGCCCGTGTTCACCTCGCCCGATTCCATCGGCTCGGTCGTCGAGGGAATTTTCTTGAATTTAAATTCTAAAATTTAGAATTTTTTTCATAATTATTTAAATAAATAAATTATTTAAATAATTTACTATTTTTCGAGATTTCTTACCGATTCCCGTATTTCTCGGGATTTCCCGTAATTTTCGAATTCTCAGGAATTTTCCAAATTCCCGAAATTCCTTTTCCCTTTTCTCTTTCTTCCTTTTTTTTCTCTTTTCTTTTCTTTTCTTTTTCTTTTTCCTTTTTCTCTTCTTTTTCTTTTTCTTTTTCTTTTTTTTCCTTTTCTTTTTCTTTTTTTTTTCCTTTTCTTTTCTTGGCCGGTTCAAGCCCTTCAAATCGGCTCCACCCTCCTTACCGTCGGTTCTCCTCCGGTGGCCGGTTCTCCGGCGGTTCGGTGGCTCAGCAGCTGGCTGACGTTGAGACGAAGCTACACGTGGCCTCAGCTCGACCTAGATCGGCGGCACAGCGGCGGATCTAGTCGGTTTTGCCTCGGTCATTTCTCCTCCTCCGTCAGCCTTCCTCTGCTGTTCCCAGCCTCTTCGGTGGCCTCCATTCCTTTCCTCTTCTTCCGACGGTGCTTCGGCTGTGGTGGCGACGGCCGATTTGGCCGGCAACGCCAGATCTGATTTTCCTCTTTCTCTTTTGGTTTCGCCGAAATTTCCTTCTGTTTCCTTTCCGATCTCCTTCGCCGGTCGTCCGCTTCCCTTCCTTTCTTCGCCGGCGACATCGTATCTCCCTTCCTCTCTCTTTTCCCTCACCGGCGGTGGCATCTCCGCCACAATCAGCCTTACCTGGGGGGGGGGGATCGAGTTTGCTTCCCGATTCCTTCTTTCCATTTTTGTTTTATATTTCTTTCTATTTTTAGTATAGATCATATTATATACTTTATACTTTATACTATATACATATAATATATATACTATATATTACACATATAATATTATTTCATATATAATGTACAGTACAATATATATTATATATAATATATATTGTATATTACAAAATATATGTCTTGTATATATATATATATGTATATTTATATATTTTAAAATTAAATAACATTTATATAAACATTTATATAAATGTAATAATTCCATATATATATATATTGTATTAATAATATATATACACTCAAACTTTAATGTAATTTAATATTTACATTTTCTCAAATATGTATATACTTACATATACATAAAATGTCATACTTGAATGCATATGTATTATTTAAATTTAGCAAATAGTATATATACTTATATATATACCACAGTATATTAATATATACAGTATACCATACGGTATTTAAATACATATGTATTTACATCAAATTACATTTATATAATTTGTAATTATATAAACATATTTTATTTTCATTTCTCATTTTCTTATTTAATTTGGATTTCCATTTATCCAAATTAAATTTCTCTACTTTTCTTATTTAATTTCCTCTTTCCATTATTTTTATTTTCACTTCCAATTTAAATTTCCTTCACTCGGATTTCCACAATCCGTTTCTTTCTCAATTCTCGGGATTTTCACTAGTATCCCGTTCTCATAATTAATTCATTTATTTATTTCTAATATTTATAATTTCCAACTAAATGGAAAATTTACGATTATCACATTTGCCATAGGGGATCGATCCGTATTTTCCAGAATGTTTTCTAATGCATTCTGCCATGAAGGGATCGATCCCTTCCTTTAGGGGATCGATCCCATGCTTCCAAAGAGCATTTCTTGCACTTTTCTAGACCATTTGGGGTTAGAAATAACGTAGACTTTGATTTTAATTCAACCCAAAACATTTTAGAATTTTGTAGGAGTTTTTCTTGACTTTCTCAAATGAAAAACATAGTCCAAAAACTCATTAAGTAATTTTTCTAAAGTTGTGTTCAATATAATCTTGAAAACATTACTTAATGAAAATATTGAAAACCATTTTATAAAGTATTAAGACCAATAAGAATGTATCATTAAATCATGGTCTTAATGTTTGATATGAGCACTTAAGAATGGATTGAGAAAATTATATGTGGTAAAGCAAATTTACAATATGAATCATAACATAAAAGATCACTTAAGTTTTTGTCAATTCAAAATACATATGTCAATTTAAAGCTAACAATCTCTCCCTTTTTGATATGACAAAACTTAAGGTAAATTTGCTATGAAAATTCTTTGATAAAATACTCCCCCTCAAATAAAGCATGATTTTGTAGAGCTCCCCCTTAATATAAGCATGGTTTTCAAAAGAAGTTTTCAAACCCCCATTATTTCTCCCCCTTTTTGTCATAGCAAAAAGAAGGAAAAATTATGCTCTCCCTAAAAATATGGCTTAATTAATGTGAGAATCAAGAAAATATGCTCCATCCAACAAGAAACATGTTAGTACATGGGACTCATAGCACAAATAAATAAGTCAATGTCCTTAAAAAAAATTAGATGTTTAGGCATGCAAAGGACATGGCTTATGTTCCTATACCAATTGTTTATAAATAATTTTGCAAGAAGTTCCTAATTGGTAAATAATGAAGCAAGTTGTTTATAAATTATCTACTAAGTTCTATAACTTGCTTATTTCAGTTCTCTCAAGCACCTAAGTATATCAATTGTTCTCTAAGGTCCAACTAAGGTGCATGACAATACATCATGATTATGAGCTGAAATTTGATGACATATCATATGCATAAGCTCATAAATCATTTTCAAGAAGGAGTGTGCATAGAATTAATACATATATTAATGAACCACAAATTCTAGTGCACAAGTTTCTCATGCAAAAGTGTCCTAAATGAATTCTTCTCTATTTGTCATTTTAATCTAAAGAGCAAAAGAAGAATTGTCAATTTAAAGCTTATACCAATTGTTACCAATGGTTGACTTAGACATTTTGCATGATGCTAATTGTTATGTGTGGTGTGCTTAGTGAATAATCATGTCAAGCATGTAAGAATACAATCACACACACCATTAAACATGGATATGGATTAATTAAACATTAGCATACTATCATAAAGTATTAATCCATATTCATAAGCACAAATCTAATTGGAAGAATAAAAAATTTATAACATTCAAACACACACATTTTCTTCCATAGTTATAAACACAAAAATCCTATGCTCATTTTCCAATTCAAATCCTTAACCAATTATGAGCAAGGAAAGGTTTAAGATTTTCCTCTTAATCATTTAATAGTCATATCCCTAGTTGTTTTTATCATTTAGGGTTCTAGAGGGTATATGCTAAAATGGCTTTACTCAAGTGAATCAATATTATCAAGCTAAAATGTCTTTTATAATTAAGATTTTCAATCTATGAGTGGAATCAAGTAGAATTTCATAAAATCAAATATTCACATCCCATAGACATAATCATTGATTCAACTTAAGCAAATATGCAAGTTCAACATCAAAACAATCAAGCTTTAATGCATGGATATCAATCAAAGTACATTTGTTCAAGTTTGCATTTATTCTTGAATGTTGATGTTGTCATTAAAGCTTAAGTTCTTTAGAAACTTTGCCACAAGAAAATTCTAAGTTCAAGGATGACAAATTTTCATACATTTGAATATTTAATATCCATTTATCATCAAAAAATGTAGGCTAAGGACAATTATGACTCTAGGTAATGTGTTAGGCATCTCAAACATTATATTTACCTAAGTCATATTTGAATTCAATCCTTAAGGTCAAGTTTTGATCATTTTATCATTTAAGTATATATTGACCTTAATTATTCATATTCCACTAGATGTATAATTATCATGAAACCTAGTATGGAATAGATGAGTCAAGCTAAGAGACATAATCCTATAAGCATGCTTGACTAAGATGAACTAAGGAAATTAAAATGCTTATCAATCACTAGTTCATCAAATTCTCTAATATATATACAAATCCTTGAAATAATTCTCAAAACAATATTTAAGCATTTATTGAAAGTCAAATTTGAGATTATTTCAAGATTTATGCAACTCATGAATGTCTTCAACAAGAAATAAGAATTTGCACTTTTAAGTTCAAGAAAATGATATTAATTGTTGAAAATAATACAAATTGTTGAAGTTGAGGCATGACATCAATGAAAATGATTTTTCATATTTAAAGATCATCAAAAAGAGGTTAAAAAAATGAATTTTAAGTTGAGAAGAAAGATGGTATCAAGAAAATTAAGAAAACTTCTCAGTTTTTGCTTAAAACTCCGAAATAGGCATATTTTGTCTAGAGAGATCGATCCCAAGAGAAAGGGAACTGATCCTTTAATTCTAGAATGCAGATTTTCTGCGTTTTGTCCAATGGGATCGATCCTACATGTGGAGGGATCGATCCCTCATCCAATTTCTGCAGATTTTTGACAGAAAATTCAACTTGTGAGGTGCCAAAATTTCATTTTTGAGTATTTTCCAAAATTTCGTTTTTGAGTATTTTAAGTCTAAGTAAAAGTTTAAACATTTGTGTAACATGATTTTGGACTTGTGTGAATGAAAAATATGAATGAAAAACCATTTAACAATAGATTTTGCAATTTTGTAAGGATTTTCACTGATAAATGCATTTTTGGTTACAAATGAGATCATTTTAAGAGTTATGCATATTTTTTCTAAACCAATAAGTTTGAAAACATAAATATGCCAAAACAAACATGTTCACATAGATTTTAAGCACATATATCAATGAATCACATCTTGTGAACATTATGCCATGATTTCTAACATGCATATTTCTCATTGATGCTCATGACATGACATTTTGCATGTATGACATATTTTTTACATTTTTAGAACATGTAAACATATCTTACTTGCACAAATCACGCAAGATCATTTCAAAATCATTTAAACATGTTTTTCATTCAATCATTAAATACCTCAAGAACTATTCATCAAACAATCAAAGATCATTTATCATGCCTATTATTGATTCATTCAACT
The DNA here is from genome assembly GCA_031772115.1 of Heritiera littoralis. NCBI lineage: Eukaryota > Viridiplantae > Streptophyta > Magnoliopsida > Malvales > Malvaceae > Heritiera > Heritiera littoralis. The sequence goes on along the minus strand of JAPDPK010000024.1, from coordinate 5,136,947 downwards.
TATAAAGCATCAAAGATCATCAACAACCATATCATCAAGGCACAAATAATGTAATCAAATAAAAATTTAAGAAGTAAGGAATTAAGCTTACAAAACTCCTTTGCTTGACAGTGCTTTGCCATGATTTGTTGGATCCACCATTAGCCATTCTTTGAGAAATTATTGTCACCTTGCTAAGAATGGATTCCCAAGCTCTTTCTCTTTCTTATTGGCACAAGCAAACTCCATGAGGATGTGTTGAGCATTCAAACTCCATTGTTTCGTTGTAATTCCATGCTCTAACACTTCTACACCAAGCAATTTTAAACATGTTTGGTACCCAAATTTTCTTGGGTCTGTGAGAGTTAGTGTAAACAATTTTTGATCCTTTTGGGATCCATTTCAAACACAATTCATCATTATTTACGGCATGCTTTGGCACTCACATTTTTCTAACTATTCTTCCTCTAAATGTGGTTTTTCTATATGTGCATGCTTGAGAGGTGTGGCCTATCCTATTGCATAGTGAGCATATGAGAAATGTATCATGCATAGAATTTTTGCTCACTAGGAAATTCTTAAGATGAGTTTCTTTTTGTTTTGCATTATAGCCTAACCCATCTTTGTCAAAGAAAGCTCTTTGGGTCTTTAACATATGATCTAGCTTTTGTTGACCCATGTAGAATTTAGAAAATGAATTATGCAAATTTAAGTTCTTTTTATTCAACTCATTTATCTCTAGGTTAGCCTCTTCTAATTTCTTCTCTAGTTCTAGCTTAGTATTTGTCAAGGCTTCCTTTTCTATTTTTAAATTAGCAATGATTTTCTTATATTTAGAGTTCATGTATATAAATTCATTTGCTAATTCATTAAAGGCATTTTGTAGTTCATCAAATGTGTAAATATTATCTTCACTATAACTACAACTAGCCTCATCATCACTAATAGCCATAAAGCATGAGTAGGCTACCTCATCATCTATGTTTTCCTCATCGGAGCTATCACTATCGCTCCATGCAACCACGAATGCTTTCTTCTTAAGTTTCCTATCATTTTCTTTCCTAAGTAAGGGGCAATCTAGCTTAGTGTGACCTGGTTCATTACATTCATAACATACTAAGAGGTCATTTTCTCTTCTACTTGACTCTCCTCTTTAATGTCTCCTATTATTTTGTCTTTTTTTCATTCTCATGAACCTATTAAATCTTTTGGCAAACATTGCCATTTCCTTTTCTTTCTCATTTCCACTCTCATCACTATCATCTTCAATGATCTCATGAGTGGAAGACTTAAGTGCTACCCTTACTTTCTTTGAAGGATCTTTATTTCTTTTTAATTTCATTTCGTATGTAAGTAGAAAGCCCATAAGCTCATCTAGAGACAAGGTATCAGGATCCTTAGACTCTTCTATTGCGGTTACCTTTGCTTCCCAAGATTTTGGCAAGTTATTCAAAATTTTCTTAACCATTTCTACATTGGAATAGGTTTTCCCTAAAGCCTTAATTCCATTGATTATATCATTAGACCTAGTGAACATCTCACTCATGGACTCATTTTCTTTCATCCTAAAAAGCTCATAGTCATGTGTGAGCATTCCTACTTTGGTTTCTCTAACTTGATTTGTCCCTTCATGTGTAATGGCTAATTTGTCCTATATTTGCTTTGCATTTTCACATAGGGAGACTCTATTATATTCATTGGGACCTAATGCACAAAAGAGAGTGTGCATAGCCTTGGCATTCAATTGTGCCAATCTCATATCATTTGTGTCCCCCTCATCCTCACTTTTAGGGACATTTTTTTCATCAACTTTCTTCATTGGGATCTTGGGACCATTTACTGTTACTCTCCACACTTCATAGTCATTTGATTGCACAAACAACATCATCCTAACTTTCCAATATGAGTAATTTTCTTCATTGAAGAGTGGAGGACTAACTAATGAGTGTCCCTATTCTCCTAGGGTTGTGCCTACATTCAAGTGGGCCATTCATGATCGTTTTACTCGATAGACGTTAATCTAAATCAATCTTAAGCCCAAGCTCTGATACCAATTGTTGGCTCTATAGGCTAAACCAAGAGAGGGGTGAATCGGTTCTTAGCTAACCTTATGTTCGTTTTTCGATTCTTCTAAATTCTCTAGCCTATATTGAAGTTTTCTAAGTTCTTTAAGCTATGCAAGCATGTAATCCAAATTCAATACAATAAACACAAATATAATTGCAAGTAAATAATAGAGAAGGGAAAGAGAAATGTACGCAAGCAATTTATAGAGGTTCGGTAATCTTGCCTACGTCCTCTACCTTGAGACGCTCCTAAGGATTTTTCCCAAATTCACTAACTTGAATTTGTCTTGACAATCCCTCTTTTTCAAAACTCAAGAGAAACCTCTCTTTTTCTAGGCTAAAGAGAAACCTCCCTCATTTTCTAAGGCTAAAGAGAAACCTCCCATTTACAAGGTGTGTTTGTGTTTACAATGGGTATAACCAAAGAAGGCCTCTAGGTAGGCAAATGATTACAGAGATTAAGCACAAAGAAAAGCCTATACAATATTTGTGCTATGCTATACAAGGAATATGAGAATGATGGAAGATGAAGACTTTGTAACACTTGAATTGTTGTTGAGGCTTGAGGAAGATGAAGAAGAAGATGAAAAATGTTGCTCAGCTTTTCCTCTTACTTCCTTGAGCTTCCAAGCCTCTATTTATTGTCCCTTGGATGGTGTATGAACGTTGGTAGGAGCCAAAACTGAATGTAGCCATTGTATCTCATAGAAACTAGCCGTTGGCACTATTTTCGTGAAAAGGGATCGATCCTTTGCCATAGGTGTCACAGCCTGTGACCTTATTTTTCTCCTTATTCTATACATCTTATATGGTTGGGCTGTTTGCGATACTTTACTTTTCTTTTACATATTAACAATTTCATATTAAATTATAATATGAAATACATCCCCTATCTTACTTCATAAAAAAATAGTACTGTGAAAATGTCTAAATACGGAAAATAAATGATCGTACCTCATGTCATAAGTCAAGTTGTCGCATCGTCCCCAAATGCGCAGCCGAAATTCTTTAAGTGTTAAAATCTCAGTCTTCGAAAACCTAATGTTAAAATTAAGGGGTGAGCAAACCACAGCTCAGTAAGGGAATTATATGCATACTTGATATTCAGCTTCCTATATGCTGAAAATCTTTTTCATTTGTCCTATGGGGCTCTAGGGTCGCATGTAGGAAGGATACTACAGTTGGCTAGGGATCCGGATGGAGTAAGGTAGGTATTTTGAAATACCTATATTGTTCCGGAACCTAGAAGCAACTGTAGAGAGTAAATTTCATTTTTGTTTTGAAATTTAAATCCTTTTTCCTTTTTATTCCATAACCTTTTCATATTCTTTTCAAAATAATGCTTTTATGAAATAAAGCATTTAAATAAAATAACTAATATTCATATTTTCTTTGAAAAGAATATTAGTTAAATCATCATCATTTTCCTTTAAAACTCATTTCATGTTTTACTGTACAATCATAATTAGTACAGTACTTTAAATAGCAAAATCAGCTATTAAATCCTTTTCATATAACATATATATCATTTAAATCTAATATTCAATTTAAAAATTAAAATAAGAATATTAGATTTATTTTCCTCCTTTTTCCTTTTTTTTTTTTGGAAAACATATCACATATTCATGTCACATATAGTCTAATATTCAATTTAAAATCATAGTAAGAATATTAGACTTATAAACTCTTTTTCCTTTTGAAAACATATTACAGGTTCATATCACATGTCATATGAAGATCATCTCGTAATACTAAAATTAGTACTGAAATAAGCATTATGTAAAATGCTGTAAATTACTTTCATTTAACTTATCACATATCATGTAAAACGTTTTTAACATATAACATATCATATAAAACATTTCTCATATATGGAGACTTAGGCACGCACGCCCAGTCCGTCCACTGGGTCGTTACTCATATCATGCTATAGACCCCGAAGGGTATAAATAATCATGTCAGATCTATGGCCATAGTCTATAATTGTCCTTGGCGGATCACTGATCAGGTGTCGACCGAGACTACATATCACATATCACATATTACATATCACATGTCACATATCAGCATGATAGGATGCCATCTAGTCTCAAAACCGTATTTTCATCATAAAATAACTTTTATGGAATTTATAAAAATATATAATTTCATAATTTAAAACCATAAAGGTTATAAAAATCATTTAGTGAATATTTAAGAAATATATATAAAAATATTCACTTTATTTCTTTTCATTTTTCATCTCGTATTACGTGTAATTTACATATTAGGAGAATTTTCGGTGATTTCATTATCACCATTCTCAAAAACATGAATATTTTAAAATCACTTTCATTTTATTCATGTTTTTATGGAAAATATTCATTTTCTCGATTTTTATGGTTGAAAATCATTTCTCGTGAAACAAAATCATTTATTATGATTTTATGAAATTTCCTATAAATTTTTGATAATTTTCGATAATTTTTCGACAGTATAATGGCTGCCGATTGGCTAGCCTCCTGCACGAAAAATACACTTTATAATTTCAACTGGTACTTCACCACAATTTTCCAACCAATCATTCATCACAATATTTTCATAAAATATTTCATAATTAAAATCATGCAGACTGAATATTCTTACAGTGCTGCACATGCATCCTTTACCAATTTCGGGTCGGCAACTGCCTCTCGAAGGTCGCGCCCGTGTTCACCTCGCTCGATTCCATCGGCTCGTTCATCGAGGGAATTTTCTAGAAATTAAATTCTAAAATTTAGAATTTTTCCATAATTATTTAAATAAATAAATTATTTAAATAATTTAATACTTTTCGGGATTTCTTACTGATTCCTGTAATTCTCGGGATTTCCCGTAATTTTTGAATTCTCAAAAATTTTCAAATTCCCGGAATTCCTTTTCTCTTTCTCTTTTTTCTTTTTCTTCCTTCTTTCTTTTTCTCTTTTCTTTTCTTTTCTTTTTCTCTTTCCTTTTTCCTCTTCCTTTTTCCTTGCCAGACCGGTCTATCTCCTTCCTCGCCGGCGTCCAGTTCTCCGGCGGATCAGTGGCTCAGCAGCTGGCCGGCGTTGAGACGAACTTGCCGGTGGCCTCAGCTCAACCTGGATCGGCGGCACAGCGACGGATGGACTCGATTTTTGGCTCAGTTTCTCTCCTCCTCTGTCGGCCTTCCTCCGCCGTCGTTGGCCTCACCGACGGCTCTCTTCTCCTTCCCCTCACCTCCGCGGAGGTCGAGGTGGCTGTGGTCTCCTTCCCCTCACCTCCACCGAGGTCGAGGTGGCTGTGGCGGTGCCAAGACCGGCCGGCACCGCCGTTTTCTTCTTCTCTTTTCTCTTTTGATTTTCGCCTTCTGTTTTCTTCCGTCGCCGGCAGCTTTCTTCCTTTCCCCTTCAGCCGATGACGACGTCTCTACCCTTCTCTTCCTTTTTTGGCCGGCGGTGGCAGCTCAGCTATCGTCGTTCCCCGATTTCGGGAAGAATCGAGATTTCCCGATTCTTCTGTTCTCTTCTTTTTTTTCTATTTATTTAATTAATTAATTATATACATATATATATAATATATTTATATCATATAAATATCATAATATAATAATATATATTTTATACTTATACTATATATATTCTACATATAATAATATTAATTTATATATATAGTATTGTATTATATATATATATATAAAGATAGATATATATATATATATTATATATCAAAATTCTATCTAATATATAGATATATATATATATATATGTATGTATATTTATATACTTTAAAATTAAATAACCTTTACATATATATATTTATATATATATATATATATATGTTATACTACATTATATATTGTATTTACAAAATATATATTTTTTTTAAACTTTGATGTAAATTAGTATTTACATTTCCATTTTATATATATATATATATATATATATATATATATATATATATCTATATATACATAAGATACTTTACTTGAATACATATGTATTATTTTATTTTGTACAATAGTATATATATCTATATATACCTCGGTATATTAATATATACTACATAATATTTCAATACATATGTATTTATATATAAAAATATATTTATATAATTTATAATTATATAAATATATTTCTCTTTTGTTTCTCATTTTCTTATTTAATTTGGATTTTCATTTATCCAAATTAAATTTCCTCTCTTCTTTATTTTTTTTTCTGAATTTCCACATATTCTTATTTCCACTTTGAATTTCCTTCACTTCTTCAATCCTCGAAATTTCCACAATATTCCGATCTTACAATTATACTTATTTATTTCACTAAATTTCAAATATTAATAATTTCCAATTAACTGAAAAATTTACGGTTATCACATTCTCCCCACCTTAAGAAATTCGATCCTCCGAATTTAACTTAAGTCCAAAGGTGGTACATTTCGTATACTTGCGATTTTTGTCCTTTAGGTCATCTTTTATATAATTACTGCCAGCATACTTTCAACATCAAAAATACTTTAGACCAGTACATGCTGTCTTTCATCATATATATCTATACTCTCATAAGTTCATTTCTCAAATCGAGAGTTATTCATTTCATTCCTCTTTTCACATAAGAGTCCATGCATAGTATTTTTCATGTCACGGCTGCTCTATGCTGTTCATCATCTATTTTTCTCACTTAGTGCCAAGTCGATATAGTTTAAAACTATGAATTACACATGTCAGTCAGTTATATGTAATTGTCCCAGTAGCTTATACATCTCATGCATCTGCTCTCTCAATGTATCTTCAAGCGTTTCAATATTACGCTAAGATATTTACATCAGTACGGAGCGATGCTATCAGTACACTTGGGATCTCGAAGCCTTTTGCTATTCTCATTAAGCATGTGGCAACTCAAAGACTCCCATCACATGTAATGCTTACTGGAACTGTATACATACTTTCACACCATTTCACACTCATACTTCGATTAAGGCACTAGAGAATCTAAGAGTCTGATAATGGAAAGTGATTCTATTTAGATCATCAGTCTTTAATCACTTCCATATCATCATATCTCTTTTGGACTCTTTATTGTCCACAATATTCATTTTATCAAGGCTGCATCTCACTGCAGACTTTACTATAGATCATCTCTCACAATCGTAATTCATGAAACTATCATGTTCTCTTCATGTAGTATGGTCATTACATCTCTTTTCATAATTTAGATTCTACAATTGAATCCTCAAATGTCCATTTAATCACCACATTATCTATACACTTCCACCATTTCAAAATGTGGATATGTGTATATATCATTTTTGTTCCATTTGCATAACTGGCAGTATAATAATACATGTCATTCACCTTACTCCTTTGAGTACCATTAAATTCCATCTATTGAGTTTGGCTTGATCTTACATCTTGCCACTGTCTTGTGATAACCAACCTAAATTCACCTTTAGTCTTAATTTCGGGAACTACTCTATGTTCCTTACTTATCATGTCTCTCACTTCTTTATTTCATTTCCATATCTTTACTTTGATCAATTTAGTCGGTTTACTCAAATGATATGGTACTTTACTGTAAATATTTTAACCTTTTTCATACCATCTTTTTCCTCCCACTTATCCATTTACCGACTTTAATTTCTTTAATTAGCTCTCATCGATAGAGCAGCTAGTCCCATCACTCTTCTATGGACTGGCAGTAGTTTCTAGCTAAACTCATTACTTTCGTATCTCAATCATTATCTTTATATCATAGACAGATTTACTGTCATCCTGTCATTTCGAGATTCTCTATCTCAGAGAGAGACACTGTCTAGCCACATCTCTTAGTTGCCAATCTTAACTTATAAATTACAGTCTTTAAGAGTCCGTAGGATCATATAACCAAGCTGCTCATATTCCATTTGTGTCTTTAACTATTTCGGCATCTCGCCACTTTATCCTTGTATGAATGCCTTAATCATTAGGCTTATGTATATATCACAAGGTATTTCATTAACCTTGTAAACCTCAATAGGCACTCGTACAGTTCATGTCGAGTTCCCATCATCATCTTATTGACATTCGTCTCAAACTTTTTTCAAATGATGCTTTATACTGAGGCTAGTTTTATAAACTCCTCATATCTCTTATTAGATCCATAAAGCGTCCATTTTCACATTTAGATGAATACTTGTTCTTCACAAGAACTTTATGAATTAAGTAGAATTTAATACTTCCTTTTTCATTCATCAACGTCTCAATATCATCTGTGCTCCTCTCATTTACACTTATACAGATAACTTTATTATCCTCTACTTTCCATTATCTTTATTTCCATCAATCACACCTTATACACGTGCATTTCATTATTCTCATATTTTTCCAGAGTGAATTTCTTAAGCTTTCGGATTCTTCTAAATTCTCCGATATAAGCTTAAAATTAGGTTTCACATAACCACTGGATTCAAGGTTATCTCGATTCCTCCAATCTATATAACTCTGGGAGTTCTATCAGAAATCAAATCCGATACTTTCTTTAATTACATATTTCTTATCATCTCAGACATTTCATCCTTATGTCCTTTCATTTACACTGTGTATTCTCAAGGCAGAGACATTTACTATTCAAATTATTTTGAATTATTCTCCACCTTAATTCACTTATTTCCGTATGCCTCACATCATTACTAATCTCATTCTAGTAAGCTGTATCAAGTACAATGGTTGTTAACACACTTTACAGCTAACCGTTTCAATTCAATTATTCACTTTAAGATCAAGTTCATTTAATAAAATCAGGTTTAATTCCCTTGAGTATGTTATCCACGAGGTTCGAACCTTGGCACCCTTACGTACCTAGTTCCTTTCACTCGTTTTACCATTGAGATAATTGTAAGAGCCCCGTCCATTCGTATCGACCGTCGGCGAGCATCCCCTAGGCAGTCCTTTTGCCCCAGGTTTACTCTTACAAGTGAGTCGACGACCACATAGTTTGCCCACACCTCACAGTATATTGTCCACTATGGGTCACTCATCATTAGGTTGCCCATCACAGTTTTGTCTCAAAGGTCCTGAAGAACTTAGGTTAGCTGTCAACTTTTTCTTATCACTTTACTATTCTTATATATATTCACCAATTTACAGTACTCCATACAGTACCTCAATTTGCAAGGCATATCTCAAATGCTCCGGTTCTATAATTAAATATTCATTTACTACCACAGAAATAGTATAAATGTATAGAACCTCTATCAACCATACTGCTATGGATTTCATATATTTTGTTTTCTGATCACTTTCTCAGTCATTTTCTATATTCATTCCACTTCATAATATCCACGATCCCATAATAATTATCCGAGTTGATACACTCGTAATTCAGGCCCTTACAATCATTAACTGGGTCAATTATCTTGCAACATTCCACTACACTCTTATTGGATCGTATCATATAAGGCCTCGGCCCGTCCGCCGTTCGCCTTTACATATGTGTACTTTCCTCTTTGAGAATGCCCAGCCCATTCACTGGGTTACTCACAGTCACGTCCGTAATCTAGGTGTAAGTGAAAATCAGTACTAGGGATCGTTATATTCATATGACATCCTCTATGTCATTTATAACTCCATTACTATCAATGGATTCCAATTCAACTCGGTTTTATCACTGTTCCAAACATCGCCCAACATAGGGGCATTTTCATCATTTCGACATTTATTTCTTTCTCCTCAATATACCTTTAAATCAAGGATCTTAATATCTATATGCTGATAGTACCTCTTCTCGTACTAATATCAGCAATGTGAGATCTTATTCGATTTCGATAGAGAAGTCCACTAGAATCCATAATTAGATTATTCTGCTTGTAATTTAGTTTTACATCATCAATTTCTCTGTCAAATCAATCAACTCCAACCTCTGTTGGTTTATTTTAACTCCCTGTAAAATTTTGAAGGTAGGGGTATTTTGGTCATTTTTGGCCAAAAATTTTCTCTCTTCAAATTACCTTTAATCGGTGATCTTAAGGTCTATTTAATGATGATATTTCATTCCCCTCCTTTATATCATCACTTTCAGGTCTCAGTTCGATCCGGACAGAAAGATACTAGTGGGGCCCTCATCGAGTCTTTTACTGATCCTTACCGAACTGGCCTTCATTTAGATTATAAGATCACCAATATTCTAGTAATTTCTGAGCCTATTTTCCTCTTCAACATTCTCAATTTATACTTTCTCACTCTCTTTAAATTATTTTACTCAATTTACAATCATTTATTTTCTATATGTATTCAGACGACACAGTACTACCAGGGATGTTTACATTTCTTAACACATTTCTTTCCAAAAGTATCAACAGACATCAGGCCAACCATGCTCTGATACCATTAAATATGTCACAACCCTTGACTCTATTTTTCACCTTATTCTATACATCTTATACGGTTGGGCTGTTTGCGATACTTTACTTTTCTTTTACATATTAACAATTTCATATTAAATTATAATATGAAATACATCCTCTATCTTACTTCATAAAAAAATAGTACTGTGAAAATGTCTAAATACGGAAAATAAATGATCGTACCTCATGTCATAAGTCGAGCTGTCGCATCGTCCCCAAATGCGCAACCGAAATTCTTTAAGTGTTAAAATCTCAGTCTTCGAAAACCTGAAATGTTAAAATTAAGGGGTGAGCAAACCACAGCTTAGTAAGGGAATTATATGCATACTTGATATTCAGCTTCCTATATGCTGAAAATCTATTTCATTTTTCCTATGGGGCTCTAAGGTCGCATGTAGGAAGGATACTACAGTCGGCTAAGGATTCGGATGGAGTAAGGTAGGTATTTTGAAATACCTATCTTGTCCTGGAACCTAGAAACAACTGTAGAGAGTAAATTTCATTTTTGTTTTGAAATTTAAATCCTTTTTCCTTTTTATTCCATAACCTTTTCATATTCTTTTCAAAATAATGCCTTTATGAAATAAAGCATTTAAATAAAATAACTAATATTCATATTTTCTTTGAAAAGAATATTAGTTAAATCATCATCATTTTCCTTTAAAACTCATTTCATGTTTTACTGTACAATCATAGTTAGTACAGTACTTTAAATAGTAAAATCAGCTATTAAATCATTTTTGTATAACATATATATCATTTAAATCTAATATTCAATTTAAAAATTAAAATAAGAATATTAGATTTATTTTCCTCCTCTTTCCTTTTTTCTTTTTTGGAAAACATATCACATGTTCATGTCACATATAGTCTAATATTCAATTTAAAATCATAGTAAGAATATTGGACTTATAAACTCTTTTTCCTTTTGAAAACATATTACATGTTCATATCACATATCATATGAAGATCATCTCGTAATACTAAAATTAGTACTGAAATAAGCATTATGTAAAATGATGTAAATCACTTTCATTTAACTTATCACATATCATGTAAAACGTTTACATTTAACATATAACATATCATATAAAACATTTCTCATATATGGAGACTTAGGCACGCACGCCCAGCCCAGCCCGTCCACTAGGTCGTTATTCATATCATGCTGTAGACCCTGAAGGGTATAAATAATCATGTCAGATCTATGGCCATAGTTTATAATTGTCCTCGGCGGATCACTGATCAGGTGTCGGCCGAGACTACGTATCACATATCACATATTACATATCACATGTCACATATCAGCATGATAGGATGTCATCTAGTCTCAAAACCGTATTTTTCATCATAAAATAACTTTTATGGAATTTATAAAAATATATAATTTCATAATTTAAAACCATAAAGGTTATAAAATCATTTAGTGAATATTTAAGAAATATATATAAAAATATTCACTTTATTTCTTTTCATTTTCCATCTCGTATTACGTGTAATTTACATATCAGGAGAATTTTCGATGATTTCTTTATCACCATTCTCGAAAACATAAATATTTTAAAATCACTTTCATTTTATTCATATTTTTATGGAAAATATTCATTTAAATGATTTTCATGGTTGAAAATCATTTCTCATGAAATAAAATCATTTATTATGATTTTATGAAATTTTCTAGACATTTTTGATAATTTTCGATAATTTTTCGGCAGTATAACGGCTGCCGATTGGCTAGCCTCCTGCACGAAAAATACAGTTTATAATTTCAACCGGTACTTCACCACAATTTTCCAACCAATCATTCATCGCAATATTTTCATAAATATTTCCATAAAATATTTCATAATTAAAATCATGCAGACTGAATATCCTTACAATGCTGCACATGCATTCCTTACTTGTTTCGGGTCGGCGACTGCCTCTTGAAGGTCGTGCCCGTGTTCACCTCGCCCGATTCCATCGGCTCGGTCATCGAGGGAATTTTCTAGAAATTAAATTCTAAAATTTAGAATTTTTCCATAATTATTTAAATAAAAAAATTATTTAAATAATTTAATACTTTTCGGGATTTCTTACCGATTCCCGTAATTTTCGAATTCTCTAAAATATTTCAAATTCTCTAAAATATTTCAAATTCCCGGAATTCCTTTTCTCTTTCTCTTTCTTCTTTTTCTTCCTTCTCTTTTTCTCTTTTCTTTTCTTTGCTTTTTCTTTTTCCTTTTTCCTTTTCCTTTTCCCGGCCAGACCGGTCTGCCTCCTTCCTCGCCGGTTCCTCGCCGGCGTTCGGTTCTCCGGCGGTTCGGTGGCTAAGCAGCTAGCCAGCGTTGAGATGAACTTGCCGGTGGCCTCAGCTCAACCTGGATCGACGACACGACGACGGATCGAATCGACTTGATTGATGGAAATTATTTTATTATTTTTTGTTTTATACATATATATTATAATCACTCAGACAAAAATAGGTGTCTACAGTGCCATGTGTTTATGTTTTTGATCAATAATTCATGTGTTTATTTGAATCATTTATGTTGTCATGCATTTGATAAAGCAAGCAAAGAATTCTCAGTTCATAATTATGATTGATGATACTTCAAAGTCACATGACATGAATGAGAAACTTAACACAACATACAAAGAGCCACTCATATACAGTGCAAAGGCCTGAAGTGAAAAACACATAAGAGAGGCCACTTATGTTCAAAGTGCATGGGCATGAAGTGAAAAATGCACAAGTTAAACCACGCACTCGAAGAAAAAGACCTAAAGAAAAAAGTGTGCGAAGTAGGTTACACATAAACTTAAAGCAAAAAGTGTGTGAAGTAAGTCATACGTAAAGTCAAAAGTGCAAAGGTTTGAAGAGAAAAATGCGCGACATAAGCCACGTACTCAAAGAAAAAAGCTTGAAGCGAAAAGTGCACAAAGTAGTCTACGCATGACCTGGAAGTGAAAGTGTTCGAAGTAAGTCATAAATGAAAACAACAGTGCATGGGCTTGAAGCAAAAAATATGCAAGGTAAGCCATGCAATTGAAAAAAAATGCCTAAAGCGAAAAGTGTGCGAAGTAGGCCACAAAGTGCATGAAATAAGTAATGTGTGAAGGCAAAAGTGTATGGCTTGAAGCAAAAAATGTGCAAGGTAAGCCACAAAGACAAAGTGCAAGGACTTGAAACAAAAAATGTGCGATGTAAGCCACGTACATGAAATACAAGAAAATGCATAGCTTGAAGCAAAAAATGTGAGACGTAAGCCACCAACATGAAATAAAAGGACTTGAAGCAAAAGTATGCAAGGTGAGCCTGATTATTGATTAAGACGAGTTTAAGTAAGTGGAAGGTAAATGTATAGTCATCAAAGAGTTTTTTTTATAAAAGACTAAGCTCTTTCACAAAGAACAGAGGAGCAGTTACTACAAACATACACACTGATTAGAGTATAAAAATTAAAGAAGCAGAATTTTTTCATTAATGAATTTTTCATTCATTGAACTCTAAAACTGTATTAAAATTAGCATATTTGAGATTGACCTCAGTAGTAGCAAGACTATTTGTATTAACAAGTACCTAAGCGTGTGCATCCTGAGGCACTACAATGTCGGGAGCTTGATTCGTAGAGAGACTAGCCTCAACGTTATCCAAATCATCTCCACCCAAGCCTGTGAGAGCCTTAATCACTTTGGGTTGACTAAAAGGCTGCTAAAGGCCGGCAAGATCAAATAGATCATCCTAAGCACCTTTCTTTAGAAAGGGTTCCAAACCTTAACATTTGGTTCATGCTTTGTCCGATCAAGAGCGTGCCAGGTAAAAATCATATATGATATGTTGTAATGTCTATGTCTTGGAACCTAATCACTAGACATTAAAAATTATGGTGTCTCCACCAATATTTTTTGCCTAGGTGTGATTGGCCACCTATTTGACTCTAAGGATACAGCTTAGTCTACGTTCCTAAAATTAGGTTCGGGAGTATGATTACGTGAAAGGAAGGGATTAGTACCCCCACAACACCTGTCTGATGGATAGTACCAATTAATCACATGTTATCCTAAAATATCTTAACTAAAGTGGTGTTTTAATATTTATTATTTTATTTTTATTTTTATTTTTCATTTATCATTTAAGTATTGAGAATGGGTAGATCTATAATTTGACTCTTGAACTATACCATTTTTATCGCTTTGGTACTTAAAGAATTTTCGTTATCACTTTGGTATATAAACTTCACTTCCATTACACATTTTAGTACCTAGGACTAATGTCGTTAGTTATTGTGTTAACTCGTGACATGTGTCAAACCTGCCACATCATCAAATAAAAATAGAAAATGAATTTTAAGAAATAATACATAATTTTCTTTTATTTTAAAATAAGAAATTAAAAAAATAAAAAGAGAAACAAGGAGAGAGAGAATTGGGAGGCGTGAGAAGGTGAAAGAGAACCAGGAGAAGGATGGAAATGGAGGAGGTTGCCAACGCTAAAACAAGCAGATGGCGCCATCAGTTGGCTTGAAGATCATATGAAATTTGAAAAAAAAAAAGAATTCAAAGCAATTTTAAATGAGAAAAAACCCAAAATCAAAAGATTGGATTTTTTTGGAAATCATAGAATATGAGACAGGATGAGAAAACAACAACATTCAATCCATCAAACTCAAAATCAAAACATAACCCATAAAATATATACATAAAAACCCATAAACAGTCACTCCTATGAAGCCAACTAATAAATCGATTCAAGTGAATTAACCCAGAGAAACTAGTAGGCAATACTTAGTAAACACACAGTGTTCATCCACATTGAACCCAAAAATTCACATTCAAACCCAGTTCAATCAACACCTAGATTCATAAGAAACTCAATAAATCAGCAACACACATAAGACACAAATCACAAACAACACAATCGTGAAATCTTTTGGTTTTAAGATTTTTGTAATAACAGTTGAAGCCCAAGTCCATATTGATGCTAGTGTCGAAACTAATGAGTGAAATAGACTAAAATGGCAACAAGCAGGAGTTTAGGATTTTAGGAGAAAATATTTTTGTTTTTTAGAGAATGGATGGAGATATATCTGTGATAACCGTAAAATTTCACTGGTTAATATTGGAAATCAATATTAAAGAAAATAGAAATATCGTTGGAGATTGGAATATGGTGGAATATTCTGAGAATTGAAGAAGTGACAAATTGAGAAATTCAAGTGAAGGAAAATCAAAGTGGAAATAAGAATATTTGGAAATTCGAAAAATAATGAAGAAAGGAAATTTAATTTGGATAAATGGAAATCCAAATTAAATAAGAAAATGAGAAAAGAATATGAAACATATTTATATAATTAGATATTATATAAATGTATTTTTATACAATACATATGTATTGAGATACTATATAGTATATATTAATATACATTAGTATATATATGTAAATATACTATTTAGTAAATTTAAATAATACATATGTATGTAAATATGACATTTTATGTATATGTATAAATATATAAATATATAAGGAAAGTAAATGTAATTTTCTTTAAAGTTGTACATATATATATATATTGTAAATACAATATATATTTTATTATTACATTTATATAGATATATATAAATGTTATTTAATTTAAAGTATATAAATATACATTTATATCAGATATATATTGTGTTAAAATATAATATATATCTTTATATAATATATATAGTACTATACTATATATAATAATAATAATAATATTATATGTATTATATTGTAAGTATAATATATGTAATATGTATATAATTAAAATAAAAAAAAGAAAACAGAGAATGAAAGGAAGAAATCGGGAAGACTCCCGATTCTTCCTCCCCAGTGGTAACCGGCCACTATTTCCGGAGAAAGAAAGAGAGACGAGGGAGGTAGTCGCCGGCGAGGGAAGAGGAGAAGGAAGCTCGAATGGCGATGGAAGGAAAAATGGCGGAAGAAACGGAAAGAAAACGAAACAGAAACCGGCAGAAAAAGCCGAATAGGAAGGAGGAAGGAGGAAGGAAATGGCGGTGCCGGCCGATCCAAGCACCGCCACCCCAATGTCGATCTTGGCGGAGGCAAGAGGAAGGTGGAGAAGCTACCGGCGGAGAAGGAAAACGGTGGATGAAGGATGAATGGAGGAGGAGAAGACGCCGACCTAAACCGAGTAGATTCGCCGTCGTGCCGCTGAACCAGACTAAACGGAGGCCACCGGTAGGTTCTCCTTGATGTCGGCCAGCTGAGGGGCCACCGAACCGCTGGAGAACCGGCCACTGGAGGAGAACCGGTCGTGGAGGAGACTGATCGGTCTGAACCGGTCCGGCCAGCAAGAAAAGAAAAAGAGAAGAAAAGAAAAAGAAAAGAAAAGAAAAACTAAAAAGAAAGAGAAAGAAAAGAGGGAAAGAAGAAAAGAGAGAGAAAAAGAATTTTCGAGAATTCGAGAAATTCCGGGAAATTCGAAAACTCAAAAATTACGAAAATTCGGTAAGAATTTCTAAAATTAATTTCGAGTGATTTATTTTAATAAAATATGAAAAAAAATTCTAATTTTTAGAATTTAATTTCCAGAAAATTCCCTTGATGACTGAGCCAATGGAATCGAGTGAGGTGAACACGAGCGCGACCTTCGAGAGGCAGTCGCCGACTTGAGACAGGTAAGGGAGACATGTGTCTCCTGTAAGGATATTCGGCCATATGTTTTAAATTATGCATTTAAAGTTTATAAATGCGATTTACAATGATTGGTTGAAAACTATGGTGATTTATCGGTTTGGCAATTGTGGTGAATTACCGGTTGAAACTTATAAACTGTATTTTACGTGCAGGAGGCTAGCCAATAGGCAGCCGTTATACTGCCGAAAAATTATCGAAAAATTACTGAAATTTACCAAAAATCGTCGAAAATCATAATAAATGATTTGATTTCACGAGAGTCGATTTTCAGTCACGAAAATCGAGAAATCAATTATTTTTCATAAAACATGAATATATGGAAGTTTGAATTTAAAATATTCATGTTTTCGAGAATGGTGAAAATGGAATCACCGAAAACTCACCCGGTAGGTGATATTTCACGTGAAACGAGATAAAAAATAAAAAGGACCAAAGTGAATATTTTATAAATATTTCTTAAATATTCACTTGATTTTATATAAAACCTTTATGGTTTTAATTATGAAAACAATTAATTACATAAATTCCATAAAGATTAAGAATGATGGACAAACTATGATTTCGAGATTAGAGGTCTCTACACGTGTTTTTAAAAGAAAACATGATTATGTGATTTATAATTTGGAAAATAAATATTTTATTTGTCCATAAATTATGAGATTATATGAATTAAATTTCGATAATTTTCCAAACCATGTTTTGGATACAAAGCACGAAAAAACGTGCGTACATGTTTTTACGGTGGAAAAAGACAGTCACGAGATGTGTTTTCAGTGTGACTATTTTATAACTGTTTTCACCGTATGGAAAACATGATTTACACCTTTATGAAATATTTTGAAAATGTTTATTTATTTTATAAATTTCATAAAGGTGATGATTTATACATGTGAGCCTTATGGATAATTGTGAAATGTTTTACCTTATTGTGTTTAAAATCCATAAAGGCTATGGTATGGTTTTATATTGTTTTGAGACTTAGGCCCCGAGCTTCATGCATCACATATACTGTTACTGTCACGTGGCTGATTGACCAGCTAGTCATCAGTGTCCCGAATTGTCACCTAGCAAGTGTACACTGAGGACATATCATAGATCATGGCCATAGATCTCATTACTGTTACTGTGTCCCTAGTGGACGAGATAGCATGATTTGATTGTAGGGTGATGCCTAGTCTCACTTACTGTTTACTGAAAGGATTTACGGAATCCTATTTACTGTACAGTACTGTTTACTATACTGAATTACTGTACTGTTTACTGTTAACTGATGAAAACCCATACCAAAATACTGTTTATGGAATTGTACTGTTTACTGAAAAGGTAGCCACTGATTACTGTTTACTGGATTGAAAGCTACCATTTATTGTTTACTAAACTGAAAGCTACCGTGTACTATTTTCTAAATTGGTAGCTATTGTTTACTGTTTTCTGACTAAACCGTATCGAAATACTATTTTACTGAATATTATTGTTTTACTGAGCTATAAGATATGGTTTTACTGAGTTGTAAGGTACTGAATTAATAAATAGTACCGAAAACTACTGTTTACTGATCCAACGGTTTTGGATATTTATAAACCACTGTACTGTCACGTGTTTTAACTGTATTGACGAGAACAGAAGTAAACCATTATTTTACTACTGAATTGTCACATATTTTAAAATATACTGAAGTGAAAAGAAATAAATGGTTTACTTTACAGAAACGAATATTATATCATTTTGAGAACAATTGATATAGTACTCTCTACAGTTGCTTCTAGGTTCCGGAACAAGTCAGGTATTTTAAAATACCTGCCTTACTCTATCTGGATCCCGAGCTGACTGTAGTATCCTTCTTACATGTGAGCTTAGAGCCTCTAGGAAGATTTAAAGAAAGTGAAAAAAATTATTTTTAGCATGTAGATAGCTGAATATCAAGTGTGACATATAACTCTCTTACTGAGCCATGGTTTGCTTACTCCCCAATTTTAACATTTCAGGTTTTGATGATTGTGAGATCCGATATTTGTGGATCATGGCTGCACATGACGGACAATGTGATAGATCGGCTGATATATGAGGTACGATCATTTATTTTCTGTATTTAGACATGTATACAGTACTACGTGCTTATTAATTAAGATAGGGGATGTATGAATATGTACAATATATTATAAAATTGTTTAACAGTAAATGAAAAGTAAAGTATCGTAGGCAGCCTAACCGGATAAATTGTGTAGAATCATGGGAAAAATATGATAACGGATCATTACAGATTTAAATGGTATCAGAGTATGGTTGGCCTGATGTCTGTGAATACTTTTGAAGAGAAAACGTATTGAAAATGTTAAACATCCCTGGTAGTACTGTGTCGTCTGAATACATAGAGAAAATAAATGATTGTAAACTGAGTAAAATGATTTAAAGGGAGTGAGAAATTGTAAATTGAGAATGTTAAAGAGGAAAATAGGCTCATAAATTACCGAAAATTGGTGATCTTATAATCTAAATGAAGGCCGGTTCGGTAAAGAATCGAAAGGACTTGGTGAGGGCCCCCACTAGTACTTTCTGTCCGGATCGAACTGATACCTGAAAGTGATGATATAAAGGAGGGGAATGAAATATCATCATTAAATAGACCTTAAGATCACTGATTCAAGGTATTTTGAGGAGAGAGAAAATTTTTGGCCAAAAATGAACAAAATATCCCTGCCTCCAAATTTTTACCTGGAGTCAAAATAGACCAATAGAAGTTGAAAATGATTGATTTGATAGCAAAATTGATGGTTTAAAGCTGCATTACATGCAATTTAATCCAATTATGGATTTTAGTGGAATTCTTTGTCGAAATCAAGCAAGATCTAAATTGCTGATATTAGTATGAGAAAAGATATTTCAACATATAGATAATAAGATCCTTGGTTTAAATGTATACTGAGGAGAAAGAAATAAATGTCGAAATGACGAAAATGCCACTATGTTGGGCGATGGTCCGAATAGTGATGAAACCAAGTTGATCTTGAATCCATTGATGGTAATGGAGTTATTAATGGCATAGAGGATGTCATATGAATATAACGATCCCTATTACTGATTCCACTGAAACTTAGATTACGGATGTGAGCTGTGAGTGACCTAGTGAACGGGCTAGGCCTTATGACAAAACTTTGAGGGGTAACCCAGTGAAATGGCTGGGCATTCTCAAAGAGGATAGTACACATGTGTAAAGGCGGACGGCGAACGGGTCGGGGCCTTACACGATGCGATCCAATGAGTGTATAGTAGAATGTCATAAGATGATTGGACCGAGTATTGATTGTAAGGGTCGAAATTAAGAGTGTATTGAACTGGATGTTATTACGGGATCGTTGAATATTATGAAAAGTGATATGACTACAGAACTGACTGAGAAGATAAATAGTACGGATAATGAAATCCATAACAGTACGGTTAATTATGGTTCCATATACTTATACTATTTCTGAGGTATTAAATGAATAATTACTTATAGAACCGGAGCATTTTGAGATATGCTTTGCAAATTGATGTACTGTATGGAGTATTGTGAATTGGAGAATATGTATAATAATAGTAAAGTAATAAAAAGAAGAAGATGACAGCTAACCTAAGTTATTCAGGACCTTTGAGACAAAATGTGACGGGCGACCCAATGATGAGCGACCTGCAATGGATAATATATTGTGAGGTGTGGGCGAATTATGTGATCGCCGACTCACTTATAAGGGTAAACCTGGGGCGAAAGGATTGCCTAGGAGATGCTCACCGACATCTGATATGAACGGGCGGGGCTCTTACAATGATTTTAGTGGTAATACGAGTGTAAGGAACTAGGTACGTAAGGGTGCCAGGGTTCGAACCTCGTGGATAATATGCTCAAGGGAATTAAACCTGAACTCATTAAATGAAAGTGATTTTAAAGTAAATAACTGTAATGAATTGGTTAGCTGTAACATGTGTTGATCACGGTTATACTCGATACAGCATTTATAATCACTTTGAATAATATGCTGTGAATTATGAGTAACAATGAAATCAAGGTAGAGTATGTATCGAAATGACTCCAATAGTAAATGTCTCTGCCTCAAGAATACACAGCGAGAATGACAGGACATGAGGATGAAATGTCCGAGATGATAAGAAATATGTAATTAAAGAAAGTATCGGATTTGATTTCCTATAGAACTCCCAGAGTTATATAGATCGGAGAATCGAGATAACCTTGACTCCAGTGGTTATGTGAAACCTAATTTTAAGCTTATATCGGAGAATTTAGAAGAATCCGAAAGCTTAAGAAATTCACTCTGGAAAAATGTGAGAATAATGAAATGCACGTGTATAAGGTGTGATTGATGGAAATAAAGATAATGGAAAGTAGAGGATAAAAAAGTTATCTGTATAATTGTAAATGAGAGGAGCACAAATGATATTAAGACGTAGATGAATGAAAAGGAAGTATTAAATTCTACTTAATTCATAAAGTTCTTGTGAAGAACAAGTATTCATCTACATGTGAAAATGGACGCTTTATGGATCTAATCAGAGATATGAGGAGTTTATAAGACTAGCCTCAATATAAAGTGTCATTTGAGAAAAGTTTGAGACGGATGTTAGTAAGATGATGATGGGAACTCGACATGAACTGTACGAGTGCATATTGAGGTTTACAAGGTTAATGAAATACCTTGTGATATATACATAAGCCTAATGATTGAGGCATTCATACAAGGATAAAGCGGCGATATGCCGAA
This sequence comes from Heritiera littoralis, assembly GCA_031772115.1. Taxonomy (NCBI): domain Eukaryota; kingdom Viridiplantae; phylum Streptophyta; class Magnoliopsida; order Malvales; family Malvaceae; genus Heritiera; species Heritiera littoralis. The sequence continues at coordinate 5,115,126 of JAPDPK010000024.1, read as the reverse complement.
ATAGTTAAAGACACAAATGGAATATGAGCAGCTTGGTTATATGATCCTAAGGACTCTTAAAGATTGTAATTTATAAGTTAAGATTGGCAACTAAGAGACTTGGCTAAACAGTATCTCTTTCTGAGATATATGATATCGAAATGAAAGAATGACAGTGAATCTGTCTATGATAGAGAGATAATGATTGAGATACGAGATTAATAAGTCTAGCTAGATACTACTGCCAATATATAAAAGAGTTATGGGACTAGCTACTCTACTAATGAGATATAACTAAAGAAATTAAAGTTGGTAAATGAATAAGTGGAAAGAAAAGATGGTATGCAAAATGTTAAGAGATTATATTGTAGAATACCATACCACTTGAGAAAACCAACTGAAACGATGAGAGTGAAAATATGAAAATGGAATAAGAATATAAATTGTATGATGAGTAGGGAACATAAAGTAATTCCCGAAGTTAAGACTAAAAATGATCTAATGTTGGTTATCACATGACAATGGCTAAATGGAAATCAAGCCAAATTTGACAAGTGAAAGTAATGATGCTCAAAGGAGTAAAATGAATGACATGTTTACTGCCAGTATATAAATGGAAAATGATTATACATATAACCACCTCGAAATGATAAAAATGGTGGAATTGTATAGATAATGTGGTGAGTAAATGGATAATTTAAGGATTCAATTGTAGAATCTAAATTATGAAAAGAGATGTAAGGACCATACTACATGAAGAGAACATGATTGTCTCATGATCTATGACTGTAAGAGATGATAAATAGTAAAGTCTGCGATGAGATGCAGCCTTGATAGAATAAATATGAACATGAATATTGTGGACAATAGAGAGTCCAAAAGAGATATAATGATATGAAAGTGATTAAAGATTGAAGATCTAAATAGAATCACTTCCATTATCGGAATCCTAGATTCTCTAGTGCCTTAGTCGCAGTATGAGTAAGAAACAGTGGAAATGTATATGTACAGTTCCAGTGAGCATTACATGTGATGGGAGTCTCTGAGTTACCATATGCTTAATGAAAAATAGCAAAAGGCTTTGAGATTCCAAGTGTACTGATAGCATCGCTCCATACTTATGTAAATATCTTAGCGTAATATTGAAACGCTTGAAGATACATTGAGAGAGCAGATGCATGAGATGTGAAAGCTACTGGGACAATTACACTTAACTGATATACATGTGTAATTGATAGTTTTTAAACTATATCGACTTGGCACTAATTGAAAAAAATAGATGATGAACAGCATAAATCAGCTATAATATGAAAATAATGTGAATGGACTCTATATGAAAGGAGTGGAAATGAATAACTCCCGATTTGATGAATGAACTTACGGGAGTATAAATATATGATGAAAGACAGCATGTGGTGGTCTAAAGTACTATTGATGTTGGAAGTATGCTGGCAGTATTATGTAAAAGTTAATCTAAAGGACAAAAGTCGTAAGTATACGGCATGTACCACCTTTTGATTTAAGCTAAATTTGGAGGACCGATTTTCTTAAGGTGGGGAGAATGTGATAACCGTAAAATTTCCCTGGTTAATTTTGGAAATCAATATTAAAGAAAATAAAAATATTGTTGCAGATTGGAATATGGTGGAATATTCCGAGAATTGAGGAAGCGACAAATTGAGAAATTCAAGTGAAGGAAAATCAAAGTGGAAATAAGAATATTTGGAAATTCGAAAAATAATGAAGAAAGGAAATTTAATTTGGATAAATGGAAATCCAAATTAAATAAGAAAATGAAAAAAGAATATGAAACATATTTATATACTTAGATATTATATAAATGTATTTTTATACAATACATATGTATTGAGATACTATATAGTATATATTAATATACATTAGTATATATATGTAAATATACTATTTAGTAAATTTAAATAATACATATGTATGTAAATATGACATTTTATGTATATGTATAAATATATAAATATATAAGGAAAGTAAATGTAATTTTCTTTAAAGTTGTACATATATATATTGTAAATACAATTTATATTTTATTATTACATTTATATAGATATATATATATATAAATGTTATTTAATTTAAAGTATATAAATATACATATATATCAGATATATATTGTGTTAAAATATAATATATATATCTTTATATAATATATATAGTACTATACTATATATAATAATAATATTATATGTATTATATTGTAAGTATAATATATGTAATATATATAATTAAAATAAAAAAAAAGAAAACAGAGAATGAAAGGAAGAAATCGGGAAGACTCCCGATTCTTCCTCCCTAGTGGTAATCGGCCACTGTGGCCAGAGAAAGAAAGAGAGACGAGGGAGGTAGTCACCGGCGAAGGAGAAGGAAGGTCAACCGGCGATGGAAGGAAAAACGACGGAAGAAACGGAAAGAAAACGAAACAGAAATCGGCGAAAAAAGTCGAAGAGGAAGGAGGAAGGAAACGGCGGTGTCGGCTGGTCCAGGCACCGCCACCCCAACGTAAATCTCAGTGGAGGCAAGAGGAAGATGAAGAAGCCACCGACGATGAAGGAAAACGGTGGAGGAAGGACGAACGGAGGAGGAGAAGACGCCGACCTAAACCGAGTAGATTCGCCGTTGTGCCGCCAAACCAGACTGAATGGAGGCCACCTGTAGGTTCACCTTGGTGCTGGCCAGCTGAGGGGCGACGGAACTGTCGGAGAATCGACCGTGGAGGAGATTGACCGGTCTAAACCGGTCCGGCCAACAAAGGAAAAAAAGGAAGAAAAGAAAAAGGAAAAGAAAAGAAAAAGAAAAAGAAGAAGAAAAAGAAAGAGAAAGAAAAGAGGGAAAGAAGAAAAGAGAGAGAAAAGGAATTTCTAGGAATTTGGGAAATTCTGAGAATTCAAAAAATCCCCGAAAATTCAGAGACTCAAAAATTACGAAAATTCGGTAAGAATTTCGAAAATTAATTTCGAGTGATTTATTTTAATAAAATATGGAAAAATTCTAAATTTTAGAATTTAATTTTCAGAAAATTCCCTCGATGACCAAGCCGATGGAATCGGGCAAGGTGAACACGGGCGCGACCTTTGAGAGGCAATCACTGACCCGAGACAGGTAAGGGAGACATGTGCCTCCTGTAAGGATATTCGGCCACATGTTTTAAATTATGCATTTAAAGTTTATAAATGCAATTTACAATGATTGGTTGAAGACTATGGTGATTTATCGGTTTGGCAATTGTGGTGAATTACCAGTTGAAAATTATAAAACTATATTTTACGTGCAGGAGGCTAGCCAATCGGCAGCCATTATACTGTCGAAAAATTATAAAAAAATTACTGAAATTTACCAAAAATTATTGAAAATCATAATAAATGATTTGCTTTCACGAGAGTCGATTTTCAGTCACGAAAATCGAGAAATCAAGTATTTTTCATAAAACATGAATATATGGAAGTTTGAATTTAAAATATTCATGTTTTCGAGAATGGTGAAAATGGAATCACCGAAAACTCACCCGGTAGGTGATATTTCACGTGAAATGAGATAGAAAATAAAAAGGACCAAAGTGAATATTTTATAAATATTTCTTAAATATTCACTTGATTTTAATTACATAAATTCCATAAAGGTTAAGAATGATGGAAAAACTATGATTTCGACATTAGAGGTCTCTACACGTGTTTTTAAAAGAAAACATGGTTACGGGATTTATAATTTGGAAAATAAATATTTTATTTTTCCATAAATTATGAGATTATGTGAATTAAATTTCGATAATTTTCAAAACCTTGTTTTGGATACAAAGCACGGAAAAGCGTGCGTACATGTTTTTACGGTGGAAAAAGACAGTCACGAGATGTGTTTTCAGTGTGACTATTTTATAACTGTTTTCACCGTATGGAAAACATGATTTATACCTTTATTAAATATTTTGAAAATGTTTATTTATTTTATAAATTTCATAAAGGTAATGATTTATACATGTGAGCCTTATGGATAATTGTGAAATGTTTTACACTTCTGTGTTTAAAATCCATAAAGGCTATGGTACGGTTTTATACTATTTTGAGACTTAGGTCCCAAGCTTCATGCATCACATATACTGTTACTGTCATGTGGCTGATTGACCAGCTAGTCATAAGCGTCCCGAATTGTCACTTAGCAAGTGTACACCGAGGACATATCATAGATCATGGCCATAGATCTCATTACTGTTACTGTGTCCCTAGTGGACGAGATAACATGATTTGATTGTAGGGTGATGCCTAGTCTCACTTACTGTTTACTGAAAGGATTTACGGAATCCTATTTACTGTACTGTATTGTTTACTGTACTAAATTACGATACTGTTCACTGTTAACTGATGAAAAACCATACCAAAATACTGTTTATGGAACTGTACTATTTTACTGAAATGGTAGCCATTGATTACTGTTTACCGGATTGAAAGCTACCATTTACTGTTTATTGAACTGAAAGCTACCGTATACTATTTTCTAAATTGGTAGCTACTGTTTACTGTTTTCTGACTAAACCGTATCGAAATACTGTTTTATTGAATATTACTATTTTATTGAGCTATAAGATACGGTTTTATTGAGTTGTAAGGTACTGAATTAATAAATAGTACCGAAAACTACTGTTTACTGATCCAACGGTTTTGGATATTTATAAACCATTGTACTGTCACGTGTTTTAAAATATACTGAAGTGAAGAGAAATAAATGGTTTACTTTATGGAAACGAATATTATATTGTTTTGAGAACAATTGATATAGTACTCTCTACAGTTGCTTCTAGGTTCTGGAACAAGTCAGGTATTTTAAAATACCTGCCTTACTCTATCTGGATCCCTAGCCGACTGTAGTATCCTTCCTACATGTGAGCCTAGAGCCTCTAGGAAGATTTAAAGAAAGTGAAAAAAATTATTTTCAGCATATAGATAGCTAAATATCAAGTGTGACATATAACTCTCTTACTGAGCCGTGGTTTGCTCACTCCCCAATTTTAACATTTCAGGTTTTGATGATTGTGAGATCCGATATTTGTGGATCACGGTTGTACATGATGGACAATGTGTCAGACCGACTGATATATGAGGTACAATCATTTATTTTCTGTATTTAGACATGTATACAGTACTACGTGCTTATTAATTAAGATAGGGGATGTATGAATATGTACAATATATTATAAAATTGTTTAACAGTAAATGAAAAGTAAAGTATCGCAGACAGCCCAATCGGATAAATTGTGTAGAATCATGTGAAAAATATGGTAACGGATCGTTACAATATCTGTGTGATTTTTATGGAAAAGAAGGATAAAAAAAGAAAAAAAGGGAAAATGGAGGCAAGACTATGGCTGCCCAAAAAAGAAGAAGAGAATGGTGGGTGGAGAAGGAAAGCATCGTTGCTAGGCTGGAAAAGGAAAAAAAAAAGAAAAGGAAGAGAGTGTTTAGAAGACAAATAGGAATATATTTTGCTGAGTTAGTGCAAATTTTATTTGTTTAGTTTTAAACAACTTTTACCTATTTTAAATAATTTTATATATTTTAAAATATTTTGTATATTTTTAAATATTTTTAAATTTCTTTAAATATTGTTACATATTTTTAAATAATTTAAATACTTTTATATATTTTTAAATATTTTTAAAAATTTTACGTATTTTTAAAATATTTTTAAACATTTTTTAAAGAAAAAGAAATAAAATTGATGTGGAGGGCAAATGATATGTCATTTATTGCCTCGTGTCAAAAGCAAATTGAACAATCCATGCCACGTCAGCTTTTTTCAAATGGTGTTAGTCCTAGGTACCAAAGTGTGTAATGGAAATAAAGTTTATACACCAAAGTGATAACGAAAATTCTTTAAATACCAAAGTGATATAGTTCAATGGCTAAATTAGAAATTAACACATTGAGAATTTTGTTAAACATTTTCTAACACTTTCGGTATACTTTAAGAAATTCTCTCACCTCAAGAGTATTCAAGAAAATCACTCATTCTCTTAAAGAGACTCAGTCGTTTGATTTAATTTTAATATTTTTTTATGTAAAGAATTTTAATTTATCTTGATTTTTAACTTCAAATAATTTACCTTTTCCAAATATTTTACTTTGATATTTTATTTTAGTATTTTGAAATCTTTCCAACACCTTTGGTAAGATTCAAACAAGGTCCCTTACTTACGAGCCTTTTAAGAAAATAGTTATATTCAATTTATTTTTATGTTAATCACTTAACGTAGAATTATGTTTTAATTATTTAATTGAAATCTTATATTCATCTTCCTCTCTCTCTCTCTATATATATATATATATGTATATGTATGTATATATATACATATATGTATGTGTGTATATATATACATACATGCATACATACATACATATATGTGTGTGTGTGTATATAGATACATAAATATAGATACATACATACAAATATATATATATATATATATATATATATACACACACACACACACACAAACACACACTTCTCAACACCTTTGGGAAACTTTTAAAGCCAATCTCCCACTTAGAGACTTTTATCAACGTTTAAATTTTATTTATTTATTTATTATTATCTTTTAGAGAAATGAAGTTTGCTAAAATCTTAAGATAGATTTATTCTATTAACTTTTTTATTTAAAGATAAATGATTTTTTTATTAAAATATTTTAAAATTTTTTCACACTTTGATAAGATTTAAACATGATTTCTCACTTTAAAACCTTTTATAGTAAATAGCTATATGCAATTTCACAAATTTTATTTTTTAACTAAAAATTTTATATTTATCCTTTTTTATTAGACTTTATACTATATAGATCTTATATATTTTATTTAAATATCTTAACTGTGTTGGAAAAATTCATATTGTAAATCCCTCACTTGAAGGCTCCAAGAAAAGTCAGTATTTATAATTACCTTTTAATTTGACCATTATAAAATCTTTTATTTTGAAATTACTAATTTTAAGGTGTCAAACACACACATATATATTTCATTAAACCTTTCCAACACTTTTGGTAAGGTTTTAGAGTAAATCCTTCACTTAGGAACTTTTTTAAATTTTTTATTATTTATCATTGTTGAAAAATTTTATTATTACCCAATTTACTTTCGGATATCATATAATTATTTATCTTCATCTAATATTTTTTTATATGCAAAGTTTTGACATCTAACCACACTTTGGTAAGATTTGAAAAAAACTTTCCACTTAAGACCTTTAAAGAAAATCCGTTTTTAATTTCTTTCTAAAAATTTTCTTTATAATCCTTTTCGTTATTATTATTATTATTATTATTATTATTATTATTATTATTATTATTATTATTATTATTATTATTATTATTATTATTATTATTATTACATTGAACAAATTACAAACCCAAACAAATCCATGTGCATAGGAAATATAAAAACATCACATAGATAAAAACACAAGTCCAAGTTTCTATCTAAACTGTCATGACCCGAAGGCTGTGATATGTACTTGACTAATACACTTATTCCTATTAAGAAATTTATGAACTAAATTTTTTCTTTTCGTTTTACAGTTTGTATTCAGTGCTAGTGTAGTCACTAAACCAGTTCCATTCATTCTTTAAATAAAAAATGGTTTAAATCACTCTCTAAGATAGGCAAGTATCATTTTTTAGCCAATAACTTATTGTTTGTTGGAAACAAATTGAAAATAGCTCCTTTATATTTCGAGATTTTGTAACAGTTTGTATGTATAGTGATTTTACACAGTTTCACACACTTCGTAGCGGTTGGGCTGCCTACGATGCCTTTATCACACATTTACAGTTAACAGTAATAAGTTTATAAAATACAATTTCATTCAATTCATAACTTAATATCATTTACAGAACAACGTTTCTTCAATATTTACAATAAAGTAGTAATGTATATATATGTCTGAATATATAAAAGAGATGTGACTGTACCTTCAGAATTCACTATACTCTATCTTGAAGTGAATAAACGCAATTATAATCATCTGAAGAGTATCTCAATTAATCATTGCAGTTAATTTGGGGAGTGGAAAATTATAAGGGGTGAGCTAAACGTGCTCAGTAAAGGAGTCGTATGTAGAAACTGATATTATGAAATTCTACATGCACAAAACGCTTCTTTTCCTAATGGCACACTAGGCAAAATGAGGGAAGGATATTATAGTCGGCTAGGGATTCGGATGGAGTATGGAAGGTATTTTGAAATACCTGTCTTGTCTCGGAACCTAAAAGTGACTATAGGGAGTAAAAATTAAATTTGATATAAATATCATTTGATAAATTTTCATATATATATATATATATATATATATTAAATCACATAAAATGGTATATATATATATAACCATTAAATAAATTATTTTAAGAATAATTTTACTTTCACTTTAAATTGTCACATTCACATTTTAATAACCACAATGAACAGTAACAATAGATGTTTAGTGATAATAATAGTTCAGTACGAAAACCAATTCAGTGATAATAATAGTTCTTTCAATAGCAGTAGACCTTTCCATATAAATTGTTAATAAACCATTAACATAAAACAATTTGGTAAATAAATAAATTTAAAATATCTTTTAATAATATCCAATAAAGGAGATTTATAAATATATATTTGATAAATCACAAAATAAAATATTTTAGCAAATAATTTAATATTCACATTTAAATACATTTCACATATGTCGATAAAATTTCATTTAATACACAGTAAATAATTCAGAAAGGTAGACAGTTTAGCAAAAATCACAGTTCAATAACCGATAAGATAACTAGTTCATTAAACTGAAATCACATCGATCACAGTAAATTTTTAGTAACACAGTTCGATAAAACAATTCAGTAACACAGTAATAGTAATGGAGACCAAGCAACACCTAAAATATATCAGGCTATAATCCCCATAAGGTGCAGTAATAATATCACATGAGACATATGCCCATAGTCTATAAACATCCTCAATCGTACACTGATCAGGTGTCAACTGAGATGCTAAAGATAGGATCAGTATCAACAGCTTCACACAGTAACAGTGCAGTAAACACGTGAGCATGACACAGGGCCTATCGGTCTTAAAACAGTTTATATGTAATCACATAACCTTTATAGAATTTAATAAAAATAGATAATATCTTCAAAAATCCATAAAGGTATAAAATCACACAGTATATAGTACGATGAAAACAGTTTTGTAAAATATTCACACTGTAGTAATAATTTTTACAAATATTCTATTTCACCGTAAAACACATATACACACATCTTAGTACTTTCATTTTGGTGAAAATCAATTTCATGAATATTTAAATATTTTGTTTTGGTAATTTCACACTTTATGGAAATTATTAAATATTTAATTTTCAATGCTCATATAAATTTTCATACAGACTGTTTCACTACGGAACACATTTAAGAACACATAGGTAATTTTATTTTTGATAAAATTCTTTTTCATGAATAATTAATATTGTTTTTTGATAAATTCATATTTTATGAAAAATATTGAATAAGTAATTTCTAAGGCTAGGAATCACACAATTATGCATTTAAAATATTTCATGATATTTTTAAATTATTTTCTAGGAAAATTTAGCAGCATAACGGCTGCTATTTGCCTAACGTTCTTGCACTTTCAACACAGTTCATAATTCAGCTGAAAACCACAAATTTCAGAATTTCCAAGGCAATTGAGTATCAAAATAATCTCATAAAATTATTCTCATCGAAAACATGCATTCATAATATCACTACGGCCTACACACTCATCCCTTACCTGTTTGTCATTATCGACTTCCTCGATAATACAACTTGTGATTCATTTCTCCCGGCTGCAAAACGATTTCACCAATAATTTTAATAAATTTCACTTATATTTCTAAGCCATTTTCTTTCACTAAATGCAACCACATTGTATACTGCAAATATTAAATTAGTATAGATTTTATCGGTGCTAAAACATAACTTCTCTGTTTTAAATTTGATTTTAAATCCAATTGCACTGGTGGATTCCTCATAATTTCTACATTCACATGGCATCCTAAACTCATCAAAATACAGCACAAAACCCTCTCTCCTTAGGCTGATTGAATGGTATCCTATGGCATAATTCAAGCTTTTCACAATTCTAAGCTCACATTCCTACACTTTCATGTTCACTTTTTAATTTGGCATCATTTTCATGCAAGAAACACTATAATTTCCTAAACTTCTAAGCTTGGCCGAAACCCCCATCAATGGCAATTTTTGATTTAGCTTGATTTAATCCAAACCAATGTCACAAACATGTTTAGCACACATAAATCAATTAAAAACTACCTTTGAAATTAAACAAAACATAATGTATGGAGAGAGAGATACCTTGACCGAAACTTCTTCTCTTCTTTTCTCCTTGTATTATCACTTATTCAATGTAATTTTGGTATGGGTAGATAGAGCTCAAGGAGTAGAGTAACTTTGGTGAAGACAATTTGATGAGATAAGGTGATTTAGGCTAGGTATGAAAACTTTCTTTTCTTTTCTTCTTTCTTTCTCCCATGGAGGACGTGAGAGGGGTGAGGAAGATTAGTGAATAGTACCAGCAGCTGATGGGGAGAAATATAAAGAGCCTTCTAGAAAGGAGCAAAATTACGAAAATGCCCTTAGTTATGAGATTTTTGGACAATTTTCCCTTAAGCTTCCGTAATTTTTATAACTATGTAATTGCACTCCAAAAATTTGAATTTCATCACTAAAATTCTTATTGGATGTATTTTGATGAATCATGGTGGTTTCATCGAAGCGTAGTTCACCAAAAATGTGAAATTACGAAATTACCCCTATCAAGTCAATTGCATAAATTTATGATTTTACCACCGATTTAATAAATTTATTGACACTATCTTAAACTCCTTTTCATGTAGAATATCATGGTATTTTGCCTTAGGTCACTAGGGCACCCATCTTCTATGGATGGAAAGCAATAGAATATCATGGTATTTTTACTTCGTCTAAATCTATTTTAGTTACCCTCAGGACGTAACTGTCTTTTTCTAATTTGTTGCCACACTTACCAAAAATAATATCAATAAGTGATTTTTGATCTCAAAATTTTCACACTATGATTATTAAACCTTCTGTACACTGTTTTTCCCAGTCTTATATACATCTGGGCACTATAAACCAAGTGGGCCCCACATTATTATTTTACCTAAAATTTATAAAAATATACAAAAATTAATTAATAAATGAATATCTACACATGTACAGTAGTAGTATAAACGATTCTCAGATTTCCTCCTTACCCTTAGGAAATATAGTCCTCCAAATTTCTTCCAGACCAAATACTGGAATAGCTTATGTACTTTAGGCATTCTAATCCTCATATAGATTTCTCCTTTGAGTGGTATTGCCATAGAACTTATTGAAATATAGGATTTCTAATGAAGAACTCTTAAGGTCGGTGTTTAGTATTTGTATAACTTCTTTGCCGACTTTATGCAGTTCTTAATCCTATATAAAATAATCTGTACATTACAAGAAGCTCGCTTTACCAAATCAAGAATTAACAAATTTCAAATTTCCTATTTCCTTTTATATCATTAGAAGTCCACATCATCTATCATTCCACGCCTCATATATTGCCATGCCAATGTTAGTCGGATAATTATAAGTAGTAGTCCCAAGAGCTTTTTAAAATCTAAGGCACTCACTCCTGACGTATTCTTGAGCATTTGAGTAGTACGCTCAATCTACCATCAATTTACAAATGAGAAGCAATGCTGAAACTAAATCAAGATCCCTATAGCCTCCTGAATTCTCTCCCAGAAATAAGATGTAGAATGGGAATCCCTATGATCAGTGAGGCTCCTTGGAACATCTAACAATCACATTATCTCACTAACATATACATTGGCCAAGGCACTGAGGGAATTAATAAACCTGCTAGAAAGAAAGTGGCGGACTTCATCAGTTTTTTCATGTCACGACCCGAAAGCTAATGACATCCACTTATTACTTACTTTATTGCTTTCCAAAACTTACGAACCAAATTTTTCTTTCTTTTCATTTTACAGTTTGTATTCGGTGTCAGTGTAGTCACTAACTATTTCCATTCATTCATTAATTCAATTATGACTTAAACTACTCTTTAAGATAGGGAAGGAACAATTATAGTCCATATCTTATTATTTTTTTAGAAACAATTTGAAAATATCCCCCCTTATATTTTGAGATTTCCCCAGCTAATACAATCTATATTATATTTCCCAAATAGGTATCATCTCAAGATATGAATATCCACAACTAATCACCACAATCTATATTATATTTCCCAAATAGGTATCATCTCAAGATATGAATATCCACAACTAATCACCACATACTTATCATATAATATCAAAATATTATATCGACTACCCATTATCCTAGTTTACATCCCATCCTATAGTACTGTACAGAAATTTGCCTAAAAATAAAAGCATATACGAAGGAGCATATACCTCAAAAGTAACAAAGTAGGTTCGGAGGACAAAGGCCAGTACCAAGCCTAGATACCACCTCCGAAGGCCCACTCAAAAGCTTTCATGGCGGAATTTAACTCAAACAATCTGTAAAGATATGAAATTAAAGAGGGTGAGCAAATCCACGGCTCAGTAAGTTACTAATATAATGATTGAATTAGGATTATATCATCCCTAATGCAATGCATGAAACCCTGCAAGTGTCCTCAGTATCATTTAGAAGTCAATATTCAATCATGCCCTAATGATACTAAATATTCTTGTATCACTGTGAATCTTGCATTAATACGTGTACTGTCATCACTAGATTTAATATGTAACGTATAAAACTTGTTTTCTGTATAACATGTTCATTTGAAATCATGTTTCATGTAGTACATAATCATGTACGAAAATCATGTAGTTCAGAATCATTTGATATATGCTTTAAAACACATTTAAAAACATATACAATTTCAAGTCATATCATGTGTGGTATAAAACCATGTGTACATCATTCCATCTCAGTCATGTCAAACAAACATGGTTTAAAGCATGTGAAGTCTCAAATCATATAATGCATAATATAAACCATGTTTAAATCATTCAGTTTCAATCATTTCACATATACAGTAAAAACATATCATGTCTAGAGTTTCATATATAATAAACCATGCTCTAGCCATCATTTAACATTTAGTGAGAGACTAGGTATGAATCCCTATTCTGTTATCATATCAAATCTAACCCATTGTAGCTATCAATGGGATAGTTTCCCTCGAGGGGTTCTCTATCTATGATCATAGATCGTCCCAGTTTCACTGATCAGCTGGAAACTGAGGAATGTGTCCACGACTATTGTTGGACAGCCTGGAATGATCTCATCAGGCAACATTTACATGTACGTATCATATATGTATAAACGGGGTTTCATGCCACACAGGCAGAACCACACAATATATACACTTTATGCCGCAAAGGCATATGCCACACAAGCATTCAATAAGGTACCTGCAAGCATTCAATAAGGTACTTGGCGTCTCAAAAATCGAAATCTTTTGTTATATCATTTTGAATTCATTTAGACAGCCCTCATAATAAAACATTTAAAACCGAGTCTTTTCTCAAATCAATGCATAATTAAATCTCATGTTCAATCTGTACATGTCATGAATAATGTCAAAATGGTGTTAAACATCAAGTTCTATGGTTGTCTAATCATTTCAAACATTCACTTTCACTTAAAAGATTTCGATGCATCTCTTTTTTAAAATAACACTTTCTTTTAAAACAACATGAGATCATATGCCATGCATGAATGAGTTTCTAAATATACCAAGATATAGCTCAATACTCATTCAGTCTATTGTTGTGCATATTATGAAATCAGACTAAGGTATGTCTTCAGTAGCCTCAATTTCTTATTTAAGCATGGTCATGACACGAAAGTCATATGTCATTCATTCTACAATTACACATGTCTAGCAAGTCCCCAATGGCATCAATAAGATCCATAGTACATTTGTTTGGATGTCTATTCAAATATATTTCAATAACATCCATAGCCTATTAGGATCATTCTAGTATATTTTCCATTAAAAATCACAAGGTACCACAAGCATTCATCCTCCCTTTCATTATTTTGCACATTAAATAATCAATTCCCAACATTAGCTTTGCATATATAAAGTTAACATACTACAATCGAATGTTAATTCGAATTCATTCTATTAACAAGGATATTCCATGATATAGCATTTATCAAGTACCAAGTTCTCTCAATCTCATTTTATTGCTATTATTTTTTCTCAATTTCAGCCTTATGGTATACTAAGATTATGTTGTCACATATAATCAGTGATTCACTTAATAAAATACATTTCATATTCCATATCACTAATTATACAACCTTTGTTATCTATTTTATTTCCACAAGATATCATAAGTCATATTTCATAATTGTCTTATTAGACCGAAATTGAGATTATGACTCTAAGAATAATATCCATTTTCATTGTGAGGTAATCATTCAATTTCACGTGTACACAATCTCAACGTTATGCTATTACCATTGTCTCATAATTGCCTTATTTGTCTCTATAACATAAATTCAATCTCGACCATGTACTTTAGAATCTTTCTCAATAAATCATTTTAATCGTTTCTTTCTAAATCTCCATTTACGAGGAAATCAATAACTTCTACATAGGACAAATTTATCTAAATTTCAGTAGCATAACGTCTAAGAAATCGGAACCTCCTGCAAATGAATTCAAAATTTCCAACCAATCTAAGCCATTCCAAAAACTCAAAATTTCCAAGGCAATTCATTTAATCATAATAATAGTTCAAGTGCTTTTGATTTAACATCATCAAATACTTTCTCCCACATTCCATTTGTCTAATGAAATCATAATAAAATCAATAAAACCATACTTCAACTTTTTCAATCTATTCATTTCTCAATCAATCGATTCAGTACGTTTCGAGACTCTACTTTTGATTAAAACCGATCAATTCTTTATTAAACTAAGTTGTTAAATATAAAAGAAAACTTAGTCAAAATCGAATCCTTGTAGTTTACTCAAGATATTAACTTACAGCTCTCTTTTGTATAAATCCCTTTCTTTTCCAATGCTTAATCACATATTGATATTATTCTCAAAATACTCTATCATAACTTAGCTTTATATTCCAACACAAATTCCAAAATTTATAATTTATCATAGCATTCTTCCACGATGTCCATAACCTCTTATCCTTAACGTTTTTCTTTTGTTCTACCAACATCTTCGTAGTGCTTAACACATATTCCAACAACTCCATTTTCATGTTCTAATACCAATATTGTTCATTCATAATAATTTAAAACTTTCCAATGTAATACCATAATAGCGTAAAGCAATCTAGTCTATGACAATATAATACTAATGCAATCTTATAAAAGTATCTTACCGACTCTTATGCTTATTGCTCGCACGTCAAGCTTATCTGAACTTGTGTTTATCGCCTTAGCATAGCACTACAATTTCAGACAATTCACACATATTTTCACTTAGAAATTTATCCAACAATTTCTAATAAATTCACAAATATGTAATGAAATCTTTTAATTTACGTACCCATTCCTTCATTCAATTTCTAGTAAAATACCCCAATTCTTCCTTTCTTTCATTTTCATTTTTTTTTGAGCTTTCTTGCTTCAGCTGAACAGCAACTGCTTCTTTCTTGCTTCAGCCAAACAACAACTAGTTTGGCACCAACTAGCTGCTGTAAAGGGCTTCGGTTTAGCCCCTAAATGTTGCCAAGAGTAGTCAAAATTCACCTATTTTTGACTCAGCACCAGCCCTTGTTGCAGCCTTGTTTCAAGCATCTTTGCCTAGCCCAAGCCACTGCCATTTTCAGCCTCTAGGCTTTACCTCCAATCCAGCTGAGAACTTCAGCATTTCAGCCCCTGTTTCTCGGTTGTTCTCTACTGCTTCGATGGTGGTAACAACCTTGAGTTTGACCTCCACTCAACCCCAAATCAGCTCCTCACATGGCTGTCTCCTCCCTCGCCGAACCCAGCTCCTTTCTCTCCTTTCATTTCTTTTCCTTCCCTCTTTTTTTTTTAACACAGATGCACGGGCAAAGGAAGATTAACTCTCTTTTCTTAGTTCTTTTTTTTTATTTAATTATATATATATTTTATGGGTTAGGTCTGCTCTCTACAGCAGACGTCGATTTGCCCTACAGACTTGGGCAGACTTCCTTTCATTTTTTTTATATATTTTTCATTATTATATTTAATATATAATTTATTATTATATTTTTTTTGTTTAAAAAAAACTGCTTACTTTTTCGGTCTGCTCAGCAGACTATAAGTCTATTGAGCAGGCAGCTAACGTGGGCAAGCTTCCTTTGGAAGCTTGTCCCATGTTCACTATTTTAACATATATATAAAAATTAATTTTACACTAATATATATAATATTTATATTATATATATTTTTTAATTATATATTTTTATACCATGTATCAAATAAATAAATATATATATATATATATATCTCAATATATTTTCCTTATTTATTTGTTTATATACACGTATAAATATACATGCAAATGAAACATATTTACTTGATATGTGTATGTGTGTTTATATATATATATATATATATATATATATATATATATATATATATATATATATATTCAAACATACTCATTTCTTATTTAATTGATGTATAACATATTTTACACATCAATTCTATTTATTTTCTGTATTATGTATATATATATATATATATACATGTTATATACACATAATATTAATTCCTTAAATTCCTCTTAACATTTCTATTTGTTTCTTTATAGTTCTCTTGATTCTCTTTAAAAATTTTCCTAATAATCCATTTACTCCAAATCACTATATTGATTTTTATTTACTATGAGTCAAAATTTACGGTTATCACATTTCACAATCACATTTACGGTATCATCAATCTCTTAAATCTCTAAGCAATCCCATTATAACTCTCAATTTCCATATCAAAATTGGTAGAGGCTATTATAACCAAGCAAGTTTTCCGATGTTCCTCCTTCATCTGTTAATAGTGAAACATCTAGCAGCAATTTCGTGGTGTCTCTTTGCATTTCAAGACACTATACACTCCCTGTAAATTTTTTTTGATACATTATAATATTGTTTGAATGCAGAGTGTACCTATAGGTATAGCCTTTATCAAAATTAGATCTCTTTAATTATTAGTTATCGGAAACACAATTTCTGCCTCTAATCCTCATCACACTGTGGGTGTCAATTTCAAAAATTATTTGTATATCCATCTGTATCTAATTAGCAAGCTCTAATAAGTAGATATTACTTCTTTGAGTATTTCTAATCTCTCTTTTCCATTTAATCCAGATCACAATTCCATACCCCTCGGAGGTTATCACATTCAAACTAAGGCTTGTGAACTGTTCTAATAAGTCGAGCTCCTCAACTATACAATAAACTACCATTTTGGTATTCTTCCTGCTCAAAATCTAATACCATATTGGTTTCCACTTCCGCTTTTGGAATTTGTGCTCTCACATATCTATTTACATAGCTTAACATTCGATATAAGGGTTTAGAAGTGGGTTTCGTATTGGGTACCATGCCAATAATAACTCGATTTCCCGATCCGGTGATAACCCTGGTAATTCATTTGAAATATTTTTGGGAAATTCCTAATCACAAAATTACATGTAATTCGGGACATTTCTTCCTACATTCTCCACATAACCAATATATTCTCCTAAACACATCCACATAACACTCCACAATTCAGTAATAATTTCACTTTCATTACTTCACTTGTCTCATAGTTTTATAACATACTGTTTAAGGTGAAAGAAAGTGATGAACTTAGGATAGCAATTTAAGCTAATATGATTCACAACTAACCAATTCATTATTAAGCTTACATTAAAATCACATTTATTCAACCAATTTAGGTTAGCTGTAATTTCCTTCTCTCTTATAGTCACTTTGCGATTCTTATACACATATCGATAATCTATTCTTCTTTAAATAGTGTATTTATCTACAAGGTGTTTGCTAGAGATTCTGATTTTACAAATACCCTTTTCACCCACTAGAAACATAAAATGTGTAGCATCAATATTATACTATCACAATTATAATTGTTACTCTTAATCACATTAATAACTATAACCACTTTTCATAATATCAGGTAGTTTTCACCAAGTATCGCATCTGCTCACACTTGAAACAAGCTTTAAAGAACTTATAGCAGAGCCAAGAACCATATAACCTCTCACTATGAACTCACCCGATCACTGTGCTCCACTATATGAAGGTGGGGTCGATAGAAAGGGCTACATTAGTCGGTTTAACTGATCTGCTCTTTACAACCTGAATGCCTGATAATTTAGCCTCCTTAGGCTATCATTTACTTGATCCATTTTCGAAATACTCATAGTTATAGTTCCACTCACACAGCTACACTTATCTATCAATCTCATTGTAAGTCCGGATATAAAATGGGATTTCTTTACACAAGGGTTATTTTATCACAATTTTACGAATTCAAAGTCAATTTAAATTAACTATCATCCAAGATAGTTAGTCCAAAATAGGAACTCTAATATCAATTTCAAAATTGTTTCTCACTATTCAAAATTATATTTAAATGGATGACTTTCAGAATATAGATGCTTATCATATTCATATTTCAAGTCTCGCTTCGAACTGGATAAAGAAAGTCCTAGTGGGGCCTTCACCGAGTACTGTCCTTGAACCTTATCGAACAGACCCTCATTTAAATAATTTTAACATTTTAGCAATATTTGTTTAATTCTAACCATTTTGGTAATTAACTTTTCAAGCTACAGGGAAAGTGTAAATTCTAGTACAGTTTTCTATGCTAACTCCAATATAGGACAATTCAAAGTACAGTCTACCCTATCACCATCTCATCCTATTATCCTTCACCTGCTCATTTCTACACAATATACTTATTTAACCCAATTCACAGTCACTTGATTCATTTATACAATCAGATAATACAATACTACAGGGGATGTTAACCATTTTCGACACTTTCAATTTTAAAGACATCAACAGATATCAGGCCAACCTTGCTCTAATACTAATAAAATTGTAACAGTCTATATGTACATTGATTTTACACATTTTCACACACTCCGTAGTGATTGGGCTGCCTGCGATGCCTTTATCACACATTTATAGTTAACAGTAATAAGTTTATAAAATACAATTTCATTCAATTCATAATTTAATATCATTTACGGAATAGTGTTTCTTCAATATTTACATCTCCTGAATAATATTTACAATCTTGTGTCTTCAAGAGACCAAATGGGTTGGGGAAAAGGCTAAGGAGATAGCACCTTATATAAGCTTTGGTACACAAGGAAAGATAGAGATCGAAATAGAGTAGGTATCATTTAGATAAAGAGTACCATAAGGATGTTGTACAGACTAGGAGACAAGGGGATAGGATTATTTTGGTTAAGCTAGTTTTAGGAGAAGAGGTGTTGAATGTCATTAGCGTGTATGCACCCCAGATAAGACTTGATAAGGTTAGTAAATGACAGTTTTGGGAGGATTTAGATAAGGTAGTACAAGAAGTGCCTCTAGTAGAAAACCTTTATATTGGCGGCGACCTTAACAGATATGTAGGTACAAGTAAAGAGGGTTTTGAAAGCGTACATGGGGGTTTTAGTTATGGTGTAAGAAACAAGGGTGGGGATGTTATCTTAGATTTTGCTTTATCTTATAACCTAATCCTAGTAAACACATTGTTTAGGAAGAGAGATTCTCATTTTATAACCTTTAGAAGTGGACCAAGAGCAAGTCAAATAGATTTCTTTTTAACTAGGAGTAGGGATAGACATAGATGTTTGGATTGTAAGGTTATCCCAGGTGAGAGTGTTACTGCGCAACATAGACTCCTAAACCTAGATATGAAGATAAATAGACGACATCAAAGGAACCAACAGAAAGGAACTGAAAGGATTCGATGGTGGAAGCTAAAAGAAGATTATCATACAACATGTAGAGATAGTTGGATTCAAAAAGAGGATTGGACAACAAAAGGCAACCTAAATGTAATGTGGAATAAGATCGCAAAATGCATTCGGGAGGTAGGCAAAGAGACATGAGGAGTATCAAATGGAAGAGTGCCGATTGGAAAAGACGCAACATGGTGGACTGCAGCAATAAAAGACGTTATAAAGACTAAGCGAGAGTGTTACAAGGCTTTGAAGAAGAACACTACAAAAGAGAGTTTTACGGAATATAAGTTAGCTAAAAAGGAGGCAAAGAAGGCTGTGGCAGAAGCTAAGACGAAGGTTGCGAAAGAGATTTACGACAGAGAGAAAAAGATATACATATTGGCGCGAGCAAGAGAAAAGAGGAGACGCGACCCAGGAGTAGTGAAATGTATTAAGGATGAGCATCAAAGAACTCTCATTAAAGACGATAACATTAAGGATAGATGGTGTGATTATTTTGACAAATTATTTAATGACGGACAAAATAAAGTTTTGGATAATATCTCGGTGCCTCTCAAGGATTTAAATCGGTGCTTTATACGTAGAATCAAAGAGATATAGGTAAAAGAGGCACTAAAGATGATGAAGAATGAAAAAGCTATTGGACTTGATGACATCCCAATTGAAGTTTGGAAATGCCTTGGAGATGTTGGAGTTAGGTGGTTGACAAATCTGTTTAATAAGATTTGGTGCACTAACAAAATGCTGGAGGAATGGAGGAAGAGTGTCTTGATACCTCTATATAAGAACAAGGGAGATATTCAAAGTTGCGCCAACTACCGAGGCATAAAATTGATGAATTACACGATGAAACTATGAGAGAGAGTGATAGAACGGAGACTAAGAAAGAATGTAGAGATATCGAAGAACTAATTTGGTTTTACGCCCGGTCGATCAACTATGGAGGCAATATATTTGCTTAGACAACTTATGAAGCACTCTCGAATACTTGGTAAAGATCTCCATATGGTCTTTATAGATTTGGAGAAAGCATATGATAAAGTGCCTAGGGAGGTACTATGGTGGTCCTTAATGAAGAAAAGAGTTCCTTTGAAATATATTGAACTAATTAAGGGCATGTATGGAGATGCAAGGACACATGTGAAGACAGGTGAGGGGCAAACAAGTGAGTTTCCTATCACGGTGGGATTACACCAAGGGTCAGCATTGAGTCCATTCTTGTTTGCGGTAGTTATGGATGAACTGACAAAATCCATCCAGAATAAGGTGCCTTGGTGTATGATGTTTGCAAATTATATTGTCTTATGTGTGGAAACTAGAGCGGAGATCAATGCAAAGTTGGAATTATGGAGACAAATGTTGGAATCAAAAGGATTTAAACTAAGCAGAGTGAAGACTGAATACATGAAGTGTAAATTCAGCTCTAACTGAGTGGAAGAGCATAATGTAGTGACGTTAGATGGGGTAGCGATACCTAAGCGGGACCATTTTTGATATCTAGGATCGATAGTACAGATGGATGGAGAGATTGAAGATGATGTGACCTATAGGATCTAAGCTAGATGGAGTAAGTGGAGAAGTGTTATAGGTGTGTTGTGCGACAAGGGAATTCCTATATGGTTGAAAGACAAGTTTTATAGGACAGTTGTTAGGCCAACATTGTTATATTGTAGTGAATGTTGGGCGACTAAGAGGCTACATACACAAAAGATGAATGTCACAGAAATGCGAATGTTGCGGTGGATATGTGGATATACAAGAAAAGATAGAATGAGAAATGAAGATATTCGTAAGATGGTTGGAGTGATACCTATCGAAGACAAGTTGTGTGAAAATCATTTACGTTGGTTTGGACACGTAAGACGTAGACCTGTAAATGCTTCAATTTGGAGAATAAAGGCTATGGATGTTGAGAGAAAGGTTAAGATTAGAGGAAGACTGAAAAAGACTTGGAAGGAAGTAGTTTGGAAAGATATGGAAGTTTTAGAGTTAGATGAGCAAATGGCCTTGGATAGGAATCTATAGAGGAGGAGAATACATATGGATGATCTAACGTGAATTCAGATACTGGTTCATATAGCCTACCCCAATCTCTTGGGATAAAGGCTCTGATGATGATGATGATGATGATACATGTACATATGTAATTTTTAATTTGTTTTTTAATATATTTTGTAAATTGTAAATAAATAATAATATGGGCCTATTTGGGCCCAGACGTATATATGACTGAAGCAACAGTGTACAGATAGTGTAATAATGATATCATGGAAATTTAAGACTCAAAATACCTCATTTGCATCATTTTATGAAGTATGGCAAACAAATTGAAAAATGACGGTTACGTCTCATGGGTATTTTCGTAAACTGTACCCAAACTAAAGCGAATTGGGACGAAGTAAAAATACTATGATATTCTACATGAAAAGGAGGTTAAGATAGTATCAACAGATTTACCGAATTGGTCGTTAAATCAGAAAATTTTGCTGGCGGTTCGTAAGGGTAAAATTGTAATTCCTCACTGTCTGTGTACAGAGCGTGAACGAAACCACTTCTAATCATCAAAATAAATTTAATAAGATTATTTAGTGCTGGAATTCGAAATTTTGGAGTGCGATTACATGGGTTTTACTACTATGGAACCTTAAGGGCAAAATTGTCCAAAATTTACATAACTAGGGTCATTTTGTCATTTTACCTCCTTCTAGAAATGTCTTCATAATTCCTTCAGCACTTGGTTGGCACTATTCATTGTCTTCCTCAAGCTTCCCATGCCACCTTAAGAGAAGAAAAGAAGAAAGAAAAATAAAAGCTATCTTAGCCACCTATACACACAAAATTTCAATAAGCTTTCAACTAAGAAATTGTTCGACTCTCTTCCCTCTTTCTAACCAAACCCGTAGTGTATCAAATAAGTGGCAAAGTTTTGACATTGGAAGCTTCAAAGATTCGACCAAGGTATGTGTTCTACTATGCATTTTGTTTCTTTGAAATTCAATGGTGTAGGAAGACTAATCGAAGCTTGCTAAACATGTTCATATCATTGGATTTGATCAAAAGTGGCTAAATGAAATTTTGCCATTAGAGGGGATATTCAACCAACATGGGAACTATAAGGAATCATAGGTTTTCATGCATGAAATGGATACTAGATGATGTAATGAGAGTGGTTAAGCAAGAATCTAACATTGAACTGTTGAATTGTTGAATTTCCTATGAAATTCAAGAGGGAAGATTCAGTCAACATAAGGGGAATATGATCCATGGCTGGTTTTGATGATTTGAGGGTACATTTAGACTGTAGAAATTACAAAGAGTCTATCGGTATGCTCGGATTTAAAATCCAACTTAAAACGAAGAAGTTGTGTTATACTACCGATAGAAATTATACTGCGAAAATATTTGCAGTGTCCAATGTGGCAGCACTTAGACATGAATAATGGCATAAAAATAAGTTTCTAATGAGATAATAATTTTGGTGAAATTAATTGCAGCCTGGGAGTAACGATTTTCGAATGGTGTGCTCGAAAGAGTCAGATACGACAGACAGGTAAGGGATGTGTATGTGATCTGTAAGGATATCCTAAATGCATAATTTCAATGCATTTAATTTTATAAGAATATTTTTGAAATGAAATGCTTTAGAAATTGTGGAATTGTGTCTATTTGTGGGTTTTTGAACTATGTTGAAATTGCAGGAAGGCTAGGGTATTAGCAGCCATATATGCTACTAAAATTTCTTAGAAAATTCTTTAAAAATATCATGAAATATTTTAATGCATATTTGAGTGATTTCCTAGCCTTGGAAATGATGAATTTAATATTTTTCATAAAACATGAATATACCAAAAAATATTATTTAAATATTCATGTTATCGAATTTAATGAAAGTGAGGTTATTGAAAATTCCTCCTACATGTTTTACAATATATGAAATGATTTAAAAAGGGAAATGTTGAGAAGTGAACATTTTATAAATTATTTTCCATAAATATTCGCTATATGATTTAATAAAACCTTTATAGACTGACTAATGATTTTACCCATTTTATTGATTTCCATAAAGGTAATATGAGGATGAGAATATTGTTTTGAGACTGATAGGCCCCTTTATCATGCTGATATGTGATATGTGATATTTATTCAGTCTCGGTTGACACCTGATCAGTGTAAGACCAAGGACAATTAGAGACTATGGCCATAGATCTGATATTATGATTATTCTACCCTACGGGGATTGTAGTATGATTGTCGACCCTAAAAGGTGTCTACACGCAAGTGCACGTGGTCTTCAAGTAATACGGAGGTAAGTCCAAAAATATCATCCCACAAAGATTAGTTAGGTTATTTAGCTAATTACTAAAATTGTATCACTCTAGGTTTATTCAAACTAACTAAGTCATCTTAATTAGAATAAAATAAAATAAAATAAAACTAATTTGCAAATAATTAAAGAGCATGTAAAATAAAATGCAAATATTTTAATTAGCAAAGAAACTAAAAATCATAAACATGCTAATAATAAAAAAAATAAAAATGCATAAAAATAAAAATGAAAAAAAAATTGAAAAATTAATATGCATAAAAAAATAAAAATAAAAATAAAGGCAAAATTAAATTGATGATATGAATTAAGTTACCTAAGCATAATTTACTAGCTAAATACCTAAAGCTTATTCTACTTAAACTACAGAAAAAAAGAAAAAAAAATATAAAACTAATGAATTAATGAACAAATAAACTAATTAATATGTGAACTATTATAACATAAAATAATATATTTAAATTACTGAATTAATAAAATATGTAAAACATTAAACTAATGAAACAATAAAATTAGTATAAACCATGGCCTTCATCATGTAATCTCCTTGCCCTTACAGTAACGTCCAAGCCGAATGCCACACACCAGCACCTGCCAGTGCACTGCTCAACACGCACAGCAGCAAATCTTCAAAGCAACCGATGGTAGCTTTAGCCAATGCATCGATACAACAAACCAACAGCTTCAGCAGCAAAGCCTCGTGGCAGCAACGTGATGTGGAAAAGAAGGATCAAAGCATTCCTCTTCGGCCGAAACAGGGAAGAAACCCAAGCACAGTCGAGTTTTCTTTCATCGAGCAATCAGCAACCAAGAACAATGAAACAGAAAAGAGAAGGATGCAGAAATGTAGAAGAAAATCTAATCCATAAATTAAAGAAACAAAGTATAAACTATCAAAGAAAATTTTATAACGGTA
This sequence comes from Heritiera littoralis, assembly GCA_031772115.1. Classification (NCBI taxonomy): domain Eukaryota; kingdom Viridiplantae; phylum Streptophyta; class Magnoliopsida; order Malvales; family Malvaceae; genus Heritiera; species Heritiera littoralis. The sequence goes on along the minus strand of JAPDPK010000024.1, from coordinate 5,089,850 downwards.
ACTAAGCAACGAAATAGAGTATTGAAATAGAAATTTAAAACTATAACTTTTACTGATTCTAAATTTAAAACAACTGTAGTTTAATGTCAAACTTAAACTTTTAAACAAAAACTAAATTAAAAACTTAAAACAATATGAGAAAACTAGAAACTAAAATCATGAAAAGAACACACAGCAAGAAAACTGGAGACGAGACGCTGTCATCGACTCTCCTTTCTCTAAATCTAAGCTAAAGCTATAAAAAAAATAACAATGTTCTAAGCAATTACTCTAAACTGGAGAAAACAGTAAAGAAATTTCCAGTAAAAGGTTAAAGATGATGGCCTCCTGTCACAAGCCACCTCTTCCACCTTCATACGGCTGCTCTCCTCTTGTTGTTATAGGTAGGGTTCCCTTCAAATCTTGGGCTGCCTCCTTTCCTTCACTTTGAGCTCTTCAAATCCAGCCTCTCGAAAATTCTTTTTGAGCCAAGATATCATGTAAGAAAAATGGTTAGTTTGGGTTATTGGGTTTTAGGGTTTAAGATGGGCTTAAAATGTATTCATGAGATAGGGTTTTAAGAGGGTTATGGTAGAGAAGGGTTTATGTTTAAGGTTTAAATAAAATTTTGGGGTTTTTTTTAAAAGTAATGGGAATAAGGTTTAGAGTTTAGAGTTTGGAGAAGGCTAAGTCTATGATTTTTAGGTGTTAAACACCAAATCCAACCATTTTTCCTTGATCTTCTTGCCATTTTCTTGATTTCCTCATTATTTTTGAATTTCCTATACATGAAAACAATTTAATTAAATTAGGAAGAAAATACATTAAAATTCCAAAATTTAATTAAAATTGATGCAATAAAATACTCTAAAAAGTGAATATTTTAGAGACTTATCAATGATATATCTTGGGTGATGCCTTAGTCTCCACCATTTTATGATACGAAAATGATGTTTTAAATGAATGATGAATTAAATGATAAATGATTATTTATATGATTTAAATGAGATGAGTGATGATTTCTAAACAGTTTACTATACTAAGAGTAAAATACTGTTTTATGACATTTCAATGATATATGTGATATGTGTTCAAACAGAAAGGATGATTTATAATCTAATATTCATTTTATCATTTAAATTTGAATATTAGATTATTTGATTAAATGTTTTATATGATGGAAGTATTGATTTCGAAATAAATATGAAATGTTTTAAAAAAGTGGTTTACTTCAAAAATCAATACTTACTCCCTATAGTTGCATCCAGGCTCCGGAACAAGACAGTTATTTCAAAATACCTTCCTTACTCCATCCGGATCCTTAGCTGACTATAATATCCTTCCTATTTCGGTCCCTAGTGTACCTATAGGAAATAAATGATTTTACCGAATATAAATTTCGTGATATTAAGTATTACATACAATTCTTGTACTGAGCCTTGATTTGCTCACTCCTTTATTTTTAACATCTATAGAGTATTTTCGGTGACTGTGTGATTTGCCTATTCGAGGATTTTGACTGCGCATTGAGTACCCTGAGGCAGCTAGTTTATATACCGGAGGTATAATCATTTATATTATATGTTCGGACTTATTTTATAATACTATTGTGTTGTGTTATAAACAGGGGATGTAAACGATATATGATTTACGACATGTGAATATTTTTATTAAATGGGAGATTACGATCATAAATGTTTACTGTGAAATGGAAATGAGAAATAAAAGCATCGCAAACAGCCCAATCCTTGTTATATGTATGAAAAAGTGATAAATACTGTATATACGGACTGTAACATCAAGTGTCAACCAGAACGCTGAAGATAGAATCAGTATCAACAGCTTAACACAGTAACAGTATAGTAAAAACATAAGCAGGATACGGGGCCTATCAGTCTCAAAACAGTTTATACGTAATCACATCACCTTTATGGAATTTAATAAAAATACATAATATCTTCAAAAATCCATAAAGGTATAAAATCGCACAGTGTATAGTACGATGAAAATAGTTTTGTAAAATATTCACACTGTAGTAATAATTTTTATAAATATTCTATTTCACCATAAAACACATATACACAAATCTCAATGCTTTCATTTTGGTGAAAATCAACTTCATGAATATTTAAATATTTTGGTTCGGTAATTTCACACTTTATGAAAATGATTAAATATTTAATTTTCAATGCTCATATAAATTTTCATACACACTGTTTCATTACAGAACACATTTAAGAACACATCGGTGATTTTATTTTCGATAAAATTCTTTTCCATGAATAATTAATATTGTTTTTCGATAAATTTACATTTTATGAAAAATATTAAATAAGTAATTTCTAAGGCTACGAATCACACAATTATGCATTTAAAATATTTCATGATATTTTAAAATTATTTTCTAGGAAAATTCAACAGCATAACGGCTGCTATTTGCCTATCCTTCCTACACTTTCAACAAAGTTCATAATTCAACCGAAAACCACAAATTTCATAATTTCCAAGGTAATTGAGTATCAAAATAACCTCATAAAATTATTCTCATCGAAAGCATGCATTCATAATATCCCTACGGCCCACACACACATCCCTTACCTGTCTGCCATTATCGACTTTGTCGATAATACCACTCGTGATTCATTTCTCCCAGCTGCAAAACGATTTCACCAATAATTTTAATAAATTTCACTTATATTTTTAAGCCATTTTCTTTCACTAAATGCAACCATATTGTACATTGCAAATATTAAATCAGTATAGACTCTACTGGTGTTAAAACATGACTTCTTCGTTTTAAGTCCGATTTTAAATCCGATTGCACCGGTTGATTCCTCATAATTTCTACATTCACATGGCATCCTAAACTCATCAAAATACAACAAAAAATGCTCTTCCCTTAGGCTGACCGAATGGTATCCCATGGCATAATTCAAGCTTTTCACAATTCTAAGCTCACATTCCTACACTTTCATGTTCACTCTTTAATTTGGCACCATTTTCATGCAAGAAACACTATAATTTCCTAAACTTCTAAGCTTGGCCGAAACCCCCATCAATGGAAATTTTTTATTTAGCTTGATTTAATCCAAACCAATGTCACAAACATGTTTAGCACACCTAAATCAATCAAAAACTACCTTTGAAATTAAATAAAACGTAATGTACGAAGAGAGAGATACCTTAACCGAAACTTCTTCTCTTCTTTCTCCTTGTATTATCACTTATTCAATGTAATTTTGGTATGGGTAGATAGAGCTCAAGGAGTAAAGTAACTTTGGTGAAGACAATTTGATAAGATAAAGTGATTTAGGCTAAGTATGAAAACTTTCTTTTCTTTTCTTCTTTCTTTCTCCTATGGAGGGCGCGACAGGGGTGCGGAAGATGAGTGAATAGTGCCAGCAGCCGATGGGGAGAAATATAAAGGGCCTTCTAGAAAGGGGCAAAATTACGAAAATGCTATTGGTTATTAGATTTTTGGATAATTTTGCCCTTAAGCTTCCGTAATTTTTATAACTATGTAATTGCACTCCACAAATTCAGATTTCATCACCAAAAATTCTTATTGGATGTATTTCGATGAATCATGGTGGTTTCATTGACGCACGGTTCACCAAAAATGTGAAATTACGAAATTACCCTTATCAAGTCAATCGCGTAAATTTCTGATTTAACCACCACTTCGATAAATCTAGTGACACTATCTTAAACTCCTTTTCATGCAGCATATCATGGTATTTTTACTTCATCCAAATCCATTTTAGTTTGGGCACAATTTACGAAAATACCTTTAGGACGTAACCGTCATTTGCTAATTTGTTGCCACACTTCCCAAAAATAATATCAATAAGTGATTTTTGATCTCAAAATTTTCACATTATGATTATTAAACCTTTCGTACACTATTTTCCTTAGACTTATATACATCTGGGCACTATAAACCAACTGGGGCCCACATTATTATTTTACTTAAAATTTACAAAAATATACAAAAATTAATTAATAAATGAATGTCTACACATGTACAGTGATAGTATAAACGGTTCTCACAGATTTTCCCTAACTAACTGCTTGCAAATCATCACATCGCAACACAATAATCTTTCCCACAGTCCACATTGTATATATCAAATAGGCATTATCTCAACAGTCCTAATATCCACAACTACTCACCTCATACATATCATGTAACATTAAAATATTATATCAGCCATTCATTATCCCGGTTTACATCCCATCCTATAGTATTATACAAAATTACGTGAAAGTAAAAGCATATGCAGAAAATAATATTATAATACTAGAATATCTTAGGCAAAGCCCTCAGGAGTTAAGACACTACTCAACCGCCAACACTATCCAAGCGTTCCCTCCTAACTTGAGATCAATCTGTGCGAGAAATTAATTTCGTTTAATGAGCGAGGGCTCAGTAAGTCATCTATTTAAATGTAGAATTAAAGTTATACTATTCTAATGTAAATGCATGAAACCTTTTGGGAAAGATTCTCATATCATATTCCTTCTGAAATCGTTTATCAAAACATCTCAGATAATGTCCTAAAGGACTCTAAATGTGTAACATCCTGTTATCACCTTTTTCACGAATTTCTATACAACTTTACTAGTTGGGCTGTCTGTGATGCCATTAACATTCAACAGTGACAATAATAAATGATAAACATTTATTAATAATTACGAAATATAAAAATTTTATTTTCTTTATATCCTTACGTCTAACATCCCCTACTGACTTTGTTTCACTAAAGTAGTACTGTATACTCATGTCTGAAATGTAGAAGAGAAGGGATTGTACCTGTAGTGTTAATCATCCCTCTTGGAGCCACTTCTCTAACTCCGTGTCTTTTATCTGTGGAGTTAAAATAAAGGGGTGAGCGATTCATATGCTCAGTAAAGGAAACATATGCTGCTTTATAAAACCAAAACTATATACCACAAAATATTTGTTTTTCCTAACATCATACCAAGTAGGAAAACAGTGGATATAGTAAATAGTACTCTCAAAACATCATTCAAATCACTGGCTAAACAGTTTACTTTAAAATGTAGTAAACAGTGCATAGGATTTTACAAATCCTCTTAGTAAACAGAAATTGGTAAGTTGAGACTAGGCAACAAATAAATCATGCTATCATTATTCCCACAGGAACACAAGTCATCCGCTTTTGGGTGCACCCGTAGGCCATCGCCCTTAACGGCTATCTCAACTAGATCTATGGCCATAATCTATGGATGGTCCTCGGGTCCACTTGCCAAGTGACCTCGAGATTGCTGATGACTTGGCGGGTCCATTAGCCTTATGACGCCCTGAGGTGCACCCGTAGGTCCATCGACCAGGGCCACCGCCCCAGTTGGGTCACCCAATTACACAAATAATAAAGCATGAATTCAGGGCCTAAAGTCTCAAAGATCATTTTATATCTCATGAAAACCTTGATGGAATTATCTCACCCATATTATCATTTTCTCAAAATGAATTGATTTTCCAAAAAGGTTTAGACTTTTATTTACAAAACACGTTGACAACATTTCAAAAATATCAACCTTTAAAACCTACTCGCCCATGGTCTGCTCACCCAATATGGTTCGCCCATGGCAGCTCGCCCAATGCGGTGAACTTGTGTTCGCCCGCCAACCATTGCTTTTAAAAACAACAAGCAATAATGGCTCGCCCTCAGTGGGTCACCCATGACTAGTTCGCCCACTATGGCATTGCCTTGGTCAGTTCGCCCAATTGCAACACTTCCATGGTCAACTCGCCCAGTGGGATACTACCATGGTCAACTCGCTCAGTGCGGAGAACTTGTGTTCGCCCGCCCATCTTTGCTTTTAAAATCAAAAAGCAAAACTGGCTCACCCTTAATGGCTCGCCCATTTGTCAATTCGCCCAAAAAGAATTTATATTTTCTATTTTCAAAAATATTAAAATGGCTCATTTTCGTTAAGAAACACCATCAAAATCTGTTCGCCATGGTCAGCTCGCCCAGAATGGTTCGCCCATGGTCACTCCAAAATGGGGTGAACAAGTGTTCGCCCGCCACCCTCTGTATTTAAAACAAAATACTAGCTCGCCACTTTCGGCTCGCCCATAGTTTTCTTATCAAAACGGGTCGCCCGCCCTTAAAAAATATAAACGGGTTTTGCTCGCCCGCCAATACCGGTTCGCCCAGCATAAAAACACAAGGGCTCGCCCGCCCTGTACCAGTTCGCCCAATCTTATTATAAGGGTCGGCTTTTAGCTCGGCCAAATCAAACAATTATCAAAACAATGCATGTCATAAAACAAAACAATTTCTCAATAATTTCTAAGAAATTTACTCCACAGGACATGCATTCACTTCACACACATCTCCCTTACTTGATCCAACGAAACCTTGTTTTGCCTTGCTTCTTGCTCGCCAATATTCCCGGCTGCAAACAATTTATAATTTCCATTAATATTTTCCTTATATATATTTCCATAATTTAGGCGAGACATGAGATAAATCAATCAGCTCGCCCAAATATATACTACTAGCTTGTCCAACGGAGCTCTTAGTAGTTCGCCCATTTGAGCTCGCCATTCACCAAATGGCTTACACGTGGGAGCACGCCAAATATTTCGCCATTCACACATTGGCCAATTAATGGGAGCTCGCCCAAAATCAACACGCACTGTTACATTTCCTTAAATGTGGGAGTTCGCCCACCATCAACTCGCCATTACCTCGTTTAAACTAACATGTGGTGACCTCACCACTACCACATTCTAGATCGCCCATGATCACTGAGCTCGCCCATGAATTAAACTGGCATTGGGCGACCTCGCCCTCTTGGACTTGGCGAGTACATATTGCCTACTCGCCTTATTGGCGATCACTAAATTTCGACTTTGGCGATCACAGTAGTCGCCATTCTGATCACTCTTACACCATTTCTATTACTTTCCTTATTCATTCTCGATTATTTTCCTATCAACCTAGCACAACCTCAACCCAGTTTCATCTTATTCTTCATCTTCATTCAAGATATGAATTGATTCTATTTCTATGATCTAACAAGAATAAATCAAAAGCAATACTAAAATCTTGCTTCTCATACTTGAAATCATAGAAATACATCATTTAATCTGAAGAAATCATTAAATCTCACCTTAATCAACTGCACTTCCAGCAAAGATCACTTTTTGTCCCATGTTGGCCTCCTTTTGCTTATTCCTTTAGCTCATCAAACTAAGGAGGAAAGGTTTGCAAGCAGGTTTATGTGTTTAGCCAACTGAAGAGTGAAGCTCAGTAAATCAAGCATGACAGGAATGGAAGGAATAACATAAACTTGCAGTTGCATAGCTCTCTCGTGAAGAAGATGAATTTTGCTAAGCCGATCTTCCTCAAATGTTTCTTCTTATATAGCCATGCCAATCCAATCAGAGCTCATCACTTGGCCTTATCCCATTTCCTTCATTTATTTCACGTCTTTCATGCATTTAATGTATGAAGAAAATTGCAGCACAAGTGGCGTGAAAGTCTCTCTTTCACACTCCTTTTTCTGCTTCTATTGACTTTGTTTTGTTTCTCAACCAATAAGGATAAGTTCCTTACTGACTTCAACATCTTCTCCATTAATTCTCTTCAACCGTGTGACTTATAAGTCAATTTTGGCTGCAAAATGGTTTGAATCTCTTTTCATTTTGTCCATGCTAACACCAGTTCACTTGGTCAACTTGAGGCCTCAGCTCGCCACACTCCATCAGTTCGCCAACCTTCATCTTCACCAATATCCTCATGCTCGCCCATTAGTGCTCGACTTGCCAATTGGCGTTAACATTTGTCTCTACTTGCTTATTAGCTATGACTTAAGCCACAAGTTGGCGATCACATTGATTTGGCATTGCAACTTTGGCGAGTACCTTGCTGCCTTACTTGCCTACTAGGCTATCAACATAGTGGTGAACTCACCTATTTGCCCTCGCCATCACTATTGGCGATCATACTCTTGGGCGAGCTGTACAATTCTACTACTCGCCCGTCGAGTATTTCACCGAAATTGCTTCTTTCGCAATTCAAGTTAAGGAACTTTTCATCCAAGTGGAAATCAATATTCATTATTTATTTAATTTCCATTATTAATTTATGAAATTAGACTCTACAGTAGGGTAGAATCAGATGTTACAAAATGGGTAAGGTTTTAGGTTATCAATGAAAGGGTACCTTGAAGTACCTCTTTATCCCTGTCCTGGCACCTGTCTATCACATAAACTTCTAATCATGTCAATTCAATCATTTTTCATCCTCTTGTCCTTATACCACGGTATATCATGCAACGGTGCATCATATGTAGTTCTGACATCACATGGTATTAACTATGCTTATATCAATGTAATGTCATATTACATCTTATATAAAAACCATGATCAAGCATTATATCAAATCAAGTCATTTATCATCTAAGATTTATACTCTTGTATTGTATTTAAATAAGCTCAGTCTTCCTATGGAAAGACATGATCACGTGTAGTTTATAGTCATTACAGTCTTCATATAAATTTCAGGTTCATGTATAGTATAAGTTCATGACATCTTTCATGTAAGAAACACATTGTTATGTCATGATTCAGTATGTAAACTTATGCAAGCTTTACTGTATAAGACGACTATCATTACAAATCATATCGAGTTTGACATAGAATTATATATGAAGCACATACAGTTTCAAAAATCATATTATATATATATTTTTAAAACATGTTCAAAACATGTAAAATTTCAAATCATCTCATGTTTACTTTTAAGACATGACTAAAGAATGTACAGTTCACAAGTCATATTATGTGTACTCTTAAAGCTTGTGTAAAACATGTACAGTCTCAAAGCATTTCTCATATACTATAAAAATCATGCCAAGGCTAGAGTTCATATCAAATAAAACCATACTCTAGAGAGTATATCATGTCAGGTTTGAGACTATGCTGAATCCCTAATACTTTATCAATTAAGAGTTAGTTCACTGTAGCCAGCAGTGAAAAATTATGCCATCGTCCCCGAAAACCAAATAGGGTGCTATCTATGGCCATAGACTTCATATCTCTCAGCCCCACTGATCAGGTGTGACTGAGCCCTGTCCATGACTATTGTCGGACAAGCATCTCTGCCTAATGAGTAATCTCCAATTAGGCGGCTTCCACTATGCTTTATTGAGTTTAACTCTCTTAAGGTGCCTATAGTCTCATAATAGGTTTAAACTTTTAGCTTTTCTTGTCAAATATCGTGTAAAGTATATAGTACATTTCTTTAAGATCATTTATATATAAATATATTCACATACATCATATAATTTCTCTTTCAAAACAAATGAAGCATCCATAGTATTTTATAAGCATTAAATGGATGAATTCTTTCAAAATCTCAAGTTATAAAATATGCATGTTTAAAGGCAATACAATTAAACATATGAGTTTAAAATAGTATAGTATAATGCCCATGAAATGCATTCATGCATTATCATTCGGCCTAGTGATGTCTATAGGTCAATACTGCATCAAATTATTTCCTCATAACAATTCATTACATGGTACCTTATCAAGTTCCATGTCATTCCTGCACTTCATATCGTTAAATCACAATTTCCATAGTATCATCCATTCACATACCATACATAAGTATTTAATTTAATATCCACAATATTAATTATCATCCTCAAACATTAATGCAAGCTCAACTAGTAATCAATCAAGATTTACTACTACCACATGTTTCTAAAGATAATCTAAAAGGCTATAAAAAATCCTCATTGATATTTGCAAGCTTATGGTTATCCATTGCCATTATACTGCATCATATTAGTTACCTCAATTTATACTGTTTCATAACTACTAGCTAAGTTGAAATCTCTAAGTACTCGGATCATCTCACAATCATATATCAGTTTATACAATATAATTCTACTTCTATGTTATATAAACGTCTTAACTATATTGAGCTTGGCATTCACGTGCCATGCTTCACCAAGGTTGAAATCATCGTCTTAACATTGAGCTACATATTCAATATCTTTAAGATGGCTTAGTGTCAATCTAATACAACTTTAGTATTGACCAACCAATTTACTAAATTATTTATTAAAAATAATTGGTAAGGCCATGATATTTCTTACCAATTGTGAGTATTAAATAGAAATCCCCCTCTTTTTTCTTCTTTTCTTTCATTTTTCTTTCCTTTCCTTCTTTTCTTTTCTTTTCTCTTATTTTTCTTTCTTCTCTTTTGTTTTTCTTTTTTCTACTTGGTTCGGCAAAGCTATCCAAACCAATGGCTACTCATATTTGCAATGCTTTCTCCCCTAGCCATAGCCTTGTGAATACCCTAAGAATCTTGTTTAGAAAGCTTTGTTTTTTACCATATCATAGCCAATTTTCCAACTCCCTTTTTCCCTAGTTCAACGCCTCTGATCCAACCTTTATTTAGCCCCAAAAGTTCCTACAGTTTAGTTCCAAACTCAGCACCATTTTGCCTGTTTCACTTCTACTTCAGCTTCAATTCATAACCTCTAAAACCCACGTCATAGCCTTAATCTTCCCTTATACACAACCCCTAAAAAGGCCACTGCTTAGGCCAACTACACCTCAAGCATGCCTTGTTTTAGCACTTTAAACCAACCCCAACAACCTTGTTCGATCAGCTTCCAAAGCCATCATGAACTGCGACTATTCTAACCTAAAACCTAGCCTAAATCAACTCCAAAGGGAAGTCTAGTCTATGCCATTCCAAGCTAGAAATCTAGCCTACATAGCCCTTAAACTCCCATGTTTTCCAACCCTGCGTTTCAACCTTCAACACCCTCAGTACAGCCTTGATTTTTCCCTGTTACAACCACCATTTATCCCCTGCTTCACCCTTGCTTCAACTCCTATTTATAGCACCAAACACTCACGTTACAACCTTTTTCAACTAGTATCCTTAGACATTATGAATTGCCCCTGCTCCAGCCCTTTTCTTTTCTGTTCTAGCCTTTAAAAGCTCCCCTAAATAACACCTTAATACCACCCAATTCAGCTCCTTATGCACCACCACTTAGGCTCCAAAAGCCACTTTTTAGGTCCCTAGAAGCTCTTATTTCAACAACACCTAAGAGCTCTTAAGACTCATTCCTGAAAGCTAGCTTTAGCTTTCCTTGTCACCTTCGTTCTTCTTGCATGGAGTTGTTTTAAGAAAATTAAGTAATTAATTAAATTAAGATTGAGGAAAAATTTTGGTTATTACGTAACTCCATTAACTTGCTTAAACCTTTTAGTCTTAATTCCATTATGATCATCATTTGTTTTTCGAGGCCATGAATTCTTATGCTTACTTTGTCACTTCCATAACCTGCATAATACTCAAAATTTTAATGATCCAATTACTCCCAATTTATTTTTAAATGTTTGTTTATCAAGGTCAAAAATTCGCAATTCTCACATAAATTCAAGTAAGACTTATAATCAACACAATTGAAATATATAATATTAACTTTGCAATTATCCATTTATTATTAATGCAAGCTTAAGCAAAAGATCTAGAACTTTTTATTATATATATATATTTTTTCTTTCTTTCTTTTCCTTTCTTTTGAGGTTTTAATGATGGTTTCCTTAAGTACTTAATTACATTTTTATGTGAATGTTAATATTAGTGATAACATATTTCAAGTTACATCAAGAATTTAATCAACAAAGATCAAGTAACTCAAAACAATAAAGTAGAATTTATTTAACCTCTATTTTATTTTTATATATTTCTAGGTTCTTGTCTATTTAACCTGTGCTAATACTAACTTCAACGAATAAACTACATTATCAATATCACATGAACAATCACATTTAATCATGAATTCACATAAATTCTTTAGAAAGCATTCACTTCAACAATCATAACAATCAAATACTCTCAACTCTCTTAAAAAACTATGTTTCAATTTAGAATCAATTATCAAAAGAAAGAAAACATATCATGATCTTTTAAGACTCTCAAAATTTTGACTTTTTTTTTAAATTTTCAACTTTCTTTTTAATTTTCGACTTCTTTTCCTTTTTCTATTTTTTTAAAAATCCATAGACTTTAGACCATTATTCCATCCATGCTTAAATCTTACTTTGTCCCCAAAGTAAGTCTAGCATGCAAAGAATAAAAGGAAAAAGGAAAAGAAATTCTCCCTTCTTGTACATCCTTGGGTTGCCTCTCAAGTAGTGCTTTTGTTTAATGTTGTTGACTTGAGCACATGTTTCGGTTTGATTGGACAAAGTTTCTAATTCCTTTAAGTTTAAGGGTAGATTCTTTGTTTGCCATACAAACCTGAAAAGAAAAAAAAATTAGACTATAATTTATAATAAGTAACTCAAGTAAAAAATCAATCGTCGACAATGGTGCCAAAATTTGATGAGTGTCATAAGTCACCAAATATAAAATTCCTAAACTCTACTATATAGATAAAGGAGCAAGGGTCGAACCCATAAGAATTAAATTTATTTAAATCAATTACCTAAATTAAAGCCTAAATTTTTGGGGTTTAGGAAAAGAAGGAGAAAATTTGGGTTTCAAGAATTTTAAGGTTTTAAGATAGTTATAAGATATTTCTAAAATAGAAACAAAAATAATTAAACAATAAAGCAAAGAAAACAAATATTAAAATGCTTCAGTTATAAGTGTTGGATTATGCCCTTAGAACCATTCATTAGATGATTGACTTTGGCATTTTTTTATGTATCATGACATTTTATTTATCATAGCTCATTATTATATTTGTCTTATAACTGCGTAATGTAATCTTATATGATAATGTCCTTAGAATAGTAATAACACACTATTCTTAAAATATCCCTAGTCAAGTATTATTGTGAACAAGGATAACAATGTACGATAAGACTAGTATGTGGTTGACTGATGACCATTGTCATAGATATAGGATATCAAGTCATCACATAGGTACATGTTAGAGAACTATGTACTGGATCGACCCTCCATGAGAACGCTACATGGATTGTTATATGAGTGTCATAAGCGATTCTCATAGTGATGATGGTGTATGTGATCCTTTGACTTGAGATCATCAGAGATCCCAACATAGAGAATTGCATACTTTAATGCTACTAGATGTCATTCGTAACAGGATGGACTATAAAGGTAGTAATTGGGTATGCCTTGATCTATGTAGAGGGATGTTGAGTGATCAAGATAGGATTTATCCCTCTTATATAACAAGAGTGATGTCTTGGGTCCTTTGATAGAGTGAGACTAAGAAATGCATGGCCGTGCTCGAATAAGTCAATATGAGATATTGATTTTATTTGTTTAAATTAGTCTACTCAGGAATCAAGAAACGCTGATTAGACGATACAAGTGTGACACATTCCATGACTTGTGTCTAATCAAGACATCTAAGGATAAAGGGATTAGACTACACGGTAACATCTATCACGAGTAAGGTTATGTCGAGTCATTGACATTCTCGTTACATGGGTAGCAATGATGTGTTGCTAGATACCGCTCATTGCTTGTGATAATTTTGTCATTGCCATTGTTTTGAGAACCTATTGGGTCGCACACTTAGAACGGATCAATGAGGAGCTTAATTAATCCTATTCTGAATTGGATTAAGGATATATCTAATCCTATTCTGAATTGGATTAAGGATATAGTTAATCCTATTCTAAGTAGGATTAGAGTTCTGTTTGGTAGCAAATTTTAGGGTAAAATTTACTGCCTATAAAAAGGATGTTTTTCTAAAACAGAGCTGCACAATTAAAACAGAAAAAAAAAAGTATTCTTTTAATCGAAGCTAGCAATTCGGTTATAAGGAATCAAAACCGCTCTTTAAGGCTGCTGATTGTGAGACGTTCAAGAGTCGTGAGATCCGTTCGTGTGGATACCATAGAGGCAGGAACGAAAAGTTGCTGCTTGTGATTCGACCAAAGACAGAAAAATCAGAGAAAACGTTAGGTAAAATCTCGAAACCCTAATCAGGCAACCCTCCGAATCGATCCTGGTGGAGGCTGAATGATTTAAATTCCGCTGTGTGTTTGTTTCGGTTTCCTTCAATAAGGCAATTAATTATTCCTACGGTTTGATGTTGATCATTTAATCAAAAAATGATTGTTAATTAAATAGTCAACCATAGTGCAACAAGTACGACAAGTCACACCATCAATCCTTACTTAATCGTTAACCAAGAATAAGATTGTCAATTAATCTCTAACGAATTAATTCACCTAGGATATGATCTCTAGATAAAATTATTACCAATATTAAAAACTAGAAAGATATGGGTTAACTTAAGCAACAAACACATACAATGTAAATTTATTCAACTTAAACTTCCATTCCCCCTAACCCTCTTGTGATTAAACTCAAAAGCAATTACGGACTTAAATTTTTAAAATAGGAGCAGATTATTTAATTAAAATAAATAGTTGCACACCTATCTAATTAATTAAAACAATCATGAGATGATGTTTAGGCACTTTAGATATTCAATAACAATTATATCATAAGTTTATAATCTCACAATAGGTTTTTGCTAAGAATTATTAAATTACCTTATAATTGAATAAAAGAATTACTCACTAAACATGATCAAGAACATAAAATTGAAGTTAAATATTATAAAGATCATAAATATCATGCAAGAACAATCAAATGAACAATCTTTAATAATATAAAACAATAAATCTTAGATCAAGATTATAATCTAATAAACAAGAACAAACAAACAATATTAAATAAAATAAGAAAACGTTAACTAATAGAATATCAAACAAGAAATAGAAAACAATAATATTAAGCTATCAAGAAAACGTAATTAAAATAAGAAAAGAAAAGAAACTAGTTTTTTTTTTTTAAGAAAAGAAATAAAAATTGAAAAAGAATAATAAATATAAAAATAATTTTGTTAAAATCTAAAGAAAATGTAACAGTCCAATTGTACTGTATATCACACATTTTACACATCAATTACGGTTGGGCCGTCTGCGATACCTTTAACACTTCAACAGTAATAGTGATAAACAGTAAACTTTAATTAATTTTTATAAAATCGGAATATGTAATTTAACATTATTCCTTACACTTTACATCCTCTGTTCCTACTTTACAATTTAAGTAGTACTGTACAATAAATCTGAATATATAAAAGAAAAATACAAATACCTCCAGGATCGACACTATGCAATCTCGGGTAACCCAAAACACAGTCGATAACCTCGGGATGGTATATCTCTTAACCAATTATAGTATCCTGTGGTGTGGAAAATAAAGGGGTGAGTGAAACGTGCTCAGTAAAGGAATCATATGCAAAACTGATATAACGAAATCTATATATTCGAAAACATTTATTTTCCTAACAATTCGCTAGGCACTGTAAATCGGAAGGATACTATAGTCGGCCAGGCAACCAGATGGAGCATGGAAGGTATTTTGAAATACCTGTCTTGTCCCGAAAACCCAAAGCGACTATATGGAGTAATTGATAAGTTGTCGATATAAAATAATTTAATAAAATTTTCAATTAAATAAATGGTAATAAAACCATTTAATTAAACACTTCAGTAAACACTTGAAACACATAACAGTAATAGTAGTCGAGATAGTATAGTAAACAGTTTAATTAAACAGTAGTAACAGTATAAAAATTAGTTCAATGATAGTACAATAAAATAGTTCAGCAAACAGTAGAAAACAGTTCAGTACAGTAAACATTTGAATTTCACATCATAGTACAGTTCAGTAAACATTTTAAAATCAGTAATAATTCCATAAACATTTTCAATTCAGTAAACAGTAATACTTCAATACAGTTTAGTAAACAGTTAACAGTAAATCACAGTTCAGTAGAGAGTCGACAGTAGGTGGAGACCAGGCAACACCCTAGATTTATCACGTTATAATAATCCCTGAAGGGAAATAGTAACATGTGCATCTATGGCCATAGACTATAAGGTGTCCTTAGTGAACACTGATCAGGTGACACTGGGACGCTGAAAATACAATCAATATCAACAGCATAGTAAACAGTAAGCATGACAATGGGGCCTAACAGTCTCAAAACATTTTATAAACAGTGAAAATACCTTTGAGGGAATTTAACAAATATTATTTAAATTAATAAAATTCCAAAAAGGTATTTTAATTTCACATTTAATAATACAGTGAAACAATCAATAAAATTTTCATGCTTTAGTGAGAAATTTTATAAACGTTCTAATTTACTGTAAAATATTTTAAAGAACGTATTAACAGTCTCACTTTGATAAAATTCAATTACATGAATATATTATTATTATTTTTCAGTAAAATACCAATTTATGGAAAATATTAGAAATAAATTCCAAAATTCACAATTTCACTCAATTTATGCTCATAAAATATTCTGTAATATTTTAAAAAATTTCTAAGGAAATTTCGGCAGCATAACAGCTGCGAAATACCTTACCTCTTTGTATTTCAAACGCAATATATATACCAGCCAATAACCACAATTTTGCATGATTTCAAAGGCAATCAAATACCCAATAATTTCATAAAATTATATCCATAAAAATCATGCATTCGAAATATCCTTACAGCTTCCACACCTATTCCTTACTTATCTCGTGTTACCGAACTTCTCGATAGCACCACACGAAATCCACTTATTTCGGTTGCAAAAAAATTTCACCAATAATTTTCATTAATTTTCATTAATTTTCCTCTAATTTTTGAACCATTATTCATCACTAAATGCAACCACATTGTACACTGCTTATGCCTAACCAGTGTAATTTACACCGATAGTAAAACATAACTTCCTCGTTTTAACTCCGATTTCATATCCGATTTCACCATTGATCTTCTCTTAATTTCTACATTAATTTGGCATATTAAACTCATAAAATGCAGCACTTAAATCTGTCCAAGAAGACATGGTCGAAACCTCCATTAAACCAACATGAATTATTTTCAACAATCTAAGGTTACTAAGCTTCCTATCCATGCTCATTAAGCTTTTTGGCACCATTTTCATGCAAAAACTACCATGGTTTCCCTATGCCCTTATGCAAACCGAAACCCCATGGTCACCATTATGCTTGATTCAATTAGATTTAGGCAAAATGAACATTAGATCCTTGCTTAGCAACGTTAAAAACATAAGAATCCATCTTTAAAATTCAAGAAACTAAAATGGGTGTGAAAATGATACCTTGGTCGAATCCTTCACCCTTCCTTTTTTTCTTGTTTTGTTCCTTATTTGATGATCTATGGGTATGAAAGAAGAGAGAAGAGTGTGGGGAATGTTTTTCTAGTTTTAATCTTGGTGAGAAAATGTGAATTTAACTAGGTTTTTCTTAGTTTTCTTTTCTTTCTTCTTTTTCTTCCAAAAATGGCGTTGGAGTTCTTGAAGAAGAAGGTGAATAGTGCCAACCACAAGTAGGCTGAAAATTAAAGAGCATTCTAGAAGGGTGCAAAATTACCAAAATGCCCTTGGTTATGTAATTTTTGGACAATTTTGCCTTTAAGCTTCCGTAATCATAAAAATTATGTAATCGTGCTCTAAAATTTTGGATTCCATCACCAAATAATCTTATTAAAACTCAAATTTAGTTTAAAAACTAATTCACCCCCTCTCGGTAGAGCCAATAATTGGTATCAGAGCTTAGGCTCGAGATTAATTTGGAGTTATTTTCATCGAGTATAAATGATCTAGATGACTCAAAACAGTGTAGCTACACCCTTAGTAGGAGAGGGGCACCTATAGTTAGGCCACCACTCTTCAATAGTGAGAATTATGCATATTGGAAGACTAGAATGAGTTGTCCATTCAAGCCAACGATTATGAGGTGTGGAGAATTATTATAAAAGGTCCCCTAGTTCCAATTAAGAAAGTTGATGGGGAGGAAGTGCCAAAGAAAGAGGATGAATGAGATACAAATGATTTTAGAATGGCACAATTGAATGCTAAGGCAATGCACACACTCTTTTGTGCACTAGGACCAAATAAATACAATAG
This sequence comes from Heritiera littoralis, assembly GCA_031772115.1. Lineage (NCBI taxonomy): Eukaryota > Viridiplantae > Streptophyta > Magnoliopsida > Malvales > Malvaceae > Heritiera > Heritiera littoralis. The sequence continues at coordinate 5,071,868 of JAPDPK010000024.1, read as the reverse complement.
AGTGTCATTGTGTGAGAATGCGAAACAAATTTGGGATAAGTTAGCTATCACTTATAAGGAACCACATAAGTTAAAAAGAATAAGGTAGGCATGCTTACTCAAGATTATGAACTATTTAAAATGAAAAAATGAAGAATCATTTAGTGACATGTTTACTAGGTTCATCAATATCATAAATGGTCTTAAATCATTAGGTAAGACTTATTCTAATGTTGAAATGGTTAAAAAGATCTTAAATAGCTTACCTAAATCATGGGAAGCTAAAGTTACTGCTATTGAGAAGTCAAAGGATCCCCATACATTATCTTTAGATGAATTAATAGGATCTCTACTTACTTATGAGATGAAGATCAAGGGAAATCAAGAACCTCTCAAGTAAGTTAGAGTTGCATTGAAATCCACCACACATGAGGAATGCAAAGATGATCATGATGAAAGTGGTGATGATGATGATTTAGAGATGGAAATGTTTGCTAAGAGGTTTAACAAATTTATGAGAATGAGATCTAGTGGAAGTTCTAGGAGACCCCTTAGGAGAGATATTAGCAGGGGAGAAAATAGTAGGAAAGAAAAGGAAACCATTATATGTTATACATGCAAGAAACCTGGTCATATTAAATTTGATTGTCCTTTATATAGAAAACAAAATGAGAAGAAAATAAAGAAGAAGGCAATGGTGGCTACACGGAACGATAGTGATAGCTCCGATGAAGAAAATGTTAAGGATGAAGTGACCAATCTTTGCTTCATGGCCATTAATGATGATAAGGTAAATTCTAACTCTCTTGATACTAATGAATATACTTTTGATGAGTTACAAGATGCTTTTGATGACTTGGCTAGTGAATTTGAAAATATGAATATAAAATATAAGAAAATGATTTCAAAATTGAAAAAGGAAAATGAAATGCTCATAAATGGTAAATTAGAATGTGAGAAGAAGTTAGAGAATGCCAATCTAGAAATTAATGAGTTAAATAAAAAGAAAATTAATTTGCAAAATTCTTTTTCTAAATTCTATATGGGTCAATAAAAACTTGATCATATGTTAGAGACATAAAGAGCATTCTTTGACAAAGAAGAAGTAGGTTTTAATGCATCAAATAAGGAAACTCATCTAAAAAGTTTTTTTGTTGTGAATGAAAAATCAGTTTTGTGTTCTTTATGCAAACTAGGACACACCTCACAAGCATGCACGTCAAGGAAAACAACCTCTAGAGGAAAATTGGTTAAGAAAATTTAGGTACCAAATATATTGTAAATTCAAATGATGAATCCTTGAAAATGAAATGGATCCCTAAAGGATAAAAAATTATTAGCACTAACTTTCAGGGACCTAAGAAAATTTAGGTACCTAAGGCAAAAGTTTGATGTATTTGATTGTAGGAGGAAGAGCATTGCTACAAGGCAAAGTCAAAGGAACATTGGTACCTTAATAGTGGATGCTTAAGACACATGACTGATGACAAGAATCAATTCAAAAATCTAAAGCCTAAAAGTGGTAGAGAAGTCACATTTGGGGACAACTCCAAAAGGCAAATAGAAAGGATTGGCTCCATTGGTAATTCCTCTTCTACTATTGAAAATGTGTTGTATGTTAGGGGATTAAAACATAACTTGCTTAGTATTAGTCAATTGTGTGATAGAGGTTTTAAGGTTGTTTTTTATGCTTTGTGTTGCCATGTTGTTAATGCTAAAACCAACTAAATAAGTTTCATTGGACATAGACAAGGAAATATTTATATTGTACATTTAGATGAACTAAATAACAAAAATTTATGCTTTATGGCCACTAAAGAAGATGAACCTTGGTTGTCGCACAGGCGATTAGGTCATGTTAGTATGCATGTATTGTCGAAATTATCAAAAAGAGACCTAGTTGTAGGATTGCCCAAGCTTCAATTTAAAAATGATAAGGTGTGTGAAGCTTGTATAAGAGGAAAACACAAGAGAGTGTCATTCAAATCAAAAAAAGTGTGTTTCCACCTCTAGGTCACCCCAACTACTCCACTTAGATCTTTTTGGACCAACTAGAAGTACTAGCTTAGGAGGAAAAGACTATGGTTTTGTCATAGTTGATGACTATATTAGGTTCACTTTGGTGTTCTTCTTAAGTGTTAAAAATGAAGCCTTAGACAAATTCATCACTTATTCAAAACTTGTTCAAAATGAAAAAGGTTATTCAATTATTAGCATTAGAAGTGATTATCGAAAAGAATTTGAAAATTTGGGTTTTGATGATTACTGTAATGAAAATGGAATTAGCCATAATTTTTTTGCTCTTAGAACACCTCAATAAAATGGGGTAGTTGAGAGGAGAAATAGGACTTTGGAGGAAATGGTTAGAACCATGCTTTGTGAAAATAATTTGCCAAAATATTTTTGGGCTGAAGCCATTAATACTGCATGTTATATTATAAATAGAGCTATAGTTGGGCCCAGCTTAAAGAAAACACCATATGAGTTTTACAAAGGGAAAATACCTAACATTAGCTATTTTTGTCTTTTTGGTTGCAAATGTTTTGTTTTGAATAATGGAAAAGATGATTTAGGAAAGTTTGATGCAAAAAGTGATGAAGGTATTTGTTAAATTCTAAGGCATATAGAGTTTTCAACAAAAGAATACTTATTGTAGAAGACTCAATTCATGTGATTTTTAATGAGTCAAACTCCTCTAGTAGAACCAATCTTGATGATAACGTGGAAATATTTGATGAACAGATAATTGATCCATCTCAAGATAAAGATGCTAGGGAACAATTAGAAGATCTTAATATAAATAAAAAGGAAGAGTCATTAGATTAAGAAACAATTGAGAAAGTATCTAGATGTCTTAGAGAACTTAGTTATGTGGAAAATACTGACATTGTTGGAGATCCAAATATTGGAGTTAGAACTAGATCATCCTATAGAAATATTTATTTGCCAACATGTAGCTTTTGTATCACAATTTAAACCAAAGAATGTGCATGAGGCTTTAAAGGATGAAAATTGGATTATGGCTATGCAAAAGGAATTAAATCAATTTGAAAGAAGTAAAGTTTGGAATCTAGTTGAAAGACCAAATGATCACCCAATCATTGGAACTAAATGGATATTCAAGAATAAGATAGATGAGAATAATGTGATAGTTACAAACAAGGCTAGGTTAGCGGCACAAGGATATAGGTAAGAAGAAAGAATAGAGTATGATGAAACTTATGCTCCGGTAGCTAGACTAGAAGCTATTAGGATGCTACTTGCCTTTGCATGTTACAAAAATTTTAAACTATATCAAATGTATGTTAAAAGTGCTTTCCTAAATGGTTTCATAAATAAAGAGGTTTATGTAGAGCAACCCCTCGGTTTTGAAAATCCAAAGTTTCCCAATCACGTTTTCAAACTTTCAAAGGCTTTGTATGGATTAAAACAAGCTCCTAGAGCTTGGTATGAAAGACTATCCAAGTTTTTGATTGAAAAAGGTTTTGTAAGAGGCAAAATAGACACAACTTTGTTTATTCAATCTAAAGGTAGTGATTTGTTGGTGGTTCAAATCTATGTAGATAAGATTATTTTTGGATTCACAAATAAATCATTGTGTAAAGATTTTTCCAAATTAATGCAAGGTGAATTTGAAATGAGCATGATGGGAGTGCTAATATTCTTTTTAGGACTTCAAGTTAAATAATGTAAAGATGAAATTTTCATAAATCAAGCTAAGTACACTAAGGACCTGCTCAAAAGATTTGGGATGAATGAGTCCAAACCTCAATCCACCCTATCATAACGTATCAAGTTTTAGGAAAACCTAATAGCTAGACACAAAATTATAGAGTCGCCACTAACCATTCTTTCTAGGTGTGATTGGTCACCTATTCGAACTAAGGATAAGGCTCGGTCTACGTTAAGAGTTCTAAGTTTAGGAGTACGATTACATGTGAGGAATGATTAGCATCATCACGATGCCCATCCTAAAATGGTACCAAATAATCTAAGGTCATGCTAATTTTGCCTTTTACTTTAATTTCGATATAATTTAAGAAAAACCTTTTAAATTTTCTCCATCAAGCCGGTTGGATAACTTAAAAGTTTTTCTCACCTCAAAAGTATTCAAGTAGGACCAATCGCCTTTCTTGAAGGAACTCCGTCATCGAATCATTTAAATACATTATGCAAACCCTATCTTGACTCCTACCCAAAATTTATTGCCCTTGATTTATTATTTTATTTTTTATTATTATTTAAATTTTTAATAAAATTATTTTAATAATTTTATTATCTATTATAAATAAACATGAATTATTGAAAATTTTCCTCAAGTCCTTCCATCAAGCTAGTAAGGCCTTAAGGAAATTCTCTCACCTTAGGAATCTTTTAAAGAAATTGCTCAAGCGTAATTCCCTTTTAATTCCATCGTCGGATTCATATTTATTCAAATTTAACATAATTTTATTTAATTCTATTTCTAATTTTTAATTATCTAATTCTAATTTATTAATTTAATTTTTATTTGTAATTTTTTTTGTAACGAACTTAGTTTTAATTTGCTATTTTCATTTTAATTTAATTTTTATTCTTATAATTTAATTTATTAATTCTTGGAAATATCTTTTTTAATCTTCCATCAAGCTGGCAAGACTTAAAAAAACTCTCCTCACCTCAAAACATTTAAAAGTACTACTCAAGCGTAGTCCCTTTAGAATTCTATCGTCGGATATTTGTATTTTTATTATTTTACTCTATTTTATTTCTAAATATATTAACTTTTACAATTCTTAATTTCTAATTTGATTATTTATTCTTTTAATTGCAATTTTAATCAATTCTCATTTCAATTTTTTTAATAATAAATGTGAGTTTTAAATATTGGAAATATCTTTTTAAATCTTCCATCAACCTGGTAAGACTTAAAAAGAACCTCATCACCTCAAGATCTCAGAGAGTATTACTCAATCGCAATCTCCTCGGAGTTCCATCATCGAAATAATTTTAGTACATTATTATTTTATTCTATTTTATTTCTAAATATACTAACTTTTACAATTCTTAATTTCTAATTTGATTATTTATTCTTTTAATTGCAATTTTAATTAATTCTCATTTCAATTTTTTAATAATATATTTGAGTTTTAAATATTGGAAATATCTTTTTAAATCTTCCATCAACCTGGTAAGACTTAAAAAGAACCTCATCACCTCAAGATCTCTGAGAGTATTACTCAATCGCAATCCCCTCGGAGTTTCTTCGTCGGAATAATTTTCATTTGTTTGAATATTTGATATTATTTCATTTGATCTTGTTTCTAATTGCATTAATTTTGTAATTCTTTTAATTTCTAATTTTATTATTCATTACTTTGACAAACTTAATTTTAATTAATTATGATTTTAATTTGATTTTTATTTTTATAATGAATTTAACTATTAAATATTGGAAATATCCTTTTAAATCCTTCATCAAGCTGGTCAGACTTAAAAGAAATCTTCTCACCTCAAGATCTCTGAAAGTATTACTCAATCGCAATCTTCTCAGAGTTCCATCATCGGAATAATTTTCATCCAAATATTATTATTTTTTATGGTTTATCTAACTTATATTTTAATATTGCGAATTTCAAATGAATCATAACTCTAAATTAACTGACTATTTTTTATTCTAAGAACAAGACCTTAATCCTAATCGCACCGTACTAAATCATGCAATTCATTAAATCATAAAAATTATATTATATAAATCATTAATCATACAAATCAAATTATATCATGCAAATCAAGTCATTATTCTAGTTTTAAAAATAATAATAATAATGATTCTCATACACATACCAACATATTATTGATTATTCAATTCATGACAATTTAGACATAAATCGAAAAAAGAAAGAAAGAAAAAAAACGAATTCACAACTAGCTCACGTCAGCCATGGAGTGATTATTACTAAAGACAAAATTCCAAATAAACTTTACATAGCATAGATAAATGAATAAAGAAAGAGGCACTCACAATTTATTCAAGTCAACTCTCTCTTGTTTTTCTTGTCTCAGCAAACAACAAGCTTCAGCAAATTTGTTTTTCAATTCACGTGACTGCAACTTTCTTGATAGTAGCTTGACGGTGCAGGGCTGCAATGACATGAGGATAATGCAGTGATGTCAAAAAGCTCACGCGAACGCAGTAAGGATTGTTGAGCAGGTAGGAACAGTGGTAGTGCCCCTTAGGAAAGCTGAACAGAGAGCTTCAACCAGTATCCTTTTTTCTTCTGCCATTTCCCCTTTTTATTTGATTTTTTTCTTCCCTTTCCATTCCTTGATACGCGTGTTAAATCAATTTGATTGCCTTTCCATCCATGCACAGATTTGAGTTTGACTTGTATCTTAATTGATTCTCACTTGATTCACTTATTAATTTTGATTTTCTTTATAAAATTTTCAAATTTTTGACTTTGCCTTCATTTTAAGATTCTGATTTTCTTTCCAAGTTTCCTAACTTAGAACTTAGTGTTTCCACTTTTTATTTTCGTTTTCATTTTTTTTATTGTTTTTGAATAATGAACAAAATAACAATTCAAAAATTGGACTTATCTTCTAATCATCAAATCTATGCCCAAATCCATTACTAAGTCCAAAATCATAGTTTCAAGCCCAAAAATCAAATTAAACCCAAATCAAAGGTGTAACTAAAAGAACATTAGGCTCATATTAAAATTCATTTAGTTTCAAACTTTGATTAAAAATATCCCGATAAGCCCAATAATATTTAAGACTTGGACAAAATGGGGTGTCTACAATTGCGCCTCTTCGTGCATTTGCTGTGAAACAATAATGCGCAAAGACATAGACAATCCATTTTGTTCGCATTTAACACTTTTGTCATTTTTCATTTCTTTCTCTCTTTTTTTTTTATAATTGCTCATTCTAAAAGAAATTGGTTCTCGCCATGGAAATGCTCCTTCAACTAGAAAGCCTCCATCATCATCATCATTAGAGCCTTTATCCCAAGAGATTGGGGTAAGCTATATGAACCAATATCTGAATTCACGTTAGATCGTCCATATGTATTCTCCTCCTCTATAGATTCCTAACCAAGGCCATTTTCTCATCCAATCCTAAAACCTCCATATCTTTCCAAACTACTTTCTTCCAATTTTTTTTCAGTCTTCCTCTTGTCTTAACCCTTCTCTCAACATCCATAGCCTCTATTCTCCTAACTGGAGCATCTATAGGTCTATGTCTTACATGTCCAAACTAAAGTAAATGATTTTCACACATCTTGTCTTCGATAGGTACCACTTCAACCATCTTACGAATATCCTCATTTCTCATTTTATGCTTTCTTGTATATCCACATATCCACCTCAACATTCACATTTCTATTACACTCATCTTTTATGTATGTAGCCTCTTATTCACCCAACATTCACTACCATATAACAATGTTGGTCTAACAACTGTCCTATAAAACTTGCCTTTCAACCATATAGGAATTCATTTATCACACAAAACACCTGTAGCACTTCTCCACTTACTCCATCGAAGCTAGATTCTATATCAATCTCTCCATCCATCTGTACTATTGATCCCAGATATCGAAAATGGTCCCGCTTAGGTATCGCCACTCCATCTAATGTCACTACATCATGCTCTTCCACTTAGTTAGAACTGAATTTACACTCTATGTATTCAGTCTTCACTCTACTTAGTTTAAATCCTTTTGATTCCAACGTTTGTCTCCATAATTCCAACTTTGCATTGATCTCCGCTCTAGTTTTCGCACATAGGACAATATCATCTGCAAACATCATTCACCAAGGCACCCTATACTGGATGGATTTTGTCAGTTCGTCCATAACTACCGCAACTAGGAAAGCCTTAAAAACTTTTAAAAAAATTCATCTTAAAATGCTCCTTTGACTAGGAAGGCCCTAAAACTTTAAAATTTTCATATCTCTAAAGTGCTTCTCCGACTAGGGAGGTCCTGAAACTTTAAAATTTTCTCATCTCTAAATGCTCCTTCGACTATTGAGGCCCTGAAACTTTATATTTTCTCATCTCTAAAATGCTCCTCCGACCAGGGAGGCCCTGAAACTTTAAAATTTTCTCATCTCTAAAATGCTCCTTTGACTAGGAAGGCCCTGAAACTTTAAAATTTTCTCATCTCTAAAATGCTCCTTTCACTAGGAAGGCCCTGAAACTTTAAAATTTTCTCATCTTAAAATGCTCCTTCGACTAGGAAGGCTCTGAAACTTTTAAAATTTTCTCATCTCTAAAATGCTCGTTGGCTCTATAACAATACCGAGAGGGGGATGAATCCGTTTTCAGCTAACTTTAAGTTCGTTTTTCGGTTCTTCTAAATTCAATAACCTATATTAATGTTTTCTAAGTTCTCTAGGCTATTCAAGCATGCAATCCAAATTTAATACAACAATCACAATATAATTGCAAGTAAATAAAGAGAGAAGGGAAAGAGAAATGTACACAAGTGATTTATAGAGATTCGGCAACCTTGCCTACGTCCTCTACCTTGATACGCTCCTAAGGTTTTTCCCCAAATTCACTAACTTGAATTTGTCTTTTACAATCCCTCCTTTTTGCAGGCTCAAGAGTAACCTCCCTTTTTTTCAAGGCTCAAGAGAAACCTATCCTCTTCTTTTTCCAGGCTCAAGTAGTAAACCTTATCTACCCAATATAACACTCAAGGTTCACTCCCCTTTACAATATGTGATTGGGTTTACAACGAGTGTAATCAAAGAAGGCCTTTAGGTAGGCAAATGATCACAAAGATTAAGCTCTAGAAAAGAAACTCTAAAGTATTTGTGCTATAAAATACAAAGATGTTGAGAGTAATGAAAGATATTGAATTCTAGCTCTTGTAATCTTTGAGATGCTTGGAGAAGATGAAGAAATTGAGGAATGAAATGTCTTAGCTGCTCTCTCTACTTTCTTGAGCTTCGAAGCCTATATTTATAGTCCCTTAGATGTATTCTTGATGTTGGGTGGAGCCAAAAACAAAAGTTACCATTGTATCTCATAAAAACTAGTCGTTGGAGGCTTTTCACGTGTTGAGGGATCGATGCTATGCCTTAGGGGATCAATCCCTTACTTCATTTTTAGCCTCACACGCATTTTGCTAATAAGGGATCGATCCCTTACCTTAGGGGATCGATCCCATGCCTCATATTTTGCCTTTTGGGCTTTCTGGGGCATTCTGCCACTCGATGATGGATCCCTCGACATGGGGGATCGATCCTTCAACTTGTTCTTACACTTTTCTGGGCTATTTTGGGTTAGAAATGATGTAGACTTTGATTTTAATTCATCCCAAAACATTTATGAATTTTATAGGAGTTTTTCTTGTCTTTCTCAAATGAAGACTTAGTCCAAAAACTTATTAAGTAATTTTCTAAACTTGTGTTCAATATATTCTTGAGAAAATTACTTAATGAAAACATTCAAACTTATTTTGTAAAGTATTAAGACCAATAAGAATATACAATTAAATCATGGTCTTAATGTTTGATATGATCACTTAAAATGATTTGAGAGAATCATGTGTGATAAAGCAAATTTACAATATGAAAGAAACATTAAGGCTTACTTAAGTTTTTGTCATTTCAAAATACATATGTGAATTTAAAGCTAAAAATCTCCCCATTTTTGATATGACAAAACATAAGGTAAATTTGCTTTGAAAATTCTTTAAAGAAACGCTCCCCCTCAAATAAAGCATGGTTTTAAATATAAAACTCCCCCTAAATATTATCATGGTTTTCCAAAGAATTTTCCAAATCAAAACCTATTATTTCTCCCCCTTTTTGTCATAGCAAAAAGAAGGAAAAAAATTATGCTCCTCCTAAAATTATGGTTTAATAAATGTGAAAACCAAGAAATATGCTCCATCCAACAACAGACATGTTAGTACATGAGACTAATAGCACAAATAAATAAGTCAATGTCCATAAAAAATTATGAGATGTTTGAGCATGCAAATGACATTGCTTATGATTCTATACCAATTGTTCATAATTAGTTTTGCAAGAAGTTCTCAATTGGTAGGTAATGAAGCAAGTTGTTTATAAATTATCTGCTAATTTCTCTAACTTGCTCATTTTAATTCTATCAAGCACCTAGATAGATCAATTGTTCTTTAAGGTCCAACTAAGGTGCATGTCAATAAATAATGATTATGAGCTAAACTTAGATGACATATTGTATGCATTGAGCTCATAAATATTTTCAAGAAAGAGTATGCATAGAATTAAAACATATATCAATTAACTACAAATTCTAGCACAAAAGTGTCTCAAGCAAAAATGCCCTAACTAAATTCTTCTCTATTTGTCATGTCACTCTAAGGAGAAGAATTGTCAATTTAAAGCTCATACTAATTGTTACCAATGGTTAGCAATTAAGATTCAATGCATGGATATCAATCAAAGTCCATTTGTTCAAGTTTGCATTTATCCTTGAATGTTGATGTTGTCATTAAAGCCTAAGTACTTTTAAAAATTTGGCCATAAGAAAAATCTAAGTTCATGGATGACAAATTTTCATGCATTTGAGCATTTAAGATCCATTTATCATCACAAATTTATAGGCCAAGGACAATTATGACTCTAGGTAATGTGTTAGTTATGTCAAACATTATATTTACCTAAGTTATATTTGAATTCAATCCTTAAGGTCAAGTTTTGATCATTTTATCATTCAAGCATATGTATTGACCTTTAATTATTCATATTCCACTAAGAAATATATCGTGATGTCTAATGGGAATATGTGAGTCAAGCTATGAAATATAATCCTCTAAGCATGCTTGACTATGATGAACAAAAGGTATGAACAATATTCATTATGCAGAAGTTCATTTAAATTTTTTTAAATCAATACACAAATCATTGAAATAGTTCTCAAAACAATATTTAAGCATTAATTGAAAATATATTTCAAGATTATTTCAAGATTTATGCAATTCATGAATGTCTTCGATAATAAAAATGATTTTGCACTTGTAAGTTCAATGAGAAATAATGTTAATTGTTGAAGATAATACCAATTGTTGAAGTTAAGGCATGATACCAATGAAAAATGATTTTCTTATCAAAAAGATCATTAATAAGAAGTTAAAAAAATAATGAATTTTAAGTTAAGAAGAAAGAAAATATGAAGGTAACGAAAAATCATTCTCAAATTTGGTTTAAATAATGTAGGGAAGGCATTTTGCCTTGGGGGGATCGATCCCTAGATGAGGGGGATCGATCCTTATATATAGAATGCTGATTTTCTGCATTTTGTCCAAAGGGGATCGATCCTTTCCTATGAGGGATCGATCCTCAGTCTAAAAACTGCAGCATTTTGACAGAAAATTCAAACTTTTGAGGTGCCAAAACTCTGTTTTTGAGTATTTTAAGTCCAAGTAAAAGTTTAAACATTTGTTTAACATGATTTTGGACTTGTATGAATGAAAAATATGGATGAAAAATCATTTAACAATAGATTTCACAATTTTGGAAGGATTTGCACCATAAAATGCATTTTGGGTCTCAAAGGAGGTCATTTTAAAAGTTATGCATATTTTGGCAAAACCAAAGCATTGGAAAACACAAATATGCCAAAACAAACATGTTCACATAGATTTTAAGCACATATCATCAAATCACCACACTTGTGAACATTATGCCATGATTTCTAGTATACAAATTCCTCATTAATGCTAATGACATGACGTTTTGCATACATGACATATTTGACATTTTTAGACCAAGAAAATATATTATCAACACATAGCAAACTTGCTCAAATTACAAAAATCCAATAATCATTTCAAAATCATGTTACATGCTTTTTATCCAATCATCAAGCATTGTCCTCAAAATAATCAAAAATCATTTATCATTCCTTTTGTTCAATCATTCAAGTCACAATACATCAAAAATGCCTCATTGAATAATACAAATAATTTTAGCAAATATGAGTTTTCAGAAAATAGAATTTAAGCTTACAAAACTCCTTTGCTTGAGAATGCTTTGCCTTGATTTATTTAGTCCACCTTGAGCTATCCTTTGAAGAATTTTTGTGACCTTGCCAAAGATAGATCTCCAAGCTCTTTCTCTTTCTTATTGGCACAAGCAAACTCCATAGATGTGTAGAGCATTTGAACTTCATTGTTTCATTGTAGCTCTATGCTCTAACACTCCTACAACAAACAAATTAAAGCATGTTTGGTACCCAAATTTTCTTGGGTCCATGAGAGTTAGTGTTCAAAATTTTAAATCCTTTAGGGATCCATTTCAAACTCAATTCATCATTATTTGCAACATGCTTTGGCACCCACATTTTTCTAACTACTTTTCCTCTAAATGTGGTTTTTCTATAAGTGCATGCTTGTGATGAGTGTCCTATTTTATTGCATAGTGAACATGTGAGAGATGTATCATGCATATAATTTTTGTTCACAAGAAAATTCTTAAGATGAGTTTCCTTTTTATTTGCATTATAACCTAACCCATCTTTGTCAAAGAAAGCTCTTTGAGTCTCAAGCATGTGATCCAATTTTTGTTGATCCATGTAGAACCTAGAAAATGAGTTTTGCAAATTTGTATTCTTTTATTCAACTCATTTATTTCTAAGTTTGCTTCTTCTAATTTCTTCTCTAGTTCTAGCTTAGCATTTGTCAAGGCTTCCTTTCTATTTTCAAATTAGCAATGATTTTCTTATATTTAGAGTTCATGCATTGAAATTCATTTGCTAAATCATTAAAGGCATTTTGTAATTCATCAAATGCATAAATGTTATCTTCACTAGAACTAGAACTAGAACTAGCTTTATCATCACTAATAGCCATAAAGCATGAGTAGGCTACCTCATCATCTACATTTTCCTCATCGGAGCTATCACTAACGCTCCATGCAACCACAAATGCTTTCTTCTTTGGTTTCCTATCCTTTTCCTTCCTAAGTAAGGGGCAATCTAATCTAGTGTGCCCCGGTTCATCACACTCATAGCACACTTTGAATTCTTTTTCTTTCCTATTTGATTCTCCTATCATTCTCTCTCTCTCTCTCTCATCCTCATAAATCTATTAAATCTTTTGGCAAAGATTTCCATTTCCTTTACTTCCTCATCTCCACTCTTATCACTATCATCTCTATTGTTCTCATGAGTGGAAGACTTAAGTGCTACACCTATTTTCTTTGAAAGGACTTCATTTCTTTACAATTTCATTTCATATGTAAGTAGGGGGCCCATAAGCTCATCTAGAGACAAGGTATTAGGATCCTTGGACTCTTCTATTGCGATTACCTTTGCCTCCCAAGATTTTGGCAAGCTATTCAAAATTTTCTTAACCAGTTCTACATTGGAATAAGTCTTGCCTAAAGCCTTAAGTCCATTGATAATGTCATTAAACCTGGTAAACATATCACTCATGGACTCATCTTCTTTCATTCTAAAAAGTTCATAATCATGTGTGAGCATATTTACTTTGGTTTCTCTAACTTGATTTGTCCCTTCATGTGTAATGGCTAATTTGTCCCATATTTGCTTGGCATTCTCACATAGTGTCACATCCCAAGTACACAGTATTTTACACTTTTTACACATTTTCACCACACATGAACAGGTTGGGCTGTCTTTAATATCTTAATTTCCACATTTAATTCACTGAAAACACGATTTCTGTAATTTAATATAATTAACGAAAATAAATGTTTACAAGTTGTATTTTAATCAATTCTTACATCCCCTAATTTAATATAACATTGTAGTACCGTAAATCAGAAGTCTAAACATATAATGTAAAATAAATATATCTCCGTGATCTATAAATGCTGCCTTAGGGTGCTCAGTGTGGAACCTCTAATTCTCGGATGATATACTCAACCGGTCACTGAAAAAAATCTGGAGAGATAATATATTGGAGTAAGCAAACCACGGCTCAGTAAGAGATTTGTATACAAATCTTGATACCTCAAAGACTATATGCAGTAAAGTCTTTAAAATATAAAATTTATTAAATTGTTTAGTGAATATAAAATGTCATATGATTAAATAAACAATTTAGTAAATCATATGAACCACATTTGAAATTCAGTTTGATTTCCATCGTTGAAATCAATCACTTTAAACACATGTAGCAGTAAAATACATTGTTCACATATTTCACAAATCAGTGATAAAATATCACAATAAACAGTATATTTCCACATTTCTCATCAAATCCAAACACGTGGAATAATAGTGGAAACTAGGCAACACCCTAATGATATCATGCTATAAGTCCCATAGGGAATAATAATGTACACGTGAGATCCCTGTAGGGACAGTAAATCATCATAAAGATCTATGGCCATAGTCTATAGGTGTCTTCGGTCATACACTAAGCGGGTGACAACCGGGACGCTGAAGACGGCTCAATATCAACAGCTTCACATATCACATATCACATATCACATGTCACATATAAGCATGATATGGGGCCTATCAGTCTCAAAACAGTATATGTGAAATCTCATTACCTTTATGGAATTTAGTAAAATTAATAACATTTTTCAGAAAATCTATAAAGGTATAAATCATAGTATCTCGTACGGTGAAAACAATTTATAAGATGATCACATAGTGTAAATAAATTTCATAACTGTTCCTTTTTCATTGTTGCACATTTACACACGAGTTTTCATGCTTTCTTTCCAAAACATTAATTTCAAAGTTATTGGAAATCAATTCCAATATTTTTCATGATTTATGGATAAATAAAATATTTTATTTTCGAAATTCGATAATTCCGCCAACACATTTTCCACCATAAACACGTGTAGGGACATTCTAGTCTCAAAACAATATTTACACAGTGATAAAGCCTTTATGGAAATCATTACACATGATAAACATTTATTTATTCCATAAAACATTTATTTATTCCATAAAGGAAAATCATAAATAAAATAGTGCATATCATACTGAAAATAATTATAAAATATTCACTATTCACCATTTCACTTCACCAATCACACATTTCACTGTAAAACATGTGGGATGAATTTTCAGTAATGACACCTTCACCGAAATCGATGTCAAGAATATTTAATAAATATTTTTTAGTATAATAACCATTTATGAAAAATAGTTAATTTATCCCTTTCTAGGCTAGGAAAAATACCAATATTGCACCAAAATATTTTCTAACATTTTTAGAAATATTTTGAATAAATTTTGACAGTATAACGACTGCTCGAGTCCTAGCCTCCCTGCACCTTCAAACACAATTCATCAACCCAAACCACAAATTTTCATGCAATTTCAATACCAAACCATATTCTAAAATCCGTATAAAATTCATAGCACTTGAATCATGCATTTGGATATCTCTACAAATCTACACAAGCATCTCTTATCTGTGTGTCGAGATTGCGTTATCTCGTGCACCACACGAGTGTCAAACTTCCGACTACAATTTAATTCACCAAATCATTAGCTTAATTATCTTTTAATTTAAGCTATGATTTACAAAATTTATAGATGTAAATAAAGCCTCATAATTAAAAATGGCTACTATCAATGCCATTCTTTCTTTCTTTCTTTTTCTTTTATGGCCGAATGGCCTTTATCTAATTAAATTCCTTTTTTTAATTTCTTAGTTAATGTATTAAATATATAAGCTACCATCTTATTTGCATTTTTCCACCATTAAGAAATAAAATGAAATATTTTATTTCTCCCATTTCTCTATACCTGATAGCTTACATATATATATATATATATATATATATATAATTTATCACAATTTAAACTTTTATTTCTTCTTATTTCCATGCCATAACACTTCATTTTTCTTTCTCATTTCACATCAAAATAGCCCCTTATTTCTGACTTTCATTCCATCATTCATTCTATTCGGTCAATACATCGAATCAATCTACATTTTTTTTTGGTCGGTTGTTCAACCTTTTCTTTTCTGTTTCGGTTCCAGCTAGTTTCCATATTCAGTTTTTCAGGCTTTTTAAACACCATGTTTATCTCTTAATTTATCAAAGTCAACAGGCAACATGGTCCTATATATATATATATATATATATATATATATATATATATATATATATATATATATATATCCCCATATTCAATCTTGTTTCTCATCATTCACGCACACACTCAGCAAAATTTATCTCATTATTCCCGTTACCAACCTACAACCACGTTTACAGCTTTCTATCTCCTTCACCATTCACGTCAACAATCCCCTGATTTCCATATTCGAAACCCTCATGGCTGATTCTATAATATCCTATTAGCTTAAATCTTTTACTTCATTAATTTCATGGCTACTCAAGGCTACGTATATCTCCTTTGTTTTATCCATTTCTGTTCCTTTTCGGTCAGCAACTATCATCATCATCATCATTTTAACATTTCATGATAGATTACCATAGCATGGTATCTCTAAGGGTTTTGTTCAATTCATGCTCATACTCATCATCAACTTATTCAACACAAATCCATACCAAAACAGAAAATTACATGAACTGAAACATCACCATACCTGGGTAGAGTCAATTCTGCCAGCAGTAGAGGGAATCACGTATGACAGCTTTGGTTGAACTTTTTGGGAAGTATTGAGAAGCTCTTGTAGCCTAGAATAATTTCTTTATGATAGAGCTTAGTGATTTAATACAAAAAGAAGGGGATTTCTACAAGGAGAATTGGGTGAGCACTTGGAAATTCAGCAGAAACGAAAGGAGAAGTGCAGCAGAATAGAAGCGGTGGAAAGAATCAACTAGAAAAAGCTTGAGTGGCCATGTTGTCTCACTTTAATTGGCTATAATTTAACTTTAATTTATAAAATTCTGATTCCATTTATTTAATGTCCAAAATGTCCTCTCAAGTCCCTTTACTTACTCATGTTGCCACTGCATAATACCTTTTCTGTTCCAGCCCATTTTCTATTTAAAATTTCATTTATTTTATTTATTTCTTAAGCTCATTTTATGGCTTATTTAATCAACTTTAACCACTTCATGAGAAAAGCTAATTTTGCCCTTGTATAACTTCGAAATTTTTGATTTTATCCCACCTTAATTTCGATATTTAGAAAATAGCAAAATTAATTAATTAATTTATCCAGAATTTGTAATTTCGTACATGTACAGTATAAAATAACAAGTTCTCACACATAGGGAGACTCTATTATATCCATTGGGACATATGCACAAAAGAGAGTGTGCATAGCCTTAGCATTTAATTGTGTCAATCTCATGTCATTTGTGTCCCACTCATCCTTACTTTTAGGGACATCCTTTCCATCAACTTTTTTCATTGGAATTTTGGGACCATTAACTATCACTCTCCACACTTTATAGTCATTTGATTGCACAAACAACATCACCCTAATTTTCCAATATGAGTAATTCTCTCCATTAAAAAGTGGAGGTCTAACTAATGAGTGTCCCTCTTCTCCTAAGGGTATACCTATGTTCAAATGAGCCATTTATAATCATTTTACTCATTGGATATTAATCCAAATCAATCTCGAGTCCAAGCTTTGATACCAATTGTTGGCTCTATAAGAATACCGAGAGGATGATGAATCGATTTTTAGCTAACCTTAAGTTCGTTTTTCGATTCTTCTAAATTCACTAGCTTATATTAATGTTTTCTAAGTTCTCTAAGCTATTCAAGCATGCAATCCAAATTCAATACAACAATCACAATATAATTGCAAGTAAATAAAGAGAGAAGGGAGAGAGAAATGTACACAAGTGATTTATAGAGGTTCGGCAACCTTGCCTACATCCTCTACCTTGAGATGCTCCCCAGAATTTTTCCCAAATTCACTATCTTGAATTTGTCTTTTACAATCCCTTCTTTTTGTAGGCTCAAGTGTAACCTCCCTCTTTTTCAAGGCTCAAGAGAAACCTATCCCCTCCTTTTTCCAAGCTCAAGGAGTAAACCTTATCTACCCAATATAACACTCAAGGGTTCACTCCCCTTTACAATATGTGATTGGATTTACAAAGAGTGTAATCAAAGAAGGCCTTTAGGTAGGCAAATGATTACAAAGATTAAGCTCTAGAAAAAAAACTCTAAAGTATTTGTGCTATAAAATACAAAGATGTTGAGAGTAATGAAAGATATTGAATTCTAGCTCTTGTAATCTTTGAGATACTTGGAGAAGATGAAGAAATTGAGGAATCAAATGTCTTAGCTGCTCTCTCTACTTTCTTGAGCTTCCAAATCTCTATTTATAGTCCCTTGGATGTATTCTTGATGTTGGATGGAGCCAAAAACAAAAGTTATCGTTATATCTCACAAAAACTAGCTATTGGAGGCTTTTGATGTGTTGGGGGATCGATCCTATGCCTTAAGGGATAGATCCCTTGCTTCATTTTTAGCCTCCCATGCATTCTACTAATAGGGGATTGATCCCTTACCTTAAGGGATAGATCCCATGCCTCATATTTTGCCTCTTGAGCTTTTTGGAGCATACTGCCACTCGAGGAATGATCCCTCAACATGGGGGATCAATCCCTCAACTTGTTCCTGAACTTTTCTGGGCTATTTTGGGTTAGAAATGATGTAGACTTTGGTTTTAATTCATCCCAAAACATTTATGAATTTTATAGGAGTTTTTCTTGTGTTTCTCAAATGAAGACTTAGTCTAAAAACTTATTAAGTAATTTTCTAAACTTGTGTTCAATATATTCTTGAGAAAATTACTTAATGAAAACATTCAAACTTATTTTGTAAAGTATTAAGACCAATAAGAATATACAATTAAATCATGGTTTTAATGTTTGATATGATCACTTAAAATGGTTTGAGAGAATTATGTGTGATAAAGCAAATTTACAATATGAAAGAAACATTAAGGCTTACTTAAGTTTTTGTCATTTCAAAATACATATGTCAATTTAAAGCTAACATGCTCCTTCGACTAGAAAGGCCCTGAAACTTTAAAATATTCTTGTCTTTGAAATTTTCTTTCTTCTTGAATGAATGGGATGCATGTTTAAAAATAATTTCATTATAATTGTGAACGGAGGCTCAAAACTCTTCTTCTTTTTCCTTTTACTTCTACCAAACTAATCTTGTCTTAAATCAATCAATAAATTTCTTTAATTAATTTTATATCATCACCTTCAATCTTCTTTCTTCTCTTTCTGGCTTTTCTGTTTCTAAACCATTTGCGTTTTAAAGCAATTGGTGGATTTGATTCAGTCTACCAATCTTCTATTATTTTACTATATTTCTATCCATTTTCTTTCCTTTTCTAAGTAATGCAATTATCTTTTTCTCTTCTTATTATTTTTTTAAAAATATTTGCCAATCATCTGTTAATTACCATCCCAAAATTACGACTGATATAATGCAAACTTCAATTTTCCCAATCAAGGTAAGAAGGTAAATGGAAGCAGATACAAGATAAATTTGGAAAAGAGGCTATTTTATTACGAGCATCCAAGCAAATTTAGATAGAGAAATGTTACAAGGATAATTGCATGGATGAGACGATCAAATATCTCAACAATCAACATTTTGACAATTTTGATCAAATGAATCCAAATTTCTCTCTTGAAAAGCATACTCCATCAATTTATCTAATCATGCAAAGTCTATTTTACTAAATCTTTACCCTTGACATCATAGATTCTTTGATGCCGATCCTTCCTTATACTTAAGCTACCTTTTCAGGTTTTTGACCAAGTATCCCCCTATTGATTTAAATCGCCCTTTTCGGGTTTTTGATTTAAATCCTCCTTTTCGTTTCTTTTTCTTTTTCTTTCTTGTTCTTTTTTCTTTTCTTTTTACTTCAGTGCTTCTACACATCATCAACATAGACTAAACTTATCAAGTGTCCTCTATGACTTTCCTAATGCATCTCTTTATATCAACTTAATGCCCCACTAGAGAAAGATCTTTTCACTACATATGGTCCCTTCCAATTCGGCGCCTATTTCCCCCTACTATTTTGTTGATTTGGAATGATTTTCTTCAAAACTAGGTCCCCTTCTCAGAACTTCCTAGGCCGAACTTTCTTATCATGTGCTCTCATAATTCTTCTTTGGTACAATTGGCCATGGCGCTACATGCCTTTTCTCATCAATAAGATTTAATTGTTCATAGCGTTCTCGTACCCACTCTGCCTCTTCTAATTGTGTTTCCATCAAGACCCTCAATGATGGAATTTCTACTTCAATTGGTAATACAGCCTCCATCTCGTAAACTAGCGAGAATGGGGTTGCCCCAATAGACGTGCGCATTGATGTTCTATATGCATACAAAGCGAAAGGAAACTTTTCATGCCCATCCTTATAAGTTTCTGTCATTTTTCCTATTATTTTCTTGACATTTTTGTTTGCAGCTTCTATTACCTCATTCATCTATGGACAATACAGTGCCGAATTGCGATGCTTGATTTTGAACCATGCACAAACTTCTTCCATTATTGTGTTGTTCAAATTGCGAGCATTGTCTGAAATAATTCTTTTTAGGAGTCCATGTCGGCATATGATATCTTTCTTTATGAATTTGCACATTGCTGCGAGTGTCACACTAGCAAAAGACGCTACTTCTACCCACTTGGTAAAATAATCAATCATCATAAAAATAAACCGATGCCCATTTGAAGCTTCCGGTGTAATGGGTCCAATCATATCCATGCCCTACATAGAGAAAGGCCAAGGAGGGGCTAGTGCATGCATAGCATTTGGTGGAGCATGAATCTTGTCAGTATCTGACATTTATGGCATTTTCTAGCGTAGTTAATACAGTCGTTTTCCATCGTTGACCAATAATAACCCGCTCTTATTATTTGTCTTGCCATCATATGACCATTAGCATGTGCCCCACAGGATCCTTCATGTACCTCTTCTAATATCTGTTTAGCTTCTGTAGTTTTCACACATCTCAAAAGTACCTGGTCTTGGCTTCTTTTGTACAAGACTTCCCCATCTAAAAAGAATCCCATGGCCATTCTCTTAATGATTCTTTTGTCATTCTCCGAAGCATGTTCTGGGTACTGCTGGTTCTTAATGTATTGCAAGATGTCATGGTACCAAGGCTATCCATCAACTTCTTCTTCTAAACTTGCACAATGCATTGGTGAACTCTTCAAATTCATCCTGATGGGTTGGATTTCAGCATTATCGTCCAACTTGAACATTGCAACCAAAATGGCTAGAGCATCTACCATCTGATTTTCTTCTCGAGGTAAATGCTCAAATTGAATACTTTTAAACTAATCAATTAAATCAGCTATGTATTTTTGATATTGGACCAACTTTGAATCCTTAGTTTCCCATTCTCCTCACAACTAGTAAATAACTAGAGCCGAATCTCCATCTCGAGCACATCAATCTTCTTTTCAATGGCAGATTGCAAACCTTTGACACGTGCTTCATATTCAGGCACATTATTGGTACAGTCGAAATCCAACCTTGTAATAATCGGGTAATGATCTCTTTCTGGGGATATCAGGACAACTCCTACTCCTCGTCCTAAGGCATTGGATGCTCCATCAAAGAACATTTTCCATGACTTCTCAGTTGGCTTCTCTTCTTCTACTTGAGCCATCAAATCCTCATATGCAAAATCGAGTTTCATAGGTACCTAATCATCAGCAACACGATCTGCTAAGAAATCAGCGATCACGCTCCCTTTGATAGCCTTTTGAGTCACATATACAATATCATATCCAAAAAGCATAACTTGCCACCTTGCAATCCTACCAAACAAAGATGGTTTCTCGAAGATATACTTCAAAGGATCAAGTTTAGCAACTAACCAAGTCGTGTGATATAACATGTACTGTCTAAGTCTTTGGGCTGTCCAAGCTAAGGCACAACACATCTTTTCCAATTGAGAATACTTCGATTCATAGTTAGTGAATTTCTTACTTAGGTAGTAGATGGCTTGTTCTTTCTTGCCACTCTCATCTTGTTGGCCCAGTACACATCCCATCGAACTCTCACAAACCATCAAGTACAAAATCAAAGGTTTACCAGGAATAAGAGGTACTAACACTGGTGGGTTCGACAAGTACTCCTTGACTTTATCAAAGGCTTTTTGACATTCTTCGTTCCATTCCCCAGAGTCAAGTTTACCAAGAAGCTTGAAAATTGGATCGCATTTTGAAGTAAATTGAGAGATAAACCTAGATATGTAGTTTAGTCTCCCTACGAAACCTCTCACTTCTTTTGTTGTGCGAGGAGGGGACAAGTTTTGAATGGCACGCACCTTGTCCGGATCAACCTCTATTCCTCTTTCACTAACTACGAATCTTAATAATTTTCCCGATCTTGCCCCAAACATACACTTGGCTGGGTTTAACTTATATCGATACCTTCTCAACCTTTCACAGAGCTTCTTAAGATTAGCCACATGATCCTCTCTCTCACAAGACTTTGCAATCATATCATCCATGTACACCTAAATCTCTTTATGCATCATGTCGTGGAAAAGAGTAACCATAGCCCTCTAATAAGTAGCTCCAGCATTCTTCAATCCGAATGGCATAACTTTATAGCAAAATGTTCCCTATAATGTTATGAAAGTAGTCTTTTCCATGTCTTCTCGAGCCATCCTAATTTGATTATAGCCAGAAAGGTCGTCCATAAATGAAAACATGGAATGTCTCGCTGTATTGTCAACAAAGGTGTTAATGTGAGGAAGTGGAAAGTTATCTTTAGGGCTAGCTATATTTAAATCTCGATAATCCACGCACATCTTTACCTTTCCGTCCTTCTTAGGAATATGGACAACATTAGCTACCTACTCCGGGTATTTGGCCACTTCGAGAAAACCTGCATCGAATTGCTTTTTAACTTCTTCTTTGATCTTCAGCAACATTTTCAGCTTGATGCGTCTTAACTTTTGTTGTATCAGTTTGCATTTTGGCTTTAAAGGCAACCTATGCTCCACAATATCAGTATCAAGGCTAGGCATATCTTGGTAAGACCAAGTGAACACATCTACATATTTACGAAGTAACTCATCAAGGCTCTTTCTTTCATCTGATGCTAATGATGCTCTGATTTTGACCTTTTTCCTATTTTCTTCATCCCCTAGATTAATTATTTCAACAACTTCCTAATGAGGTTCAATTGGTTTCTTATCCTCTTCCGTCAATGTCAATAAGTCATGGGGTAAAGGGTAGTTCGTAGAGACATCTTCATTATTAGACTCATTAATTTGAGCAGGATTTTCAAAATTGATTTTTGAATTATTGACATTATTATCATCTTGTTTATTGTTTTAACACCTGAAAATAGGTAAAATGGGAAATTATGGGTATTTTCAATGTTGGCATGCAAGAAAAGATAAGAAATTGATTGGGAAAATGGAAATGTATAATATTAATCATTTATTGAAATGGAAAATAACAAAATTGGCCCATACATAAAAATTTATTTGGGTGCTTTTGGGCTAAAGCACTAAAAATCCGACTTGCATAAAAGAAAAAGACAATTGCATTATTACTTTTCAAAGGAAATTTCTGCGAACTCCAAAATCGTCTAATTCTTCAACTCTGCTCTTGGAAGGGTCAAGTACACAAACTGACTAGCTATATTCTCCTCTGGTGTCTCTCTACCTATCATGTGAATTAAAAAGTCAGAAAAATCCCCTTCAAGCTACATTGCAGGTTTTCCTCCTTTGTCACTAGTCTGTTGTCCACCAAAACAAAAGGTGTCATAAAGGTAAGGAATGACTAGCTTCTCAAATTCAAACTCATCCCCCTTTAATCGTGCTATTCACCTGTCCTTCTTTTCTTCCATCTTTTTTGCTTTATCCTTCCAAGTTGGCATGTATCCTAACCTAAACCTATCCTTTCTTTCCAAAATTATGAGTGCTTTTTTAATCCCTTGGTGATTTCTTCCTAATCCAACCCCTGGATGCCAACCCTTTCCCATGGTTTGCTTTATCACCATCTTTGTAGCTACTGACAAGTGAGGAGTGTATAACTTTAAACCTTCTCCTATGTAGGTTATATTAACAAATTCAAAAGCCCAATATGAACATTCCCATGCATTCTTTGTTGCTTCAACATATGGAGTGTTTGGAGATTAAGTGACAAAAATATCTTCCTCTCTAGAAACTGAAATTTGTTGATTCCCTACAAAGAACTTCACCTTTTGATGAAGAGTGGAAGGGACAGCTCCCGTCATATGAATCCAAGGTCTTCCCAACAAATATGAAGGCACAATATCCATGACTTGGAATTGGACATTGAAAGTACATGGACCAATCTCCAAGGGTATTTCTATATCGCCCAACACTTCTCAACGGACCCCATCAAATGCTTTGACAATCATATTACTTTTTGCATGTACGATGAATCCACTGGTAACCTTAACAAAGTGCACATAGGCATTACACTGAGAGCAGAACCATTATCAATGTGGACCTTGCCAATTGTATGGCTCTTACACCTAGTTATGATGTGAAGAGCCTTGGTGTTACCCTTTCCTTCTGCAGGAATCTCATCATCACTAAAAGATATGTAATTCGAAGCAACCAAGTTTCCAACTAGACTGTTCATCTTGTCCGTCGATATCTGGAGGCACATATGATTGATTCAATACTTTTAGCAAAGCATTTCTGTGAGACTCAAAATTCAAGAGAAGTGACAAGAGTGAAACCTTTGCCGATGTCTTGTTCGACAATATTGTACTCACTATGCTTAATCAAACTCATGAATTCACATGCATCTTCTTCTGTGACGGGCTTTTGGCATCTTGTTTCTTGAACCTTCATTGAATCGACCCCATCTCCTCCCACAATTCCCGCGTTCTCTTTTCTAGCCTTAGCTAGCATTTCAGGATTGTAGCAGCACCCACTTTGTGTCATTCCCTTAACTCCAGTGATATTTGCAGCTTCAAGACTTCTAGGGGATACCTATTCCCTTTATCCATTTATTGCTACATCATAACCACATCTTTAAGGTACTGCCTTATTGTCTTTGTACGGAAATGGAGTAGAAGCCTTAATTGTAATCCCCCAAATAGAATTTGATTTCTTCTCAAGACAAATTCTTAGTGGTTATGATTTTAATTCATCATCAATCACATCGACTTCATTCTTCTTTTCTTTTCCTTCCCAAAACTCAATTTGAGGTGAGTCAATCAACTCCTGCAATTTGCGATGAAAAACTCTACAAGATTGGATCAAATGACCTACGGCATCATTGTGATACTTCCAAAACAAATTGGGGTCATACGAATCTGGATAGGTCTCCAAAATCAAAACTTTTAGTTACAGCATGTCTGCCGTCACTAATACATCAAAAGCCTGACTCAGCGGAGTCTTGACTTCTGCAACAGTTCTTTTAATGTAATCTTTACTTTCATTACTCAACATGTTCACTGTTGCTCCACCATGGTTTGGTAAAGGATTCTCATCCACAACTTGTTTTGCTTTCGGCTCCTCAAAACTCAACTGCCCGGCCTTTATCAATCCTTGCACTTTATATTTCAGTCCCAAGAAATTTTCTATTGAGTGACCCACATTGTTGTTGTGGTAAGCACACTTTGCATTTGGGTCATATCATTTGGGTACGGGGGTTTTAGAGGTTCAAGTTATATAGGGGCAATAAGACTGTTTTGCACTAGTTTAAGGTATAACTATGCATAAGTCATAGGGATTGGGATGATAGGGGGTCTTTCTTGATTGTAACGTAGCCCTACAGGGTTGTTCATTTGGTTCACAAGTTGAGCAAATGGTTGAGTTGGCCTTGGTATTTGTGGGCGAAAAATGGGTTGGACATTTGTTAGTGGGTTTGGCTGATATGGGTAAGGTGAAACATAATTGATAGCATGTGG
The DNA here is from genome assembly GCA_031772115.1 of Heritiera littoralis. NCBI lineage: Eukaryota > Viridiplantae > Streptophyta > Magnoliopsida > Malvales > Malvaceae > Heritiera > Heritiera littoralis. The sequence goes on along the minus strand of JAPDPK010000024.1, from coordinate 5,046,078 downwards.
GTAAGATTGGTGTTGGTTGTGTGGGCGTTGGTGAATATAGCCTCTTGTAGAGATAGCTTGGATATTCCTTCCTTTTTCTTAGAAAACCCTCATTTCTTGACCTTTGCACCTTCAATCTTGCCAATTTTAATATCATTTTCTATTGCCTCTCTTGAAAACACCATGTCAGAAAAGTTATTACTGACATTTCCTATCATCCTCTCATAATAAGGAGCTTTGAGGGTGTTTATGAATAACATCGTTAACTCCTTTTCTGGCAATGGAGGTTGAACTTCAGTAGCTGCATCTCTCCACCTTTGAGCATACTTTCTAAAACTTTCATTAGTTTTCTTTTCCATGCTCTGGAGAGAAAGACGATCAGGAGCCATATCATTTACGTGACGCTATTGGGCTAGGAATGCCCTAACAAGGTCTTTCCAAGAATGTATACGGCTCTTGTCAACTGAACATACCACCTTACAACGGATCTTGTAAGACTATCTTGAAAACAGTGAATAACCAACTTTTCATTACGAGCGTAGCCTGCCATTTTCCTACAAAACATCATAATATAGGTTATCAGGCATTTGGTTTCATCATATTTCTCAAAATCAGGAACTTTGAACTTGGCAGGTAGACTAAATCAAGGACCAAGCATAATTCTTTAGCATCAATATTCCCAAATGTATCATTTCCTTCAATAGCCCTCAATCTTTCTTCCAACAAGTCATATTTATGTTGTATCCCTATAGCAAGACTTGGTTCAACTGCCTCTCTCCTTAACTTGTCTTATTCAACAGGATCATCCAAGTTTGGGACAACAATAGGGTCAATAAGACTAGACCCTATACCATGTTGGCTAGGGCCTTGTACCCCCATCGAAGATGCTACATGAGCATAGACCTTTTGAGATGTTTGAGCTTGATGGGTAAACCCTGAAAGGTATGTTGGGTCATCCCTAAAATGTTCCTCCTTTACCATCATGTCCTACACAATTCCTTTTCCTTTTGCCATACTCATCATTAATTCCATCATCTTGGCCATCTGTTCTCGAGATTCCTCTTGAGCCTTAACAATCTCTTGCTGTACCTGCTCCATTATGTCAATTCTTGCCAAATGTTCATTCCCCATCGCTCTAGTTCGTGAGCAAGTTCTATACAAATGACTTAGAGGGGCTATTTTTGTACCTTAGTTGTCACAATTTGATAAAATTATTCTTATTTAATGTTCATGAAGGAAAAGCAAAATTAAGAAAAATCTTAATAGGAAATTTATTGCATAAAAAAATTGTCTCATAACAAAGATTTATAAAAACCAATGCTTATAAAAACTTGTCTCATAACAATCGTTGAACAAATTAAAGATCCACTACATCCATAAAGAATATCTAAGGTGTCCACCTAAGCCTCTTCACCAAACTGTAGTGACCTTAGATCTCGTCCAGTAATAGTTGTAGATTCTCCCATGCTCAGTAAGTGGGCTGACTCCAGGCTTCAAGTCCCTTATTTTGTCTTCCATGTCTCTTGCTCTATGGGCCATGACATTAATCTGTTCAATCATAGAAATCAAAAGACGTGGATCACGAGCCTTCCTTAATGTAGCATATCTCCCTTTTAGGTCATTCAGCTCATTGACAACATTTTGGAGGATTTGCAAGTATTCTTTGGATTGATTGAGGGCGCCTTGCAAACGCATTTGCCCCCGTATGACCTTTCCTTCAAGTTCTTCACATTCGGCCCCCTTTTTTCTGTATCTCAACTTTGAGTTGTTCATTCTCTTCCTTCAAATGCTTATTTTTAGACTTCGAGAGCTTTTCTTTCAAATACTTGATCTCATCCATCAACTTGTACTTCTCTTGATGGACCCTTGTATATGCGTGCTCCCTTTTTCCCAATCTCACTTCAATTTCCTACTTAAGCCTTTTGATTTCTTGCTCTAAATCTTTTTTCTCACCTTCTAATTTTCTCTTGGCAATTTCCAAATCTATCATGGGATCTTGAGGTATAGGCTCTTCATCTTTCTTGAGACTCTCCTTGGTTGGAAGCCTAACATCCTTGCCTCATCTCGCATGCCATACTGAATATTCAGAGGGTCTTTTTTGGGAATATTCCTTTCTCAATCCTAAGAGTCATCTTCCAAGCCTTGACATCATCTTCTATTTTCCTTACAAATCTTCTTCTGTATATGTATACTCGTGTTGACTGAGTCTATGAGTCATTAGAATGAATTGCTCATATCCTAATTGTCTTCGTACCATAAGAGGAGCATAAGAGATAGTACCCCATATACCCAAAAGCGGGACCCATGGCTTACCACCACAAGCATATAACATAAATCTTTGTGGCATCCAAGGCGTCCTCCAAACAATATCTTTCTTCTTGGTCTTACGCAATAGCGAAACCCATTCTCCTTTTGTCTTTGGTATAGGCCATGTTTTCTCACAGAATTCTTTTATCAAGATTGTATTGAGATAAGCTTCTCGAAACTTTTCTTCGTTACCTCCAAGGTGACTTTTCATCCAAATGTATAACAATGGTGTACATACGATGAAACGTCCTTCTCCTTTGCGACGACAAAAATTTAAAGACCTAAGAGTCTCTGACAAGATAACTGGGGCCACATTCACCTCATGATCAAGCTGTTTAACAAAATCCACCATTGTAACCTCAATGTGTCCCAAGAATTTAGGGAAAACAGCCATACCATACACAGCTAATGCCATTATGCTTATGTGTTGTTCTTTCTTTAGCTGCTTCTAAAGACAACTTCGTAGAAAACTCCATGGCATATAAGTGGTATTTCCTTTCTGCCTTGTGTGATGATCAATTTCTTGAACACTATGGCCTGTCATGGAGGACAATTTCTCAGGATATCTCGATTTGCTTTTCTTCCAATAAATTTTGTTGGGATTTTCTAACTCATGACTAAGCAAGAATGAATACTCCTTTATAGTTGGCACCAAATCCGCTTCATTGAAGACAAAGCATCTATAGGATGGATCCCAGAATTGCACCATGGCTCTTATCAAATCTAAATCCACTTCCACTGACAGTAGTAGCATCAAGTTCCCATATTTTTTCTGACATTTTGTCTTCTTTTCTTCACCCTATGATTTCCAAATTCCTAGCAACTCAGTGTAGTCATTTTGTCTTAGGTCCAAATGAATCCTTTCTGGCAGAATAGAAACAAAACCAACAGGTAGGCAATCACCATTCTCGTATTGGGCCTTTTCGGATCATTCCTTCACTATATAGGCTAGCTCCTCTTGTGATAATTTCTCCATGGATGTAAATGGATCTTAACCTGTAACAATTTGTTATGAGACTAAAAAAAAGATGCAAGGAATGAGAATATGCATTATGTTTTTTTTTTGTTTTTCTCTTTTTTTGGTTTATTATTTTTGTATTCTTGTATAGGACGATGGTCATTCTTTGTGTTCTAATATAGGTCTCAATTCTAAAGCTCTATCTTAAGATTGGGCATCATAAGTTCACTATATGCTTGATTTGAGTATATAGATTACTAAAGGTTCCCAGACTATTCCCCACTATCGTCCACGTGGACTAGTAAGGCACCCCAATCCTCACCCATTATAGGCTTTAAACGAAAAGGATTCAACCTAAGTGAGAGTATTTCACTGGCCTATGTGGAGGTTACCACCTCACGAAGGCAAAGCTACTTTACTTCCTCCTAAAAAGGCAAGTCCAGGTCAAGGGCTAATGCATGCACATGTAAGTAAAGTGTATATATTTAAATGTCTTATGAAACTTAAAGCTTTTAGGCAAGATTTTGATAATCTTAGACTTCCAAATGGCTTGACTCTCTAAGTGTCCCCAGTGGAGTCGCCAAAACTGTCATAACATATCGAGTTTTAGGAAAACCTAATAACTAGACACAAAATTATGGAGTCGCCACCAACCATTCTTTCTAGGTGTGATTAGTCACCTATTCGAACTAAGGATAAGCTTAGTCTACATTAAGAGTTCGAAGCTTGGGAGTACGGTTACATGTAAGGAAGGATTAGCACCATCACGACGCCCATCCTAAAATGGTACCAAATAATCTAAGGTCATGCTAATTTTGCCTTTTACTTTAATTTTGATATAATTTAATATTGAAAAACCTTTTAAGTCTCCTCCATCAAGCTAGTTGGATAACTTAAAAGTTTTTCTCACCTCAAGAGTATTCAAGTAGGACCAATCGCCTTTCTTGAAGGGATTCTATTGTCGAATCATTTAAATACATTATGTAAACCCTATCTTGACTCCTACCCAAATTCTATTGCCCTTAATTTATTATTTTACTTTTTATTATCACTTAATTTTTTAATAAAATTATTTTAATAATTTTATTATCTATTATAAATAAACATGAATTATTGAAAATTTTTCTTAAGTCCTTCCATCAAGCTATTAAGGCCTTGAGGAAATTCTCTCACCTTAAGAATCTTTTAAAAAAATTACTCAAGTGCAATTCCCTTTTAATTCCATCATTAGATTCATATTTATTCAAATTTAATATAATTTTACTTAATTCTATCTCTTTTTATTTTAATTCTTTTCTAATTTTTAATTATCTAATTCTAATTTATTAATTTAATTTTTATTCGATAATTTTTTTTGTAATTAACTTAGTTTTAATTTGCTATTTTCATTTTAATTTAATTTTTATTCTTATAATTTAATTTATTAATTCTTGGAAATGTCCTTTTTAATCTTCCATCAAGCTGACAAAACTTAAAAGAACTCTCATCACCTCAAAACATCTAAAACTACTCAAGCGCAATCCCTTTAGAATTCCATCGTCAAATAATTTGTATTTTTATTATTTTATTCTATTTTATTTCTAAATATATTAATTTTTATAATTCTTAATTTCTAATTTGATTATTTATTCTTTTAATTGTAATTAATTTTAATTAATTCTTATTCCAATTTTTTAATAAATTTGAATTTTAAATATTGGAAATATCTTTTTAAATCTTCCATCAATCTGGTAAGACTTAAAAAAAACCTCCTCGCCTCAAGATGTCTGAGAGTATTACTTAATCGCAATCTTCTCGGAGTTTTATTGTCAAAATAATTTTAGTACATTATTACTTTATTCTATTTTATTTCTAAATATATTAACTTTTACAATTCTTAATATCTAATTTGATTATTTATTCTTTTAATTGCAATTTTAATCAATTCTCATTTCAATTTTTTAATAATAAATTTGAGTTTTAAATATTGGAAATATCTTTTTAAATCTTCCATCAAGCTGGTAAGACTTAAAAAAAACATTCTCACCTCAAGATCTCTAAAAGTATTATTCAATCGCAATCCCCTCGAAGTTCCATCATTGGAATAATTTTCATTTATTTGAATATTTGATATTTTTTTCATTTGATCTTGTTTCTAAATGCATTAATTTTACTAATTCTTAATTTCTAATTTTATTATTCATTACTTTGACAAACTTAATTTTAATTAATTATGATTTTAATTTGATTTTTATTTTTATAATGAATTTTAACTATTAAATATTGGAAATATCCTTTTAAATCCTCCATCAAGCTAGTCAAACTTAAAAAAAATATCCTCACCTCAAGATCTCTTAAAGTATTACTCGATCGCAATCCTCTCATAGTTCCATCATCATAATAATTTTCATCCAAATATTACTATTTTTTATGTTTTATCCAACTTATATTTTCATATTGTGAATTTCAAATGAATCATAACTCTAAATTAACTGACTATTCTTTTATTCTAAGAACTAGACCTTAATCCTAATCACACCGTACTAAATCATGCAATTCATTAAATCATACAAATTATATTATATAAATAATTAATCATACAAATCAAATTATATCATGCAAATCAAGTCATTATTCTTGTTTTAAAAAAATAATAATAATGATCCTCATACACATACCAACAGATTATTGATTATTCAATTGACGACAATTTGGACATAAATCGAAAAACGAAAGAAAGAAAAAAAAAGTATTCACAACTAATTTGTGTCAGCCATGGAGTGATTATCACTAAAGACAAAATTCCAAATAAACTTTACATAGCATAGATAAATGAATAAAGAAAGAGGCACTCACAATTTATTCAAGTCAACCGCAAAGATTTTGTTACGTGTTTGCTTCCTGATTGTTGAATTCTCTCTTGTTTTTCTCGTCTCAGCAAGCAACAAGCTTCTGCAAATCTGTTTTTTAGTTCACATGACTGCAACTTTCTTGACAGTAGCAAGCAATTGGGACGGGCGAAAAGCTTGACGGTACAAGGCTGCAATGACGCGGGGTTAATGTAGTGATGCCGAAAAGCTCACGCGAATGCAATGAGGATTGTTAAGTAGGGAGGAACAGCGATAATGCCACTTAGGAAATCCAGACAGGGAGCTTCAACCAGTATCCTTTTTTCTTCTCCCATTTGCCCTTTTTATTTGATTTTTTTCTTCCCTTTCCATTCCTTGATACGTGTGTTAAATCGATTTGATTGCCTTTCCATCCATGCACATAGTTGAGTTTGACTTGTATCTTAATTGATTCTCACTTGATTCACTTATTAATTTTGACTTTCTTTCTAAAATTTTCAAAATTTTGACTTTGCCTTTATTTTAAGATCCTGATTTTCTTTCCAAATTTCCTAACTCAGAACTTAGTGTTTTCACTTTTTATTTTCATTTTCATTTTTTTATTGTTTTTGAATAATGAACAAAATAACAATTCAAAAATTGGACTCATCTTTTAATCATCAAACCTATGCCTAAATCCATTACTAAGTCCAAAATCATAGTTTCAAGCCCAAAAATCAAATTAAACCCAAATCAAAGGTGTAACTAAAAGAACATTAAGCTCATATTAAAATTCGTTTAGTTTCAAACTTTGATTAAAAATATCCTGATAAGCCCAATAGTATTTAAGATCCGGACAAAATAGGGTGTCTACACACCCCAATGAGCACATCTATCAAGTTTGATAAAGATGAAGGAGGTAAGTGTGTAGACACAAAACTATATATGTCTATGATTGGTTCATTGCTATATCTCACTGCTAGAAGGCTCGATATAATGTTTAGTGTATACTTGTGTGCTAGATTTCAATCATCTCCTAGAGAATCACACTTACAGGCTGTCAAAAGAATCCTTAGATACCTTAAAGACACTGCTTCCTTAGGATTATGGTATCCTAAAGATTCAACTTTTTCTCTTCATGCTTACTCTGATGCAGATTTTGGTGGATGCAAAACTGATAGGAAAAGCACATCCAGTAATTGCCAATTCTTAGGAAATAAAATCATCCCATGGTTCTCAAAAAAACAAAATAGTGTAGCTCAATCCATAACCAAAGCTTAATATATTGCATTCGGAAGTTGTTGTGCTCAAATATTGTGGATTAAGCAACAAATGAGTGACTATGGAATAGAGATAAATCAAATTCCTATTAAATGTGATAATACTAATGCTATTAATCTCACCAAAAATTCCATACAACACTCTAGAACTAAGCACATTTATAAGAGATCTTGTGCAAAAAGGTGACATTGTTCTAGAATACATAGATACCTTGCAAAAATTAGCTTACATTTTTACAAAACCCTTAAATAAAGACAGATTTTGCACACTTAGAGGTTAACTTGGTCTAATGAATGCACCTTGAGCTTAAATATCATCTTTGTAGCCTTAGCTAATGATTTAAGTTGGTAATGATGGATGCAAGTCAGGAAAATTGAAGAATAGCTTAACTACTTGCTCCTCACTTACTTAACTTATCCTAATTCTTTAAGAAAGTGTGATGGAATTTAGTCATTAGGATGAGTTGATGAATTGTGTGTTTAACTCTTTATGTGATCATGTTCAAAATACCTTGTTAAGTGTTTAACACTTGTTTTGACAAAGTGCATCAATTTTGCAAAATCACCATGTTAGTTTTTAAAAAGACATTTCTCACATCTAAATTGTTTCAAAACATTCCAAAATGCATATCCCATGATTTTACTAAGTGTTTTTGCCTTCTACAAGTCATACAAAATGAGTTCAACTTGCTCACATTCTGTTTTGAACATAAAAGATTAAAAATGCATGATTTCACTTGTTTTCAAACCATTTTTTCTGCATAAAAATTGAGGCAAATAACTAAGAGATTGATTCCTCATCACATAGGATCAATTCCCTGGGTTTTTCATGCCCATAATTTTAGGTCCAGCTATAAGGGATTGATCCCCTAGCCTCAGATTTTCTAGCCTTTCGAATCTGCCACGAAGGGATCGATCCCTTCCTTAAAGAGATCAATTCCTTAAAGAGATCAATCCCCTCTGTCAGCACCCATTTTTTGGGTTTCAAAAGGGTCGACTTTTCACACAAAATCACACTATTTATCATCTTCTTCATAGATACCCTCTCCAAACTGCCTCTAACACCCAAAATTTCAATCCTCTTCATATCTTAACCAAATCTCATCATTCTTTCACCATTCTTCATCATTTTCAATCCATTTTCATTTATCATCTTCATGATTGCTAAAATTTTTCTCTCCTTGCATGGTTTTCTTCCTCTCACTCTTTCTAACGCCATTTTACCCAAAATTCCAATCTTTCTCATTTCTTCACCAAACTTCATCATTTTTCTTGCATTTTTCATCTTTTTCATCATATTTTCCAAACCCAGTTCAATTTCTTTCCCAATCTGTCATTCACTTAGCTTTCCATCTCACTCTCACTTTCACAAAAACCCATTTTCGACCAACTTCTAACCTTCATATCTTCTACTCCATTCCATATTTCATCCCACTCTCTTCATCAAACTTGTTCACCATTGTATTCTCTCTATTTTTCTGTTGATTGTGTGATCCAAATCCTCCTATAAACCCATCACCACTTCACCAAAGTAGTGCCCACCACTTGTTTGCTGAAATTCCTCAAAGACATTTTCTTAGTTTTTCACCTTCCACCCTTGCTCACAATGCCTCCTACAGTGAAACATACCTTTCAAAAATGCAAAGCTTCCTTCTCCACTTCATCCCCACCTATAGCCTTCAATCGAAGCTTCTGCAATGGGAAAGAAAAGATCCTTTTTCATGAGAAGTTCGCCAATATGAGAATCAAACATTGGCAACCTATCAACTTTCCCTTTTTAGAGGAAATTGGATTCCCTTATCTAGCCAAATTTGAAGCCTGCAAATGGACCAGATTTCTTAAAACCAATACTCCTGTTCCTTGAAATATCATACAGGCTTTCTTCTCAAATGTCAAACTTATCACCCGTCCCAATGATCGTTGTAAGGTAGTAGGCATTAAATCATTCATCATGGGAAAATCCATTGAAATTTATAAGGAATCACTCTCCTTGGTTTTTCGCATTCCCAATGAAGGCCTCATCTATGAGGATATCGATGTACCATTGGAGCTTGAAGTTGTTGATGAGCGTGCCAGCGATCTTTCGATCTTTGCGCGATTATTTCATATCATCATCTCATGAAACCTCCATCCTTTCGAGACCAAGTACTCTCAATTTAGGAAGCTTGATCGATTTTGGCTTCATCATATTCACTCTCCCGATGGTATAAAGCCTAACCTCATTCACTTCATCTTCTATGATTGGATGAAAATTGTAAAGGGTGGTGCTAAGATGATCGTATTTCCTCAGCCTTTGGCATTTTATCTTCTTGCTAAAGGTATTGATTGCTCTTACGAACCTGGTGTTCTTCCTGATCCTAACATTACCACTAATCTTGGAACGATGCACAATCTTAGATGGTACCTAACTGCAAGAGGTGAGGCCGGTGAATGGGAAACGTGTCATAGACATCCTCCATCTCTACCTCCAACTCATGAGGCTCTAACTCAATCTCTCGATCACGCTCCTGTAGAGGAAGCTCATGAAGGTCTTTCTTCCTCCGCTCCGTCGAGTTCAACACCTGCTACACTTGACCAGATCATGCTTATGCTTTTACAATTCAACACCACTCAGCAAGCCTTCCAGCAAGATGTTACAATGCATTTCAATGAACTTAAGATGTGTTTCACATCTCTTGAGGAGCACTACCAAACATTCCAAGATACTGTTTATATGCTTCTTGATCACATGAGGAGACACAAACTGCTCTATTTGATGAAATTCAAGATATTCGAATGCAACAAGAGGACTTCATAGCAATATCACAAGACCTTTTCCCAAGAAGTCTTAATTTAGACAGGATTAGATGTCTAAATTATTAGGATTCCATCTATGACTCTATGTCTTAAGTTAGACACGATTAATTGTTTATGACTGTTTATGCTTGCTTATAATTGTGAGTGTTTGTCTATAGCAGTTTATGTCCTTATGCTTATTTTCCTGTGACTGCTCTTGTTTATGTTTATGCTAGATTTTATCTTCATATATAACTTAATGACATTGTATTTATATATATATATATATATATATATATATGACTCTATGACATTGTTGCTTTAAATTGCCAACTACTTAGTTGTGTCTTATATATATATATATATGCATTCATTAAGGGGGGTTTCTTGTTTGCTATGACAAAAAGGGGGAGAAGTGGTGGTAAATTTTATTAAAACTCATGCTTTAATTGAGGGGGAGCATTTCTTCAAAATTAAAACTCATGCTTTAATTTAGGGGGAGCATTTCTTCAAAGATATTTCAAACCCAAATTTACTTAAGTTTTGTCATATCAAGAAAGGGGAGATTGTTAGCTTCAAATTGACATATGTATTTTGAAATGACAAAAACTTAAGTGATGCTAAACGTTTGATCCTCTATTGTAAATTTGCTTTATCACTTCTATGATTTTCTCAAACCATCTTAAGAGAAATTTTTCATTAAGTAATTTTCTCAAGACAACTTAGAATATATTTAGAAATATATTTAACAAGCTTATGGACTAAGTTTTTATTTGAGAAAGTCAAGAAATATCTCTATAAAATTGAAAGAAAGTTTTAAGGTGAATTAAAACCAACGATTTTATCATTTTCAACTCGAAAACAACCTAGAAAAATATCCCCTATTGGCAGAAAGCTTTTTGGACACAAAAACTGAAGAGAGGATTGATCCCCTAAGGCAAGGGATCGATCCCAAGATGGCAGAAAGCTCCTAGAAGCTAAGACTAAAGGGCAAGATCGATCCCTTAAGGCATGGGATCGATCCTACAATGGCAGAACACTCTTGGAAGCAAGATTGAAGGACAAGATCAATCCCTTAAGGCATAGGATCGATCCCCTACCACGAAAATAGTGCCCAATGGCTAGTTTTTGAGGGTTTCAACGGGAAGAATTGCATTAAATGCTCCAACAACCGTTCTCAGTTCTTCGTGGATTATAAATACATGCATTTATGAAGATTTAAAAAAGAACAAGCATTATTTCATCTTCTTCAACCTTCAAGCTAGCACCCAAAGCTCAAATTAATTCTTCTTCACTCATTGTACTTCATATTATGTATTTCTACCTTTAAAAGGCTTTTTATTGTACACAAATCACTCAAACTCATTTCTGTACTTCAAAGGGGAGTGTGATCTTATGAGGCTATTTTGTGAAAATTTGGGTAGCTTTACAAGGAAAGGGATTTAAAAGGTTCTTCCTAAGCCTATTAAAGGAAGTGTAAGAGGTCTTTCCACACCCTAAAGTGGAATGTATTGATTCACAAAGAAGAGTGGAATCAACACCTTGACAAGAGGATCAAGGAGAGAAGATGTAGGCAAGAGATTGGCCGAACCTATATAAATATTGTGTTTGCTTCTTCTCCCTTACTCTTTATTTACTACATTTGTGAATTTATTGCATAAATTGCTTTATCTGTTAGTTAAGGTTTTAAAACTCAAATTTAGTCTAAAAACTGATTCACATCCTTCTCGATACAGCCAACATATGCAAAGACTGATACTATGAAATCTATATGCTTAAAACATTTAATTCCTAACAGTGTATTACAATATAAATTAGGATGGATACTATAGTCGACTAGGAAATCAGATAGAGTATAGGATGTATTTTAGAATACCTGTCGTGTCCTAGCCCCTAAAAGTGACTATAGGGAGTAATCAATTGAAATTGATATGAATAAACATTATGATCTGTTGAAAACAATTCATGGTATTATTCAATATATATATAAGCAAAAAAATATATAAACACTTAATTAAAACACTTCAGTAAACAATTTAGTACAGAAACCCAGTAATCAGTACTGTAACACTTTAAAATTCTACAGTATAATCAATATTTAAACATTCATTTTGGTACCAGTAGTATTTTCAATCCAGTAAACAGTACAGTACAATGGAGACCAGGCAACACCCAAAGTATATCATGCTATAATAAGATCCCAAAAAGGGAGAAATAGTAAACATGTGAGACATATGGCCATAGTCTATGGGGTCCATAATGTACACTTGCCTGGTGACAACCGTGGAAGTTGAAGACTTGGCTAGTCTATCAGCAACAGTAACAGTACACGTGACACGTAAGCATGATACAGGGCCTAACAGTCTCAAAACAGTGTATATACAGTAGAAACACCATTTATGAAATCAATTTCACTGATAATATCTTCAATAAGTTCATAAATAAATATATTGAAAAATATATTCATTTCAGGAATAAAAATTCATAAAATATTCACAATTCAATATTCTTTTTTGAAAGTGTTCTATTTATCTGTAGAACAGTAATAAGCATATGATGGTACCTTCACGTAATTAAAATTCATTAACATGAATATTTAAATATTGTTTTTCGGTAAATAATAAAATTGTGCAATTTTAATAAATCACATGAGAATCACTTGGAAATTTGTGTATTCCTAAAAATTAAGAATACTAAAAATAATTTCATAAATTTTCTAAAATTTTCGGCAATATAACGGTTGTTTCTAATCTAGACATCCTACATTGAAAACACAGTTTATAAACCAGCCAGTATCCACAATTTCACCAATTCCAAAGCAATTGATTTTCGAATCACTTCATAAAATTTATTTAAGCCAAAACATGCATTCACAGTATCCTTACACCTTACACATTCATCTCAGGCTGCAAAACATTATATCAATCACCATTATTCACCATAATTCAATTTCTAATAAATTTTCCTTCATTAAATTCTACTACATTGTCTATAGAAAATATTAAATCAGTCTAAATTACATCGGACTAAAACACAACTTTGCCTATATAACTTCGATTTTAATTCCGACTTCATCAACAATCTCCTTTCAATTTATACAGTCTCATGGTACCCAAACTCATCAAATTAAGTAATAAAACCTCCTCCCATAGCCATGGCTGAAATCAACATGGAAGCTTTCTTACACTTTCTCAACAAAATAACACCTAAATCATGTTTATTCATGTTCCTTCATTCATCTAGCATCCTCTTTATGCATCCAAACACAAAAATTCTCAAGTTCTTCATCATTGCCGAAACCCTAGGGAGGTGAATGAGTGAGATTTAATCCAAACCAAGGCCAAAATCAAATTTAGCACACTTAGTTTTATCACTTTCTACCATTTGACTTCAAAGAAACCATAAGCATGAATTTGACATACCTTGGCCAAATCCTATATGCTCCCTTTCCTCTTGATTTTGTCCACTTTACAATGAGCTATGGGTATGGGTTTGTAGAGGATTAAATTTTAGGTAGGGTTGTAGAAGAAATTTTGGTGAAATAAGGTAGATTTAATGGTATTTGACAAGCTTTTCTTTTCTTCTCTTAACTTGTTAATGGAGGTTGGTGTAAGAGAGGTTGAAGAAGATGATGAAGTGACCAGCTAGTAAGTGAAGAAAAATTTAGAAGCTTCTTTAAATGGTAAAATGACCATTTTGCCTTTAGTTATAAAGATTTTGGACAAAATTGCCCTTTAAACTTCCATAATTTTTCTAACTAGTTAATTTAACTCCAAAAATTTATATTCCATCACTAAATATTATTATTGAACACATTTTGATGAATGATGGTGGTTTTGTTGGGGTTGACTGACCGTAAGGGTGAAATTACCAAAAAACTCTTATCGAACCAATCGTGTAAATTTTTTATTTCACCACCAATTCGATCTATCTATTGACATAGCCTAGAACTTATTTATACATAGATTATCATACTTCATTCAGTAGGTTAAAAGTAAATTCAGTTTGACTGTTATTAACGAAAATTCATCCGGGTTATGTCTTTAATCGTCATTTCCTAAATTATTGGCACACTTCCCAAAAATAATCTAAATAAGGGATTTTGGGTTCTTATCTTAGGCTTATTGGACTCTCTGTACAGTTTCTGTCTGATCTCACGTCCATTCAGGCATTATAGAGCCTATAGGACCCACCGTAGTATATCGGGTCGTACTTGCGAAATACACAGGAATTGAACAGTGGTGAGTATCCCTACATGTACAATAGTACCATAATACATGGCTCTCACAAACAAGTTTGGTGAATGAAGTTTTTTATTTTAATGTGATTTTAGCTTAGTTTTCTCACTTTCTGTCCCTTCTACCAAGCTAGTTTATGGAAGAATTGTTGGGGTTCGGTTGCTGGCTGAAAATGAGAGTATGAAGAAGCTGGAAATGTCCATTAAATTGATATTTTAGTAGTCATTTAACCATTTTGCCCTTATACTTAAATATTTCTTCTAAATTTGCCAGTAAAGTTTGACTTTGTTGAAAACAGTCTATCCAACCTCCAAAATTTTATTATTTAATCATAAATGAACTCTATTTAACTTGCTCTAATGTTTGGTAAAGTTTTTGTTAAGGTTCGGTTGCCGATTTATGTGAAATTACTGAAATACCTTTAATTATAAAATCAAGTAAATTTCTGTTTTTACATCTAGTTTATTCCATCTGTCTAGATGTTCTAAAACTGTATTTCATGAGGAATTATTTAGGATAAGTAGAGGGTTAAAAGTCATTTTAGTTTGATTGTTTTTTTCAAAATTTCTAACAGCCTATGGACTAAACCATCATTTTTCAAATTATTGCACATTTCCTAAAACATGCAAAAATAATTAGATCTTAGGTTGGGATTCTTACCTTTATAATTTTTGGTCCTAAATATCGAATCTCTAAAGTTTCACATTCATCTGGACCTTAAAAGGTCTTTGGGGCCCATTTACTGTTCTGGCTGTATACACAAGTATATTCCAAAATTTATTAATTATAAATTATTCAATATTCTTAATTATATAAATAAAATTAAATAATGCTCTAAAATACAAAGTCTTACAGATTTTTTAGAGTTTGCAAAGTTTAGAGAAATGGATAACATATTATGCTTAATTAATTTGATTGTTTTAAATATATTAGATAAAGTTTGTGAAGCTGTGTGATGCACGAATTAATTTATATAAATATATATAATTCATACTATTCACACACTTTTTAAAAAAATGCTTAATTATTTTAAATGTATTAAATAATTAATTTTATTTTTTAAATGGATTAGAAACCATATAATATTTTAATTATTTTAAAATTAGATAATATTTTGATTATTTTATTTGAAGTGATTAGATTTAAGTTAAATTATTAAAATTTATTAAAATAAATAAATTTTAAGTAATAAGATTTTAGATAATTTATTAAAATTTTGAAAATTAAATAACGGATATAATTTCATTCTTAACTTTAAAGCTATTAATACTATTTGAATTCTCCTTAATAATTTTCTGTAATTTTTTAGAATTTGAAATGTTTAAGGAAATAGATAATAAATTATGCTTAATCATTTTAATTATTTTAAATATATTAGATAATTAATTTTATTTTTAAATGGGTTAAATACTATATAATAGTTTAATTATTTTCTTTGAAGTGATTAGATTTTATATAAATTATCAAAATTTATTAAAAATATATAATTTGTAAGTGATGAGATTTTAGATAATTTATTAAAATTTTTAAAATTAGATAAAGGATATAATATGTTAGCTTTCAAGTAATTATTTTAAATAGATTATATAATAAGTAATTTTTAATCTAATCATTTAAAAACTATTGATAGTGTTTTAGAATAATTATATAATATTACCTATTGATAAATGATAATTAGGATTAATATTTAAAAGAATTTTGAAATTTTATTACTAATAACAAAGGTAAAACTATCCTTCTCATTTTAAAAAAGATAAGGCTTAATAACCAAATATACTCTCAATTTTTTTGTAGGAAATGGAATTAAGCCCTCAATGTTTTATTGCATGAAAATCAATCCATTAATTTTTATTTTACTGTAAATAAACTCTCAACAATTTAAAATCATGCAATTAAGTTGAAATTTGTTAAATGACACTAACTTCTATTAATTAGTAACCAATTAAGTAATCCACGTCAACTTCCACATAGGATGTCCTAACAGTAGTTAGTGTTACTTCATAGATCTGATTGCATGATTTTTAAAGATTGAGGGTTTATTTACTCTAAAATAAAGTTTATGGATTTATTTTCACGTGATAAAACGTTGAGGGTTTAATTTCTTTTTATGTAAAAGGTTGAGGGTACATTTAACCATTAATGTGAGATACCACATTTCTAGTTACTGTTAATTAATATTCATGAAGTTATAAATATTAGATATTCTATAATTATTAAAATGTTAATTATCTTGTAAGTCTGGAGAGAATCCAAAGGTGGGACCCACTAGCCTTTTAGAGTCCCGATGGAGGTGAAACTTGGCGGACTCAATATTAACAGCTAAATACAGTAATGGTAAGAATCTATACCTTAAACTCAATTGTTTATGCATGTTTCGAAAATTGTACAATAATTTAAAAAATGACGGTTAAGTCCATAAGCCGTTAAATTTTTGTAAATACTGGTCAAACTGAATTGACTTTTGACCAATCAACAATTAAAAGAAAATTCTCATGTAATAAATTTTTAGGCCATGTGGACTGATAAACTAAATCAGGCATAAAAGTAGAAAATTACGCAATTCAATGATCAAGGGTATTTTAGTAATTTTACCCAAATGACAGGTCAAACCTCAACAAAAGCTCAACCAATGATGAGAGCATGTTAAATAGAGGTGTTTCATGATGGAATGAAATATTTTGAAGATTAGACTGATTGTTTTCAGCCTAGTCAAATTGCTAAAGGCAAAATGGTCACATTTGAATGTTTTAAGGGCAAAATGGTAATTTGCACAATAAGATATTATTATTTTAGAAAATTCCAGTCCATTCATCTTCCATTTTTGGCAGCCATCAACCTTCTTCTCATTTCCACCATTTTTAACATCTTGAATCGAGAGAAAGCTTCAAAAACTCTTGTCTAAAACCTCCAAACCGAAAACCGTCTTCACCAAAGCTGTGTAGTTCTTCGAGCTCTACAATCTAGTACCAAAATCCTACACAAAAGAGGCCAAAATCTTGGTGTTTGAATCTCTTTCATATTCGGCCAAGGGTATAAGGTGAGAGAAAGCTGGGATTTCATGTTTAAGTGACTTTTTACTATGTGTTTATGATATCTAGCCATGTGTTTAAGCTTGAATTGAACTTTAATCATTAGAATGCACTCCTTAGGGTTTCGACCCATGAGTGTATGTGATTGTGTTCAATGCAAAAAAAAAATGGTGTAGAATGATTGTAGAACATGTGCGAAGTATGAATTTAAGCTTAAAGTGTTGAAATGAAACATGTAAAAGTGAGAGAAGCATTTAGCCATGAGAAAGGGACCATGAAAGAGAGCTCAATTCAATGTGTTTTAGGCTCTAGAATAATGTATAAATTGATTCAAAATTGCAGGGGAAATCAAAACTGAAAACCAAGGTGTTTTAACGATAGTTGCAATATTAGCACCGGTATAAAGTAGATTGAATTTAGAGTGCATTAGACAATATATTAGGTCTTAATGAATTAAACATTCTTTGTAACTGAACTAAAGTGAATTGATCGTGTTACTGCATGAGTCTATTAGGTGATGCCTTGTCTTTACCATATGGTTTTTACTAGGGTGGCAAATTCCTAGTATTCTGGGCACTCCCAAACTTCATTGATTTTTGTTACAGGTTGTTGATTTAATATGTTTTCTGATTTTGATATGAACTACTGGAATTTGATTATGACACTGTTTACGAAGAGTTTTAGAACTAGTGTTTTTGAATGATTTTATGAAATGCTTAATGGAAGTTATTACTGAATACCTACAGAACTCTATGATTAAATATGCGATAAAGAACTTCCTATAGCTGGAATTTGATGTCGAGATAAGTGAGGTGCTCTCAAGTACCCTTTTGTACTCAACCTGGTTATCTAATCCACTATAATATCTTTTCTGAAATTGTGCCTAACTTGTGATCATTACTTGTGATCATTGTTTTCTGTGAAAGATCATGTTTTGTGATACTTGCATTTAGTATGCGTAGCATCAGCTTTTGTATATATATATTTTTTACTGGACGTAAGCTCAACCCCTTATCTTCCTTCCAGATTTTTTTGTTGTAGTTCTCTACTTGTTCAGGAGGACTTTCTACTTTTGTGTATCCCTTAGGCAATTTCCATTATCCGTTGAGGTATACAATTTTCTTTATGTATTTAGACTTTATTTGTACAGTACTATGTCATGTAAAATGATATTTGGGATGTAAATTGAACTCAGAATACTGGATGTAAATTTAAAGTGGTTGTATATTTAATAAATATTTATTTGTAGTTTGTAAAAAGGAATTGGAGTATTTAAGTATAATCAGAGACACTTCAGACAGCCCAATCGTAAATATGTGAAGCATAAAGAATAAGTACGGTTTCTAGCATAATTCAGTACATGATAATTAAGCCAAAAGATAATTATAAATCTCTAAATGAGTTTAATTTATTGGAGACCCAGATTAAAAAAACAAAATGAAAAAGACGTTTGCTTTAAATTGACATCTACTTCCGAAAATAAAACTACTTTTGAAATTAAAAATCAAACAAAATTAATTAGAAAACTAATTAACGGTTATAGTATAGATCAATACATAAAATGAACTCAATTTAATAAATTACAACTATAACAAATCCCAAATGTTATATGAACAATTGATCCCTTTCCTAATGATTAACTAAAGAAAGTAAATAATAGAAGAAATTCATAAATTGATAATATTGCAAAACATTTATTTTGTCAAGAAAAAATTTTCAATGTAAGGAGTTAGGATCGATATTGAAGCATTTCCTACAAAATATAAAAAATATAATGCAATAAGCCAAAAGAAAAAGAAAAAAAAATTCAAGATGTAAGTTTTAAAATTTACTAATTCATGAGAGATATCTTCCCAACCATAAAAATTAAAAAAAATTCAAAAGAAAATTCATGTTACAGAAAAAGCAAATAATTATAATTAATATATAAATACAACAAAATTTTCAATTCTAATATAAAAATACAAAATCAAAATAAGAGAAAAAAAATTAAAGATTTATGTTTCTAAACTTAGTGATTCATGAGAGAGGTCCTCCCATCCCTAAAAATTAAGAACAAAAAAATTAAAGATCGAAAGAAAATTCATGTTAGGGGAAAAAAAGCAAATAATTATAATTGAAATGGAAATACAATGTAATATTCAATTCTAATACAAAAAGAAAGAAAATCGAAGTAAGAGAAAAAGAATTCAATATTTAAGTTTCAAAACTAACTAATTTATGAGACATGTGTTTGCAATTCTTAAAAATGGCTTACTGTATAGAATAAGAAAAGGAAGATTAAGAGCTAATAGAAATTAAAAAATAAATATATCCAGAGATTGATATTAAAGATGAGAAAATATAGAAGAGATATGTTGAAAGCATAGATTAAGAGGATATGGTCAATTAAAATAAAAAATGTGAGGACTGATGAGAGAAGTAGTTAAAAAAAAAACCATAAGCGTTGATTGGAGAAAGAAAAGGAAGTTGTTAATTAATGTGATAACAATTACATATATCTCAACTTGCTTACTTGTCAACCTACTTACTTGTCATTAAAAAAGAACGTACATGTCAACGTCCATGTAAACTTCCTTTAAACGTTTGCATTTTTTTTGATATATATATATATATATATATATATATATATATATATATATATATTAGATTTCTTCAAACCAAAACTATATTCCACGATCCTTATTCATATAATTACATAAAACAAATTAACTCACCCACTATCGCATAAATTCCACCTTGGATTTCATATACATTTAAATAAAATCAAACCATCCACATAACATAATCACACCCTTGAGATTCATATATGTTTAAATAAAAATCAGTAAAACTTTAACCTTTAAGCATTTAACAATTTTAATCTCACTGACAGACAAGAGGTCGACAACGTGAGCTTGACTGCCTGGCTTTCGGCCTTCTTGATCCAACTGAGAGATCCATTCTCAGGGGAATCGTAGGCTTAAAATAGATTCGTCAACAGAGGATGCCCTTCATGAATGTTGAGAGAAGGGTTAACATTAGAGGAAGACCGAAAAAGGCTTGGAAAGAAGTAATTTGGAAAGATATGGAGGTATTAGAGTTGGATGAACACATGGCCTTTGATAGGAATGTGTGGAGGAAGAGAATATATATGGATTATCTAACATAAATTCAGATATTGGTTCATATAACCTACCCCATTCTCTTGGGAAAAGTTTGATGATAATGATTGATGAACAGAGGATGCCCTTCAAGAAAAAGGTCATGACACTACATTCTCCCACTATCTCATCTTTCTCATAGATGAGTAAGGTTGGCTAAAGCACCACTGCTTGGGTCAAACCCTGCCTAGCTAGTCTTGCGTAAGAAACTTACATCAAACACGTGAATAAGACAATCAATCATTCTCTTTTCACAACAAATAAACATGAATAAAAAAAACCTATAAAAACGTTCTTGAGAATAATGAAAGTGAATGATTTTTAAAGTTTTTGGTGTTTTTTGAAGAAATTTTGGTGATTTGAATTTCAAGTGAAAAAGTTAGTGAGTAGGATTTTGGGGATTTAACGAAGAAAGGTCTAAAGGAATGAGTCTGAAATGACGTGTTTAGTAGAAGATTAAATTAATAATTAAATTAGAATTTTGACGAGTGTAAAGAATTTTTTTTAGAGAGCAAAGTGAATTTAGTAGTTGAATTTAAAAAGTATTTTTAGGAGGTATAATTTTTTTATATAAATTAAGATATGTCTTTATATCATATTAGGTATTGATTAATCTCTCTCGTGCTTTGTGATTAGCGTTGACCCAAAAAAATTTAACTTAAAAAATTTCGAATATAAAACTTTTTTATATAGATTATTTTTACTCAAAAATTCAATTAAATCTTAATATCATAGTGAACTTTTTATTTGGAGGTATAATTTAGCTCAGTATAAATCTCGTTTATTTTAGTGTTTACCTAAGGTTCGGACCCCACCTACAATTTGACGTGTCAAAATTTCATTGTATCATTAATGTACAGAGTCAACAATCACTGTTTTCACCAATCAGACAACCAATTTAAATATGCCAGATCATCACATCGTTCTTTTGTCTCCCTCTGTACGCCATTTTATAAGCTTCTGAGAGTGACTCGATCGAATAATAAACTCTTTGGTTTCCCTTGTAAAAAAAAAAAAAAAAAAAGAACTCTTTGCCCTTGTTAGCACCCAAAAAAAAAATTCTTTGCCCTTGTTATTTCCTCTTTGCATTTTTTTAAAAAATATTTTTCCTCTCAAAGACTTCAGTTTTAATTGGGGATTAGGGTTTGTGGTGTTTCTATTTTTGGTTTAATTTTCTTTTGATACCCGAAAGGGAAATAAAATCAATACCCAACCATGGAAGGTGAGCTACTGGATTGGGAGGTGGTCCACAATTCGGACTCTGACTCAAATTCTGTCCTGGTTAACTCGCTCGAGTTGAGGAATCTTGAGGGGATCGAATGTAACACGGAAGGGATGATAAGGTCTGATTACTTTTCTCTTGATAATCAGAGTATGTATGCAAAGGAAGGCGATGCGAATGAAGAAGGCTCTGTCGAGTCAGATAATCCGAGTTGGATTGATCCCGAGTCTGAGACTCGGTATAGGAGGAACAATTCGGGCGATTTTTGGTCCGATTCGGGTATTGATCGGTCAGATGATCGTAAATTAAGTGATTTCGACGTGAAAAATGAGTTGGGTTTTGCTGAGAATAGGAAAGTCCCAGTTTCTCTTGAAGGGATTGGAGAAATGGAAGCTAGGAGTGACAAATCGGATGCATTGAAGCCTGGCGATACTAAATTTAGTGAGTTAGATAGGAAGAAGGAACTAGGCTTTGGAGCGTTTGGAGAAATTCAACATCTAGATAAGGATTTGAGCAAATTCTGGTCTGATTCTGGTGGAGATGGTTTGGCTTCATTGAATTTTGAGGATATTGAGAAGGAGGGTGACATTGGTTTTAGTGATTGTATGAAAAAGGGAGCGGTGTTGGAGAATTCAGGCGACATTGTTGATGGGAATGGCTCCACTATGGAGTTGGAAGGAGGAGAAGGTAATCCAATTGGGAATGAAGGTTCTACCATTGATGAAATGAAGTTATGCGTGAAATCAGTTTATGAGGGAGATAAGAAGAAGGTAGTATGGTGGAAAGTTCCTTTTGAGCTCTTCAGATACTATGTTTTCAAGGTTAGTCCTGTTTGGTCCTTTACTGTTGCTGCGGCTGTGATGGGTTTTGTTCTATTGGGACATAGATTGTATAAGATGAAGCGGAAGAGCCGGAGCTTGCAGCTGAAGGTTATCATGGATGATAAGGTCAGTTGCTGCATATTTTCTTGTTATTATTGTCAATGTGATGATAGTCATGATTGGAAATTGAATTATGAATTTATTTTCTTATTGGATCACACAATCAGTTGCCCCCACTGTTTATTAATATAGATCCTTTTCCCCCTCTAGTTTTGACATTTCAATTCAACTGCGTACTCTTTTATTACAAGAACATTTTTTATTGCCCTTCTATTAATATTGCTTTATCCTTTTGAGATTCTTGATGTCTAATTGAGTCAGTTTCCATTTTCTTGATTTTAAAGTGGTCACTCATTTATTTATTATCAGGTACTTTACTGAGCTAACCTAATGTGTTTGATTGGTTATTAGTTCCTTCCTTATCTAAGCCCTAATGTTCTCTTTTTTTACCTGTGGCTCCATTTGGTTAAAAAAAAGCAACTTTCTCAATCAAAGAAATGTTCTGTGGGAAGTGTTTTCCTTTCACAGCCCAGTGACTAAGTAAAGAAGTATGATGAATAGACCAGAAAAAGAACAGAAGAGAAGAATGGAGAATATGAATATATTTCATTTCATGAAAGAGCTCGTACAAATTTTCCTCTATATAAGCATGCAAGTTGCTGAAATTCATAAAATGATAAGGGCCAAATAAAATTACAGCACACAATTTTAGGTAATTATTCTAATGATTGGTTGCCACGCCAGCTAAATTTTTACACCTTTCTCTCCTCAGCATCTCATGTGAATCCTTAGCCTGGACACTTGTCATTAGTTTGGCTCCTGACTTCCCTCCAGATTCCTTTAGCTTCTGGCTTAGCTCCATGTGCAGCTCTTAATGACTATCTTCCTGCCCTGCCCTAGCTGACAGGTAACTGGAGTGCATTTGGCTTCACCTTTCAAATTCATTACATTTCCTTCTCCTTCAGCAGATCTTTGCCCCAAGGATCAAAGGATGGAAATTGGGACTTCAACACTATGTACTCCACCCATGTTGCATTTTCAGGACCAAGATTAGATCACTCTATCAAGAGTTGAGTCACTGCCTGATTATTCCTCTTAATCATCCACTTGTCGAGTGCTCTGGTAAGGTACAACAGGGGTTGACCATCGTGCCCTCTTCTGGTGGTGTTATACTTGGCACAACCTTACATCCATCCTTTTTCTTCAACAAGCTCACATGAAAGACTTTTTAATCTTAGAAGTTGGAGGTAGCTGCAGTTTGTAGGCTACTGAACCAAATTCAGCTATGATTGGGTATGGTCCATGATACCTAGAGGATAGTTTTAAGTTTTTTCTGAGGTCTAGAGTGGTTTGTTTATAAGGTTGGAGCTTTATATAAATCTCATCACCAATTTGAAACTCCCTTTCAATTCTTTTCTATTTGCAGAAAACTTCATTCTTTGTTGGGCCTTTTGCAGCTACTCTACCATCAATCTACTTATTTTCTCTCTTTCTCATAGTAGCTCCTTTACAGTTGATATTTTTGCATTTGAGCTGGCATCCCAAGCTAATTCAAGGGGTTTATAACCATCCAATGCCTTAAAAGGTGTCATGCCCCAAGCAGTTTTGTGGCTGGCATTATACCACCAATAAGCTAAGGTAACCATTTGAGACTAAGTTTTGGGTTAAAGGAAACACATGCATCTCAGGTACTGTTCAAAGCATTGATTCAACCTTTTTGATTGGCCATCCGACTCTAGGTGCTAGGCTATGCTGAGTTAAATAGTGGTTCCTAGAAGCTTCATAAGTTCTTGCCCGAACAAACTTTTGAAAACCTTGTCTTTGTCAAAGATAGCAGACCTTGGAGTTCCATGCAGCTTATGGACTTGGTTCAAGTAGGCCATAGCTACCTCCATAGCTGGGTATGGATGAAAGAGGGGTATAAAGTGAGCATACTTACTGAATTTATTAACAACAATCATGATGCAATTAAATTTTTGGGAGACTGGCAACCTTTCCACAAAGTCAATGGTGTGTGATCATGGTGAGTAATAGGAATAAGTTGTAGTAACCCTAGATGAGCAACATATTCATCCTTGTTTCTTTGACAAGCATCACACCGTTTAATGTATTTTCGAATCTGTCATTTCAACTTAGGCCAGTAGACATACATTTTAACCCTGTGATAAGTAGCTTGCACACCTACAGGTTTAGGAGGTCTTCTACTACAGGTGTAGGGAACTTGTTGTTGGTCATGCCATTCAATTGGCTATACCATCTTTTTTCTTTACCAACAAACATGGTGAAGCAAAAGGGCTGTTGTTGGTTTGGATGACAAAAGCTGATAGCACGTCTGCTATCTGCCTTTCAACTCAACTTTCTGGTGGTGTGGAAATCTATAAGGCCTCAAGTTAGTTGGTTGTGATCTTGGTTTGAGTGGGATACTGTGATCTTGATTCTTTTTAGGAGGTAGTCTAACTAGTTCTTCAAAGATATCCTTATAAGGGCAGAGCAATGCTGCCAACTGTGGTGGAGTCTTCGTTCAACGCAATCAACACTGATTATTTACATTTCTCCAAATAGTTCTTGGTCCTTTCCAACTAACTGTTTTAGCTTCTCTCTTGAGATCAATTTTAGATTAGCATCATGATGCCCCCTTTTAAGGGTATTTCTTGGCCACCCTTGTTAAAGTTAATGAGAGGTCATTAAAATCAAACACCAATGGGCTGTATTTTTCATCCAATCTACTCCAAGTTCCTTGGCACTCCTACCTAGAGTAAGACTCTAATGCCATGGGTCAATTGATGTCCCTACATCATCCATTCCAATTGTTTGCACTTAATAGTGTTATAGAATTTTCTCCATTGGTGACTGTAATGGTCAAAGGGTTAGTGTGCATCAACTCCTTTGGCCCATCTGGGTTATGAAATTGTGAGTACTACCACTGTAATTGAGGACACTAATAGGTTTACCCTTGACACTACCTTGGATTCTTAGTGTATGGTGCCCAACATTTAAAGCATAAATTCTAAGCCTTTCTCTGCTCAATCAAGGTTTCTTTTGAGTTTAAGGGCGGGCGTGTTATCAGTGTTTTACTGTGTATGGGTCCAAGGTGTATAGGTATGTCTGGTATAGGGGTTAGAATTAGCTGAGGAGTTGGGTCTTGAAATCTGTCTATATTTCTTATTCTCAAGCTCCAGAGACAGTTCATGCAATTTAGCTTGTCTATAATTTACAGTTAAGGTTAAAGGCTCACTGGCTTGACTTTAAGTCCAAGTTTCTGCTTTAGTGCACTGACAAAGCTTGACACAAAATACCCCTCATTCAAGTAAGGATTTGTCTGAAGCATGTAGGGTCGCAGTTGCTCAAGCTTTTCGTGGTAATCCTCTATTGAATATTTCTGGGCTAATTTGTTAAGCTCCTAGATCACATTAGCATATGTTTTATGGTAAAACCTCTGGCTCAGATCATGTGCAAACTCCTGCCAAGTAACTCTAGGCTTTTGCATCACATATCCATCGAACCAGACTTCTGCCTTTCCAAATAGGTACATGGCTGCAATTTCAAGCTTTTGGGATTCATCTACAACAAAAATGGTAAAATACTTCTGGCATTTCTTGATCCAATCAACTGGGTTATCCCCATCAAATATGGGTAACTCGATCTTTGGCTTGGAGAGAAGACATTTAAGCTCATAGAGTATATGGGCAAAGTCTCATGGTTCTTCCCAAAAATCATGATGTCCTAAGAGTTAGCTAAGCTACTACCATTTTGGCCTTTGTTTAATATTCCAGGATCATCTGGCTTATAACTGTTTGTACTACGCTCATCAACAATAGTAACCTCTATAGGATATTTCCCTTCTTATCTATGTCGCGTTTTGGTGGCAGGCTGGAAGTTGCTTGATATCACCTTACACCTTGGGTTTGATTGAGTGTAGGTAGTCTCTTTCTGGAGTAATGACATGAGCATTTGCTCAAATAGTTCTGGTTTTCTGTAAGTTTAGGTTCGGTTCCTATGGTTTGCTCCTCCCACCACTGAGTAATAGTTGACTTAGAAGCTTTCATGGACTCCAGTTGGTTTTGTATATCTTGCACCTGTTTGTGCAAAGTATTCAATCTTGTCCCATCTGCCATTGGATGTTGTTTTTTTGTTTTTTCTAGCTTAAACATTGGAATCTCGTTGCTCTCATACCAAACTTGTCACAGTTTGGTGACTAAGTAAAGAAGAATGTTGAATAGACCAGAAAAAGAATAAAGAGAACATAGAAGAAGAATGAAGATTTGAGTATTTTTTATTTCATGAAAGAGCTCATAGAAATCTTCCTCTATATAAGCACACAAGTTGCTGAAATTCATAAAATTATAAGGACAAAAGAATATGACAGCACACGATCCTAGGTAATTATTCTAATGATTGGTTGCCGCATGAGCTAAACCGTTACACCTTTCTCTCCACGTGAATCCTTAGCCTAGCCACTTGTCATGAGCTTGGCTCCTGACTTCCCTCTAGATTCCTCTCGCTTTTGGCTTGGCTTGGTGTTCAGCTCTTGATGACTATCTTCCTGCCCCTTCTGACAGCTTACTGGACTGCATTTTGCTTCACCTTTCAAATTCATTACATTTCCATACAATGTATTTCTCATTGTTGTGTGGTTCAGAAAAATGTCATTTCCAGATGCGCACTCCCCTGCCCCCTGGTTTATCTATTCATCTTTCTCTTTAGGTTCCTCCTCGCTTACAAACCCCGACTTACCACTCTGCTGTGAAGGACTGTGGCTGGACTTCTTCATCTTTTCTTTTCCTCTACTGTTTTATTCCCTTTTTCGCTGACTCAAAACCTTTAACCAATTCACTGGACAAAGATAAGCAGAATGAAAAACCCAAAAATAAAATAGGGAAACCAAATCAAGTTTTAAAGCCTTTCTTCATTCAATCATCCTTAGACTATTGTGCTGACTGTTGTATTGTAGCCAACACATTTATCAGCATGAAAGTACACTTAATTCAAATCTAAAGTGCATCAGATCATCATCATCATCATCATCAGAGCCTTTATCCCAATAGATTGGGGTAGGCTATTCAGATAATCAAGAAAATTTTGGTTCAGTCAGGGCTTGGAAATTATAAATTGGTACATATTTACAGGGCTTGTCTTGCTATTTCCATTGATGGATGATAATGCATCTATTTCCTTCCTGGGCTGCAATGAGAGAGTTTTAAGAGTGAGAGCCAGGGAGTGAAGACAT
Organism: Heritiera littoralis; assembly: GCA_031772115.1. Taxonomy (NCBI): domain Eukaryota; kingdom Viridiplantae; phylum Streptophyta; class Magnoliopsida; order Malvales; family Malvaceae; genus Heritiera; species Heritiera littoralis. The sequence goes on along the minus strand of JAPDPK010000024.1, from coordinate 5,018,232 downwards.
AAAAGGTTAATGATAGAAATAGTGTAAAATTGGATTTATGGCAAGATTGACCTTAAAAGAAACTTTGAAGTAAAATTTTGGGAGAGTTTGAAGGACTGAGGAAGGGAAGGGTTAGTGATTGACAGAATAAAATTTGGTGTAAATGGCAAGATTGATCTCTAAAAACAACTTCCCAAGTAAATTAGTGAGAGCTGCATTCCTTGGTTTAGGTTTTTCTTTTTTTTCTTTTTGGTTGGAAAACATTTTCAGTCTACCTATATTATTTTGGCATGCCATATATTGGAAAATAGGAAATGCCATCCTGGACTTCTGCTAATGGAATGGAAACTATTCTACTCACTACAGACCTCCCATTATTTTGTTTTTTTTTTTTTTAATTATTCCTTGCAGAAACAATTATTTTGTAAGAAGTGAAATACGTGGTTGATTCTGTTATTCGCTTTCATTCCATTTGTTACCTGCACATCTAAGCCAACTGAGCTAGGACAAATAAACCTTTTGTTTCTAATGATCTAAACTCTTTTGTGTTTGTTATTTTGATGCTTGAGGCATCAGGTGACAAAAAAGTGTAGGGATTATGGCCCTTATTTGGTGATTCAGCCAATCAACACATGAACCAATCTCTGCCGGAAATAATAAGCAATATCAATGATAGATCTCTCAAAATCAATTAGATATTGGGCAATCTGTGATGCAGTGGCTGATATGTTTATTCTTCTTAAAAACCAATTATGTTCATTTGCTTCTCTTCCTTTTTGTTCTGGGTACAGGGAGGTTTTGGTTTGGATATATTGGTGGATGAGATTTGAGGAATACTTTTCTTCCATATATATATATATATTTGAGATGTTACGCTCAAGAAGCTTAGAAACAGTTTTACCCTTTTATAGTTAAATCTGAAGTTTTAACTTTATAAGGGTTCGTCTTCTGCTTGCTGTGTTTGTGCCCCTTTATTTGTGTATAATTTACATGTTGCATTTGAGATGAACATAGTGATTCATGTGCTTTTGAAAAAGTATTACCATATGTTATATGTTTACGATGGAAAACATATAGTTCTTGTCTTTCAAAATAAGAAAATTGTGTCCTTTTGTTGACTTGCATTTGCAGAAGGTGTCTCAGTTGATGACTCGTGCTGCTCGTCTCAACGAAGCGTTTTCAGTTGTAAGACGTGTCCCCATTATTCGGCCTTCACTACCCACTGCCGGGGTGAATCCATGGCCTGTGATGAGTTTGAGATAAAACAAAGACCATAATGATAGTATTGTGTTTGCTTCGCTCTGATATGTAAGGGCCATTGTTTTCAGTGTACTCTTTTCTTTACCTACGGGTTCTGAAATTGTTGAATATATGTAAATTTGAGACATATCATGAAACCTCATGCAAATATCTTGTATGTGTCTACGAGCTACAATTGTTTGCAGTTGAGTACCATGGATCCATGTGCTGCGTTTTAGTAAACAATATGAGAACACACGAATAAAAGATATGAGAACACAGGAATGACTCGACATGATAACGTACTAATAAAAGATATGAAAGTGATGAGAACACACTAAAAATAAAAGATACAAGAACACACGAATGACACGATATGAGAATGCATGAATAAAAGATACGAAAGTGATACATGTTAAAATTTGATAAAAAACTTATATATGAATAAGTTATAAGCTAAAAAAAATTATTGCGAGATGTGTTGATATTAATTTTGACATAAAATTTTTTATACTAATTTTAATATAAAATTTGTGCAATATGGGTTACAATTTATATGATATTATAGATGTTTTTGGTTTTTGATTAAAACAGCAATACAATAGCCAATATTGCTCGCCTTGATCCACAGGCAGCCATTGGGTTTTAGTTTTAATTTTTAGGTTTGAAAGGATTATTTTATTAATTATTATTTTTACAAACCGTCAAATATATATAATATATATTTTTCTATTTTTAATGAAACTTTATCGTAAAGGTTTAAGCCTATAACATCTCAAATCACACTCGACTCTATTGAATAATAAACAAATTAAATATCGGTGGTTTTTTTTTAATAAAAAATGTCGTTCGGTGTAATGAGTCTAAAGCATATCTTTTGAGTCAAACAATTTGCGGTAGAGACAATAGTGACCTAATTTGTGCATTAAAAGAACTTTTATCTTTTCTTTGTTCCTTTTCATTTTTAATTAATTTATTTAAAAAATTAGAGATATGTATTTAAAAGTTGCTGACAAGAGTCATACTAAAAGTTATTAGACCTTGATATAAGTTAGGTTAAAAAATATTGGGATTAAAGGTAATCTGAGCCCAAGAGAAAATATGACTCAAAAGGGCCATGAAATATCCCCTAAATGATTATTTAAGCTATGAGTCTTAACCATAATTACGTGCCAACTGACTTTTATAAATAGAGCACAAGTATCATCTTTACATTTCAAGCTCTATTTGCTTACTAAAACTTTGCCAAAATTAGATCTGACTTAAGCATCAGAGTGCACGCACAAGGGAAAGCACTTGCACCCCTTTGATCATTTTTGTTCTTGTAGAATTATTAGAGACAAGCTAGCACAAAGATTGAGATTCCTGCATCATCAAAATTCATTGTTGTGAACAGGCAATAACAATTGGCATTGTCTGTGAGAATCTGATCAAAAAACCTATTTCAAAAAACAACAATTTTCGCGAATGGTCAAGCAAATGAGATTGTACTCACTAGGATATATAATATCGATGCTTTAGTTTTTCAAAAAATCATTCTCTTCCTCTCATCTTCGTTGGAATCAAAATTTATCTCTAAAATCAAGAGAAGCTTGTTTCTCGTAAGGATCTAGTTTATTTTCGTGAATGGCCAAGAAAATGAGATTGTTCTCATTGGAATACACGATATTGATGCCTTAGTTTTCCAAAAAAATCATTCTTTTCCTATTGTCTTCGTGGGAATCAAGATTTGTCCCTAAAATCGAGGGAAGCTCATTTCTCGTAAAGATTTAGTTTCTTTCGACGAATGGCCAAGCAAATGAGATTATTCTCATTGGCATACACGATATCGATGCTTTGGTTTTCCAAACAATCATTCTTTTTTGCTCATTTATGTGGGAATCAATATCTGTCCCCAAAATCAATAGAAGCTCGTTTCTTATAAATATTTAGTTTCTTTTCGCGAATGGCCAAGCAAATGAGGTTATTCTCATTGGGATACACGATATCAATGCTTTGGTTTTCTAAAAAATCATTCTCTTCCTCTCGTCTTCATGGGAATCAGGATTTGTCCTCAAAATAGAGAGAAACTCGTTTCTTGTAAGGATTTAACTTCTTTTTGCCAATGGCCAAGCAAATGAGATTGTTTTCATTGAGATGCACGATATTGATGGTTTGGTTTTCCAAAAAATATTCACTTCCTTTCGTCTTCATAGGAATCAAGATTTGTCCCCAAAATGAAGAGAAGCTCATTTCTCGCAAGGATTTAGCTTCATTTCATGAAAGGCCAAGCAAATGAGATTGTTCTGATTGGGATACTCGATATTGATAAATCATTCTCTTCCTTTCTTCTTTGTGGGAATCAGGATTTGTCCCCAGAATTGAGAGAAGCTCGTTTCTTGTAAGGATTTAACTTCATTTTGCGAATGGCTAAGCAAATGAGATTGATCTCGTTTGGGATATCGATGCTTTGGTTTTCCAAAAAATATTATCTTACTCTTATGTTTTTGACAATCAAGATTTGTCCCTAAAATTAAGAAAAGCTCATTTCTTGTAAGAGTTTAAATTTTTTTTTTTGCGAATGGCTAAGAAAATGAGATTATTGTCAATGGGATACACGATACCGATGCTTTGGTTTTCCAAAAAATATTCTCTTCCTCAAATCTTCATGGGAATCTGAATTTGTCCCCAAAATCAAGAGAAGCTCATTTATTGTAAAGATTTAGCTTCTTTTCGCGAATGGCGAAGGAAATGAGATTGTTCTCACTGGGATACACGATATCAATTCTTTGGTTTTCCAAAAAATCATTATCTTCCTCCCGTCTTTGTTGGAATCAAAATTTATCCCCAAAATTGAGAGAATCTCGTTTCTCTTATGGATTTAGTTCTTTTCGTGAATGACCAAGCAAATGAGATTATTCTCATTGGGATACATAATATCTATTAGCTTTAAATTGACATATGTATTTTGAAATGACAAAAACTTAAGTAAGCATTAATGTTTCTTTCATATTGTAAATTTGTTTTATCACACATGATTTTCTCAAACCATTTTAAAGTTTGAGTTAGAGGAGAAAGTTAAAGAGCTTGGTTCAAGGAATGAAGAACTAAACAAGGTAAAATTAGAGCTAGAAAAGAAATTAGAAGACATTGTAGATAAAGTAGAAAATCCTAGCTCCTTGAGTATTGAGGATGAAAAGGAGAAACCTAGCTCTAGTAAATGTAATGACCATTCTTATGATGATTTACAAAATGCTTTTGATGAGTTAGCTAGTGAATTTGAATGCATGAACTCAAAATACAAGAAAATATTATAAAATAAAAAATGGAAAATGATGAGTTATTGAATGCTAAGTTAGAATTTCAAAAGAAATTAGAAGAAGCAAACTTAGAGATAAATGAGTTGAATGAAAAGAATACAAATTTGCATAACTCATTTTCTAGGTTCTACATGGGTCACCAAAAATTGGATCACATGCTTGAGACCCAAAGAGCTTTCTTTGACAAAGATGGGTTAGGAAATAATGCAAATAAAAAGGAAACTCATCTTAAGAATTTTCTTGTGAACAAAAATTCTATGCATGATACATCACTCACATGCTCACTTTGCAATAGAATAGGACATTCATCACAATCATGCACTCATAGAAAAACCACATTTAGAGGAAGAGTAGTTAGAAAAATGTGGCTGCCAAAGCATGTTGTAAATAATAATGAATTGAGTTTGAATTGGATCCCTAAAGGATCAAAAATTGTTTGCACTAACTCACATGGACCCAAGAAAATTTGGGTACCAAAACATGCTTGAATTTGTTTGTTGTAGGAGTGTTAGGGCATGGAGCTATAATGAAACAAAGAAGTTCAAATGCTCTAAACATCCTGTGAAGTTTGCTTGTGCCAATAATAAAGAGAAAGAGCTTGGGAATCCATCCTTGGCAAGGTCACAACAATTCCTCAAAGGATAGCTCAAGATGGATTCAACAAATCAAGGCAAAGCATTCTCAAGTAAAGGAGTTTTGTAAGCTTAAATTCTATCTTTTCAAAACTCATGTGTTAAAATTGCTTGTTTGATTTAATGAGGCACTTTGTTAATGATTCATGATGCATTGTGAGTTGAATGATTGAACAAAAAGCATGATAAATACTTTTTGATTATTTTGTGGACAATTCTTACTAATTGAATGAAAAGCATGTTTGATGATTTTGAAATAATTATTGGATTTCTATAATCTGAGCAAGTTTGCAATGTGTTGATAATATATTTTCTTGCTCCAAAAATGTCAAATATGTCATTCATGCAAAATGTCATGTCATGAGCATCAATGAGAAATATACTTACGAAAATTATGGCATAATGTTCACAAGTGTGGTAATTTGATGATATGTGCTTAAAATTTATGTGAACAAGTTTGTTTTAACATATTTGTGTTTTCCAATGCCTTGGTTTTGACAAAATATGCATAACTCTTAAAATGACCCCTTTTGAGACCAAAAATGCATTTTATGGTGCAAATTCTTCCAAAATTGCAAAATCTATTGTTAAATGGGTTTTCATTCATATTTTTCATTCATACAAGTCCAAAATTATGTTACACAAATGTCTAAACTTTTACTTGGACTTAAAATACTCAAAAATGAAGTTTTGGCACCTCAAAAGTTGAATTTTCTGTCAAAATTCTGTAGAATTTGGATGAGGGATAGATCCCTTCACATGCAGGATCGATCCCTTTTGGAAAAAATGCAGAAAATGGCATTCTGGAAATAAGGGATTGATCCCCCTCCTCTAGGGATCGATCCCCCCAAGGCAAAATGGCTTCCTTGCACATTGTAAACCGAAATTTGGGAGGATCTTTTGTTATTTTCGCACCTTCTTTCTTCTCAACTTAAAATTCATTGTTTTAATCTCGTTTTAATGATCTTTTCAATATGAAAAATCTTTTTTCATTAGATTCATGCCTCAACTTCAACAATTAGCATTATTTTCAACACTCAATAGCTTTTTTCATTGAACTCACAAGTGCAAAGTCATTTTCTTGTTGAATACATCCATGAGTTACATAAATCTTGAAATAATCTTAAATTAGATTTTCAATAAATGTTTAAACATTGTTTTTAAGAATTATTTTAATGATTTGTGGATATATTTGAAAATTTGATGAACTTGTGCATGATAGATTATGATTTCTTTAGTTTATCTTAGTCAAGCATGCTTAGATAACTTTATCGCATAGCTTGACTTACCTATTCCACACTAGGCTTCATGATAACTATACATCTAGTGGAATATGAATAATTAAAGGTCAAAATATATATGCTTGAATGATAAAATGATCAAAACTTGACCTTAAGGATTGAATTCAAATATGACTTAGGTAAACATAATGTTTGAGATGCCTAACACATTACCTAAAGTCATAACTGTCCTTGGCCTACAATTTGTGATGATCTTAAATGTTCAAATGCATGAAAATTTGTCATCCATGAACTTAGATTGATCTTATGGCCAAATCTCTAAAGAACTTAGACTTTAATGACAACATCAACATTCAAGGATAAATGCAAATTTGAACAAATGTACTTTGATTGATATCCATGCATTGAAGCTTAATTGTTTTGATGTTGAACTTGCATATTTGCTTAAGTTGAATCAATGATTAGGTCTATGAGATGTGAATATTTGATTTTATGAAATTCTACTTGATTCCACTCATAGATTGAAAATCTTAATGATAAAAGACATTTTAGCTTGATAATATTGATTCATTTGAGTAAAGCCATTTTAGCATATACCCTGTAAAACCTTAAATGATAAAAACAACTAGGGATATGGCTATTAAATGATTAAGAGGAAAATCTTAAACATTTCCTTGCTCATAATAGGTTAAGGATTTGAATTGGAAAAAGAGCATAGGATTTTTGTGTTTATAACTATGGAAGAAAATGTGTGTTTGAATGTTATAAATTTTTGATTCTTTCATATAATTAGATTTGTGCTTATGAATATGGATTAATACTTTATGATAGTATGCTAATGTTTAATTAATCCATATCCATGTTTAATGGTGTGTGTGATTGTATGCTTACATGCTTGACATGATTATTCACTAAGCACACCACACATAACAATTAGCATCATGCAAAATGTCTAAGTCAACCATTGGTAACAATTGGTATAAACTTTAAATTGACAATTCTTCTTTTGCTCTTTAGATTAAAATGACAAATAGAGAAGAATTCATTTAAGACACTTTTGCATGAGACACTTGTTCGCTAGAATTTGTGGTTCATTGATATATGTATTAATTCTATGCACACTCCTTGAAAATGATTTATGAGCTCATGCATATGATATGTCATCTAATTTCAGCTCATAATCATGATGTATTGTCATGCACCTTAGTTGGACTTTAGAGAACAATTGATATACTTAGGTGCTTTATAGAATTGAAATAAGCAAGTTATAGAACTTAGTAGATAATTTATAAACAACTTGCTTCATTATTTACCAATTAGGAACTTTTTGCAAAATTATTTATAAACAATTGCATAACATATGTCTTTTGCATGCCTAAACATCTCATTTTTTTAAGGACATTGACTTATTTATTTGTACTATGAGTCTCATGTACTAACATGTTTCTTGTTGGATGAAGCATATTTTCTTGATTCTCACATTAATTAAGCCATATTTTTAGGGGGAGCATAATTTTTCCTTCTTTTTGCTATGATAGAAAGGTGGAGAAATAATGGGGTTTGAAAATCTGTTTTGAAAACTATGCTTATATTAAGGGGGAGCTTTACAAAATCATGCTTTATTTGAGGGGGAATATTTTATCAAAGAATTTTCAAAACAAATTTACCTTAAGTTTTGTCATATCAAAAAGGGGGAGATTGTTAGCTTTAAATTGACATATGTATTTTGAAATGGCAATAACTTAAGTAAGCATTAATGTTTCTTTCATATTGTAAATTTGCTTTATCACACATGATTTTCTCAAATCATTTTAAGTCTAAGATCATGATTTAATGATATATTCTTGTTGGTCTTAATATTTTATAAAATGGTTTTGAATATTTTCATTAAGTAATGTTTTCGAGAATATATTTGAACACAACCTTAGAAAATTACTTAATGAGTTTTTGGACTATGTTTTCATTTGAGAAAGTCAAGAAAAACTCCCACAAAATTCTAAAATGTTTTGGGTTGAATTAAAATCAAAGTCTACATCATTTCTAACCTAAAATGGTCTAGAAAAGTGCAGGAAATGCTCTCTGGAAGCATGGGATCGATACCCTAAGGAAGGGATCGATCCCTTCATGGCAGAATGCATTGGAAGGCATTTTGGAAAATACAGATCGATCCCTTTCCACAAAAACAGTGCCTAACGGCTAGTTTCTGTGAGATATTACAGTTACATTCAGTTTTGGCTCCTACCAACGTTCATAAACCATCCAAGGGACTATAAATAGAGGCTTGGAAGCTCAAGGAAGCAGAGGAACAACTAAGCAACATCTTTCTCCATCTTCTTCATTTTCCTCAAGCTTATCAAAATCACAAGTGCTATAAAGTCTTCATATTCTATCATACTCTTTATCTTTGTATAGCATAGCACAACTATTGTATAGGAATTTCCTTGTGCTTAATCATTGTAATCACTTACCTATCTAGAGGTCTTTCTTTGATTACATTCATTGTAAACACAAACAAACCTTGTAAAGGGGAGGTTTCTTTTAAGCTTTAGAGAAAGAGGGAGGTTTCTCTTTAGCTTTAGAAAAAGAGGGAGGTTTCTCTTGAGCCTAGAAAAAGAGGGAGATTACTCTTGTGCTTGCAAAAAAAGGGATTGTAAAGACAAATTCAAGTTAGAGAATTTGGGGAAAATCCTTGGGAGCGTCTCAAGGTAGAGGACGTAGGCAAGGTTGCCGAACCTCTATAAATCACTTGCGTACATTTCTCTTTCCTTTCTTTCCTTATTTAGCTGCAATTATATTTGTGCTTATTGTGTTGAATTTGGATTGCATGCTTGCATAGCCTAGAGAACTTAGAAAACATTAATATAGGCTATTGAATTTAAAAGAATCGAAAAACGAACCTAAGAGTACCACAAGACCGATTCACCCCCCTCTCGGTTTAGCCTATAAAGCCAACAATATCAATGCTTTGGTTTTCCAAAAAATATTCTGTTTCTCTCGTCTTCGTGAGAATCAGGATTTGTCTTTAAAATCGAGAGAAGCTTGTTTCTTCTAAAGATTTAGTTTCTTTTCGCTAATGGCCAAGCAAATGAGATTGTTCTCATTGGACTACACGATATCAATGTTTTGGTTTTCCAAAAAATCATTATCTTCATCTTATCTTTAGGGGAATCAAGATTTGTCCCCAAAGTCGAAAGAATCTTGTTTCTCATAAGGATTTAGGTTTTTTATTTTATTATTATTATTTTTTTGCGAATGATCAAGCAAATAAGATTGTTCACACCGGGATGCACAATATCAATCCTTTGATTTTCAAGAAAATATCATTCTCTTCCTCTCTTCTTCGTGGGAATCAAGATTTATCCCCAAAATCAAGAAAAGGTTGCTTCACTTAAGAGTTTAGTTTCTATTTGCAAATGACTAAGCAAATAAGATTGTTTCCATTGGGACAAGCAAAAAACTAACCTTGGGGTGTGATAATTCTAGAAAATAGAGTTAGTTACATGTTAATTATTATGATTAACTTATTATTTTATGGCAAAAAGGGAGCATTTTACATCACGAATGTGTGATTTTACTCAATTGTGCAGAAATTATCCAATGGGAGGAAATATTTGAAGTTTGGTGGGTTTTTCAAGGAAAAGAGGACAAGGAAGGGCAAAATCCTAATTTCCACACTAAAGGACAAATAAGCAACCTTACAACCGAGTCTTCTAGTGACATTCTTATTTGCCCAAGTGATTTGAACTCATGTACTTATGCAACCAACATTGCAAGTTATAAGTGCAATTTTATGTTCAATCCATTCAAGACCTTGTGCACAACATTTAACCTAGAATTGGAGGTTATAAGTACATAACAAAAAGAGTTAAAGATAGGGGCGTTCTCTAAGAGTGTCAAGTTTTAGGTTTTTTCTAGTTCTATTTTTTTTTTTGTATTACAAGCTTGGTTTATTGTCATTACAAATTCTTTATATTTTTTATTTTCTTCCATTGTTTCTTGAATTTTTTTTGTTAAAAATTGTTTTTTTTTTCAATTCTCTATTTAATTTCTAGTATTTATCTTTTAAAGCCTGGAAGTAAGTCTTTTTATTTTATTATTTAATTTTCTTGAAGAAAGCATGTTATATGAATTATTTGAATAAACTTAGGGTGTTAATTTTGGTACTTAGTTTAATCTTTCAGATTTAGCAATCTTTTTGGAAGACAACACTTACTTATCATTATATTACTTCTCAAAATTCGTGCACTTATGGTAGGATTTATCACAACAATGGGTATATAATTATTATTAGGAATATGTTACAAAATGTTAAAGAGTATAAAAACGAAACAAAACTTTAAACAATAAAGAACTTATGCTATTAATTGTTTTGATATATCACAAAAATTCTATTATTATTGGACAGAGCAAGCTGCTTTTGTTGTTGAGCTTTATTACTTTGCCATTAGTGTAGAATTGTAAAGTGTATAGTGAAGAAATAGTTTGATTGTTATATCTTAAAGGTGGCAACTTTGAGAACCTACTACATTGATTGATACCATCTAGCAAAGGTGTGAATCATCTTTAAAAAAGTGAGATATTCGTACTTCAATTCAACTCTTCGTACCATTAGTAAAATAAATTATTTTTCTTTCGTTTATTTTTTTGCTACTAATATTTTCTTCTATTTTAGTTTTCAGTTTCAACAATTTTAAGATGATTCATTACTCATTTAAAATGTCTTGAACTCGATAAATAAGGTCATACTTTGTCTATAGTAGGCTATATTTTTGCTTTAGCTAATAGTGCTATTTGTTGAAAATTTAAGAAATAACAAATAATTGCAAAATCACAATGTAGGCTAATCTATTTGTCTTAGCTCCAGCTAATTAATAGGCTTGTTTGTTAAGTAATTTATTTCATGAAATTCCAATATGTGAAAAACCAATACGACTTGTCTTAATACATTGTGATAGCACTACAGCTATCGGCAAAGTGTATAATTGTTATTAGAATGGTAAATTCAGATCTCCTAAAAGGAAACAAACTATAATGAGATCCTATATGAGTAATGAGATTATAAGTGTGAATTATATAAGAACAAACGATAATATTGCTACATTCTAACAAAATCTCTTGCTAGATAAAATATCTAGGGTACATTGAGTGGGATGAGACTTTTGCCAAGAGAATTTGAAATCTCTTGTGAGGAAACCTTACATAAGGATCAGATATCTTGAAAGTTAGGTTAATTCAATGGGAAAAATTAATCATAGGAAGATCGCTTGGTAGATGATACTCATTGAGAACCTTTGTGTAAGTTTATCATCTTGTAACATTTAAAGGCTTGATTTTTGAAAATTTTAATGATAGTTCATTATAGTTAAAGTGTATTAGTTAAGGGAAAACTCTTAATAGATTTAACCTATGTCACGACCCGAAGGCCATGACATTCACTTAACACTTACCTTATTTCACTTAGAAAATTACGAACTAAATTTTTCTTTTTCTATTTACTGTTTGTATTCAGTGTTAGTTTAGTAACTAAACCGAACCTTGCCCTAATAATCTTATTTCTCTAGCTACGTCATAATTCTCAAAGTGATTATAACCAATTTAGCCTCATATTTACTTATCCAAAAGAAACGGGTCGAAAACCTCCCCCTTGTATTTTATCAATTTCCCTAGTAATTTACCTGTATTGAAATTACATTTATAATTTTCATAATACAGCCAGCTCAAATTCCCACAATTCACATCATCATACATCACATGTTTCTCAAGAATCTAACCCAGTAATAATTTCACATTTTGCAGTTTATACATACTTCAAAATATATATATCTTATCCTGAATCGTACTCGATAATCACATAGACTTACATAACAATCTAGTGTGATCCAAAGTTACATCCCATATTTCTTCTTAGTACTGTGAAATTAAACTTTGCATAACTACCAAAACGATATACAATTTGTATACCTCAAAAGCACAAAAGCTAGGCTCGGAGAACGTAGATGAGTACCACAAATAGGTACAGTTCCCGAGAGAGCCTATATCAAGCCTGAAGCTGGATTTCAACTCGTATGATCTATAGATGTTAAATTAAGGAGTGAGCAATCCACGACAGTAAGTAGCTTAAATAAATACAGACTAGGCTCATGTCGTAAAATATGATCATACATGCATGAACCATGTAAAATATCATGTGTGAATTCTGCCATGATTAGCAACTAACATATAATCTACGACAGATGGTATAGGCTCAATCATACTTTTTATTCACATCTTTAACTTGCACAATATCATCCTTTTCATTTCTTTTATCAATATGGTTAAGTATGAAATAACTAACCATTTCAAATAGCACAAGATGCTATAGCATAATATAAGTAAAGATCGATAACTACTCCAATTCACTGTTGTATGTATAATACCCATCTTATCTAATGATAGTTACAACATCACAAGTCACAAACGTTTTATCCTTTGTCTCATTGGATTATGATCTCCCATGATTCATCAGTACACGTGCAGCACTTAGCTCTCAAAAGATTCGAGAGGTGGCTCCCACAGTTTCGAAGAATCTATGTAGCACGTAGGTCCTTTGAGTTCTCTAGAGGTGGCTCACACAGTACAAAAGATTGAGTTTTACTCGGGTTTGCCTTTATGGCGTAAGTTTTCTATTGGTTCATTGGTACACATGCAGCACTTAGCTCTCAAAGGATTCGAGAGGTGGCTCATACAGCTTCAAAGAATCTATGTAGCACGTAGGTCCTTTGAGTTCTCCAGAGGTGGCTAACAAGGTATGAAGGAATGAGTTTTACTCGGATTAGCCTCTGTGGCGCATGCTTTCTAATGATACAATGGAACTCGTGTACCACTTAGGACTCAAAGGACTCTAGAGGTGGTTCCTACAGTTTCGAAGAATCTGTGTAGCACGTAGTTCCTTTGAGTTCTCTAGAGGTGGCTCACACGGTACAAAGGAATGAGTCTTACTCGGATTTGCCTCTATGGCGCATACTTTCTAATGATTCATCGGAACTGGTGTAGCACCTAGCTCTCAAAGGACTCTAGAGGTGGTTCCCACAGTTTCGAAGAATCTGTGTAGCATGTAGTTCCTTTGAGTTCTCTAGAGGTGGCTCACACTGTACAAAGGAATGAGTTTTACTTGGATTGGCCTCTATGGTGCATGCTTTCTAATGATTCATCGGAACTCATGTAGCACATAGTTCTCAAAGGACTCTAGAGGTGGCTCCCACAGTTCCGAAGAATCTGTGCAGCACGTAGTTCCCTTGAGTAATCTAGAGGTGGCTCACATGGTACAAGGAAAAAGTTTTACTTGGATTTGCCTCTATGGCGCATACTTTCTAATGATTCATCAAAACTCGTGCAGCACTTAGCTCTCAAAGGACTCTAAAGGTGGCTCCCACAGTTCTGAAGAATCTGTGTAGCACGTAGTTCCTTCGAGTTCTCTAGAGGTGGCCCACACGGTACAAAGGAATGAGTTTTACTCGGATTTACCTCTATGGCGCATGCTTTCTAATGATTCACCGGAACTCATGTAGCACTTAGCTCTCAAAGGACTCTAGAGTTGGCTCCCACAGTTTTGAACAATCTGTGTAGCACGTAGTTCCTTTGAGTTTTCTAGAGGTAGCTCACACGGTACAAAGGAATAAGTTTTACTCGTATTGGCCTCTATGGCGCATGCTTTCTAATGATTCATCAGAACTCGTGTTGCATTTAGCTCTCAAAGGACTCTAGAGGTGGCTCTCACAGTTTCGAAGAATCTTTGCAGCACGTAGTTCCTTTGAGTTCTCTAGAGGTGGCTCACACAGTATAAAGGAATGAGTTTTACTCGGATTGGCCTCTATGGCGCATGCTTTCTAATGATTCATCGGAACTCGTGTTGCACTTAGCTCTCAAAGGACTTTAGAGGCGGCTCCCACAGTTTCAAAGAATTTGTGTAGCACGTAGATCCTTTGAGTTCTTTAGAGGTGGCTCACACGGTACAAAGGAATGAGTTTTGCTCGGATTTACCTTTATGGCACGTGCTTTCTAATGATTCATCGGAACTCGCGTAGCACTTAGCTCTCAAAGGACTCTAGAGGTGGCTCCCACAGTTTTGAAGAATCTGTGTAGCACGTAGGTCCTTTGAGTTCTCTAGAGGTGGCTAACAGGGTAAAAGGAATGAGTTTTACTCGGATTGGCCCTTGTGGTGCATGCTTTTTAATGATTCATCGGAACTCGTCTAGCACTTAGCTCTCAAAGGACTCTAGAGGTGGCTCCCACAGTTTCGAAGAAGCTGTGTAGCACGTAGATCCTTTGAGTTCTCTAAAGGTGGCTCACACGGTACAAAGGAATGAGTTTTATTCGGATTTGCCTTTATGGCGCATGCTTTCTAATGATTCATCGGAACTCGTGTAGCACCTAGCTCTTAAAGGACTCTAGAGGTGGCTCCCACAGATTCAAAGAATCTGTGTAGCACGTAGTTCCTTTGAGTTTTCTAGAGTCGGCTCACACTGTACAAAGGAATGAGTTTTACTCGGATTGGCCTCTATGGCGCATGCTTTCTAATGATTCATCGAAACTTGTGTAGCACTTAACTCTTAAAGGACTCTAGAGGTGGCTCCCACATTCAGAAGAATCTGTGTAGCACCTAGTTCCCTTGAGATCTCTAGAGGTGGCTCACATGGTACAAAGGAATGAGTTTTACTAGGATATGAGTCTATGGCGCACGCTTTCTAATGATTCATCAGAACTCGTGTAGCACTTAGCTCTCAAAGGACTCTAGAGGTGGCTCCCACAGTTCTGAAAAATCTGTGTAGCACGTAGTTCCATCGAGTTCTCTAGAGGTGGCTCAACGGTACAAAGGAATGAGTTTTACTCGGATTTGCCTCTATGGCGCATGCTTTCTAATGATTCATAGGAACACATATAGCATTTAGCTCTTAAAGGACTCTAGAGATGGCTCCAACAGCTTCAAAGAATCTGTGTAGCACGTACTTACTTTGAGTTTTCTAGAGGTGGCTCACAAGGTAGAATGGAATGAGTTTTACTCGTATTGGACTCAATGACGCATGCTTTCTAATGATTCATCAGAACTCGTTTTGCACTTAGCTCTCAAAGGACTCTAGAGGTGGCCCTCATAGTTCCGAAGAATCTGTGTAGCACGTAGTTCCTTTGAGTTCTCTAGAGGTGGCTCACACGGTACAAAGGAATGAGTTTTACTCGGATTTGCCTCTATGGCGCATGCTTTCTAATGATTCATTGGAACTCGTGCTGCACTTAGCTCTCAAAGAATTCTAGAGGTGGCTCCCACAGTTCCGAAGAATCTGTGTAGCACGTAGTTCCTTTGAGTTCTCTAGAGGTGGCCCACATGGTACAAAAGAATGAGTTTTACTGGGATTTGAGTCTATGGCCCATGCTTTCTAATGATTCATCAGAACTCGTGTAGCACTTAGCTCTCAAAGGACTCTAGACGTGGATCCCACAGTTTCGAAGAATCTGTGTAGCACGTAGTTGCTTTGAGTTCTCTAGAGGTGGCTCACACGGTATAAAGGAATGAGTTTTAGTCGGATTGGCCTCTATGGCGCATGCTTTCTAATGATTCATCGGAGCTCATGTAGCACTTAGCTCTCAATGGACTCTAGAGATGCCTCCGACAGTTCTGAAGAATCTGTGTAGCACATAGTTCCTTGAAGTTCTCTAGAGGTGGCTCACACGGTACAAAGGAGTGAGTTTTACTCGGATTTACCTCTATGGCGCATGCTTTCTAATGATTCATCGGAACTCTTGTACTACTTAGCTCTCAAAGGACTCTAGAGATTGTTCCCATAGTTTCAAAGAATCTGTGTAGTACGTAGTTCCTTCGAGTTTTCTAGAGGTGGCTTACACGGTACAAAGGAATGAGTTTTGCTCGTATTGGCCTTAATGGCGCATGCTTTCTAATGATTCATCAGAACTCGTGTTGCACTTAGCTCTCAAAGGACTCTAGAAGTGGCTCCTACAGTTTCAAAGAATCTGTGTAGTACGTAGTTCCTTTAAGTTTTCTATAGGCGGCTCACACTGTACAAATGAATGAGTTTTACTCGGATTTGCCTCTATGACGCATGCTTGGTAATGATTCATCGGAACTCGTGTAGCACTTAACTCTCAAAGGACTTTAGAGGTGGCCCCCACAGTTCGGAAGAATCTGTGTAGCACCTAGTTCCCTTGAGATCTCTAGAGGTGGCTCACATGGTACAAAGGAATGAGTTTTACTAGGATTTGAGTCTATGGCGCATGCTTTCTAATGATTTATCAGAATCGTGTAGCACTTAGCTCTCAAAGGACTCTAGAGGTGGCTCCCACAGTTCTGAAGAATCTGTGTAGCATGTAGTTCCTTCGAGTTCTCTAGAGGTGGCTCACACTGTACAAAGGAATGAGTTTTGCTCGGATTGGCCTCTATGGCGCATGCTTTCTAATGATTCATCGGAACTCGTGTTGCACTTAGCACTCAAAGGACTTTAGAGGAGGCTCCCACAATTTCAAAGAATATGTAGCACGTAGTTCCTTTGAGTTCTCTAGAGGTGGCTCACACGGTACAAAGGAATGTGTTTTACTCGGATTTACCTTTATGGCGCATGCTTTCTAATGATTCATCGGAACCCGTGTAGTACTTAGCTCTCGAAGGACTCTAGAGGTGGCTCCCATAATTTCGAAGAATCTGTGTATCACGAAGGTCCTTTGAGTTCTCTGGATGTGGCTAACAGGGTACAAAGGAATGAGTTTTACTCGGATTGGCCTCTATGGTGCATGCTTTCTAATGATTCATCGAAACTCATGTAGCACTTAGCTCTGAATGGAGGCTAGAGGTGGCTCCCACAGTTTCGAAGAAGCCGTGTTGCACGTAGATCCTTTCATTTCTCTAGAGGTGGCTCACACGGTACAAAGGAATGATTTTTACTCGGATTTGCCTCTATGGCGCATGCTTTCTAATGAATCATCGGAACTCGTGTAGCACCTAGCTCTCAAAGGACTCTAGAGGTGGCTCCTACAGTTTCGAAGAATCTGTGTAGCACGTAGTTCCTTTGTGTGCTCCAGAGGTGGCTCACACTGTACGAAGGAATGAGTTTTACTCGGATTGGCCTCTATGGCGCATTCTTTCTAATGATTTATCGGAACTCATGTAGCACGTAGCTCTCAAAGGACTCTAGAGGTGGCTCCCACAGTTCCGAATAATCTGTGTAGCACATAGTTCCCCTGAGTTCTCTAGAGGTAGCTCACATGGTACAAAGGAATGAGTTTTACTCGGATTTGCCTCTATGGTGCATGCTTTCTAATGATTCATCAGAACTCGTGTAGCACGTAGCTCTCAAAGGACTCTTGAGGTGGCTCACGCAGTTTCGAAGAATCTGTGTAGGACGTAGTTCCTTCAAGTTCTCTCGAGGTGGCTCACACGATACAAAGGAATGAGGTTTACTCGGATTTGCTTCTATGGCGCATGCTTTCTAATGATTCATCGGAACTCATGTAGCACTTAGCTCTCAAAGGACTCTAGAGATGGCTCCCACAGTTTAGAAGAATCTGTGTAGCGCGTAGTTCCTCAGAGTTTTCTAGAGGTGGCTCACACGTTACAAGGGAATGAGTTTTACTCGTATTGGCCTCTATGGTGCATTCTTTCTAATGATTCATTAGAACTCATGTTGCACTTAGCTCTCAAAGGACTCTAGAGGTGGCTCTCACAGTTCCAAAGAATCCGTGTAGCACGTAGTTCCTTTGAGTTCTCTAGAGGCGGGTCACACAGTGCAAAGGAATGAGTTTTACTTGCATTGGCCTCTATGGCGTATGCTTTCTAATGATTCATCGGAACTCGTGTTGAACTTAGCTCTCAAAGGACTGTAAAGGTGGCTCCCACAGTTTCAAAGAATCTGTGTAGCACGTAGCTCCTTTGAGTTCTCTAGAGGTCGCTCACGCGGTACAAAGGAATGAGTTTTACTCGGATTTGCCTCTATGGCACATGCTTTCTAATGATTCATTGGAACTCGTGTAGCACTTAGCTATCAAAGGACTCTAGAGGTGGGTCCCACAGTTTCGAAGAATCTATGTAGCACGTAGATCCTTTGAGTTCTCTAGAGGTGGCTAATAGGGTACAAAGGAATTGGTTTTACTTTGATTGGCCTCAATGGTGCATGCTTTCTAATGATTCATCGGAACTCGTGTAGCACTTAGCTCGGAATGGAGTCTAGAGGTGGCTCCCACAGTATCGAAGAATCTGTGTAGCACGTAGATCCTTTGATTTCTCTAGAGGTGGCTCACACAGTACAAAGGAATGAGTTTTACTCGGATTTGCCTCTATGGCGCGTGTTTTCTAATGATTCATCGAAACTCGTGTAGCACCTATCTCTCAAAGGACTCTAGAGGTGGCTCCCACAGTTTCGAAGAATCTGTGTAGCACGTAGTTCCTTTGTGTTCTGTAGAGGTGGCTTACACTGTACGAAGGAATGAGTTTTACTCGGACTGGCCTCTATGGCGCATGCTTTCTAATGATTCTTCGGAACTCATGCAGCACGTAGCTCTCAAATGACTCTAGAGGTGGCTCCCACAGTTTCGAATAATCAGTGTAGCACGTAGTTCCCTTGAGTTCTCTAGAGGTGGCTCACATGGTACAAAGGAATGAGTTTTGCTCGGATTTGCCTCTATGGCGCATGCTTTCTAATGATTCATCAGAACTCGTGTAGCACTTAGCTCTCAAAGGACTCTTGAGGTGGCTCCCGCAATTCTGAAGAATCTGTGTAGCATGTAGTTCCTTCAAGTTTTCTTGAGATGGCTCACACGGTGCAAAGGATTGAGTTTTACTCGGATTTGCCTCTATGGCGCATGCTTTCTAATGATTCATCGGAACTCATGTAGCACTTAGCTCTCAAAGGACTCTAGAGATGGCTCCCACAGTTTCGAAGAATCTGTGTAGCACGTAGTTCCTTTGAGTTTTCTAGAGGTGGCTCACATGGTACAAAGGAATGAGTTTTACTCGTATTGGCCTCAATGGCGCGTGCTTTCTAATGATTCATCAGAACTCATGTTGCACTTAGCTCTCAAAGGACTCTAGAGGTGGCTCTTACAGTTTCGAAGAATCTGTGCAGCACGTAGTTCCTTTGAGTTCTCTAGAAGTGGCTCACACGGTACAAAGGAATGAGTTTTACTCAGAATTGCCTTAATGTCGCATGCTTTCTAATGATTCATCGGAACTCTAGTAGTACTTAGCTCTCAAAGGACTCTAGAGATGCCTCCCACAGTTTCGAAGAATCTGTGTAGCACGTAGTTCCTTTGAGTTTTCTAGAGGGGGCTTACACGGTACAAAGGAATGAGTTTTGCTTGTATTGGCCTCAATGGCGCATGCTTTCTAATGATTCATCAGAACTCGTGTTGCACTTAGCTCTCAAAGGACGCTAGAGGTGGCTCCCATAGTTTCAAAGAATCTGTGTAGCATGTAGTTCCTTTGAGTTTTCTGTAGGCGGCTCACACTGTAAAAAGGAATGAGTTTTACTCGGATTGGCCTATATGGCCCATGCTTTCTAATGATTCATCGGAACACGTGTAGAACTTAACTCTCAAAGGTCTCTAGAGGTGGCCCCCACAGTTCGGAAGAATTTGTGTAGTACATAGTTCCCTTGATATCTCTAGAGGTGTCTCACATGGTACAAAGGAATGAGTTTTACTAGGATTTGAGTCTATGGCACAGGCTTTCTAATGATTCATCAGAACTCGTGTAGCACTTAGCTCTCAAATGACTCTAGAGGTGGCTCTCACAGTTTTGAAGAATCTGTGTAGCACGTAGTTCCTTTTAGTTCACTAGAGGTGGCTCACAAGGTACAAAGGAATGAGTTTTACTCGGATTGGCCTCTATGGCGCAGGCTTTTTAATGATTCATCGGAACTCGTGTTGCACTTAGCACTCAAAGGACTTTATAGGTGGCTCCCACAGTTTCAAAGAATCTGTGTAGCACGTAGTTCCTTTGAGTTCTCTAGAGGTGGCTCGTAGGGTACAAAGGAATGAGTTTTACTCGGATTTGCCTCTATGGCGCATGCTTTCTAATGATTCATCGGAACTCGTGAAGCACTTAGGTCTCGATGGACTCTAGAGGTGACTCCCACAGTTTCGAAGAATCTGTGTAGCACGTAGGTCCTTTGAGTTCTCTAGAGGTGGCTAACAGGGTACAAAGGAATGAGTTTTACTCGGATTGGCCTCTATGGTGCATGCTTTCTAATGATTCATCGGAACTCGTGTAGCACTTAGCTCTGAATGGAGTCTAAAGGTGGCTCCCACAGTTTCGAAGAAGCTGTGTTGCACGTAAATCCTTTGATTTCTCTAGAGGTGGCTCACACGGTACAAAGGAATGAGTTTTACTCGGATTTGCCTCTATGGCGCATGCTTTCTAATGAATCATCGGAACTCGTGTAGCACCTAGCTCTCAAAGGACTCTAGAGGTGGCTTTTACAGTTCCGAAGAATCTGTGTAGCACGTAGTTCCTTTGTGTGCTCCAGAGGTGGCTCACACTGTACGAAGGAATGAGTTTTACTCGGATTGGCCTCTATGGCGCATGCTTTCTAATGATTTATCGGAACTCATGTAGCACGTAGCTCTCAAAGGACTCTAAAGGTGGCTCCCACAGTTCCGAATAATCTGTGTAGCCCAAAGTTCCCTTGAGTTCTCTAGAGGTAGCTCACATGGTACAAAGGAATGAGTTTTACTCGGATTTGCCTCTATAGTGCATGCTTTCTAATGATTCATCAGAACTCCTGTAGCACGTAGCTCTCAAAGGACTCTTGAGGTGGCTCTCGCAGTTCCGAAGAATCTGTGCAGCACGTAGTTCGTTCAAGTTCTCTCGAGGTGGCTCACACGATACAAAGGAATGAGGTTTACTCGGATTTGCTTCTATGGCGCATGCTTTCTAATGATTCATCGGAACTCATGTAGCACTTAGCTGTCAAAGGACTCTAGAGATGGCTCCCACAGTTTCGAAGAATCTGTGCAGCGTGTAGTTACTCTGAGATTTCTAGAGGTGGCTCACACGGTACAAAGGAATGAGTTTTACTCGTATTGGCCTCTATGGCGCATGCTTTCTAATGATTCATCAGAACTCGTGTTGCACTTAGCTCTCAAAGGACTCTAGAGATGGCTCTCACAGTTCCAAAGAATCTGTGTAGCACGTAGTTCCTTTGAGTTTTCTAGAGGTGGGTCACACAGTTCAAAGGAATGAGTTTTACTCGGATTGGCCTCTATGGCGCATGCTTTCTAATGATTCATCGGAACTCGTGTTCCACTTAGCTCTCAAAGGATTGTAAAGGTGGCTCTCACAGTTTCGAAGAATCTGTGTAGCACGTAGTTCCATTGAGTTCTCTAGAGTTGGCTCACACGGTACAAAGGAATGAGTTTTGCTCGGATTTGCCTCTATGGCTCATGCTTTCTAATGATTCATCGGAACTCGTGTAGCACTTAACTCTCAAAGGACTCTAGAGGTGGCTCCCACAGTTTCGAAGAATCTATGTAGCACGTAGGTCCTTTGAGTTCTCTAAAGGTGGCTAACAAGGTACAAAGGAATGAGTTTTACTCGGATTGGCCTCTATGGTGCATGCTTTCTAATGACTCATCGGAACTCGTGTACCACTTAGCTCTGAATGGAGTCTAAAGGTGGCTCCCACAGTTTCGAAGAAGCTGTGTTGCACGTAGATCCTTTGATTTCTCTAGAGGTGGCTCACATGGTACAAAGGAATGAGTTTTACTCGGATTTGCCTCTATGGCGCGTGCTTTCTATTGATTCATCGGAACACGTGTAGCACCTAGCTCTCAAAGGACTCTAGAGGTGGCTCCCACAGTTCCGAAGAATCTGTGTAGCTCGTAGTTGCTTTGTGTTCTCTAGAGGTGTCTCACACTATACGAAGGAATGAGTTTTACTCGGATTGGCCTCTATGGCACATGGTTTCTAATGATTCATCGGAACTCATGTAACACGTAGCTCTCAAATGACTCTAGAGGAGGCTCCCACAGTTCCGAATAATTAGTGTAGCACGTAGTTCCCTTGAGTTCACTAGAGGTGGCTCACATGGTACAAAGGAATGAGTTTTACTGGGATTTGAGTCTATGGCCCATGCTTTCTAATGATTCATCAGAACTCGTGTAGCACTTAGCTCTCAAAGGACTCTAGACGTGGATCCCACAGTTTCGAAGAATCTGTGTAGCACGTAGTTGCTTTGAGTTCTCTAGAGGTGGCTCACACGGTATAAAGGAATGAGTTTTAGTCGGATTGGCCTCTATGGCGCATGCTTTCTAATGATTCATCGGAGCTCATGTAGCACTTAGCTCTCAATGGACTCTAGAGATGCCTCCGACTGTTCTGAAGAATCTGTGTAGCACATAGTTCCTTGAAGTTCTCTAGAGGTGGCTCACACGGTACAAAGGAGTGAGTTTTACTCGGATTTACCTCTATGGCGCATGCTTTCTAATGATTCATCGGAACTCTTGTACTACTTAGCTCTCAAAGGACTCTAGAGATTGTTCCCATAGTTTCAAAGAATCTGTGTAGTACGTAGTTCCTTCGAGTTTTCTTGAGGTGGCTTACACGGTACAAAGGAATGAGTTTTGCTCGTATTGGCCTTAATGGCGCATGCTTTCTAATGATTCATCAGAACTCGTGTTGCACTTAGCTCTCAAAGGACTCTAGAAGTGGCTCCTACAGTTTCAAATCTGTGTAGTACGTAGTTCCTTTAAGTTTTCTATAGGCGGCTCACACTGTACAAATGAATGAGTTTTACTCGGATTTGCCTCTATGACGCATGCTTGGTAATGATTCATCGGAACTCGTGTAGCACTTAACTCTCAAAGGACTTTAGAGGTGGCCCCCACAGTTCGGAAGAATCTGTGTAGCACCTAGTTCCCTTGAGATCTCTAGAGGTGGCTCACATGGTACAAAGGAATGAGTTTTACTAGGATTTGAGTCTATGGCGCATGCTTTCTAATGATTTATCAGAATCGTGTAGCACTTAGCTCTCAAAGGACTCTAGAGGTGGCTCCCACAGTTCTGAAGAATCTGTGTAGCATGTAGTTCCTTCGAGTTCTCTAGAGGTGGCTCACACTGTACAAAGGAATGAGTTTTGCTCGGATTGGCCTCTATGGCGCATGCTTTCTAATGATTCATCGGAACTCGTGTTGCACTTAGCACTCAAAGGACTTTAGAGGAGGCTCCCACAATTTCAAAGAATATGTAGCACGTAGTTCCTTTGAGTTCTCTAGAGGTGGCTCACACGGTACAAAGGAATGTGTTTTACTCGGATTTACCTTTATGGCGCATGCTTTCTAATGATTCATCGGAACCCGTGTAGTACTTAGCTCTCGAAGGACTCTAGAGGTGGCTCCCATAATTTCGAAGAATCTGTGTATCACGAAGGTCCTTTGAGTTCTCTGGATGTGGCTAACAGGGTACAAAGGAATGAGTTTTACTCGGATTGGCCTCTATGGTGCATGCTTTCTAATGATTCATCGAAACTCATGTAGCACTTAGCTCTGAATGGAGGCTAGAGGTGGCTCCCACAGTTTCGAAGAAGCCGTGTTGCACGTAGATCCTTTCATTTCTCTAGAGGTGGCTCACACGGTACAAAGGAATGATTTTTACTCGGATTTGCCTCTATGGCGCATGCTTTCTAATGAATCATCGGAACTCGTGTAGCACCTAGCTCTCAAAGGACTCTAGAGGTGGCTCCTACAGTTTCGAAGAATCTGTGTAGCACGTAGTTCCTTTGTGTGCTCCAGAGGTGGCTCACACTGTACGAAGGAATGAGTTTTACTCGGATTGGCCTCTATGGCGCATTCTTTCTAATGATTTATCGGAACTCATGTAGCACGTAGCTCTCAAAGGACTCTAGAGGTGGCTCCCACAGTTCCGAATAATCTGTGTAGCACATAGTTCCCCTGAGTTCTCTAGAGGTAGCTCACATGGTACAAAGGAATGAGTTTTACTCGGATTTGCCTCTATGGTGCATGCTTTCTAATGATTCATCAGAACTCGTGTAGCACGTAGCTCTCAAAGGACTCTTGAGATGGCTCACGCAGTTTCGAAGAATCTGTGTAGGACGTAGTTCCTTCAAGTTCTCTCGAGGTGGCTCACACGATACAAAGGAATGAGGTTTACTCGGATTTGCTTCTATGGCGCATGCTTTCTAATGATTCATCGGAACTCATGTAGCACTTAGCTCTCAAAGGACTCTAGAGATGGCTCCCACAGTTTAGAAGAATCTGTGTAGCGCGTAGTTCCTCAGAGTTTTCTAGAGGTGGCTCACACGTTACAAGGGAATGAGTTTTACTCGTATTGGCCTCTATGGTGCATTCTTTCTAATGATTCATTAGAACTCATGTTGCACTTAGCTCTCAAAGGACTCTAGAGGTGGCTCTCACAGTTCCAAAGAATCTGTGTAGCACGTAGTTCCTTTGAGTTCTCTAGAGGCGGGTCACACAGTGCAAAGGAATGAGTTTTACTTGCATTGGCCTCTATGGCGTATGCTTTCTAATGATTCATCGGAACTCGTGTTGAACTTAGCTCTCAAAGGACTGTAAAGGTGGCTCCCACAGTTTCAAAGAATCTGTGTAGCACGTAGCTCCTTTGAGTTCTCTAGAGGTCGCTCACGCGGTACAAAGGAATGAGTTTTACTCGGATTTGCCTCTATGGCACATGCTTTCTAATGATTCATTGGAACTCGTGTAGCACTTAGCTATCAAAGGACTCTAGAGGTGGGTCCCACAGTTTCGAAGAATCTATGTAGCACGTAGATCCTTTGAGTTCTCTAGAGGTGGCTAATAGGGTACAAAGGAATTGGTTTTACTTTGATTGGCCTCAATGGTGCATGCTTTCTAATGATTCATCGGAACTCGTGTAGCACTTAGCTCGGAATGGAGTCTAGAGGTGGCTCCCACAGTATCGAAGAATCTGTGTAGCACGTAGATCCTTTGATTTCTCTAGAGGTGGCTCACACAGTACAAAGGAATGAGTTTTACTCGGATTTGCCTCTATGACGCGTGTTTTCTAATGATTCATCGAAACTCGTGTAGCACCTATCTCTCAAAGGACTCTAGAGGTGGCTCCCACAGTTTCGAAGAATCTGTGTAGCACGTAGTTCCTTTGTGTTCTGTAGAGGTGGCTCACACTGTACGAAGGAATGAGTTTTACTCGGACTGGCCTCTATGGCGCATGCTTTCTAATGATTCTTCGGAACTCATGCAGCACGTAGCTCTCAAATGACTCTAGAGGTGGCTCCCACAGTTTCGAATAATCAGTGTAGCACGTAGTTCCCTTGAGTTCTCTAGAGGTGGCTCACATGGTACAAAGGAATGAGTTTTGCTCGGATTTGCCTCTATGGCGCATGCTTTCTAATGATTCATCAGAACTCGTGTAGCACTTAGCTCTCAAAGGACTCTTGAGGTGGCTCCCGCAATTCTGAAGAATCTGTGTAGCATGTAGTTCCTTCAAGTTTTCTTGAGATGGCTCACACGGTGCAAAGGATTGAGTTTTACTCGGATTTGCCTCTATGGCGCATGCTTTCTAATGATTCATCGGAACTCATGTAGCACTTAGCTCTCAAAGGACTCTAGAGATGGCTCCCACAGTTTCGAAGAATCTGTGTAGCACGTAGTTCCTTTGAGTTTTCTAGAGGTGGCTCACATGGTACAAAGGAATGAGTTTTACTCGTATTGGCCTCAATGGCGCGTGCTTTCTAATGATTCATCAGAACTCATGTTGCACTTAGCTCTCAAAGGACTCTAGAGGTGGCTCTTACAGTTTCGAAGAATCTGTGCAGCACGTAGTTCCTTTGAGTTCTCTAGAAGTGGCTCACACGGTACAAAGGAATGAGTTTTACTCAGAATTGCCTTAATGTCGCATGCTTTCTAATGATTCATCGGAACTCCAGTAGTACTTAGCTCTCAAAGGACTCTAGAGATGCCTCCCACAGTTTCGAAGAATCTGTGTAGCACGTAGTTCCTTTGAGTTTTCTAGAGGGGGCTTACACGGTACAAAGGAATGAGTTTTGCTTGTATTGGCCTCAATGGCGCATGCTTTCTAATGATTCATCAGAACTCGTGTTGCACTTAGCTCTCAAAGGACGCTAGAGGTGGCTCCCATAGTTTCAAAGAATCTGTGTAGCATGTAGTTCCTTTGAGTTTTCTGTAGGCGGCTCACACTGTAAAAAGGAATGAGTTTTACTCGGATTGGCCTATATGGCCCATGCTTTCTAATGATTCATCGGAACACGTGTAGCACTTAACTCTCAAAGGTCTCTAGAGGTGGCCCCCACAGTTCGGAAGAATCTGTGTAGTACCTAGTTCCCTTGATATCTCTAGAGGTGTCTCACATGGTACAAAGGAATGAGTTTTACTAGGATTTGAGTCTATGGCACAGGCTTTCTAATGATTCATCAGAACTCGTGTAGCACTTAGCTCTCAAATGACTCTAGAGGTGGCTCTCACAGTTTTGAAGAATCTGTGTAGCACGTAGTTCCTTTTAGTTCACTAGAGGTGGCTCACAAGGTACAAAGGAATGAGTTTTACTCGGATTGGCCTCTATGGCGCAGGCTTTTTAATGATTCATCGGAACTCGTGTTGCACTTAGCACTCAAAGGACTTTATAGGTGGCTCCCACAGTTTCAAAGAATCTGTGTAGCACGTAGTTCCTTTGAGTTCTCTAGAGGTGGCTCGTAGGGTACAAAGGAATGAGTTTTACTCGGATTTGCCTCTATGGCGCATGCTTTCTAATGATTCATCGGAACTCGTGAAGCACTTAGGTCTCGATGGACTCTAGAGGTGACTCCCACAGTTTCGAAGAATCTGTGTAGCACGTAGGTCCTTTGAGTTCTCTAGAGGTGGCTAACAGGGTACAAAGGAATGAGTTTTACTCGGATTGGCCTCTATGGTGCATGCTTTCTAATGATTCATCGGAACTCGTGTAGCACTTAGCTCTGAATGGAGTCTAAAGGTGGCTCCCACAGTTTCGAAGAAGCTGTGTTGCACGTAAATCCTTTGATTTCTCTAGAGGTGGCTCACACGGTACAAAGGAATGAGTTTTACTCGGATTTGCCTCTATGGCGCATGCTTTCTAATGAATCATCGGAACTCGTGTAGCACCTAGCTCTCAAAGGACTCTAGAGGTGGCTTTTACAGTTCCGAAGAATCTGTGTAGCACGTAGTTCCTTTGTGTGCTCCAGAGGTGGCTCACACTGTACGAAGGAATGAGTTTTACTCGGATTGGCCTCTATGGCGCATGCTTTCTAATGATTTATCGGAACTCATGTAGCACGTAGCTCTCAAAGGACTCTAAAGGTGGCTCCCACAGTTCCGAATAATCTGTGTAGCCCAAAGTTCCCTTGAGTTCTCTAGAGGTAGCTCACATGGTACAAAGGAATGAGTTTTACTCGGATTTGCCTCTATAGTGCATGCTTTCTAATGATTCATCAGAACTCCTGTAGCACGTAGCTCTCAAAGGACTCTTGAGGTGGCTCTCGCAGTTCCGAAGAATCTGTGCAGCACGTAGTTCGTTCAAGTTCTCTCGAGGTGGCTCACACGATACAAAGGAATGAGGTTTACTCGGATTTGCTTCTATGGCGCATGCTTTCTAATGATTCATCGGAACTCATGTAGCACTTAGCTGTCAAAGGACTCTAGAGATGGCTCCCACAGTTTCGAAGAATCTGTGCAGCGTGTAGTTACTCTGAGATTTCTAGAGGTGGCTCACACGGTACAAAGGAATGAGTTTTACTCGTATTGGCCTCTATGGCGCATGCTTTCTAATGATTCATCAGAACTCGTGTTGCACTTAGCTCTCAAAGGACTCTAGAGATGGCTCTCACAGTTCCAAAGAATCTGTGTAGCACGTAGTTCCTTTGAGTTTTCTAGAGGTGGGTCACACAGTTCAAAGGAATGAGTTTTACTCGGATTGGCCTCTATGGCGCATGCTTTCTAATGATTCATCGGAACTCGTGTTCCACTTAGCTCTCAAAGGATTGTAAAGGTGGCTCTCACAGTTTCGAAGAATCTGTGTAGCACGTAGTTCCATTGAGTTCTCTAGAGTTGGCTCACACGGTACAAAGGAATGAGTTTTGCTCGGATTTGCCTCTATAGCTCATGCTTTCTAATGATTCATCGGAACTCGTGTAGCACTTAACTCTCAAAGGACTCTAGAGGTGGCTCCCACAGTTTCGAAGAATCTATGTAGCACGTAGGTCCTTTGAGTTCTCTAAAGGTGGCTAACAAGGTACAAAGGAATGAGTTTTACTCGGATTGGCCTCTATGGTGCATGCTATCTAATGACTCATCGGAACTCGTGTAGCACTTAGCTCTGAATGGAGTCTAAAGGTGGCTCCCACAGTTTCGAAGAAGCTGTGTTGCACGTAGATCCTTTGATTTCTCTAGAGGTGGCTCACATGGTACAAAGGAATGAGTTTTACTCGGATTTGCCTCTATGGCGCGTGCTTTCTATTGATTCATCGGAACTCGTGTAGCACCTAGCTCTCAAAGGACTCTAGAGGTGGCTCCCACAGTTCCGAAGAATCTGTGTAGCTCGTAGTTGCTTTGTGTTCTCTAGAGGTGTCTCACACTATACGAAGGAATGAGTTTTACTCGGATTGGCCTCTATGGCACATGGTTTCTAATGATTCATCGGAACTCATGTAACACGTAGCTCTCAAATGACTCTAGAGGAGGCTCCCACAGTTCCGAATAATTAGTGTAGCACGTAGTTCCCTTGAGTTCTCTAGAGGTGGCTCACATGGTACAAAGGAATGAGTTTTACTCGGATTTGCCTCTGTGGCGCATCCTTTCTAATGATTTATCAGAACTCGTGTAGCACTTAGCTCTCAAAGGACTCTTGAGGTGGCTCCCGCAATTCTGAAGAATCTGTGTAGCACGTATTTCCTTCAAGTTCTCTAGAGGTGGCTCACACGGTGCAAAGGATTGAGTTTTACTCGGATTTGCCGCTATGGCGCATGCTTTCTAATGATTCATCGGAACTCATGTAGCACTTAGCTCTTAAAGGACTCTAGAGATGGCTCCCATAGTTTCGAAGAATCTGTGTAGCATGTAGTTCCTTTGAGTTTTCTAGAGGTGGCTCACACGGTACAAAGGAATGAGTTTTACTCGTATTGGCCTCAATGGCGCATGCTTTCTAATGATTCATCTGAATTGATGTTGCACTTAGCTCTCACAGGACTTTAGAGGTGGCTCTCACAGTTCCGAATAATTTGTGTAGCACATAGTTCCTTTGAGTTCTCTAGAGGTGGCTCACACGGTAGAAAGGAATGTGTTTTACTCGGATTTGCCTCTATGGCACATGCTTTCTATTGATTCATCGGAACTCGTGTACCACTTAGCTCTCAAAGGACTGTAGATGTGGCTCCCACAGTTCTGAAGAATCTGTGTAGCACGTAGTTCCTTTGAGTTTTCTAAAGGTGGCTCAGACGGTACAAAGGAATGAGTTGTACTCGTATTGGCATCTGTGGCGCATGCTTTCTAATGATTCATCAAAACTCGTGTAGCACTTAGCTCTCAAAAGACTCTAGAGGTGGCTCCCACAGTTTCGATGAATCTGTGTAGCATGTAGTTCCTTTGAGTTCTCTAGATGTGGCTCACACGGTATAAAGGAATGAGTTTTACTCGGATTTGCCTCTATGGTGCATGTTTTCTAATAATAATGATCTAAAATCATTCAAGTCCTCGAGTCACATATATGCATCAATTGTCACACAATTCCATTATTCTAGTTTTCTATAAATACAACTAGGTACTATTCGAAGTCCATAAATTAAACATTGTAAGCTGCATATATACTGTATACTACTTCACGTATTCATTCTCAAAGTATCGTAATATATTAGCATGCTCACTTGGTGCGACTTTAATAAATCACATGCATTTATCATGATGTCGGCATCGACATTTATACGATTTTATATGCTCAGTGAACATAAATAAACAATAACACATAACGCGCAAGTCACAAATAAGATTTCTTTCCAGATAAGTGCTATTCACGATCATATCAAGTCAAACTTATATCTTACCGAGACTTACCCTCATAATCTTTTCCGTGATATTCACCAACTTGATAGAAATTTAGGTAAATATCGAATAAGGATTCATTCATCTCTTACGAGTTGATATTAGTAAGACTTATTTAACCTACTTACCTCGAGGCTTAAAATTTCCTTCTCTTGCTTTTGAGTCTGTACTCAAGCCTCTACACCGTTCCGATTCGCTACACATAATCCATTAACATTTCGATAAGTTTTCATCATTATGCTTAATCATGTACTGTAAACAAGAATCCTAAGACACTTTTAAATTCAATTAACTACAAATTCGAGACTACTTCCTTATCGTCATTCGCGACATACCCATCGGTACTCATCCTTATGTATGTATATTTAAACACATAGATGCTTATATTTATGTGTATATCCCAATATATATTGTATATACATACATACATACATATATATATATATATATATATCCATGCTCATCCTTTTCTTCTCCTTATCAATATTTATTATGTATAAATAAATATATATTGATACATATATATCATTTTAATGGTGCATAACATATTGATCATCATGGTATATATATCCATGTCTCTATCACCATTCTCATCCTCTAGCATGCTCATATATTAACCTTGAGTTAATATCATCTATCTTAAATCACATATCAAACATACCTCTTTGACCCATATTTACTTGGGTTCATTCCTTGGTCGAGAGTTAAGTCTTCATGTATTTTCTAAAACACTACTTGGCATTTTAATGTAACCTTATCTTCTATTTCTCATAGGACAATAAAATATTCTTTAACTTCAATCGGATATATATACATATATATTTTTTGTAACACTAATATAATGTTAATTCTTAAATAACATTATGTCGTATTTCTCATTTCACATTTCTATTGTCAAAAAATATAAATAATTTTACAGTATAAATAAATAAGGAGTATGCAGTACAAGAGTCTTACCCCTTTTTAAACCTTCCAAGGCTGTCCAAAATAAGATTCAAGCACCACTTAACGGCAGCCCCAACCTAGCTGGGTATACCACCTTAGGACTCCTATAATAGTCCATCATGCCACCCGGCTGTGGCCTCTTTTGCTGCCATATACCACATTCATCCTTTCTTCAGGTATTGGTTGAAACCCTTGTTTCACGTTTTCTAAGCCCATTTCCTCCAACCCGTAACACCTTGGTCAACACATATTTTTCAGTAACCAAAAACCATTCACGATCAGCTTAAACACAGCCACTTACGCCTCTTGTTTAGCCATAGAAACAACCCTTCACGGTGTCTCAAAGACCGGCCCAGCAACAGGCACATTTAACCCTAAAAATAAAACTCCAAAACAGCCCCTGAGCATTACTATTCAGTGGTTTGCTTGGCTGCGTTTCAGCCCCCAAAATGCCACTATGCAGCTCCCATTTTTCTCCTATTCTTTAACTTACCAAGCAGCTCCACGCACCCTCTAAGCAGCCCTTCTTTGGCCTTAAATTTCTTCCTCAAATGCCAACCTAAATCCAACTCCAAATCAGCCAAGTTTAAATCTTCCATTTGGGGCCAATGTCCAGCTAAAACAAGGACCACAAGCCACCGCTGCTATGCCCAAGATTTGCACCTCTGTTCTATTTTCTCCACCGGCACCTTAAGTTCACGCCACTTCCAGCCCAATGACACCACTCGAGAGCTTGTCAAGAGTCTCTTCTCATGCTTTCATAGCAGCTTACGGCAGGGGCGATGGGAGTGGAAGCAAGAGCGAGATGGATGCGAGTGAGAATGGCGAGATGAGTTGATGAATGAAGAGAGGGAACGGTAGTGGAATGGCGTGAGGGAGCTGAAGATGAAAGAGGGATTAAAAATTTATTTTCTTTCTTTGAATCAAAGAAAAGTAAGTGATGGGCTGCTGCAGCAGACTTGATGGGATGGGATGGTGGTGATTTTCCACTATATATTATTATTATTATTATTTTAAGTATAAATTTCTTTTTTTTTCTTAAGATAAATATATATTACTTTTTTTATTTATATATTATAAATATATTCACTTGTGCTATACTTCTATTCCTATCTATTTTCATATATATATATATATATATATATATATATATATATATATATATATATCTTTTTACACATATTTATATTTATACTTTGACGTTTACATTAAATTTATTTGTATGTTCATCTATTTGTATTTGTATAATTTTTAATTTTATATATATATATATCTATGATCTTATGTATTTACTTATATGCATATTAAATTATTTTCACATGTGTGTATATATATATATTGTAGACACCTAATTTTGTCCGAACAATTTTTTTTATATATAATCAAAAAATCAAAAATCAAAAAAATAAATAATGATAAAAAGAAACAAGTCAATTTTGGTTAAATCTCATGTGAAGCACATGCAAAATTCACATCTTCAAGAGTTGACTAAAGTTGATATTGTTGCCAAAAATAAAAGAAAAAATAATCAGCCATTAAATCAATGAATAAATCAACAAAAGGAAGGAAAATTGGTTGAAATTAAATCTGAAAATTCATTGCCAAAAAAATAATAAAAAGGAAATAAATTTAAAAAAAAAGGAGAAAGTCAAACAAAATAAATGAAAAATCCCATAATCATAGGATCAATTATAAATTTTTTATTTCTTTCCATGAAATTTTGACAAGTATAAAGAGGGGGGAAACCCGAGTCTTTGAAAAAGCACCTTCATCTCATCTACGCTGCCCCTATATCCATTAAAAATCATCACTAACCCTAGCCACTAAGTCTGCTTCGGTCCTAGTACATCAATATCCTAGTTGGCGGCATGCTCGTCATCACCCTTATCGCTGACCCTTCTTCGTTGTCCTGACACGAGTGCCCTTATCTCTATTGCTGCATCAACGATTGCATAGCCTCTATCATTGAACCAAACTTTCTAGCTTTGCCTGGAAACTCTGCACGTCACCATCATTGCTTGCTACTCATGCCACACGAAGCAAGAAAGAAAATATGCTATGACTTGAGGAAATATTGCAAAATTGGGTAAAGTGGCTTTAAGAATTACGTGATTTCACATCACCTAGGTATGATCATTTTCTTTTATTTTTTTTTGGTTGGTTTTTTGTTGTTTTGTGATTAATGCATATAATTAATTTAGATTAAGTTATTATGTAATATTGTAAATTTGATTAATAATTTTGTTTGTTTATAAATACATTTTTTATTTAGGTTGATTAATAAAGTTATCTAATTTGACTTACATTTTTGTTCATAATTAAATAATTGCATGATAATCTTTAATGTGATCTTGCATGAAATAACTATATGATGGTATTTAATTAATATAATTGTATGGTACATTTTGTATGAATAAATTTTATAGTGTGATTTGATGAATTGCATAAATTTAGCTCACTATATTAGGATTAATGCTTAGAATAAAAAAATAAAAAAAATAATGAAGACAATATAATTCATATGAACTTTGAAATATTAAATAAAACTAATAAAATTCTACTAAAATATAAATAGAAACAAATTATCTGACGATGGAATTTTAAAAGTACTGCGCTTGAGTAGTGCTTTTAGATATCTTGAGGTGAGGAGATTCTTCTTAAATCTTACCAGCTTGATGGAAGATTTAAAAAGATATTTCCGATATTTAAAATTCAAAAAATATTATTAAAATTAATTGCAATTAAAAGAATAAATAATCAGATTAGAAATAATGAATTATAAAAATTAATTTAGACAAAAAATAGAATAAAATAATAAAAATACAAATTATCCGACGACGGAATTCTAAAGGGACTGCGCTTAAGTAGTACTTTTAGATGTCTTGAGGTGAGGAGAGTTCTTTTAAATCTTGCCAGCTTGATGGAAGATTTATAGGACATTTCCAAGATTTAATAAATTAAATTATAAAAATAAAAATTAAATTAGATTAGATTAGATTAAAAAATAGTAAATTAAAATTAAGTTTATTATAATAAAGAATAAAGATCAAATAAATAAATTGGAATTAAAATTAGAAAATAATTAAAAATAAATAGAAATTAAATTACATTAAATATTTTAATAAATGTGAATTATTCCGAGGATGGAATTTAAAGGGAATTGCGCTTGAGTAATTTCTTTAAAAATTCCTAAGGTGAGAAAGTTTCTTTAAGGTCTTACCAGCTTGATGGAAGGTCTTTAAGAAAATATTCAATATCAAATAATTCATGTTTATTTAAAGATATAAAAATACATGAAATAATAATTTATATAAAGAAATAATGACGATAGAATAAAATAGGATAAAATAATAAATATAAATTGGATAGAAGTCAAAATAGGGTTTGCATAAAATATTTAAACAATCCGACGACGGAGCCTCTTCAAGAAGGCGATTGGTCCTACTTGAATACTCTTGAGGTGAGAATAACTTTTAAGTTGTCCAACCAGCTTGATGGAGGAGACTTAAAAGATTTTTCAATATTTAATTATATCGAAATTAAAGTAAAAGGCAAAATTAAGATAACCTTAGATCACTTGGTACCATTTTAGGATGGGCGTTGTGAGGGTGCTAATCCTTCCTCACACGTAACCGTACTCCCGAACTTAGAACTTTTAACGTAGACCAGGCCTTATCCTTAGTTTGAATAGGTGACCAATCACACCTAGGTTAGAATGATTGGTGGCGACTCCATAGTTTTGTGTCTAGCTATTAGGTTTTCCGAAACTTGATACGTTATGACAGTTTGGCGACTCCACTGGGGACATTAGAGAGTCAGGCCATTAGGTAGTTTAAGGTTATCAAGATTTTGCCTAAAACTTTAAATGTCATAAAATATTTAATGCACACACTTCACATTCATGTGCATGCGTTAGCCCTCGACCCAGGCTTATCCTTCATAGGAGGGAGTATAGTATCTTTGCCTTCGTGAGGTGATAACCTCCACACAGGCCAGTGAAATACTCCCACTCAAATTGAACCTTTCCGTTTGTAACCTGTAATGGGTGAGGATTGGGTGCCTTACTAGTCTTGGGTGGACGACAGTAAGGAACAATTTGGGAACCTTTAGCCCTTTTATCTAAAGCCATGCATATAGTGAAATTAAGAAGACCAACTGTAAGAGAGAGCCATATCAACCCATGCTATAGAAAATACCCATTATTTAGGACACATGTTTGATCAAGTTTGTTTGATTTTGATATGAGACACTAAGAGGGTACCATGAGTTCTTGACCCAAACATTTCATGCATTACTCATCCATTATTGTTACATGACCACACCATTCCATTCATACAGATCATCTTGTTTTGATTCATTGTTTTTAAACAAAGCATTTTCAAAATTTTTGAAGCATCACCACATGTGAAATGATAAAATTCTTAATTGTGGCAATAAAAGATTCGAAGATAGCTCGACCAAAGGTTCATTCACACAACACTCGTTATCAAGCTAAGATCATGGAAGAAGAATCAAGCATGCGCATGGAGAAGATGGAAAAAGCTCAAGAGGAAATGAGGGGGCAATTGGCCCAAATTACAGAGCTGTTGAAAAATCTAAGCAAGGGCAAAGGAGTGGTAGAGGAAGTTGTAGTCCAAGAAGGGGTTCAACAACGCAGTATGGAAGACCCTGTCTATCCTCCCGGATTTGGTCAATTTCCAAGTCAAACATCCCAAGAAGGAAGATATCCACCTGCTTACACTGCTATACCCCAAGTGTTTGGACAAGCTCAATTCCAAGGACCCGCCTATCCTTCCCAAGGTGCAAAATCTACTGATCCCATTGAGGTGCCCGACTTAGATGACCCAAGGGAAATTGAGAAGTTGAAAGCCAAACAAGCAGAAGAGAAAGATGAGGCGAAGTCGCAACAAAAGATTAATATGTTGGAGGAAAGGATTCGAGCTATTGAAGGCTTAGACTTTTATGGTTCCATGGATGCTACTGGGTTATGTTTGGTGTCAGACTTGGTTATTCCACCTAAGTTTAAAGCACCAGAGTTTGAGAAGTACAATGGAACTTCCTGCCCTAGGTCTCATCTTATTATGTATTGCCGAAAGATGGCTGCCTATGCTCAAGATGATAAACTTCTTATTCATATCTTTCAAGAAAGCCTTACTGGATCTGCAGCGAAGTGGTATAATCAATTGGATGGAACTCGAATCACCACTTGGAATGACTTGGCAAGAGCATTTATGGCTCAATATCGACATGTTGCTGATATGGCCCCTGATCGTCTATCACTCCAAAGCATGGAAAAGAGGGCTAATGAGAGTTTCAAGCAATATGCCCAAAGGTGGCGTGATATGGCTGCAGAGGTGCAACCTCCACTTTCGGAGAAGGAGCTTACCATTATGTTCGTTAATACTTTGAAGGCTCCATATTACGATAGAATGATCGGTAATGCCACCAAGAATTTTGCTGATATGGTATTGTCTGGTGAGATAATTGAGAATGCAATCAAGAGTGGAAAGATCGAAGCTCCCAACAATATTGAGAAGAAAGGAGGAGCCAACAAAAGAAGGGAAGAAGAAGTCCATGCTGTGGCATATGGAAGGCAATATGGAGGCTATGTCCCACAACACCCTTATCACATGCCACAACCTTACTATCCTGCTCAGAATCCTTACCATTCTTACCCCAAGGTTAATGTTCAACCTAATCCCCAGACACTTGCCCCAAATATTCAACCAACTAAGCAGTTCAATAAACAAGAGGGCAATCATAATGCATCATGGCCAAAAAGAGAAAGGACTCCCATTGACCCAATCCCCATGACCTACACTGAGTTATACCCGAAATTGATCAAAGGACAACTCATTGCACCCATTTATGTGGAACCTCTCAAGCCCCCATATCCAAAGTGGTATGATGAGAATGCCCGATGCGAGTATCACTTCGGGAACGTGGGTCACTCTTTGGAGAATTGCACTGCACTAAAGTATAGAGTGCAAGGATTGATAAAAGCTGGTATGTTAAGTTTTGAAGCGAAAGGGGAACCGACTACGAATGCAAACCCATTGCCTAACCATACTAATGAAGGATGAGTTTTGTGGGGGCATGAAGGGTTCGAGCCTGACAATTTTGAAGATCTATAAATTCTAGTTTTGTTTTTGCTTTCTTTTATTTCTTTAAGTAATGCAAGATAGTTTTTGAAAGTGCTTAAGCCCATAAGCACGAAATAAATTTTATGTATGGGTTAACTTTTATTTATTTCCTTTTCAATAAAGCGACTAGTGTGATGCACTGTCAATTTCTCATTCCATTCATTTTCCATTTCTCCACATACTCACCATATCTTTCATTCACAAGTATCCAAATAATGAACATGATGATAATGATGTCAATAAATCTAGGATTCAATTTTGAAAGAACTACTATTATTGATGAATCACTGATTTGCCAATGTTGCAAAAGCAAGGAAATGAAGGAAAGGTTGCTCACCATCCGCACTTGATAGACGATACGAGAAAGGTGAATCTCTTACAAAAGCTTCTAACAAGTTTGTCATTGTTCAATAAATGATCTTTAAGGAGAGCACTTACATTTGAAATGATAAATGGCCTTCTTTCACTATCCTTCAAGCATGAATAAAATTATCCTTTGATTACCCCTTTTGAGCCTATTATATTTTTGTAATATAACCCACCAAGGATCACCCTCCACATTGGGGGCAAGGAAAAGAAATTTTGGGGGCAAAAATGAAAGTGTTCATGTTGAATCAAGGGGCAAAAATAAAAAAAAGAAAAAAAAAGAAAAAGAAAAATAGCCCATTTTTGTGAAAAAAAAGAAGAAAAAGGGCTTGAATTAAAAAAGAAAACCCAAAAAAAAAGCAAAGAAATAAATGAGCGAATTAGAAAAGGGCAAAATGCCTGAATGTTTTACTTGATAAAGAAAGTGATCTCTTGGTTTATAAACCTTGAAACACATTTTGGGCCTACTATATCCTTTTCTTTCATAAACCCTCACCCGAGCCTACATTACGTGCCTTTAAAAGCCCATTTTGATCAAATGTAAATGCTTGAATTGAAGAATCATGCGTTGAATGAAAACATACTTGTACAATGAGATAATGATCCTTTGAAGGAAGTAGATCAAGTTGAATGAAGAAAACATGAGCTTTAGAAGATATCTTGGATCGAAATCAAGAACGCCTATTAGGGGCATGAATTTGGATTGAGCACTGAAGGTTGAAGTTTGTCAAAGCCAATGAAGTTGAAGATGAAGAAAAAAAATATGAAAAAAAAAGAAAAAAAAAAGAAAAAAAGAAAAAAAGGAAAAAAGAAAAAAAAGAAAAAGAAAAAGAAAAAGAAAAAGGAGGATTCAAATTGAAAACTCGAAAAGGGCAGTTTGAATCAGTTGAGGGGGGTACCTAAGTTGAAAACCAAAAAAAGGCGACTTAGGAAAATATCAACATCAAAAAGTTTTGATACGAGGGCAAGATTGGCGGACACTACATGAAAGAACATATCAACCTAAGAGTGGGCTTTTGGAAAAGAATTTTAGATTGACTTGATTGAAATTGTCAGAATGTTCATTAAATGGATACTAAAAACCTTATTCCAAACAGACTATCCCATTGATTTTTCTTGATTTCATGTTCCTTTTCTAAGAATGAATATCTATATCTCTTGGTCATTTTAAATTTATACCACCCATATAACAAATGGAGAATATGCATAAGTGCATTACATTGGTGGTCGAGTTGGAAGGAAAATAAATAAACATTGGTAACCTTTTTTGGGTAAATTTTTGAAAAAAAATATTCTTTTGAGAAATCTTGCATTACTAAGAGAGAGAAAGAAACAAAAGTGAATTATGAATATACAAATCTGAAAACATGATGGCTAGTCTTCGGGCATAATTGGACTAGGACTCAATAGAAGATGGGATGAGAAAGGAAGATAAAGGATTTAAACAAGGAGAATTCAATAGACATAATTGACTTGAGAAAGACAAGATGAACTTGAGAATCTTGTTACCACAATTGAGAATGCATTTGCATATATTCATGGAATAATGCAGGGGGCATGACATTGACATGTGCATAACATTCATGGCATTCATTATATTCATGACATGCATGACATTTCATTAGTGCATTTTGACATTGAACTGTATGTTAAGACATTAGGATAAGAAGTTCTGAATGATTAAAATTTTGAGGAAAAGAGAAAATATAAGAGATGGTAATTTGAAAAAATGATGAGGTATGAGAAGATGATGAGAAAATACTTTTTGAAAAAACCTTAGATTAGAGTAAAGTCCAGTTTAGCTGGCACCTTAACGGAGAATAAAGCCTAATATTGTTGGCATCAAAATGAAAGTTAAGCCCAGTCAAACACATGTTAACTGGCATTCTGAATGAAACTTTTTTTTTTCAAAAGTCTCAATGCCTCTGGTGAGAGGAGCACAAGATTATTTTTCAAAGTTCCAATGCCTCTGGTGAGAGGAGCACATGGTTATTTTTCAAAAGTCTCAATGCCTCTGGTGAGAGGAGCACAAGGTTATTTTTCAAAGTTCTAATGCCTCTGGTGAGAGGAGCACATGGTTATTTTTCAAAAGTCTCAATGCCTCTGGTGAGAGGAGCACAAGGTTATTTTTTAAAAGTCCAATGCCTCTGGTGAGAGGAGCACATGGTTATTTTTCAAAAGCCTCAATGCCTCTGGTGAGAGGAGCACAAGGTTATTTTTCAAAGTTCCAATGCCTCTGGTGAGAGGAGCACATGGTTATTTTTCAAAAGTCTCAATGCCTCTGGTGAGAGGAGCACAAGGTTATTTTTCAAAAGTCTCAATGCCTCTGGTGAGAGGAGCACATGGTTATTTTTCAAAAGTCTCAATGCTTCTGGTGAGAGGAGCACAAAGTTAGTTTTCAAAAGTTCCAATGCCTCTGGTGAGAGGAGCACAAGACTATTTTTCACAGTTCCAATGCCTCTGGTGAGAGGAGCACAAAGTTATTTTTCAAAGTTCCAATGCCTCTAGTGAGAGGAGCACAAGGTTATTTTTTGAAGTTCCAATGCCTCTGGTGAGAGGAGCACAAGATTATTTTTCAAAGTCTCATAGCCTCTGGTGAGAGGAGCTTTTATTTCATGATCATTTTTCATTTCCTTGGTCTTATGATAGGAAAGACTAGGAATTTCATTTCACAGTCCTTAGTCTTATGATAGGAGAGACTAGGAAAACTTCATTTTTTGCATTTCCTTAGTCTTATGATAGGGGGGACTAGGAATTTCACTTTGCATTCCTTAATCTTGTGATAGAAAAGATTAGGAAATCTCATTCATTTTTGCATTTCCTTAGTCTTATGATAGGAGAGACTAGGAATTTCATTTTGCATTCCTTAATCTTATGATAGAAAAGATTAGGAAATCCCATTCACTTTGCATTCCCTAGCCTTATGATAGGAAAGACTAGGAAATTTCATCTCACATTCCTCAGTCTTATGATAGGAGAGACTAGGAGTTTCACTTTGCATTCCTTAATCTTATGGTAGAAAAGATTTGGAAAATTCATGTTTGTATTCTTTAGTCTTATGATAGGAGAGACTAAAATAGGAATTTCACTTTGCATTCCTGAACCTTACGATAGAAGAGGCTAGGAAACTTCATTTTGCATTTATTCCTCAATCTTTATAAGAGAGGAAGATTAGGAAATTTCATTTTGCATTTATTCCTTAGCCTTATGATAGAAGAGGCTAGGAAATATCATATTTTACAAAAAAAAAAATCATTGATAGGTCTTGCATTCGGACAAAATGGTTGTCTATGTCTATGCACCATTACTGTTTCACAGCAAAGCGCAAAGAGGGGTAGCTGTAGACACCTAATTTTGTCCGAACAATTTTTTTTATATATAATCAAAAAATCAAAAATCAAAAAAATAAATAATGATAAAAAGAAACAAGTCAATTTTGGTTAAATCTCATGTGAAGCACATGCAAAATTCACATCTTCAAGAGTTGACTAAAGTTGATATTGTTGCCAAAAATAAAAGAAAAAATAATCAGCCATTAAATCAATGAATAAATCAACAAAAGGAAGGAAAATTGGTTGAAATTAAATCTGAAAATTCATTGCCAAAAAAATAATAAAAAGGAAATAAATTTAAAAAAAAAGGAGAAAGTCAAACAAAATAAATGAAAAATCCCATAATCATAGGATCAATTATAAATTTTTTATTTCTTTCCATGAAATTTTGACAAGTATAAAGAGGGGGGAAACCCGAGTCTTTGAAAAAGCACCTTCATCTCATCTACGCTGCCCCTATATCCATTAAAAATCATCACTAACCCTAGCCACTAAGTCTGCTTCGGTCCTAGTACATCAATATCCTAGTTGGCGGCATGCTCGTCATCACCCTTATCGCTGACCCTTCTTCGTTGTCCTGACACGAGTGCCCTTATCTCTATTGCTGCATCAACGATTGCATAGCCTCTATCATTGAACCAAACTTTCTAGCTTTGCCTGGAAACTCTGCACGTCACCATCATTGCTTGCTACTCATGCCACACGAAGCAAGAAAGAAAATATGCTATGACTTGAGGAAATATTGCAAAATTGGGTAAAGTGGCTTTAAGAATTACGTGATTTCACATCACCTAGGTATGATCATTTTCTTTTATTTTTTTTTGGTTGGTTTTTTGTTGTTTTGTGATTAATGCATATAATTAATTTAGATTAAGTTATTATGTAATATTGTAAATTTGATTAATAATTTTGTTTGTTTATAAATACATTTTTTATTTAGGTTGATTAATAAAGTTATCTAATTTGACTTACATTTTTGTTCATAATTAAATAATTGCATGATAATCTTTAATGTGATCTTGCATGAAATAACTATATGATGGTATTTAATTAATATAATTGTATGGTACATTTTGTATGAATAAATTTTATAGTGTGATTTGATGAATTGCATAAATTTAGCTCACTATATTAGGATTAATGCTTAGAATAAAAAAATAAAAAAAATAATGAAGACAATATAATTCATATGAACTTTGAAATATTAAATAAAACTAATAAAATTCTACTAAAATATAAATAGAAACAAATTATCTGACGATGGAATTTTAAAAGTACTGCGCTTGAGTAGTGCTTTTAGATATCTTGAGGTGAGGAGATTCTTCTTAAATCTTACCAGCTTGATGGAAGATTTAAAAAGAT
The DNA here is from genome assembly GCA_031772115.1 of Heritiera littoralis. NCBI lineage: Eukaryota > Viridiplantae > Streptophyta > Magnoliopsida > Malvales > Malvaceae > Heritiera > Heritiera littoralis. Next base: position 4,975,640 of record JAPDPK010000024.1, on the reverse strand, counting down.
ATTTTCGATATTTAAAATTCAAAAAATATTATTAAAATTAATTGCAATTAAAAGAATAAATAATCAGATTAGAAATAATGAATTATAAAAATTAATTTAGACAAAAAATAGAATAAAATAATAAAAATACAAATTATCCGACGACGGAATTCTAAAGGGACTGCGCTTAAGTAGTACTTTTAGATGTCTTGAGGTGAGGAGAGTTCTTTTAAATCTTGCCAGCTTGATGGAAGATTTATAGGACATTTCCAAGATTTAATAAATTAAATTATAAAAATAAAAATTAAATTAGATTAGATTAGATTAAAAAATAGTAAATTAAAATTAAGTTTATTATAATAAAGAATAAAGATCAAATAAATAAATTGGAATTAAAATTAGAAAATAATTAAAAATAAATAGAAATTAAATTACATTAAATATTTTAATAAATGTGAATTATTCCGAGGATGGAATTTAAAGGGAATTGCGCTTGAGTAATTTCTTTAAAAATTCCTAAGGTGAGAAAGTTTCTTTAAGGTCTTACCAGCTTGATGGAAGGTCTTTAAGAAAATATTCAATATCAAATAATTCATGTTTATTTAAAGATATAAAAATACATGAAATAATAATTTATATAAAGAAATAATGACGATAGAATAAAATAGGATAAAATAATAAATATAAATTGGATAGAAGTCAAAATAGGGTTTGCATAAAATATTTAAACAATCCGACGACGGAGCCTCTTCAAGAAGGCGATTGGTCCTACTTGAATACTCTTGAGGTGAGAATAACTTTTAAGTTGTCCAACCAGCTTGATGGAGGAGACTTAAAAGATTTTTCAATATTTAATTATATCGAAATTAAAGTAAAAGGCAAAATTAAGATAACCTTAGATCACTTGGTACCATTTTAGGATGGGCGTTGTGAGGGTGCTAATCCTTCCTCACACGTAACCGTACTCCCGAACTTAGAACTTTTAACGTAGACCAGGCCTTATCCTTAGTTTGAATAGGTGACCAATCACACCTAGGTTAGAATGATTGGTGGCGACTCCATAGTTTTGTGTCTAGCTATTAGGTTTTCCGAAACTTGATACGTTATGACATATATTATATGCATTTATATACGTGTGTGCATACATTGCATATACTATCTTAGTGTACGTTTCACGTTATTTTCGAATAGTTCGTTTTTTTTTTTATGAATATGAACCACAATTTTATACTTGAAATTCTCGAAGTACGTTATTTCGATATATTATTCAAATTACACATTGAGTACCTCTATGGTTCTACGAAAATTGCGGTTCTCACATCCTCCCCACCTTAAAAAATTTAGTCCTCCAAATTGGTCCAAGTTATTCAAGGATAGGTGAAAGTACTTCCTTTTTATCAAATTCTCCAACCCCCATATAACACCTTATAAAGAGCGATGTTGCTAGAGCACCCTTACCAAGGACATCATCTTAAACATTAATACTTTATCTTTTCGATCCAAACCCGAATCGATCTAAGGTTGTGTCAATCTTGCACGCAAGGTGTAAATCTCTAGATTTCAACTACAAATAGGCTTCTCGCCCATTTCTCATGTACGCACAAAGTTTTCTTTTCATGTAGTATTCTCATTACATCTCTTATTCTTGTGGTATACTCAATATCACTTAAGTTTTTGAATATTCCCGAGAATGTAATCTTCTTAGAATTTAGATTGTATAGGTGACAAATCAAATCATCAATTCCGTCACCACATTATCTATACAATTCCACCATTTTCGAGGTGGTTATACATATAAAATTTTCTCCAATTACATAGCCGGCAGTATATCATTTATTCACTCCTTTGAGCATCATTAAATTTCATCTTTTAAATTTTGCTCGATCTTCCATCTGGCCATAACCGCGTGATAGTCAAAAGAGGTCACTTTTAATCTTAGAATTGGGAACTACTTCGTACTCGTGTTCCCTAATCATCATGTAATTTTCCCTTCTTATTACATTTTCATTTTTTCTCACTCTTATTACTTCAGTTGGCTTTTCCTCAGTGGTCCAGTACTTCACCGTTAAAATCGTTTAACATTTAATTATAATTCACATTTGTAGAGCAGCTAGTCCCATAAACTCTTCTATAGACTGACAGTAGTATCTAGCTAGACTCAATAGATTTCATATCTGAATCACTATCTTTCAATCATAGACAGATTCACTGTCACTCTGTCATTCGGGATCATATATCTCAGAAGGAGATACTGTCTAGCCAAATCTCCAATTTGCCGAACTTAACTGTAGTTCCCGATCTTTGAGAGTCTACAGGGTCATACAAAAATGCTGCTCATGTTCCATTACTGTCTTATACTATATTGATATCTCATCACTTTATCCATGTATGGTCTAAAAACCTCAATCATAAGCTTACATACCCCACATGGTATTTCATTAATCTTGCAAACCTCAATAGGAGCTCGTAAGAATTTTATCGAGTTCTAATCATTATCTTAAAGACATCAGTCTCCAGCTTTTTGTCTAATGATGCCCTATATAGAGACTGATTTTTTTTGGAACTCCTTATACATCTTTGATCAAATCTAGTAAGGTATCAACTCCATACATATGAATATTCGTTCTTAATAAGAACTTATTAAATAATTGGAATTTAATTCACAATTATAAATCATCCTCAAATCACATCGTTTGTATCTCCATTAATTACACTTATACAAGTGAATTTATTATCCACAAATTTTTTTTAGAGTTATTTCTTAAGCTTTTTAGACTCTTTCTACGTTCTCCAATATAAGCTTAGAAATGTATTTTGTATTAATCATCGAGTCAATGTTAACCAGATCTCCCACATCTAAATTACTCTGAAAATTTATCGGGAATAACATCTAATACTTTTTAATTATAGATCTTCTACCATTTTGGACATTTCATCTCTATGTCTTACAATTTCACTGTATATCCTCAAGGCAGAGATACTTAATATTCAAATCATTGTAACATATACTCCACCTTAATTCACTTATTTACTCATATTTCACAGCATATGCTGTATCAAATATAACAGTTTAACTAACACATTTCATAGCTAACTGATTCATTACTGTAATTCACTTTGAAATCATTCTCATTTAATAATTCAGGTTAGCTGTCATCTTTTTCTGCTCTTACAGTCACTTTACTATTCTTATACATATTCTTCAAATTTATAATATTCCAATCAGCATACCATTCTGCAAAGCATATCTCAAAATGCTCCGATTCTATAAATATCTGTTTGATACTTAGGAAATAGACTGAATGTATAAAACCAAAATTAACAGTACTGATATGGATTTCATCAATTATACATATCACTTTCTCAATCATCTTCAGTAATCATCTCATTTTTCATAATATCCAACGATCCCTTAATAAACATCCCGTCAACACACTTTTAATTCAGACCCTTAAGAATCAATAGCAGGGTCAATCATCCTGTGACTTCCCATTATAAACATTTCGAGTTGCATCCGTAATCTAAGCGTAGATGGGATTAATAATCGAAACCGTTATACACATATTACATTTCTTATGTTATCATTAGTTCCATCACCATCAACGAATTTAAGATCAATTTGGTCTGTCACTATTCAAAAATTAGTCCAATATAAGGACCTATTCGTCATTTCATAATTTATTCCTTTCTCTTCAATGTAAATTTAAACCAATATCTTAATATCCATATAGTTTCTAAATCGTAAAACTTTTAATAGTATGATATTCAAAATTCTACATCCTTCAAACTCCGACCACGCAGGCCTTTATGCCTTTACTGGTATTACTTCAATATATTTAGAACAAAACAAATGAGCACTTATTGCTTCGTTATTATGAGACCAGATTTTATTACACTGTACACCATATTTGTACATGATTTATAGTGGAAATAAATTCTTTTAGTGAGATTAAATAAATATTGAATGTGAATTTCCATTTTCCATTTTGGAATTTATTGGAACTATAATTTATAATATGGTGTATATGAATTGAAAAGAAAATTATTTAGTGTACATGTGTTATATTTATTGGTTGAAATATACCTTAAAGGAAGTATGCCTTAAGAGAGGCAAAGTGAAGTCATGAAACAGCAGTCGAAAATGGTGGACTGCATGCCACCCTAGCTGCCGTGAACTATATGATTGAAAAAAAAAAGAATGAAATGCAGTATAAATGAGATAAAATGGAAGAGGAATCTAGCTATAATATAAAGTTAAATATTATTGGTTGGAAGTTATAAATAGAAGAGGAAACTCAGTCAAAAACAGACTGCAGTAAGAAAGCTTCACCACCATTCCTTTTGTTGCAATTTTCTTCGGTTTTTAATGCTTTTTCAGATTTGTCTTATGGGTGTAGTTAAATTTTTCATGAATTAATGCTCTAAAAGACAAGATTACACATAAAATAATGATTTAAAAGTCTATTGGATGAAATATGCCATGGAAGAAAATGGAAGTCAACAAAGGTGCAGCAAAAGTGGACTTCCATGCCACTTTTGCTGCTGCTACATGTCCTTCTTCAATCTTTTTAAAGGCTGATAAAAACATGATTTTTCTTAGTGTTAAATGGATAGAAATGGTGTCTAAAGATAAAGCAATTAAAGATATATATGTATATTAGAATTCTAAGCAAAGTCCACGCCAACTTTGCTGCTTTGAGACGTTTTTGCCTAGCCTTTTTAAAGGCTGCTATCCGACAAAGAAAAAGATGAAGTATTAAAGGCTTAATAGATAAAGAAGTTTTATTGGCTGAAGCTTTCAAAAGGAGAAGAAAAGAGGGTCAATTGGACAGCAAAGAAAACTCTCCACCGTAGCTTTATGCTGCAAGTTTCTTCAACAATTAAATGAATTTTAATGCGACAAATGATGAAGAAATATGATAAGAGGATAGGTGGATTATTAGTATTGGTTAATATGGATAAAAAGAAGAATAAAGAAGCAAGAAGGCTCGACAAAACACCATCTTCACCACCGAATGTGTTACCTACGAGAACCATATTCTATTCCATTTCTGTTATGTTTCTTTGCTTCGGTTCAGCTAAGAAAAAATTCAAAAAAAAATTTCATGGCAATATTCAACCTTCCTTGCTTACTTAACCTTTATTCAATTGAAGAATCAAATAAGAATTCAAGCTAGAGTTGACGTGGAAGAGGAACAAAACATAAAACAAATTCTGTTTTAGAAACACAAATTGATCAAGGTGAGATTTAATGGTTTCTTGATATTGAATGATATAATTCTATGATTTCAAGCATGAAAAGCATGAGTATAGTCTTGATTTTGATTTAATTTTGTTAGATCATAGAAATAGAAGAAATTCATATCTTGAAGTAGATGAAGAATAAAAATGTAATTGAGCTGAAATTGTAGCATAATGATGGAAAATCATTAAACGAAACTAGATAAAATGAAAGAGAAGCTTAGAAATTGAAGTAGGTTGAAAAGAGAACTATAACTATTGAGGAAACCTACGGTTGAACATGGGAAAATAAAAGCATTAATGGCTTCATGCAAGGTTTGGCCAAAAGATGGCTCACGTAGGAAAGTATTTACTCTGGGAAAACAAGACCATTGAAGAAATAGGTTGGAAGCCAATAATAGTGGCCATCAAGAGTTTCGGCCATAAACATTTGAGACTCAATGATAGGCTGAAAATTGAGGGTTTTAGTAAAGAATAATTGTAGAAATTAAAAGAGAATTTTCGGTGCAATTAAAACCGAAAAAAAAAGTGGAATGAAGAAATTGATTTTAAATACCAGTATAATTTATACTGGTTGTATTCATAACATGAAGTTAGTGGCTACATTTTATGAATTTTAGTGGTTTAAAAATAAGAAAAAAATTATTAATAATTTTTGATAAAATTATTTTGTAGCCTAGAAGTACAATTTCGATAGACGCAACCGAGAAGCTCGGTTTCGTAAGACCAGGTAAGGGAGTAGTATGTGAAGTGAAATGCATGTCCTATGGAGAAAAATGTTATAAAAATATTGAAAAAATTATTTGGTTTGAGACATGCATTAGTTTGATAAACTGTTTTGAATTTGGGTGAGCCAAAGATAGGCGACCCTTTTGATATAATTCTGGGCTAGCCAACAGTGGGCGATCCCTTGGTTTTTTTTTTAAAAGAGAAATATTTTATGGGCGACCCCCCAGTTCAACTCGGTGTGAGAGCCACAGTGGGTGATGTTAGTTCGCCACATGGGCAAATGAAAACATGTGAGTTCAATCCACTGCGATGGGTGAGCCGTGGTAGGCGAGCTGATAAGGGGCGAGCCAGTTTAACTTGTGTTTTTCTCACACAAAAAATGGTGAAATTACTGGCTGTTTTTATTATGTTTTGTAAACAGAAAATATAATACCTTTTTGGAAAATAATCATTTTAAAGAATGATGAAATATGTAAAATATTCCTTAAGGGTTCTTTATGAGATATAAATTGATTTTTGAGACTTTAGGCCCCGAGTTTCATGCGTTACTATTAACGTGGCTGATTGACCCGCTAAGTCATCAGAGCTCTCGAGGACCACCTGGCAAGTGTACCCGAGGACCACCTATAGATTATGGCCATAGATCTAGCTGTTTCCCAGTGGGGACGATTACTGGGTTCCTTCAGGAACGATGATAGCATGATTTAATTGTAGGGTGATGCCTAGTCTCAACTTACTGATTTCTGTTTACTGAAAGGATTTACTGAATTCTGTTTACTGTTTACTATAATATATCGTAAACTGTTTAGCCAATGATTTGAATATTAAAGACTGTTCACTATATCCACCGTTTTTCTATTGGGTATGCTGTTAGGGAAAATAAACATTTTGTGGTATATAGTTTTGGTTTTATAAAGCAGCATACAACTCCTTTACTGAGCACATTGTCGCTAACCCCCTTATTTCCACTCCACAAGTTATTAATTTGGATTAAAAGGTTTACTTTCCAGAGTTATCGGCTGCTAGAGTTAGCAGATATACGATGTCGAACGTACATTATATTCTTTTATATATTCAGTAAAATTGTACAATACTACTTTGAGAAAAAAGGGAATGTAGGTGATCTCAAAAATTATGAGGTATTCATAATTCTATTTTGGTACTGAAATGAAAGTACCATTTATTTCTTAAAGGGTTAACAGATTGTTAAGCATCACAGACAACCCAACTGGTAAAAATGTGTGAATAAGAGTAAAATATATGATTTACTGTAGATTCGGGATGTTACAGTTATTTATCAAAACATATTATATGTGGATTAGGTAGGAAGAAGGTTATAGTTTTCCCATAGCAGTGTACATTAACACGATCGATGGCTATCTGTCCATACCCAAGATAACACCAAGGTTGTAATGTGCAACGTTAGCAAATCTGCTATTAGGCCTCTATCTCCCACCTTCACTTCACACTGACAATACACACTCATTCCTTTAAGATTCCTTGAAAGGTGTGCGGGTAACAATCGATAACTCAAAGGTTTTGACTTTATATGTAGCCTACTTGTAAGGGAACATGAGATAAATAAAGGAGTTGAACTTCTGCACTAACTTGATTAACCACTAACTACTATAGTAAGCTATCATTATCTCATGATCTTGCTCCATTCAAGCCATCCTCAACACCCTATTATCTGGGTGGGAATGAGTCGAATATGATAGTAATGGGGGTGATAATAGTGATGGGGTTGGAAGTGAAATCAGCTATCTCTGAGCTAATCTTTTGGGTCTAATTCTATGCCCAGTTCCCCCTCATTTTCGAATTAAATCAGAATAGAGACTTACACCAAGTGCAGACCAATTTCGACATAAGTCAATTAATAGATAATTTTTCAAACATATATTTCACAGTACATGGGATGTAACACCACAGACGATCTTAACTACACTAACACGTACTAGACAAACTCTGCTCTGATACAATTAAATTTGTCATGACCCGAAAGCCATGACGTTCACTTAACACCTACCTTATTTCACTTAGAAAATTATGAACTAAATTTTTCTTTTTCTATTTACAGTTTGTATTTAGTGTTAGTGTAGTAACTAAACTAAACCTTGCCTTAATAATCTTATTTCTCTAGCTACGTCATAATTCTCAAAGTGACTATAACCATTTTAACCTCATATTTACTTATCCAAAAGAAACGAGTCGAAAACCTCCCCCTTGTATTTTATCAATTTCCCAGTAATTTACCTGCATTGAAATTACATTTATAATTTTCATAATGCAGCCAGCTCAAATTCCCACAATTCACATCATCATACATCACATGTTTCTCAAGAATCTAACCCAGTAATAATTTCACATTTTGTAGTTTCTACATACTTCAAAATATATATATATCTTATTACGAATAGTACTCGATAATCACATAGACTTACATAATAATCTAGTGCAATCCAAAGTTACATCCCATATTTCTTCTTAGTACTGTGAAATTAAAGTTTGCATAACTATCAAAATGATATACAATTTGTATACCTCAAAAGCACAAAAGCTAGGCTCGGAGAACGTAGATGAGTACCACAACTAGGTACAGTTCCCAAGAGAGCTATATAAAGCCTGAAGCTGGATTTCAACTCGTATGATCTGTAGATGTTAAATTAAGGGGTGAGCAATCCACAGCTCAGTAAGTAGCATAAATAAATACAGACTAGGCTCATGTCGTAAAATATGATCATATATGCATGAACCATATAAAATATCATGTATGCACTCTGCCATGATTAGCTACTAACATATAATCTACGATAGATTGTATAGGCTCATTCATACTTTTTATTCACATCTTTAACTCGCACAATATCATCCTTTTCATTTCTTTCATCGATATGGTTAAGCGTGAAATAACTAACTATTTCAAATAGCACATAATGCTACAGCATAATATAAGTAAAGTTCGATAACTATTCCAATTCACTGTCGTATGTATAATATCCATCTTATCTAATGATAGTCACAACATCACAAGTCCCAATCGTTTTATCCATTGTCTCATTGGCGTATGATCGCCCATGATTCATTAGTACACGTGCAGCACTTAGCTCTCAAAGGATTCTAGAGGTGGCTCCTAGAGTTTCGAAGAATCTATATAGCACGTAGGTTTTTTGAGTTCTCTAGAGGTGGCTCACACGGTACAAAAGATTGAGTTTTACTCGGGTTTGCCTCTATGGCGTATGTTTTCTATTGGTTCATCGGTACACGTCTAGCACTTAGCTCTAAAAGGATTCTAGAGGTGGCTCCCACAGTTTTGAAGAATCTATGTAGCACCTAGGTCCTTTGAGTTCTCTAGAGGTCACTCACACAGTACAAAGGAATGAGTTTTACTCGGATTGGCCTCTATGGCGCATGCTTTCTAATGATTCATCGGAACTCATGTAGCACTTAGCTCTCAAAGGACTCTAGAGGTGGCTCCCACAGTTTCAAAGAATTTGTGTAGCACGTAGTTCCTTTGAGTTCTCTAAAGGTGGCTCACACGGTACAAAGGAATGAGTTTTACTCGGATTGGCCTCTATGGCGCATGCTTTCTAATGATTCATCGGAACTCGTGTAGCACTTAGCTCTCAAACGACTCTAGAGGTGGCTCCCACAATTCTGAAGAATCTATGTAGCATGTAGTTCCTTTGAGTTCTCTAGAGGTGGCTCACACGATACAAAGGAATGAGTTTTACTTAGATTGGACTCTATGGCGCATGCTTTCTAATGATTCATCGGAACTCGTGTAACACTTAGCTCTCAAAGGACTCTAGAGGTGGCTCCCACAGTTTCGAAGAATCTGTGTAGCACGTAGTTCCTTTGAGTTCTCTAGAGGTGGCTCACACGGTACAAAGGAATGAGTTTTACTCGGATTGGCCTCTATGGCACATGCTTTCTAATGATTCATCGGAACTCGTGTAGCACTTAGCTCTCAAAGGACTCTAGAGGTGGCTCCCACAGTTTCAAAGAATCTTTGTAGCACTTAGTTCCTTTGAGTTCTCTAGAGGTGGTTCACACGGTACAAAGGAATGAGTTTTACTCGTATTGGCCTCTATGGCGCATGCTTTCTAATGATTCATCGGAACTCGTGTAGCACTTAGCTCTCAAAGGACTCTAGAGGTGGCTCTCACAGTTTCGAAGAATCTGTGTAGCATGTAGTTCCTTTGAGTTTTCTAGAAGTGGCTCACACGGTACAAAGGAATGAGTTTTATTCGGATTGGCCTCTATGGCGCATGTTTTCTAATGATTCATCCGAACTCGTGTAGCATTTAGCTCTCAAAGGACTCTAGAGGTGGCTCCCACGTTCCAAAGAATCTGTGTAGCACATAGCTCCTTTGAGTTCTCTAGAGGTGACTCACACGGTACAAAAGGAATGAGTTTTACTCGGATTTGCCTTTGTGGCGCATGTTTTCTAATGATAATGATCTAAAATCATTCAAGTCCTCGAGTCACATATATGCATCAGTTATCACACAATTCCATTATCCTAGTTTTCAATAAATACAACTAGGTATTATTCGAAGTCCATAAATTAAACATCGTAACCTGCATATATACTGTATACTACTTCACGTATTCATTCTCAAAGTATCGTAATATATTAGCATGCTCACTTGGTGCGACTTTAATAAATGACATGCATTTATCATGATGCAGGCACCGACATTTATACGATTTTATATGCTCAGTGAACATAAATAAACCATAACACATAACACGCAAGTCACAAATAAGATTTCCTTCCAGACAAGTACTATTCACGATCACATCAAGTCAAACTTATATCTTACCGAGACTTACCCTCATAATCTTTTCTGTGATATTTCACTAAAATTTGATGTAAATTTAGGTAAATATCGAATAAGAATTCATTCATCTCTTACGAGATGATACTAGTAAGACTTATTTAACCCACTTACCTCGAGGCTTAAAATTTCCTTCTCTTGCTTCTGAGTCTGTACTCATGCCTCTACACCGTTCCGATTCGCTACACATAATCCATTAACAGTTCGATAAGTTTTCATCATTATGCTTAATCATGTACTGTAAACAAGAATCTTAAGACATTTTAAATTCAATTAACTACAAATCCGAGACTACCTCCTTATCGTCATTCGCGACATACCTATTGGTAGTCATCTTTATGTGCGTATATTTAAACATATAGATGCTTATATTTATGTGTATATCCCAATATATATATTGTATATACTTATATATATCCATGCTCATCCTTTTCTTCTCCTTATCAATATTTATTACGTATAAATAAATATATATTTATACATATATATCATTTTAATGGTACATAACATACTGATCATCATGGTATATATATCCATGTCTCTATCACCATTCTCATCCTCTAGCATGCTCATATATTAACCTTGAGTTAATATCATCTATCTTAAATCACAGATCAAACATACCTATTTGACCCATAATTACTTAGGTTCATTCCTTGGTCGAGAGTTAAGTCTTCATGTATTTTTCTAAAACACTACTTATCATTTTAATGTAACCTTATCTTCTATTTCTCATAGGACAATAAAATATTCTTTAACTTCGACCGGATATATATATACATATATATTTTTTGTAACACTAATATAATGTTAATTCTTAAATAATATTATGTGTTATTTCTCATTTCACATTTCTATTGTCAAAAAATATAAATAATTTTACATTATAAATAAATAAGGAGTATGCAGTACAAGAGTCTTACCCCTTTTTAAACCTTCTAAGGCTGTCCAAAATAAGATTCAAGCACCACTTAACGGTAGCCCCAACCTAGCTGGGTATACCACCTTAGGACTCCTATAATAGTCCATCATGCCACCCGGATGTGGCTTCTTTTGCTGCCATATACCACATTCATCCTTTCTCCAGGTGTTGGTTGAAACCCTTGTTTCATGTTTTCTAAGCCCATTTCCTCCAACCCGTAACACCTTGGTCAACACATATTTTTTAGTAACCAAAAACCATTCACGATCAGTTTAAACACAACCACCTACACCTCTTGTTTAGCCATAGAAACAACCCTTCACGGTGTCTCAAAGACTGCCCCAACAACAGCCACATTTAACCCTAAAAATAAAACTCCAAAACAGCCCCTGAGCATTACTATTCAGTGGTTTGCTTGGCTGCATTTCAGCCCCCAAAATGCCACTATGCAGCACCCATTTTTCTCCTATTCTTTAACTTACCAAGCAGCTCCACGCACCCTCTAAGCAGCCCTTCTTTGGCCTTAAATTTCTTCCTCAAATGCCAGCCTAAATCCTACACTAAATCAGCCAAGTTTAAATCTTCCGTTTGGGGCCAATGTCCAGCTAAAACAAGGACCACAAGCCACCGCTGCTATGCCCAAGATTTGCACCTCTATTCTATTTTCTCCACCAAGCACCTTCAGTTCACGCCACTTCCAGCCCAATAACACCACTCGAGAGCTTGTCAAGCGCCTCTGTCTCAAGCTTTCATAGCAGCTTACGGCAGGGACGATGGGGATGGAAGCAAGAGCGAGATGGATGCGAGTGAGAATGTCGAGATGAGTTGATGAATGAAGAGAGGGAACAGCAGAGGAATGGCATGAGGGAGCTGAAGATGAAAGAGGGATTAAAAATTGATTTTCTTTCTTTGAATCAAAGAAAAGTAAGTGATGAGCTGCTGCAGCAGACGTGATAGGATAGGATGGGTTGGTGGTGATTTTCCACTATATATTATTATTATTATTATTATTATTATTATTATTATTATTATTTTAAATATAAATTTCTTTTTTTTCTTAAGATAAATATATATTACTTTTTTTATTTATATATTATAAATATATTCACTGGTGCTATGCTTTTATTCCTGTCCATTTTCATATATATATATATATATATATATATATATATATATATATATCTTTTTACACATATTTATATTGATACTTTGACGCTTACATTTAAATTTATTTATATGTTCATCTATTTGTATTTGTATAATTTTTAATTTTATATATATATATATATCTATGATCTTATGTATTTACTTATATGCATATTAAATTATTTTCACCTGTGTGTATATATGTATTATATATGCATTTATATACGTGTGTGTATACATTGCATATACTAACTTAGTGTACGTTTCACGTTATTCTCGAATAGTTCGTTTTTTTTTTTATGAATATGAACCACAATTTTATACTTGAAATTCTAGAAGTACATTATTTCGATATATTATTCAAATTACACGTTGAGTACTTCTATGGTTCTAGAAAAATTGCAGTTCTCACAAGCTATTTGAGTATTAGAGTTAAGTTGCTCCTATGAAGCTTGGTTAAACAAGTTTCTAGATTACTCGTTAAAACCAAGATAAAGCAATAGGCCATAATTAATACGAGACTGTAAGTGTAGTTAGAATCGAAAACAGAAGTGATTTGACTATAGTTACAGTGTTAGCACCAGTATGAAGTGATGTTGTTTGATGTAAAGATCATGTAGAAATGATGCAAAATAATCATAGAACATGAATTTAAGCTTGAATTGTTGTAATGAAATCAGTAGGAGAGAGAAAGACATTTGACCAAATGAAGGGGATTGTGAAATCATGCTTAGTTCAATGTGTTTTGAGTCTTAGAATACTATAAGAATTAATACGAGAATGTTGGTGCAGTTAGAATTGAAAACGGAAGTGATTTGACTATAGTTGCGGTGTTAGCATCGATATGAAGTAGACTGGTTTTGCAACTACAATAGACTATGCAATAGGTCTAGTGGTGATGAATAATCTTTGTAAGTGAAGTGTGGTGATTTGATTGCATCTGTGTTGTGTTTTGTAGTTTGGGAGGCAGAAATAAACACTGGTACTAAGTAGCGATATTTCATAATCTGTAAGGTAAGGGACGTGTATAAAAGCGTAAGGATACTGTGTTGCATCTGAATTGATGGATTTGATGATGAAATGAATTTGATTTGAGATATTGGGATGAAAATGGTGAAATTGGAATGTGGTTATAAATTGTGTTTTCGTGTAGGAAGGCTAGAGTAGATAGTACCGTTAGGTTGTTGACGTATCCTAAAATTTTTAGAATTTTGTTTTGATATGATTTTTAAGATTAGAAATAAAAATAGAATTTTATTTAGATAGGTTAAGCTAAGAATGCCTTAAGTGCACTCGAGATTTTGTAACTTAGTTTCCAAAGACAATTTAATCAGTTTTCGCTCCTTTTCATGATTTCCGCATGTTTTTATATCTTTGTTGTGCATAAATAAAATATTTTGAACTTTGAATTCTAAACTGGGAATATTTGATGAATTTTTATGCTCCGATGGTGTGATAACCGTAAATTTTTCATTTATTGGAAATAAATATTGAAATAAATAAATAAATAAAATTGTGAAAACGAGATATTTGTGAAAATCTCGAGAATTGAGGAAGTGAAAGAATCGAGAAATTCGTGTGAAGGAAAATAAAATTGGAATTATGGAAAATAAGGAAAGGATGAAATTTAATTTGGATAAATGGAAATCCAAATTAAATAAGAAAATAAGAAATTAATATGATATTTATTTATATAATTATATGTTATATAAATATATTTTTATACAAATACATAGGTACTTTAATGATATATAGTACATATGTATACAAGTATAATATTTTATGTATATATAAGAATATATATACATATATATATGGAAAAGGAAAATGTTATTTTACATTAAAGTTTATATGTATATATATTGTAAATACAATATATATTTTTTTAATTACATTTATATATATATATATGTTATTTAATTTAAAGTACATGAAAAAATATTTTTATGTGTAAATATATATTATTAATATATAATATATATTTATATAGTATATAGTACAAAGTACTATATAATAAAATAATATAATTATATTTATAATATAGTTATAAATATAATTATAATTAAAATAAATACAAAAAAAAGAAGAAACAGAATCGGGAAGACTCCCGATTCTGTCTTCCCGAGTGGCACCTGCCACGGTTGCCGGAGAAGGGAAGAGAGGAGAAGAGCGACGTCGTCGGCGAGCCAAAGGCTGGAAGAGGAGGCGACCGACGACGGAGAAAGGAAAGAAACGGAAGGAAAATCGAAGGAAAAGACCGACGGAGGCTGGGAAGAAAAAGAAAATGGATCTGGCGGTGCCGGCCAAACCGGCCACCGCCACCACAGCCGAAGCACTGCCGGAAGAAGAGGAAAGGGATGGAGGCCACCGGAGAGGCTGGGAACGGCGGAGGAAGGCCGACGGAGGAGGACAAGAAACCGAAGGTAAACCGAGTAGATCCGCCGCCGTGCCGTCGATTCGTGACGAATGGAGGCCAGATCCGGCTTCGTCGTGGTGCCGGCCAGCTGTGGAGCCGCCGAACCGCCGGAGAACCGGCCACCGGAGAAGAACCGGCGGTGAGGGAGGTAGACCGGTCCGGCGGGAAAAGAAAGAAAAGGAAAAAGAAAAAGAAAAGAAAAAGGAAAAAGAAAAAGAAAAGAAAAGAAAAGAAAAGAGAAAAAAAGAAAGAAGGAAGAAAAAGAAGAAAGAAAAAGGGAAAAGGAATTCCGGGAATTTGGAGAATTCCAGAGAATTCGAAAATTACGGGAATCGGTAAGAAATCTCGAAAAGTATTAAATTATTTAAATAATTTATTTATTTAAATAATTATGGAAAAATTCTAAATTTTAGAATTTAAATTCCAGAAAATTCCCTCGATGACCAAGCTGATGGAATCGGGCGAGGTGAACATGGGCGCGACCTTCGAGAGGCAGTCGCCGACTCGGAACAGGTAAGGGAGACATGTGCCGCCTGTAAGGATATTTGGCCATGTTTTTAAATTGCATTTAATTTTTTAAATGCTATCGATAATTATCGATTTATAATGTGGTGATTTATCGATTTTAAATTGTGGTGAAATATCAGTTGAGAAATATAAACTGTATTTTCGGTGCAGGAGGCTAGCCAAATCGGCAGCCGTTATACTGCCAAAAAATTATCGAAAAATTACTGAAATTTACCGAAAATCACTGAAAACCAAAATAAAAGATTTGATTTCACGTGAATTGATTTTCCGGCACGAAAATCGAGAAATTAAGTAAATTTCATAAAACATGAATGTAGTGATATTTAATTTTAAAACATTCATGTTTTCGAGAATGGTGAAAAGGAAATCACCGAAAATTCACCCGGTAGGTGATATTTCACATGAAATGAGATGAAAATGAAAAAGAGACTGAAGTGAATATTTTTATAAATATTCTTAAATATTCACTTGATTTTACATAAAACCTTTATGGTTTTAATTATGGAAACAAATAATTATGAAAATTCCATAAAGGTTAAGAAGTGATGGGAAACCATGATTTCGAGACTAGAGGTCTCTACACGTGTTTCTAGAAGAAAAACATGGTTAAGGGATTTTGAATTTGGAAAGTAAATAATTTATTTTTACATAAATTATGAAAATATTTGATTTGAATCCCGATTTCTTTGAAAACCATGTTTTGGATAAAAAGCACGGGAAAGCGTGCATATGTGTTTTACGGTGGAAAAAGACAGTTTTGCCCTTCTATCTTTACAGTGATGATTTTGCAAACTGTTTTCACCGTATAGAAAACATAATTTATACCTTTATGAAATAATTTGAAAAATATTATTTATTTTATAAATTTCATAAAGGTGATTATATTTACAGGTGAGCGTTATGGATATTTCGATTTACTGTATTTAAAATCCATAAAGGCTATGGTACGGTTTATACTGTTTTGAGACTTAGGCCCCGAGTTTCATGCATCACACTTATACTGTTACTGTCACGTGGCTGATACACCTGCCAGTCATCAGCGTCCCAGATGTCACCTGGCAAGTGTCCACCGAGGACACCATATAGATCATGGCCATAGATCTCACTATTATACTATTACTGTGTCCCTTCGGGATGGTCCATTATTGGACGATGATAGCATGATTTAATTGTAGGGTGATGCCTAGTCTCACATAATGATTACTATTTACTGAAAGGATTGACAGAATCCTATTTACTATACTGTACTGTTTACTGTATTGAATTACTGTTTACTGTTTACTGTTTACTGTTTACTGTTACTGATGAAAAACCGTACCAAAACATTGTATTTACAGAACTGTACTGTACACTAAAATGGTAGCCACTGATTATCGTTTTACTGAACTGAAAGCTACCATTTACTGTTTACTGAACTGAAAGCTACCGTATACTATTTACTGAATTGGTAGCTACTAATTACTGTTACTGATTGAACCGTATTCTAGGTACTGTTTTACTGAATACTGAGTATACTGTTTTACTGAATACTGAATATACTGTTTTACTGAACTGTACGATACGGTTACTGATTTGAAAAGCGAAATAAATGTTTATTCTAAAAGAATAACATAAGAATTATTTTTAAGAAAGAAATAATCGAAGAAGTAACTATCCAATGATTGGATATTTACAAATCACTATACTGTCACGTGTTTTTACTGTACTGAAGAGAAGAAAAGCAAACCACTGTTTTACTACTGAACTGTCCCGTGTTTTAAAGTATACTGAAGTGATAAAAAAATAAGTGGTTTACTTTGTGGAAAAAACGAAAATTATATCGTTTTGAAAACAACGAAATTAGTATTCTCTACAGTTGCTTCTAGGTTCCGGAACAAGCCAGGTATGTCAAAATACCTGCCTTACTCTATCTGGATCCCTAGCCGACTGTAGTATCCTTCCTACATGTGTGCCTAAAGCCAGTTAGGAAGATTTTAAAGAAAATGAAAAAAATTATTTATAGCATATAGATAGCTGAATATCAAGTGTAGCATATAACTCTCTTACTGAGCCGTGGTTTGCTCACTCCCCAATTTTAACATTTCAGGTTTTGATGATGGTGAGATCCAATATTTGTGGATTACGGCTGCACATAGTAGACAATGTGACAGACCGACTAAGATATATGAGGTACGATCATTTATTTTCTGTATTTAGACATGTATACAGTACTACATTTTTGTAAATAAGATAGGGGATGTGTATTATATTAACAATGTTATATTAAATATGTTTAACATTAAGTGCAAGTGAAGTATCACAGACAGCCCAACTGGATAAATGGTGCAAAATTAAGGTGAAAAATGTGGTAACGGGTCGTTACAGATGGTAATAAATTTTGTTTTGTTTCCTTTATGGATTGACCGAAGATATAAGCTAAGATTTGTCTTCTTAACATGATTCTGTTTTGATTTATGAATTATTTTGAGATTGTTGTCCTCATAGCTACTTGTGAGTACATGCACATCCATTGTGTTCTATTCTGATGCTGTTTGATACTAATCACGTCACCAGAACCCACAGTTGTCACCTGATCAGTGCACTTTGTGGACTTTTGACTATGGCCATAAGTCTTTATTATATTACATGAGTCTATCAGGTGATGTTTAGTCTCCACGATATTTAATTACTGGGGTAATAAAGCTCCGGCTAATCCAAGCACTCCTAGATGATTATTGCTTTTTTGATTTATCGAAATGTATAATAAGTTTTGTTCTGATTTCTATATCATTTTCTGAACATGTATGTCAAGTTTTGATTTTAAACTTCTAAACTTTTCTAAAATGACCTTTTCCATGAATGTTTAAAAAATTTAATGTATAATTTGTAAATTATTATCCGATTTGATTATGGAATTCTATGAACTCCTTATAGTTGGAATTAGATGTCGGGACAAATGAGATACTTTAAAGCATCCATCTATACTAAGCCTGGCTACCTAATCAGTTATAGTATCCTTTCCGATTCACGTACCTCTAGCTACTTTGACTTCTGCATTCTAAATAAAATGCATGTTTTTATGATACCTGCATATAGTGATGCATAGTATCAGCTATTATATATATATATATATCTCTTACTAGGCATCAACTCATCTCCTCTTTCTCCCCTTCCAGATTATCTGCAGTAATTAATTAATCTGCTTAGGAGGTTTTGGTACGGTATCCCTCAGACGACTATCATCGTCTATAGAGGTATATTATTTTGTTTTGTATATTCAGACTCTATATATGTACAGTACTTTACATATGTAATTAGACCTTGGGATTTAAATTTAATGTAGAACAGTAAAAGAATTCATTTTTGTATTTAGTATGTACAAATCTGTATAGTGCAGTTCCTGGGATCAACATAATAAAATACTTAAACATTGTAAGAGTGTTTGTGTGACACTAAAAACAACTCAACTAAATATGTGAAAGTATGAGAAATTAATGTAAGTATTCGATACTCGGGATATGACTTATGAAAACAATGATATGCATTCCTAACTCTCCCACATCTGTCATAATAAAAACTTAATCAACAACAGTAAATCCAAACAACACATAACCATTAAGGTATACTTAACTTATCTAACACATTACACAACTTTGAATGCCTACATGTATATAACATGCATAAAAATGGGTATATAAATCATGATGTCAAATACAAATTTCAAGAACCGAGATATAAACAGCCTGCATAAAACATTTGAAAATATAAAACATTATGTAGCAGCATAAATTGAAGTACAAATCATCGTGGATAGTCTTTACTCTCAAAACATATAACTATCTAAGATCACTTATTTATAAACATTAGTACAAAAGCATATACTTATAAACACATGTGCATAGTCATTAACTTAAAACATGTGTACAAATCATTTCCTTAAGGGACTAGGTGTCTATCCTTATACACTTGGCAACATAACCAAACAAAACCATGGTAGCTTGCCATGGTACTAACTCCCTTCTTCTAGGACACACTATTGATTATCATAGATCTTTCTAGTGTTACTGATCAGCTGGCCCCTAGTATAACTTGTCTCAACTGATTTGTTGAATAATAACTTTGTCATAAGGCATTAGGGTGCCATAAGTCTCAAAACAAAATCTTTTAAAACATGATAGCTTGTAACAAAATAACTTTTAAATTGTTTTGGATGTATTACTAATTAAATTGATTAAATGCAAAACCAAAAGCCACATGCTCAACACAAAATATGTTTATTAATTACCTTGAAACATGTATAAAACACATCTGTTCATGGCTATCCAAGCATTTAAATAACCATATATTCTGAAAGGATTTTGATGCATCATTTGTAAAACAATGCCATGATTATAAAATCATATATTGATCTCAAATATAATAAACACATGTTATGCATGAATGAACTCTAATGTACTAGCGCAATTCACCATGGTCTTATTCTCGATCATAACACTTTCCCATTAGTCCATTGATCACCCAATCACATGGTATATATATTTCTTTATTCACCATACATATCATAACTAAACCAATATCCATATATTCGTGTAATGTACGATTGCCTATCCACAACCAATATCATTCCTCAATATTACCAAACCATTTCCATCACTTCTATATCTTAATATCAATGCTAAGACCCTCACCATTACTATAGGTTCTCTTAGTATCTCAAGAATCTTAAATACTACCTTAACAATATCTCACAAAAATATTAATATCATTAAACTATTGACTTAATCATTCAAGACCTATTACAAGGACTTATCCCAAAATCACATGATTACAATACCATCATCACTCATTCATGTTCGTGAATTCATCATCATATCACAATCTTATTAGTCCATACAAATCAACTAAGTCATAACTTAATTCATCTTTATCATCAGACAATCTTAATTAAACTTATACGATTTAATTCCAACTCTAAAATATATATATATATATATATATTTATCTTATTCACTTCATACTGTCTTAGCAAGATAAAGTCAATTTAATACTTATACAAGATTATTTACCTATAATCCTTTATTTTACTCCCAAATGTAATGATACTTACCTTAAATTATAGTATCCTCATCAATATACTCATATCAATCCCTTCATACCTTAATTTGTCACGACCTGAAGAACACGCATTTTTGATAATGAAAAAGCGAAAGTAGAAATTTGAGCTAAAACTTTCTTTCATTCTTATAACAATGGTTTGTCATTTGAGCAATTTTATCTTATAAAATTAGGTATCTAAATACCTAGTTCGGTTTAAAGCACCTTACCTGAGGTCCGGTCAGAAATCATAACGATTCACAATTGCTTAGCCATTATATCATTGCTCGAATAAAAGTGGTAAATTTCGAGTTTTTACTATTTACACCCGAACCTGATTTACTATTCATATGCTATCATTTTTAGAACAAAATGTCTTATCGCACTCCTACACATCACCATTTATGACAAGCTTAAATCTCATAATTTACGGAGTTCGATAAGAATCTTAAAAAAAATTCGTAAAGAAATATTCTATTATTTCTTGAATTTTTGACACATTTTCCAAAACAAGATCGTTTACATCCCAAATTCAAAAAATTATTTGATACAAGTACAAAAATATGTCATACACATCCCACACTACAGTATTGTAGAAAATTGTTTCAAAATAAAGACAATTAACAAAACTATATTTATACCAAATATGAATTGTGGAAGCTCTAGAACCTACAAATGGTCAAAGTCAATTGCAAGAAGCAGAAGTCAATACAATCCTGGTTTAACTTGTGAGGAAAATGAATGGGATGAGCTCGGGGAGCTCAGTAAGATAACCACACCAGTATAGAGGATAACAACATACAAGATACTGATTTCATAATGCATTTAACCCATTTTTCGTCATATCTATCACGACCCGAAGGCCATGATGTGCACTTAACACTTTCACTTCATTACGATTTACTGACTTTACGAACTATTTTTTTTAACTTTAAGGTTTGTATTCGATGTTAGTGTCACTGCTAAACCATTTTCATCTTTCTCAATTCGATTTAATTAATTAAGTAATTAACATCTAAAGCAACTCAACATTCTCAATAATTTTATTCAGTATTAAACTAGCAAAAGAAAAAAGTCGGAAAACCACCCCCTTATATACTGTCAAATTCCCCAGTAAAATCCTACAAAATACACACTATTCTCAAGAACACAATTCAATTCCAGAATCCACAATTTATATCATCATACATTGCTTACCATCCTAATATCATGGATTAACACATTCACATTTCCTAAAGTCCATAAGTATCATAACACAAGTATATCTCGGATCGCACTCGACAATCGTACTAGTCTATAATAATCTAGAGCAATCCTAAGTTACATCTTGAAATATTTCCAATAAGCATGTACTATGTACTGAAAAATGTCATACATGATAAGTAAAATGATATACAAATCTTGTATACCTTAAGGAAACAAAAACAGCACTCGAAGGACCTAGGCAAGTATTGTTAGTAAATATTGCCCCCGAGGCCTCGCACAGGAACTCTTAGTGTGGAGTCTAGCTCGTACGATCTGCAAGGTTATTAGAAAGGGGTGAGCAAACCACAGCTCAGTAAATAGTTTAAGTAAATGCAAGCCAGACTCATATTGATCTACATGCAAGTGTAGAAAAGCAATGTTGAAATAACATGTAAGCACAGTGTTCAAGTACGGTCTTAAATCAATTACTTTATCCATGCACTTTAGTTTAAAACGCTTTTATTATGCACTTTATTTAAATCAAATTTACCATGCATTTCGATTAAATTAATTCACTATGCATTCGGTTAAATTCAAAACGCTATGCACTTCGATAAAACTATCAATATACATTTCGATAAATTGATAATATCCAGTTTGATAAAATGATCAATATACACTTTAATCCAAAAAAAAAATGATCAATATACACCTTGATAAAACGATCAATATACACTGCAATAAATCGATCAATATGAACTTCGATATATCAATAAGTTCATAAAATGAAAAATCAATAACCGTTAGGCATATATTCTTGATTCACTAAAACAATACTAATAGTAAAACAATAGTATGTAAAGGTTAGGCAATAATCCTCAATCACTGATACGATAACAATAATAATGTCCATCCTAGCTAGTAATGGAATGGTGTTGCAAGCAACACAAAATCTATGACCATAGAACAATACTACAGTTTCGTTAATCAATCGAGAGTTAGAACTTGTTTTCTGATTTTTCAGACAAGTAACAATCTACCTAGAGCACTAGGCTTGATAGGTACAATACAATAGTCAAGAGCACAAAGCTCGATAGATGGACAATAAGGCCTAGAGCTGAGCTCGATAGGCTAAAAATGACTGGAAGGTCGTAGGATATGCCTGCACTTAAAAATAGTTCGAAAACAATTTCCTCGTATAGCATTTGGCTTCCACGAGTTTCAAAACACTTATTAAACCAATTTTGAGTTTCAAATATGCAGAAGTTTCGATTTATTTCAAAGGTCAGTTCAAATGTCACAGTCTGTATACACAGTATTTTACACCTTTTTTTACACTTTTTTGTACACACTGTACTAGTTGGGTTATCTGTGATGCCTTTAACACCATTCATCTACAATAGTAAAACAATTTAGACAACATTTATTTATTAATAAATAATATTCACAGCTGTATGAATCATTTTACATCCCCTGAAATAAAAATTTACAACAAGTAGTACTGTATAAAAATGTCTGAACATACAAAAGTAAGCACAATACCTTCGGAATTCATTATGAGCTACCTCGAGCTACTTAAAGCACAGCTAATTCACAAATTGATACTTTAGTTAACCGATGCATATAATCTTTAGATGATGAAAGTAAAGGAGTGACCAAACCAAGAATTTAGTAAAAGAATTGTATGTAAATCTTGATATTCCAAAATCTATATGCAATAAAATCCTTTATTTTCATATAGGTCCACTAGGGACCGAAATAGGAAGGATACTATAATCGGCTAGGGATTTGAATGGAGTAAGGAAGGTATTTTGAAATACCTATCTTGTCCCGGAACCTAAAAGCGATTATAGGGAGTAGAAATTGAATTTAATATAAATTCACATTTAAAAATTCACCATTTAATAATTTACATAACTACGGTATAATAACCATCAAATAAAACATTTAGGAAATAATTTAATTTCCATATTACAATATCACTTTCACACTTAAATAAACCACAGTAAACCATACAGTATACAGTTCGGTATGATAAACAATTCAGTGATAATAACTTTTCAGTAATTTATACGGTAAATCGTTAGTTAAACGGTAACCATCAAATAAATATATAATTTCATGAACGGTTTATAAGTCCCTTTCAATAAAATACTCTAATCGGTATTTTATCAAATCACTTTATACTTGTTTTACACTCTTCAGTAAAGCCTAGTAAGCAATTCAGTAAACAATATGAAAACCATTCTATAACAAAAAACACTTTCGTAACAATAATAATTCACCGAAAACCATAACAGTAGCAGTAACACATGAATTGAGACCAGGCAACATCCTCAATATATCAAGCTATAATCCCCGTAGGGAACAATAACAGTAAACATGTGAGATCTATGGTCATAGTCCTTAAGTGTCCTCTGTCGTACACTGATCAGGTGTCAACTGAGACGCTGAAGATAGGATCATTAACACATGAACACGTAAGCATGATATGGAGCCTAACAGTCTCAAAGCAGTATATATGAAATCTCATCAACTTTATGGAATTAAATAAAATTGATAATATCTTTCAGAAGATCCATAAAGGTATAAATCACAGTGTCTTGTACAGTGAAAATAGTGTTATAAAATATTTACATTGTAGTAATAAAATTTCATAAATGTTCCACTTCACTGTAAACACATATACTCGTATTTCTACACTTTCCTTCCAAACTTTCAATTTTAAAATTACTAGAAATCATTTTCTAGTAATTTCATACTTTATGGAAAATAGTAATATTTATTTTCCAAAATTAATAGTAGTTCCATAAACACATTATTTCACTATGGAACACATTTAGAAACATTTCAGTCTCAAAACAATATTCACACAATAATATCACCTTTATGGAAATCAGTAAAATGATTAAAATCTTCAGTCAGTCCATAAAGGTTTTATTAAATCATATGGTGAATATTTATGGAAAATAATTTATAAAATATTCACCTTTTCACTTTTCACTTTTCACTTTACAAACCACTTCATATACTGTAAAACATGTGGAAGGAATTTTCAGTAACCTCACTTTCATGAAAGTCGGTAACATGAATATTTAAATAATATTTTTCGATATATTCATGTTTTATGAAAAATATTAAATTCATCATTTCCAAGGCTAGAAAAGTATTCAAATATGCATGGAAATATTTCATGATATTTTTAAAGAATTTTCTAAGAAATTTTAGCAGCATAATGGCTGCTTATACCCTAACCTTCCTACAATTTAAACATAGTATATTTCCAGCTAATAACCACATATTCCACATTTTCCAATGCAATTCACATTCAAAACATTTTCTTAAAATTAGTTGCATTAAAATCATGCCTTCGAAATATCCTTAGAGTTCACATACGCATCCTTTACCTGTCTGTCATATCCGACTCTTCTAAGCATACCACACATAGACCATTACTCTCGGGCTATAGATAATTTCACCAAAATTATTAGCTCATTAAATACTTATTTTTGATCTATTATTCATGTCTATATGCAACCACATTGTACACTGCAAATATTTTTACAGTATAAATTCTACTGGTAGTATAACATAACTTCTTCATTTTGCGTCGGATTTTGAATCCGAGCATATCGGCAGACTCCTTGTAATTCCTACAATCTAAATCTACCCTCAAATCATCAAAAACAGCCATGAATCATGCACCCCTTATGTTGACTGAAATTGATATCTTGAATTTCTCATGGAAATTCAACAATCCAATGTTACCATGTTGTTCTACCATGCTTAGTGATTAATTTGGCACTCATTTTAAGCATGAAACACCATGAATCCTTAAAGAACCAAGCTTGGCCAAATAGTCCTCCAATGGCAAAATTTTATTTTTCAACAATTAAATGAAACCAATGCCAGGAATATGTTTAACATGCTTAAAAGAACCAATTTACACCATTAGATTCAAGAAAAGCACAGTGACTCACCTTGGCCGAAACTTTGAGGGCCTCTTTCTCCTTGTATAGTAGCTTATACAATGTGCTATGGGTATAGGAATGTAGAGGAGAGAGAGTAGAATGTTTTTGTAGTTAAAATTTTGGTGAGATGTTGGCTAGATTATGAGATATAAAAGCTTGTTTATTTTCTCTTTCTTTTTCCTTGTTAATGGAGTGGGGATGCTTGGGGGAGATAATGAATAGTAACTTCTAGCAACTGATGTGTTTATGTAGAGAATTCTAGAAGTAGGCCAAAAGACCAAAATGCCCTAATTATGTAAATTTTGGATAATTTTGCCCTTATCAACCCGTCGACGAATTTCACCACTGATTTGATAAATCCGTTAATGCTGTCTTATTTTGCTTTTCATGTAGAATAACATGGTATTTTTACTTCATCTCAATTCATTTTAGTTTGGGTGCAATTTACGAAAATACCCTTGAGACATAACCGTTATTTTCCAATTTGTTTACTATATTTCTAAGAATAGTGCAAATGAGGTATTTTGGCCTCCAAATTTCCATAATATCATTAGTACATCATCCGTACACTGTTTTCTCAGTCATATATACATCTAGGCTCGAAAATCTACATGGGGCCCACATCACTGTTTACTTGAAATTTACCAAAATATTCTAAGATTAAATTAATAATTAGTTATTTTCACATGTACAGTACCATAAAATCGGTTTTCACATCAAACCAAGACTTTATAATGTAAAACATGATGCAAGTTATTAAAATATAGACATTAAATAGCTCATTTTAAAACATGCTATATGTAAATGCACATTTGCATCAATTCGCTTAATATAACATGCACGCTTGGCTAGCCACAACATACAAGGTAGAAAAAGAGTTTTAATCCAGCCTAAGCATAAACCAAATTTGTAAACCAACTATACCTCATTGTCCAACCATAACTTTTGTATTTTCTTAAAGTAAGAATAAATCGAATTTTTTATCAAATTTAAAATCATTCCTACGAAATGGTGCTAGCATACTTAACCCACTTACCTAATGCACTTAGCCAATATCTTCTTCAAGCCCCCAATCAAGAACTACTCTTCCACTCCAGTCGAAGTTAGTACAAACATTTCAATACCATCTCAATCATATACTCAAATCATGCCTAATACTATTTTTAAAACACACAATTGAAACTGCACACAAATATTCAAATTCTCTACCATGCCCAATATTAACTCCGTATTATAATTCTAAAATACATATATATATATATATATATATGAATATATATATTAATCTTGAATCGATGTTTAGTCCTTACTTAAAATTCCTTAATTGATTTCATACTGATCATTCCTTTTAATATTTTTTTTCCAATTCAATTCCTACACCAAAGTTTCATTCCTCAAGTTCTTATTTAATAGCACATGGATATAAATAAGTACCTAATATATTCATATTGCATCAAAGTGCAACCATTTGAATTAAAACCTATGTTGTTCTTCCTCTTCGAACTCATGGCATGTATCTAAATATACACAAAATGTATATCTATATATACACATACAAATACTTGTTTATGCACCCATACACATTTAGGCATTATCCAAACATTTTGTATTTAATTGTATAATTAAATTATACTAGTCAGCCTTTCAGTCTCTTTTTTTGCCCCCAAGAAGCTCATGACTTCAGCTCCTTATACCTCTCAATGCCCTTGTCGCCACTTACACTTCAGCCTCCCTTTACACTGCCTATTAAAACAGCCATAATCCTTGACCAAACAGCCTTGTTTTCACGTGTCACAACCCTTGTTTCTCAACCTTCAATTCAATATTCAGTCCTTGAGAAAACCACTTACGGCAGCTCCAAACACAACTCTAGACAGTCCTTCTCCTAACGTCAGCTGCTATTTCCTTTGCGTCAATTTCAGCTTTAGTAAACTTGCTTTCCCTAACCATTGAACTACCTTTGCTTCAGCCCTGAACTGCCATGAAGTCGATTCCCTACAACTGCAGAAACTCAACTATTACAGCCACCACAAGCCTCCTTTTAGACTATCAATCTTTTATTGCTTTAGCCACTATTCACAGCTTTGAAATTGAGCTGAAGATCACCCCTGTTACTGCCTCAATGTAGTAGCTCAAGCACACCCCAACTAGCACTTGATTAGCTAGAAACAGCCCTAAGTTCACGCCACTTCTAGCCTTGAACCGAACCACAAGCACCTTCCTTTAGTTCCTAGCTTTAAACGCCATTAAGAAGAGCACCTACACCCATCGAGAATGACCCTGATCTGCCCCTGTCCTGTTTCCTCATAGCTTTCTTGATCGCCCTTCACTACAATTCACTCTTTCTCTACTGCAGCAATTTCTTTCCTTTCTCTCTTTCGATTTGCTGCAGAAAATCCTTTCCTCTACTGCACTTTCTCACCAACTCCACACTGCCTTTCTCTTCTTTGTTTTCGGTCTTTTCCCAAATTTCCTTTCCTTTTGCTTTTAAGGTTTGAGTTTGGCAGAGGCTTTCCTTTGTTTTTTCTTGAGTTTATGTTTACCCGCTCCCACTAATGGGAGGAGCAAATCAGGTGGCTTCCAAAGGAAGTCAATCCTGATTTTTCCCTCCTCTGTTTGTTTTTTCTTTTTTCTATTTAATACATTTATCATCTTCTTATATTTATATATATACATATATATAAAATATTTTTATGCCTAATATATTTTAATAGTATTATATATATTTTATTCGTTTCTTTATTTTAAACTTTCATATATATATATATATATATATTTAATACTTAATATATGTATATATAAATATACATATATTTATTCCTTATTTAATTTATACTTATATATTTTAATACCCATGTGTATTACATTTAATTCAGCATACTTGTGTCCTTAATGTACAAGATATCCATTTATTTTCTTTACTAGATAGCCATTTATACATACGTTAATCATTCATTGTTAAATACTCTAATTTAAAATATTTGTTTCCATTACTCGAAATAATAAGAATTACAGACTACATTTCAATACTTAGCTTATTCAATGTCCTTTATTTATTTATAAAAATTCGATATGGAATTTGCAGCCTTCACAATATCACATATCAATAACTCGTTAACAGTTCATATCTCATGTAACTCAACACTATAATCTTGTGGTTATAGTCTAGGACTCTGGTGATGCTATCAAGGGCTTTCAAGGCATCGAATGAAAGGATGCTTTGGAGTGCTTTATTTTCCCGAGCACCTGACATCACAACTACGGTCTTATTCACAATCACATGAACATATTCATTGTCACTTCACAAGGCAATAGTAGTAAAACTGATGTCATGCATACAAAACAATGCAATGTCAGTTTTATCAAACACATGACTTCCTCAATGTCCTTCACCTAGGCCGAAACACCAACTAGGTGTTCTCGTCGTTTTCATTTCATAGACACATCATATACATGCCAAAGTATATGAATTCATATCATATACACCATTATTCATGACATTTAGGCACATTCACTTATAGATTTCTGTTTAGCCTTATAGGAATCTAGGCGATACTTTTACCTTTAATATATTTTATCACTTTATTCATGACTAATAACATGAGTTACATTATACTTATCAATTTCATGTCCATTTAAGCATGATTGTATGTCAAACACTAAGGAATCAACTCAATTTCAATTTCACAGTGTGAGACGCGTCAGTAGAGCAGCGATCTCGAGAATTTCTCAACAAATTGGTGGTAGTATCCACTAGACCCAAGAAACTCTGTATCTTTATCACTGTTTTTGGTCTCTCCCACTGCACAATGGTTTCGATCTTAGACGGATCTATAGACACCCCTTCTTTAGACACCACATGTCTTAGAAATGTGATGTGTCCTAGAAATGTGATGTGATCTAGCCAGAACTCGCACTTACTGAACTTGGCATAAAGCCACCAATCCCTGAGGGTCTGTAGGACTATGTAGAGATGCTGCTCATGCTCCTTCAGTGACTTGGAATATGCCAAGATGTCATCGATAAAGATAATGACAAACTTATTTAGGTGTGGCTTAAACGTTTCATTCATCAAATTCATGAAAGCTACAAGGGCATTAGTCAGTTCGTAAGGCATTACCAAGAACTCATAATGACCATACTGAGTCCTGAATGTTGTCTTAGGGACATCACCTTCCCGGATCTTCAGCTGATGATACTCTGATCGAAGATATATCTTGGAAAACACCTAGGCACCCCTGAGCTAATCAAAGAGATCATCGATCCTGGGCAAAGGACATTTATTCTTAATGGTAGCTTCATTAAGCAACTGGTAATCTATGCAAAGTCGCAAGCTACCATCCTTCTTCCGGATAAATAGAACTGGTGCTCCCCAAAGAGATACATTGGGGCGAATGAAGCCCTTATCCAATAACTCCTGAAGCTGCTTCTTCAGTTCATCAAGCTCTACTAGCGCCATCTTGTATGGTGATTTAAAAATAAGCTTTGTAACAGGTACCAAGTCAATAGTAAATTTGATCTCTTGATCTAGTGGCAATCTTGACAGTTCATTTAGAAACACATCAGGGGAATCCTTGACCACAGTAATCTCGTGCAACTCTTGATGTTTCCTTTCTACGTCCTCAACATAGGCAATAAATTCTTCAATCATATCAACACAACACTTAGACAATTTAGTAATAATTATTTTACTTTCATTACTTATCTAACAACTTTACAGTATAACATTTAGGATGAGAGAAGGTTTTAAACTTAGTGTAATAGTCTAAGCTAGCATAGTTTGCAGCTAACCAGTCCATTCCTAAAATTATATCAAAATCATACATGTTTAACAAAATTAGGTTAATTAGGTTAGCTATAGTTTCCTTCTCTCCTATTGTCACTTTATAGTTTCTATATACAATATTAGTCATTTATGATTCTTTAAAGGGTGTATTTATCTGTAAGGTATACCCTAAGGGTTTAGGTTCTACTAATATTTTACTAGCACATGCAGGTGACACAAAAGAGTGTGTAGAACCAGGATCAAATTGTGTAAGTACGGAAATATAAAAAATATAGATTACCCTTAATAACATCAGTAGAAGCATCAGCTACCTCTTAATCAATTGCATACATCCTGCCATGGGTCATAGCCTTTTTACTCTTCTCTGTTGCTGTCGCTCTCCTAGGCTATGATGGTGTAGCCTTCTTTGATTCCTTCAGAGGTGCTAAAGCTGTAGATGGTACTATAAATGCAGTTGTCTCCCTCAACATCGGGCAATCTCTAACCATATGCCCCATCTATCCACATTGAAAATAGATCCTAGTAAACAGATAATAGGTCCAAGTACCGTACGACCTCCTATAATGAACACACTAGGTCGCTGTACTCCTCTATGTAGCGGTGAGGCTAATTGTGATAATCGTAAATTTTCCATTTATTGGAAATAAATATTGGAGAAAATAAATCAGTGGAAATAAATAAAATTGTGACAATGGGATATTGGTGAAAATCTCGAGAATTGAGAAAGGAACGGATGGTGGAAATCCGAGTGAAGGAAAAATTAAATCAGAAAAATAAGGTTGGAATTATGGAAAATAAAGAAGAGAGGAAAAATTTAATTTGGATAAATGGAAATCCAAATTAAATAAGAAAAAAAGAAATGAAAGAGAAATAAGTTTATATAATTTATAATTTATATAAATATATTTTTATACAAATACATATGTATTGAAATACTATGTAGTATATTTATGTATATATACTATTTAGTAAATTTAAATAATACATATGTATATAAATATGATATTTTATGTGTATATATATATATACATATATAAGAAATGTAAATATTATTTTACATTAAAGTTTAAGAAAATATGTATAAAGGTTTTTTAATTAAAAATATATAAATATACATATATATACTACTAGATATATATTTTGTAATATACAATATATATTTTTTATATATAATATATATTGTATTATATTATATATGAAATAATATATGTATAATATATAGTATATATTATATGTATAAAATACAAAGTATAGTATATAATATATAGTATATGATATACTAAATAAGGAAATAATAGAAAACAAAAGAGGAAAGGAAAAATCGGGAGAAACTCGATCTCCCCGGTGAGGTTGACCCTGTCGGCGGTGAGGGAGAGAAGAGAGGGAACCGTCGCCGGAGGAAAGGAGGAGAAAGGAGCTACTGGCGATGGGAAAGGAGAAGAGTAGAAGGAAAATCGGGAAGGAAACAGAGGCGAAAGCCGGGAAGCCGAAGAAAAAAAAAGAAAGTGGGAACCGGCGGTACCGACCGAATTGGCCGCTGCCACGGCAGCCACACCACCACCAGAGGAAGAGGAAACGGCAAGAGGCCACCGGTGAGGCCACCGATGGCAGAGGAAGGCCAAACGGAGGAAGAGAGAAACCAAGGCAAAACCGGGTAGATCCACCGCCGTGTCGTCGATCCAGGCTGAACGGAAACCACCAGCAGGTTTGCCATGCCATCGGCCAGCTGAGGAGCCGCCGAACCGCCGAAGAACAGGCCGCCGGAGGAGAATCGGCGAGGAGGGGAAATGGCCAGTCTGGCCAGGAAAAAAGAAAAGGAAAAAGAAAAAGAAAAGAAAAAAAAAAAAAAAAAAAAAAAAAAGAAAAAGAAAAGAAAAGAAAAGAAAAAAATAGAAAGAAGGAAGAAAAAGAAGAAAGAGAAAGAGAAAAGGAATTCTTGGAAATTGAAAAATTTCAGAGAATTCGAAAATTGAGGGAAATCCCGAGAATTACGGGAATCGGTAAGAAATTCCAAAAAGCGTTAAATTATTTAAATAATTTATTTATTTAAATAAATTGAAAAAAATTCTAAAATTTAGAATTTGGTTTCCAGAATCGTTCTCAGTGAATGAGACGATAGAACCGGGAGAGGTGAACACGGGCGCGACCTTCGAGAGACAGTCGCCGACCCGAAACAGGTAAGGGAGACATGTGCCGCCTGTAAGGATATTCGGCCACAGGTTTTAAATTATGCATTTAAATTTTATAAGTGCAATTTACAATGATTGGTTGAAAATTGTGGTGATTTATCGGTTTGGAAATTGTTGTGAATTACCGGTTGAAAATTATAAAACTGTATTTTCTGTGCAGGAGGCTAGCCAATCGGCAGCCGATATACTGTCAAAAAATTATCGAAACATTACTGAAATTTACCGAAAATCACCGAAAATCATAATAAATGATTTGATTTCACGAGAAATGATTTTCAGGCACAAAAATCGAAAAATCAAGTAATTTTCGTAAAACATGAATATATGAAGATTTGATTTAAAAATATTCATGTTTTCGAGAATGGTGAAAATGGAATCACCGAAAATTCACCCGTAGGTGATATTTCACGTGAAACGAGATGAACATGAAAAAGAGACTGAAGTGAATATTTTTATAAATATTCTTAAATATTCACTTGATTTAATATAAAACCTTTGTGGTTTTAATTATGAAACAATTAATTATATAAATTCCATAAAGGTTAAGAAATGATGAAAAACTATGATTTCGAGACTAGAGGTCTCTACACGTGTTTTTGGAAGAAAACATGGTGACGGAATTATTGAAAATTGGAAAATAAATAATTTATTTTTCCATAAATTACAAAAATATTTGAATTGAATTCCGATGATTTTAAAAACCATGTTTTTTGATTGATAGCACGAAAAGGCGTGCATACATGTGTTACGGTGAAAAAGACACTGTCATGAGATTTATTTTACAGTGTGATTATTTTATAACTGTTTTCACCGTATGAAAAATATGATTTATACCTTTATGAAATATTTTGAGAAATGCGATTTAAATTATAAATTTCATAAAGGTGATGATTTTGTTACATGTGATGATTTTATTGTGTTTAAAATCCATAAAAGCTATGGTACGGTTTTATACTGTTTTGAGACTTAGGCCCCGAGCTTCATGCATCACACATACTGTTACTGTCACTTGGCTGATTGACCAGCTAGTCATCAGCGTCCCGGATTGTCACCTAGCAAGTGTATACCGAGGACATATTATAAATCATGGCCATAGATCTCATTACTGTTACTGTGTCCCTAATGGACGAGATAGCATGATTTATGTAAGAATCACTATTTTATACATCATTGTTAAATTAATTCAGTATATTTTGAAGTCATGAGGAATATGGAAAATGATTTAAGGTTTTGTTTGGAGAAGAATGAATTATGGAAAAACTTGGAAAAAAAAATATGTGAAAGTTGGAAACAACATGGAAAAATATTGCAATTAGTGCTTTCCCACCAATGCAACTAATGCTTTCACACCATTGCAATTAGTGCTTTCACACCATTGCAAATGGTGCTTTCACCACAAAATTGGCCAGCTAACTCCTTGTAGAATAAGGAAAAGAAGAAAATGTTCAAAAAATTGTTTTCACACCTAAGGTGGTCGGCTAACTCCTTGTAGAATAAGGAAAAGAAGAAAATGTTCAATTAATTGTTTTCACACTTAAGGTGGCCGGCTAACTCCTTGTAGAATAAGGAAAAGGAAGCAAAGTTAAAGAAAGAAGGAGAAGGAAGAAAGGTATATGGTAAGCTTAGACTTTTTGGTTACAAAGCTTATGGGATAAGCTCCCACCATCTTCAAATTAGCTAATTAATTCTTCCCCTCATTAAGTGACCGGCCAACCCATTTTTCCAACCCCAATTCTCAGCTATTTAAAGGCCAAGATAGAAAGAAAGAAAGAAAGAAAAACAAAACATGAGAGATTGGAAGAAAAGAGGAAATCCCGTAATTCACCGTGTAGGCAGATTTTGTTGCCATTTTTCATCATACTTCCAGTTAGTTTTAACCTTTTCTCCCTTCATGAAAGTTGTTCCAAATCCTCTCCTCTAAAACATATCCGAAATTCATCTCAAACAGAGTTTCATTTGGCTGGTGAAAAGGTTGCTAGAAGTCAAATCTGTCAAGCTGCCCTTTTTTGACGAGATTGAGAGAATCATTTTGTAGGGCAGAAACGATCAGAAAGATGACTTTTTCTTGAAACAGTCAAGAAGGATCAATTGAAGATCTACCCCTTCTCTACCACATATCCGAGAATCAAATCAAACGGACCAAGTTTGATAGGGGAAATCTGTTCTGGAAATTGCTTCTGCACAGGGTAAGCAGTGTTGGAATTTTCGGTTCTTTCTAAATTGGATATAGGGCACATTTCTAATTTTTCTAGGCCTATTTCTAGTATTATAATGGGGTAAAATTAACCCTAAAGAAGTGTTTTAAGTATTGGCCAAAGGGGTTTCCATAAGGAAAGTGTAAGGTGGTAAATGACACTGTCTGTATATGCTTGTAGTGTTAACGACGCGGTTTGGTGGTGTACAGTACATGGATTTCCAAGCTTGAACGAGCGAACTTAATCTTTGCTTTCGGTAAGTTGCTATACAAGTTACGAGTAGTAGCTTACAGGGTAAGTGCCTTACATGAGCTACACGTAATGATTTTTAAAATAAATCAAAGGTTTATAAAGTAAAGGAATTGATTGAGATGTGTTGCTGTTGGAATATAAATTGTTTTCCTTTGCAGGCTGGGTAATGACATATCTTAACCCTGTCTTATTCCAGAAATTTTGAAAGATTGTTAAAAGTTGGATTTAGGTCTTCATGTCTACATCAAGTTATTGCATCTTTATACATAATTGTTTTTATGAGACTAAAGCTTACATGAAGTTTATACGAAATGTATGAAAGCTTTTACATCTCATTTACATCATGTTTTGAAGTATGTGAATGATATGACGTTATAGCATATTCATATGAGTTTTTGAGTTGAGCATGCATTGCTTATACATCCTATTGATGTGAGACTTCAAAACATGAGATGATGACTGGTTTACAGACTTTTATGGCATCCCATTATACTATGAGACTAATAGATCATATGGAACATGCCCGAGTAGCTGATACTTTTGTATGGGCAATAGGAGGCTTGTCCGACATTGTCGTTGACAGGTTCCAATTCTGGCTGATCACTGGGATTGGAGATGACGAGAATCTATGGCCATAGGTAACACCCTAGTTCCAAGGTAACGAGAACTGCTTGCTGATAGCTACAGTAGGCTAAGACTTTATTAGTTGAATTACTGGGTTTGCTTAATGAGAAATGTTTTATGAACATGGTATATGAGATTACATGATATGTGATTGAACTTTACGAAGCATTGTTTTTATGATAACTATATTGTTTGACAAAACCGACTTTGCATCATTTTACTTGCATGACATCGATTTTATCATAAAGGCATTGTGATATTGAGTTACATGAAATATGAAGTTTAAATGAGTTAATGATATGTGATTTTACACATGACTTTATACGAAACATGTGTTGCATGCATTAGTGGTGCTATATCCTGTTCGTTACTATCTCTGCCCTTGTGTAGTGGCTTACTGAGCTTTTCCCCAAAAGCTCACCCCCTCATTCTCCTCCACAGGTTAAGCTGAGATAGCAACATTTGATCAGAGCCGTTCCTCGTTTTGACGTTTCAAGCTAGACGTCAAACCTCAGTTCATAGGTCGGTATATATGTTTACGATTCCTATGTCTTGGAATTTGATAATTTTGTGCAGTAATGTAGTGTGAGATGTGATAAGTATGAATATGTGATTATTTTCAAAAATCGAGTTAAAAACAGGATGTAAATAAGTGTTGGTTGATTGTTGAGGTGAATAGTATTTTACGTTGTGGTTTGAATTATAGTGCAGGGGATTTTCCGTAGTTGAGCAGAAATACTGCCAAAATTTAGTCTAAGGAAATTTTAAGTTAGAAAATGAACTGGGACCTAAAGAAATCAACCTTGAACTGTAATCGATGAATAGTAAATCAAAATTAAAGGAGGAAGACTACTCGCTACACAAACCGTAGTTAAAGGAAAAGGAAAGAGTCAGCTCCAAAATCCTTTCTTTCGCTAATTTGTTATTGAAATTATCTCGTATTTTCGGGGTGTGACAGATTGGTATCAGAGCAAGGTTTGTCTAGTCGAGTCAGTCTATAAAGAGGTTTTAGAGAGTGTTTACATCACATGTCACATCTCACAGTACTGTACATGTCCGACTATGAACTGAAAAAGTAGTAATGGATATCATCCTAATGCATACATGTGTTATTGTAACAGTGATGAGGCGTAGTAGAGGTAGACCGCCACGGTGGAGGCTAGAGACTTCTATACCACCTGAGACACCTCCACCCGCTCCTCCTCCATCACCATATCATCCAGAAAGTTTCGATACACAGGGACGTCTGGCACTGTTAGAGCGTAATGTAGCTGATATGGCTTCGAGTATGCGCGATCTAATAGCGCTAATGACTCAACAGTTTAGAAGTACTAGTACACCGCCCCCATTAGCTAGACCACCAGTTCGTCAGGCATCCAGTCCCCAAGATCCACCAGTACCTCTACAACAGCCACCTCCACCTCAAACGATTCCTCCCCCACAGCCACAGCCTGCGGTAGCTCCGATGTTTATACCTAGTGCTGACAGGCTTAAGCAATTTCAGAAAATGAATCCACCTTCATTCAAGGGGATTCAAGATCCAGAGGAGGCTGAGGTATGGCTACTTGAGATAGACAAGGTCTTCGAGTACATGACTTGTGGACCCGAGGAGGGAGTTGCTCTAGCCGTGTATATGTTCAAGGGTGAGGCAGAGCATTGGTGGAGATCAGTAAAAGGGACATTAAGGGGACAGGATGCATTTATCTCTTGGGATAAGTTTTTGGCTGCTTTTCACCTACAGTATTTTCCAGAGAGTGTGAAACGTGTGAAACAGTCAGAGTTTTTGAACTTGACCCAAGGGAGTATGACAATGGGACAGTACGAGTCTCGGTTTACTATTCTAAGCCGTTATGATCCATTGATGGCTAGGGATGAGGAAAGAAAAGCTACTAAGTTTCTCGATGGTTTCAGACCAGCTATCAGGGGTCAATTGTCAGTTTTACAGATTATGACCTACTCTGAGGCCGTACAGAGAGCTTTGATGGTTGAGCAAGACTTTAATAAGGCACAAGCACAGTATGAGACTCGGGGTAAGAGTAAAGGTCAGAGCAAAAGACAGAATCAAGGTAAGGCGTCATTCGATCAGTTTAGTAGTAAGAAGAAAGATAAGAGGCAGAGATCGATAAGCCTCACGAGAAAGCTAATAAGCCTAAGGGTGATCAGAAGTGTCCAAAATGTGGCAGAAATCATGGCACTGAACCGTGTTACTACGAGACTGGTGTTTGCTTTAAGTGTGGGAAGAAAGGACACTTTATTCGAGATTGCCCGAAGTGGAAGACTTCTAAGACTAAGACTGAGACACCAGTGGTAGAGAAAGCTAAGGCACTGATAGATAAGGGTAAAAGACAAGTATCTCAGGGTAGAGTGTTTGCCCTAGATCAGGAGACAGCTGAGGCTTCAGACTCAGTGGTTAAAGGTA
Source organism: Heritiera littoralis (assembly GCA_031772115.1). Classification (NCBI taxonomy): domain Eukaryota; kingdom Viridiplantae; phylum Streptophyta; class Magnoliopsida; order Malvales; family Malvaceae; genus Heritiera; species Heritiera littoralis. The sequence goes on along the minus strand of JAPDPK010000024.1, from coordinate 4,937,144 downwards.
AGCTTCTAATATCTGATTGTGAAGCTTTATGTTTAATAGACCCAGGCTCTACGCATTCATTCATTTCCCTTTTATTTGTTAACAGACTAAACGTAGAGCCAGAACCTTTGGGATGCATTTTACGTATTAGCACACCATTGAAAGAATCCCAAATGACTGAGTCAATTGTAAGAAAGTGTAAAGTCAAAGTAGGAGATAAAAATCTAGAGGCAGATTTAGTTTTGCTTAATATGTATGACATAGATGTAATTTTGGGTATAGATTGGTTAGCAACCAACCACGCCAATGTAAATTGTAGGGATAAAAGTGTAGTGTTTAATCTCCCAGAACAAGATGTATTAAAGTTTGATAAGTGAAATGAAATGGAAATCCTTTTTGGTATATGAAGTCTGATATGAAATATTGTTATTTTGAATGAAGGTTATCTAGCCTTTGTGGAAGATACTGACAGGGCACATCCAGAGTTATCAGAGATCCCCGTAGTCAGGGAGTTTCCTGATATATTTCTAGATGACTTACCCGGATTACCACCTGAGCGAGAGACTGAGTTTGCCATTGACCTATTACCTGGCACTCAGCCTATCTCAAAGCCCCCTTATAGAATGGCATTAGTGGAATTGGAGGAGTTGAAGAAACAATTGCAAGATCTCCTCGATAAGAGTTTTATTAGACCACGTGTATCACTATGGGGAGCTTCGGTGTTATTTGTCCGTAAGAAAGACGGAAGTCTTCGGTTGTGTATTGACTATATATTGCTAAACCGAGCTACAGTGAAGAATAAATATCCTTTACCACGAATAGATGATCTATTTGATCAGTTGCGAGTTGCACAGGTTTTTTCTAAAATCGATTTGCGATCTGGGTATCATCAAATGAGAATTAAAGGGGAAGATGTACCCAAAACAGCATTTAGGACCCGGAATGGACATTATGAGTTCCTAGTTATGCCATTCGGGTTAACCAACGCACCTGCAGGATTCATGAGCCTTATGAATGAGGTATTTAAGCCTTATTTGGATCAGTTTGTGATCGTGTTTATTGATGATGATCTATTCTAAATCCCAAGAACAGCATAAGGAACATTTAAGAATAGTTCTCCAAACTCTTCGAGACAGACAACTATATGCCAAGTTTAGTAAATGTGAGTTTTGGTTAGAACAGATTTCTTTTTTGGGTCACATTGTGATTAAGGATGGAGTATCTGTAGATCCATCCAAGGTCGAGGCCGTGTTGAGATGGGAAAGGCCAAGGACAGTTACTGAAATTCGTAGCTTTTTGGGATTAGCGGGGTATTATCGTAGATTCGTTGAAGGCTTTTCAAAGATAGCTGCACCACCGACACGTCTCACACGTAAGAACATCAAATTTGAATGGACAGATGAGTGTCAGAGCAGCTTTAAGCAGCTAAAGCAGAAGTTAACATCGGCATCGATTCTAACCATACTGAACGGCTTTGGGGGTTTTGTAGTGTACAATGATGCTTTTCTCCAGGGTTTAGGTTATGTGCTGATGCAGCATGGTAAGGTAGTGGCCTATGGGTCTAGACAGCTGAAGGATCATGAGAAGAACTACCCCACCCATGATCTCGAGCTAGCCGCTGTGGTGTTTGCACTAAAGATATGGCGCCACTACCTATATGGTGAAAAATTTCAGATCTTCATTGACCATAAGAGCCTCAAGTATTTGTTTTCACAGAAAGAATTAAACATGAGACAGCGTAGATGGTTAGAGCTTCTCAAGGATTATGACTGCGAGATCTTGTATCATCCGGGAAAGGCGAATGTAGTCGCCGATGCTTTAAGCAGAAAGAGCATTGGTCTAGTTTCGTACATGATGTACAGGAGTACAGTTTGCTGGAGAAGTTCTCTGAGATGAGTCTAAGAGTAGAACCTTCAGTAGATTATTTGATAGCTAGCTTTAGGATTGAACCAAATATTATAGAATCGATCCGACAAGCACAGAGACAAGATCCAGAGTTGGTGGAGCTAGCTAGTCAGACTGAGCAAGGGCTTCAACCCGAGCATAAGGTCAGTGAGGATGGGATACTGAGATATAGAGGTTGGGTATGCATACCCAAAAATGATACCTTACGGAGATAGATTTTAGAGGAGGCTCATAGTTCCAGATACACGATGCACCCAGGTAGTACTAAGATGTACCAAAACCTGAAGGGTGTCTATTGGTGGGCCAAATGAAGAAAGACATTGCAGATTATGTGTCGAAATGTCTCACTTGTCAGCAGATTAAGGTTGAGCATTAGAGACCTGCGATGTTACTAAAACCTTTAGCAATACCGATATGGAAATGGGAGCATATTACAATGGATTTCATTATGGGACTTCCTAGGACACGAAGGGGTCATGATTCGATATGGGTCATAGTTGACAAATTGACCAAGTCTGCTCACTTTTTGCCTATGAGAGCCCTAGATTCTTTGAGTTCTTTAGCGAAGCTATATGTACGAGAGGTAGTCAGGTTGCATGGAGTTCCAGTGAGCATAGTATCAGACAGGGATTCCAGGTTTACTTCCCGCTTTTGGGAACAATTTCAGGAAGCCATGGGATCCAAACTGCAGTTCAGCACAGCTTTTCATCCTCAGATAGACGGTCAGTCCGAGCAGACTATACAGACTTTAGAGGATATGTTGAGAGCATGTGCTATTGACTTTTCAGGCTCCTGGGACGAGCACCTACCTTTAGCAAAATTTGCTTATAATAACAGCTTCCACTCGAGTATCGACATGGCTCCATATGAGGCATTGTATGGTCGGAGATGTAGATCTCCCATTGCATGGGAAGAAATAGGTGAGATGAAGATTTTTGCTCCCGAATTAGTAGAGAAAGCTTCTGAAACAGTCAAAATCATATGTGATAGATTGAGGACTGCACAAAGTCGTCAAAAGAGCTATGCTGACATTCGGAGACGTCACTTAGAGTTTCAAGTTAGGGACAAGGTATTTTTGAAAGTTTCTCCATCCAAATGTATCATGAGATTTGGACGAAAAGGGAAACTGAGTCCTCGATTCATCGGTCCATTTGAGATTCTAGAGAGAGCGGGTGATGTAGCATATAGTTTGGCTTTACCACCAGAGTTGGCAAGTGTGCGCAACGTCTTCCACGTGTCGTTGTTGAGGAAATATCAGCCGGATCCCTCCCATATTATACAATACGAACCACTTGAGTCACGGGAGGATATGAGTTATATTGAGAAATCGATTTGGATATTGGACCGTAAGGAAAAGACTCTCAGATCCAAGTCTATTCCTTTGGTTAAAGTTCTCTGGCAACATCACACTTTAGAGGAAGCTACTTGGGAATTAGAGACCTTGATGTGAGATAAGTACCCTCAGCTATTCAATTAGACCGAATTGAATTCGGAGGACCGAATTCCTTAAGATGGGGAGTAATGTAAGAATCACTATTTTATACATCATTATTAAATTAATTCAGTATATTTTGAAGTCATGAGGAATATGGAAAATGATTTAAGGTTTTGTTTGGAGAAGAATGAATTGGGGAAAAACTTGGAAAAAAATATGTGAAAGTTGGAAACAACATGGAAAAATATTGCAATTAGTGCTTTCACACCAATGCAACTAATGCTTTCACACCATTGCAATTAGTGCTTTCACACCATAGCAAATGGTGCTTTCACCACAAAAGTGGCCGGCTAACTCCTTGTAGAATAAGGAAAAGAAGAAAATGTTCAATAAATTGTTTTCACACCTAAGGTGGCCGGCTAACTCCTTGTAGAATAAGGAAAAGGAAGCAAAGTTAAAGAAAGAAGGAGAAGGAAGAAAGGTATATGGTAAGCTTAGACTTTTTGGTTACAAGGCTTATGGGATAAGCTCCCACCATCTTCAAATTAGCTAATTAATTCTTCCCCTCATTAAGTGACCAGCCAACCCATTTTTCCAACCCCAATTCTCAGCTATTTAAAGGCCAAGATAGAAAGAAAGAAAGAAAGAAAAACAAAACATGAGAGATTGGAAGAAAAGAGGAAATCCCATAATTCACCGTGTAGGCAGATTTTGTTGCCATTTTTCATCCTACTTCCAGTCAGTTCTAACCTTTCCTCCCTTCATGAAAGTTGTTCCAAATCCTCTCCTCTAAAACATATCCGAAATTCATCTCAAACAGAGTTCATTTGGCTGGTGAAAAGGTTGCTAGAAGTCAAATCTGTCAAGCTGCCCTGTTTTGACGAGATTGAGAGAATCATTTTGTAGGGTAGAAACGATCAAGAAGATGACTTTTTCTTGAAACAGTAAAGAAGGATCAATTGAATATCTACCTCTTCTCTACCACATATCCAAGAATCAAATCAAACGGACCAAGTTTGATAGGGGAAATCTGTTCTGGAAATTTCTTCTGCACAGGGTAAGCAGTGCTGGAATTTTCGGTCCTTTCTAAATTGGATATAGGGCGCATTTCTAATTTTTCTAGGCCAATTTCTAGTATTATAATGGGGTAAAATTGACCCTAAAGAAGTGTTTTAAGTATTGGCCAAAGGGGTTTCCTTAAGGAAAGTGTAAGGTGGTAAATGACACTGTCTGTATATGCTTGTAGTGTTAACGACGCGGTTTGGTGGTGTACAGTACATGGATTTCCAAGCTTGAACGAGCGAACTTAATCTTTGCTTTCGGTAAGTTGCTATGCAAGTTACGAGTAGTAGCTTACAGGGAAAGTGCCCTACATGAGCTACACGTAATGATTTTTAAAATAAATCAAAGGTTTATAAAGTAAAGGAATTAATTGAGATGTGTTGCTGTTGGAATATAAATTGTTTTCCTTTGTAGGCTGGGTAATGACATATCTTAACCCTGTCTTATTCCAAAAATTTTGAAAGATTGTTAAAAGTTGGATTTAGGTCTTCATGTCTACATCAAGTTATTGCATCTTTATACATAATTGTTTTTATGAGATTGAAGCTTACATGAAGTTTATACGAAATGTATGAAAGCTTTTACATCTCATTTACATCATGTTTTGAAGTATGTGAATGATATGACGTTATAGCATATTCATATGAGTTTTTGAGTTGAGCATGCATTGCTTATACATCCTATTGATGTGAGACTTCAAAACATGAGATGATGACTGGTTTACAGACTTTTATGGCATCCCATTATACTATGAGACTAATAGAGCATATGGAAGATGCCCGAGTAGCTGATACTCTTGTATGGATAATAGGAGGCTTGTCCGACATTGTCGTTGACAGGTTCCAATTCTGGCTGATCACTGGGATTGGAGATGACGAGCATCTATGGCCATAAGTAACACCCTAGTTCCGGGGTAACGAGAACTGCTTGCTGATAGCTACAGTAGGCTAAGACTTTATTAGTTGAATTACTGGGTTTGCGTAATGAGAAATGTTTTATGAACATGGTATATGAGATTACATGATATGTGATTGAACTTTACGAAGCATTGTTTTTATGATAACTATATTGTTTGACAAAACCGACTTTGCATCATTTTACTTACATGACATCAGTTTTATCATAAAGGCATTGTGATATTGAGTTACATGAAATATGAAGTTTAAATGAGTTAATGATATGTGATTTTACACGTGACTTTATATGAAACACGTGTTGCATGCATTAGTGGTGCTATATCCTGTTCGTTACTATCCCTGCCCTTATGTAGTGGCTTACTGAGCTTTTCCCCAAAAGCTCACCCCCTTATTCTCCTCCACAGGTTAAGTTGAGATAGCAACATTTGATCAGAGCCGTTCCTCATTTTGACGTTTCAAGCTAGACGTCAGACCTCAGTTCATAGGTCGGTATTTATGTTTATGATTCCTATGTACTTGGAATTTGATAATTTTGTACAATAATGTAGTGTGAGATGTGATAAGTATGAATATGTGATTATTTTCAAAAAACGAGTTAAAAACGGGATGTAAATAAGTGTTGGTTGATTGTTAAGGTGAATAGTATTTTACGTTGTGGTTTGAATTATAGTGCAGGGGATTTTCCGTAGTTGAGCAGAAATACTGCCAAAATTTAGTCTAAGGAAATTTTAAGTTGGAAAATGAACTGGGACCTAAGGAAATCAACCTTGAACTGTAATCGATGAATAGTAAATCGAAATTAAAAGAGTAAGACTACTCGCTACACAAACCGTAGTTAAAGGAAAAGGAAAGAGTCAGCTCCAAAATCCTTTCTTCCGCTAATTTGTTATTGAAATTGTCTCATATTTTCGGGGTGTGACAATTTAATTGTAGGGTGATGCCTAGTCTCACTTACTGTTTACTGAAAGGATTTACGGAATCCTATTTACTGTACTGTACTGTACTGTTTACTGTACTGAATTACTGTACTATTTACTGTTTACTGATGAAAAATTGTACCAAAACACTGTGTTACTGAACTGTACTGTTTACTGAAATGGTAGCCATTGATTACTGTTTTACTGAATTGAAAGCTACCATTTACTGTTTACTGAACTGAAAGCTACCTTATACTGTTTTCTGAACTAGTAGCTACTGTTTACTGTCTACTGATTGAACCGTATCAAATTACTGTTTTACTGAATATACTGTTTTACTGAACTGTACGATATGGTTACTGATTTGAAAAGAGAAATAAATATTTATTCCAAAAGAATAACATAAGAATTATTTCTAAGATAGAAATAATCGCAAAAGTGTTTATCCAACGACTGGATATTTGCGAACCACTGTACTATCACGTGTTTTTACTGTACTGAAGAGAAGAGAAGTAAACCACTGTTTTACTACTGAACTGTCACGTGTTTTGAAGTATACTGAATGTGAAAAGAAATAAGTGGTTTACTCCGTGGAAAAACGAAAATTATATCGTCTTGAGAACAATGAATATAGTACTCTCTACACTTGCTTCTAGGTTCCGGAACAAGTCAGGCATTTTAAAATACCTGTCTTACTCTATCCGGATCCCTAGCCGACTGTAGTATCCTTCCTACATATGAGCCTAGAGCCAGCTAGGAAGATTTAAAAGAAAGTGACAAAATTTTTCAGCATATAGTTAACCGAATATCAAGTGTGACATATAACTCTTTTACTGAGCCGTGGTTTGCTCACTCCCCAATTTTAACATTTCAGGTTTTGATGATGGTGAGATCCAATATTTGTGGATTACGGATGCACATAATGGACAATGTGATAGACCGACTGAGATTTATGAGGTACGATCATTTATTTTCTGTATTTAGACATGTGTGCAGTACTACTTGCTTATTAAGTAAGATAGAGGATGTATGTAATATAAACAATATTTTATGAAATTGTTTAACATAAGAAATCAAGTGAAGTATCACAGACAGCCCAACCGGATAAATTGTGCAAATTAAGGTGAAAAATATGGTAACAGGTCGTTACAAATTTAATGGTATCAGAGTATGGTTGGCTTGATGTCTGTGAATACTTTTGGAAGGAAAAGTGTTAAACATCCCCAGTAGTACTGTGTCGTCTGAATACATAGAGAAAATAAATGATTGTCAATTCAGTAAATTGATTTAAAGGGAGTGAGAATTGAAAATTTAGAATGTTAAAGAGAAAAATAGGCTCAGAAATTACCGAAAAATTGGTGATTCTTATAATCTAAATGAAGGCCTATTCGGTAAGGAACTGAAAAGACTCGGTGAGGGCCCCACCAGTACTTTCCGGTCCGGATCGAACTCAAACCTGAGAATGATGATATAAATGGAGGGGAATGAAATATCATCATTAAATAGACTTTAAGATCATCGATTGAGGGTAATTTGAAGAGAGAGAAAATTTTTGGCCAAAAATGATCAAAATACCCCTGCCTCTAAAAATTTACAAGGAGTTAAAACAAACCAATAGAGGTTGGAATTAACTGATTTGACAGAGAAATTGATGATGTAAAGCTGAATTACAAGCAGAATAATCCAATTATGGATTTTAGTGGACTTCTCTGTTAAAACCGAATAAGATCTAAAATTGCTGATATAAGTATGAGAAAGGATAATATCAGCACATGGATAATGAGATCATTGATTCCAATGTATACTGAGGAGAAAGAAATAAATGTTGAAATGACGAAAATCCCCTATGTTGGGCACAACTCTGAATAGTGATGAAATTAAGTAATTTTGAATCCATTGAGAGTAATGGAGTTATTAATGGCATAAAGGATGTCATATGAATATAGCGATCCTTATTATTGATTCCACTGATACTTAGATTACAGATGCGAACTATGAGTGACCTAGTGAACGGGCTAGGCCTCATGATAAAACCTTAAGGGGTGACCCAGTGAACAAATTGGGCATTCTCAAAAGGGACAGTACACATGTGTAAAGGCAGACGGCGGACGGGCCGAGGCGTTTTATGATGCGATCCGATAACAGTGTAGTGGGATGTTGCAAGATGATTGGCCCGGTTATTGATTATAAGGGCCTGAATTACGAGTGTATCAACTCGGATAATTATTACGAGATCGTGGATATTATGAAAGTGAAATGAATACAGAAATTGATTGAGAAAGTAGATAGTACAAAAATTGATGAAATCTATAGCAGTACGATTGATTGAGGTTCTATACATTTATACTCTTTTGAGGTATTAAATGAATATTTAATTATAGAACCGGAGCATTTGAGATATGCCTTGCAAATTGATGTACTGTATGGAATACTGTGAATTGAATAGTAGGCATAAGAACAGTAAAGTGATAAATAGAAGAAGATGACAACTAACCTAAGTTCTTCAGGACCTTTGAGACAGAACAGTTATGGGTGACCCAATGATGGGCGACCCGTAATGGATCATGTGTTGTGAGATGCGGGCAAACTATGTTATCGTCGACTCACTAGTAAGGGTAAACATGGGGCGAAAGAATCGCCTAGGGGATGCTCGCCGACGGTCGATACAAAACGGGCGGGACTCTTACAATTATTTTAATGGTAACACGAGTGAAAGGAACTAGGTATGTAAGGGTGCTAAGGTTCGAACCTCGTGGATAACATGCTCAAGGGAATTAAACCTGAGTTCATTAAATGAAAGTGATTTTAAAGTAAATAACTGTAATGAATCGGTTAGCTGTAACATGTGTTGATAACTGTTGTACTTGATACATCTTACTAGAATGAAATTCGTAATGCTGTAAAGTATGAGTAGATAATGAAATCAAGGTAGAGTATGTATCAAAATGATTTAAATAGTAAATGTCTCTACCTCTAGAATACACAGTGAAAAAATGGCAGGACATGAGGAGGAAATGTCCAAGATGATAAAAGATGTGTGATTAAAGAAAGTATCAGATGTAATTCCCGATGAAATTTTCAGAGTTGTATAGATTGGAGAAAATCGAGCTAACCTTGACTCGATTGGTTATAAGCGTATATCGGAAACATGGAAAGAATCCGAAAAGCTTAAGAATTAACTCTGGAAACTATGTGAATAATGAAATTCACGTGTAAAGGTGTAATTGATGAAAATACAGATAACATAAATTGATTATAATGAAGTTGTCTGTATAAAGGTAAATGTGAGAAACACATATGATATTGAGACGTAGATGAATTAAAAAGGATGTATTAATTTCCTATCATTAATAAAGTTCTTGTGAAGAACAAGTATTCATCTACATGAAAATAAACGCTTTATTGATTTGATCAGAGATACATGAGGAGTTAATAAGACTAGCCTCAGTACAAAGCGTCATTAGATAAAAGATTGGAGATTGATGTACATGAGATAATGATTTGAACTCGATAAAATTTTTACGAGTTCCTATTGAGGTTACAAGGTTAATGAATTGCCTTGTGAGGTATATAAACCTAAGGAATGAGGCATCCATACATGAGTAAATGGATGAAATACTGATAGAGTCTAAAGTATAAATGGAACATGAGCAGCATTGCGGTATGACCCTTAAACTCTTAAAGACTGTGGAATTGTGTTAAGATTAGCGAATAAGAGATTTGGGTAGACAGTATCTCTTTATGAGATGTATAATCTCGGATTGACAGAATGACAGTGAATCTGTCAATGATAGTGAGATAATGATCGAGATATAGAAATAATGTGTCTAGCTAGATACTAATGCCAATATATAAAAGAGTTATGGGATTAGTTGCTCTACTAATGAGACATAATTAAAGAACAAGTCGGTAAATGAATAAGTGGAAAGAAAAGATGGTATGAAAAAGGTTAAAAGATTTTAACAGTAAAGTACCATACCACTTGAGGAAACCAACTAAATTGACAAAAATGAAATAAGAAGATAAGTTGCATGATGAGTAGGAAACATAAAATGGTTTCCAAAATTAAGACAAACAAAAAAAGGAATCTCGTGATGGTTATCACATAACAATGGCAAGATGTAAAACCAAGCCAAATTTGACAAGTGAAAGTAATGATACTCAAAGGAGTAATATGAATGAAATGTTTACTGCTAGTATATAATGGAAAATGATTATACATATAACCACCTCGAAATGATAAAAACGGTGGAATTGTATAGATAATGTGGTGAGTAAATGAATAATTTAAGAATTCAATTGTAGAATCTAAATTATGAAAAGAGACGTAAAGACCATACTACATGAAGAGAACAAGATTGCCTCATGAATTATGACTATAAGAATGATAAATAGTAAAGTCTGTAAGTGAGATGCAGCCTTAATAATATGAATATTGTGGATAATAAAGAGTCCAAAAGAGAAATGATGATATGGAAGTGATTAAAGATTGATAATCTAAATAGAATCACTTTCCATTATTGGAATCCTCGATTCTCCAGTGCCATGGTCGGAATATGAGTGTGAAATGGTGTAAATGTATATGTACAGTTCCAGTGAGCATTACACATGATGGGAGTCTCTGAGTTACCATATGCTTAATGAGAAAAAGCAAAAGGCATTAAGATCCCAAATGTACTAACAGCACCGCTCCGTATTGATGTAAATATCTTAGCGTGGTATTGAGATGCTTGAAGATATATGGGGAGAGTGTGTGCACGAGATGTGAAAGCTATTGGGACAATTACATACAATTGATTGACATGTGTACATGATAGTACCAAATTTTATCGACTTGGCACTAAGTGAGAAAAATGGATGATGAACAGCATAGATCAGCTGTGATATGAAAAATATTGTGTATAGACTCTTATGTGGAAAGAGTGAAAATGAACAACTCCCGAATTGATAAATGAATTTATGGGAGTATAAATATATACTAAATGATGAAAGACTTCATGTAATGGTCTAAAAGTAATCTTGAATGCTAAAAGTGTACTGGCAGTATTACTTGGAGGATGACCTAAAGGTCAAAAGTTCTAAGTGTACAGCATTTACCACCTTTGGACTTAAGTTAAATTCGGAGGACCGAATTTCTTAAGGTGGGGAGAATGTGATAACCGTAAATTTTTCATTTATTGGAAATAAATATTGGAGAAAATAAATAAGTGGAAATAAATAAAATTGTGAGAACGGGATATTGGTGAAAATCCCGAGAATTGAGAAAGGAACAGATGGTGGAAATCCGAGTGAAGGAAAAATTAAATCGGAAAAATAAGGTTGGAATTACGGAAAATAAAGAAGAGAGGAAAATTTTAATTTAGATAAATGGAAATCCAAATTAAATAAGAAAATAAGAAATGAAAGAGAAATACATTTATATAATTTATAATTTATATAAATGTATTTTTATACAAATACATATGTATTGAAATACTATATAGTATATTTTAATATACATTAGTATATTTATGTATATATACTATTTAGTAAATTTAAATAATACATATGTATATAAATATGATATTTTATATATATATATATATATATATATACATATATAAGAAATGTAAATATTAATTTACATTAAAGTTTAAGAAAATATATATAAAGGTTTTTTAATTAAAAATATATAAATATACATATATATATATACTACTAGATATATATTTTGTAATATACAATATTTATTATATATAATATATTGTATTATATTATATATGAAATAATATATGTATAAAATATAATATATATTATATGTATAAAATACAAAGTATAGTATATAATATATAGTATATGATATACTAAATAAGGAAATGAAATAAAACAAAAGAGGAAAGGAAAAATCGGGAGAAAACCGATCTCCCCGGTGAGGCCGACCCTGTTGGCGGTGAGGGAGAGAAGAGAGGGAACCGTCGCTAGAGGAAAGGAGGGGAAAGGAGCTGCCGGCGGCGGGAAAGGAGAAGAGTAGAAGGAAAATCGGGAAGGAAATAGAGGCGAAAGCCGACGAAGCCGAGGAAAAAAAAAGAAAATGGGAACCAGCGGTACCGGTCGAATTGGCCGTCGCCACTGCAACCACACCACTGTTGGAGGAAGAGGAAACGGTAGGAGGCCATTGGTGAGGCCACCGATGGCGGAGGAAGGTTGAACGGAGGAAGAGAGAAACCGAGTAGATCCACCGCCGTGCCGCCGATCCAGGACGAACGGAGACCACCAACAAGTTTGTCGTGTCGTCGGCCAGCTGAGGAGCCGCCGAAGGGCCAGAGAACCTGCTGCCGAAGGAGAATCGGCGAGGAGGGGAAATGACCTGTCTGGCTAGGAAAAAGAAAAAGAAAAAGAAAAGAAAAAGAAAAGAAAGGAAAAGAAAAAAAAAAGAAAGAAGGAAGAAAAAGAAGAAAGAGAAAGAGAAAAGGAATTCCGAGAAATTGGAAAATTCTCGAGGATTCGAAAATTACGGGAAATCCCAGGAATTACGGGAATCTGTAAGAAATCCCAGAAAGTGTTAAATTATTTAAATAATTTATTTATTTAAATAAATATAAAAAAATTCTAAAATTTAGAATTTGGTTTCCAGAGTCATTCTCGGTGAATGAGACGATGGAACCGGGAGAGGTGAACATGGGCATGACATTCGAGAGGCAGTCGTCGAATCGAAACAGGTAAAGGAGACATGTGTCGCCTGTAAGTATATTCTGCCACATGTTTTAAATTATGCATTTAAATTTTATAAATGCAATTTACAATGATTGGTTGAAAACTGTGGTGATTTATCGGTGTGGAAATTGTGATGAATTACCGGTTGAAAATTATAAAACTGTATTTTCTGTGCAGGAGGCTAGCCAATCGGCAGCTGATATACTGTCGAAAAATTATCGAAACATTACTGAAATTTATCGAAAATCATAATAAATGATTTGATTTCACGAGAAATGATTTTCATGCACAAAAATTGAGAAATCAAGTAATTTTCATAAAACATGATATATGGAGATTTGATTTAAAAACATTCATGTTTTCGAGAATGGTGAAAATGAAATCACCGAAAATTCACCGGAAGGTGATATTTCACATGAAACGAGATGAAAAAGAAAAAGAGACTAAAGTGAATATTTTTATAAATATTCTTAAATATTCACTTGATTTAATATAAAACCTTTATGGTTTTAATTATGAAATAATTAATTATATAAATTCCATAAAGGTTAAGAAATGATGAAAAACTATGATTTCGAGACTAGAGATCTCTACACGTGTTTTTAGAAGAAAACATGGTGACAGAATTATTGAAAATTGGAAAATAAATAATTTATTTTTCCATAAATTACAAAAATATTTGAATTGAATTCCGATGATTTTAAAAATCATATTTTTGATTGATAGCACGGAAAGGCGTGCATACATGTGTTACGGTGAAAAAGACATTGTCATGAGATTTATTTTACAGTGTGATTATTTTATAATTGTTTTCACCGTATGAAAAATATGATTTATACCTTTATGAAATATTTTGAGAAATGTGATTTAAATTATAAATTTCATAAAGGTGATGATTTTATTACATGTGAGCCTTATGGATATTTGAGAAATATTTCAATTTACTGTGTTCAAAATCCATAAAGGCTATGGTACGGTTTTATACTGTTTTGAGCTTAGGCCCCGAGCTTCATGCATCACACATACTGTTATTGTCACGTGGCTGATTGACCAGCTAGTCATCAACGTTCCGGATTATCACCTAGCAAGTGTACATCAAGGATATATTATAGATCATGGCCATATATCTCATTACTGTTACTGTGTCCCTAGTGGACGAGATAGCATGATTTAATTATAGGGTGATGCCTAGTCTCACTTACTGTTTACTGTTTACTGAAAGGATTTACGAAATCCTATTTATTGTACTGTACTGTTTATTTTACTGAATTACTGTACTGTTCGTACCAAAACACTGTGTTACTGAACTGTACTGTTTACTGAAATGGTAGCCATTGATTACTATTTTACTGAACTGAAAGCTACCATTTACTGTTTACTGAACTGAAAGCTACCTTATATTGCTTTCTGAACTGGTAGCTACTGTTTACTATCTACTGATTGAACCGTATCAAATTACTGTTTTACTAAATATACTGTTTTACTGAACTATACGATACGGTTACTGATTTGAAAAGAGAAATAAATGTTTATTCCAAAAGAATAACATAAGAATTATTTCTAAGATAGAAATAATCGCAAAAGTGTTTATCCAACGATTGGATATTTGCGAACCACTTTACTGTCACGTGTTTTTACTGTACTGAAAAGAAGAGAAGTAAACCACTATTTTACTACTGAACTGTCACGTGTTTTAAAGTATACTGAATGTGAAAAGAAATAAGTGGTTTACTCCGTGGAAAAACGAAAATTATATCATTTTGAGAACAATGAATATAGTACTCTCTACAGTTGCTTCTAGGTTCCGGAACAAGTCAAGTATTTTAAAATACATGCCTTACTCTATCCGGATCCCTAGCCAACTGTAGTATCCTTCCTACATGTGAGCCTAGAGCAAGCTAGGAAGATTTAAAAGAAAGTGAAAAAGTTTTTTAGCATATAGTTAACCGAATATCAAGTGTGACATATAACTTTCTTACTGAGCCGTGGTTTGCTCACTCCCTAATTTTAACATTCAGGTTTTGATGATGGTGAGATCCAATATTTGTGGATTACAGATGCACATAATGGATAATGTGACAAACTGACTGAGATTTATGAGGTACGATCATTTATTTTCTGTATTTAGACATGTATGCAGTATTGCTTGCTTATTAAGTAAGATAGGGGATGTATGTAATATAAACAATATTTTATGAAATTGTTTAACATAAGAAATCAAGTGAAGTATCACAGACAGCCCAATCGGATAAATTGTGTAAATTAAGGTGAAAAATGTGGTAACAAGTCATTACACTAATAGTAGGAGTAATAGAAGTAGACTTACTTCACTTATCATCTGAAATCTTGATGCCCAATGTCTTAGCCTTCTTAGGCTGCCATCTCCTGGATCGATCCTTGAAATTTCGCTTACTTAGCTTTTTCTTTTCCCTTTCCTCTACCTCGAGACCCAGTATCAACATGAAACTGCTCGTAGTCCTGCTCACAGAACTGTGCTCGTTAAATAGCCTTGTTGTAAGTCTTGATGTCAAAGGTGACTAATCGGGTCTGGATAAAAGGTCTCAAACCTACCATAAATTTGTCTATCTTATGCTCTTCACTCATCCAGGTTTGAGGATCAAAGTGGCTAAGTGTGATAAATCTGGACTCTTACTGATCTACAGTTGTACTCCCCTATGTGTACTTTAGAATCTCCTACTGTAATTTCTTCGATGTAGTCTGAGGAATATACTGCCTATGAAAAGCCTCCAAAAATATAGTCCACATCACCACTGGACGCTGAGCCAACAATACCGTCTGGGTGGACTTCCACCAATGCTCTGCATCATCTGTCAACTGAAAAACAGCCAAGCCCACCTTTTTAGTCTCAGAACACTGCATGTACTTAAATAACTTCTCTATCGCATTAACCCAGTGCTCTGCCACCATCGAATCCTTATCTCCCTTAAATTTCAAAGGATCCAACTTCTTAAACTGTCGCATGAAATTAACATCACAATAGGACTCAATGTCTATAGGCTGGGTTGGTGGCTACAGTGCTACCTGTGGCTGGGGAGAAGGCTGTGGAGCTGGCTGGGGCTCGGTAGCTTCTTGTGCAGGCTGAGGTAGGGCGATTTTTCTTTAGTTCTATCAGCATTATACATCGCTATAAAATCAGTAAGCATCTATTCCATCCTCTAAATTCTTGTATATGGACTTTCAAGCTGCGGAGGGAGAGAGGTTTTAGGGAGGGTTTTGGTCCTGGCTCCGGAGTTGGCTCTGCCCTACCTCTACCTCTATCTCGTCGGGTAACCCTTCGCCCCCACATTCTATACAGCATAGACATTCAAATCGATTTTCAATCACTTGAATCATTTATACATTCAGACAATATAGTACTACAAGGGATGTATTCTTATTTAGACATAAAGACACCGATAGACATCAAACTAATTTTGCTCTGAAACCAATTTAACTATAACGATCCGTTATATACAGTAAATATCAATAATCACATATTTAGTCAGTTGGTTAGGCTATTTGTGATGCCTTGATAACTATTCACTTGTAACAGTAATCAATTTATAAACAAAAGTCTATATATAACTGATATTAATATTTACATAAAAAGTATCACTTTCAGTACGTTTCACTAATCTACATCCCTTGTATATAAATTATACAAAAGTAGTATTGTACATAAACGTCTGAACATATAAAAGAAAATAAAATATACCTCCACAATCAGATAATTGTCGCCTGATGGTACCAAAAACCCAGCCAATCCATGGAACGGTATATCATTGCAGATAATACGTGAGGCGGGAAAAGAAGGGGTGAACTTAATGCCCAGTAAGAAATTCATATGCAAGAACTGATACTATGAAATATATATGAATAAAATCATTTGATTTCTAACAATACACTAAGGGACATTTTAGGAAGGATATTATATCGGCTAGATAACCAGATAGAGTATGGGAGGTACTTTAAAGTAACTGTCCTGTCCCAGTCCCTAGTTACGACTATAGGGAGTAAATAGTTGGAGATAATATGAATAAATAGTATAAATCACTTTAAAATCATATCATGCAATATTTCAGTATATAAACAGTATAACTGAATCACTTCAGTAAATAGTTCAGTATAGAAATCCAGTAAACAGTACGATAAACACTTTAGAAATTTCAATGCAATCAATATATAAACAATTCAGTTCAGTATCAGTAGGAAATTTAGTTCAGTAAAACAATACAGTACAGTGGAGACCAATCCCAAGAAGGGAGAAACAGTAGCAGTAGGACATATGGCCATAATCTGAGGTCCACAGTGCACACTTGCCAGGTGACAACTGCGGAAGCTGAAGACTTGGCAGGTCTATCAGCAACAGTACAGTAACAATAACAATAATAGTAATAGTCAGCGTGATACGGGGCCTAATAGTCTCAAAACGGTTTATAAGCAGTATAAATACCATTAAAGAAATCAATATTAGTAATAATATCTTTAGTCAGTCCATAAATGCATATGTTGGAAAACATAAGCAGTTCATTAATAAAAATTCATAAAATATTCATAGTTCAATATTCATTACTAAAAATGTTCTATTTATCTATAAACAAGTTATAAGAACATGCTTGTACTCTCATGTACGTAAAATTCAATAACATGGATTTTTAAATATTACTTTTCGGTATTCAGTGAAAATATGAAATCTCAATGAAAAGGAAATTAACTTAATAAATCTTTCATTTCTATTACTAAAAGATATTAAAAGATAATTTCATAAAAGTTTTAGAATTTTTGGTAGTATAACGACTGTTTCTACCCTAGCCTTCTTGCAGTGAAAACACAATTTATAAAACCAACTAGAGTCCACAATTTCAACCATTCCAAAGCAATTGACTTCAAAACAATTTCATAAAATCATTTTCAACCCCAACATGCATTCACAGTATCCCCACATCTTCCACACTCATCCCTTGCTTGTCAAATTCTACTGAAGCAACCGATAGCACCACACGATTATTCTCAGTCCCGGGCTGTAAAACATTATGCTAATACCATTATTTCACTACACTTTAATTATAATGAATTCATCTTCATTAAAATCTTCACATTGTCTACAGTAGTCACTAAACCAATCTAATTTACACCGGGACTAAAATGCTACTATACCTAAATCAACTCTGTTTTTTATCTGATTGTATCGACAGTCTTCTCTTAATTTATACAGTATCATGGGACCTAGAACACATTAAACTAAGCACCATTACATGGTCCCCTTCCCTTGGCCGAAACTTACATGGTGACTATCACATGGTTTTTAATTCATGCTTTATCATTATTTTCCACTTCTCTTACACCATTTTCATGCATCAAAACACAATGATTCATGAACTTCCTATCATGGCCAAAACCCTAAGGGAGTGTTTGAGGTAGTTCTAGCTCAATCTATGGCCAAATTCATGCTTAGCTACCTTCATTACATCATTTTCTAATATTAAAACATAAAAAAAAATGCATGCATGAATTTACCTTAGTGTGGCCAAATCCTATAGGAGTTCCTTCACCTTGATTTTGTCCACTTTATACTTAAATATTGGCATGGGCTTGTAAAGCACTGAGTTTGGGACAAGGATGTAAAAGAAAGTTTTCTGTTTTAAGCTTGTTTGGTGGGTGGTTTGGAAGCTTTCTTATTTTTGCTTAAGGTTGGCTATGGTGGAAGAGATGGAAGGTTGAAGATGATGAGTGGTTGGCCATGAAGAAATATGTATAAATTTCTTTTAAAATTATCTTGCATGCTAAACAATCAAAATGCCCTCACTTATAATGATTTTGGATAATTTTGCCCTTAAACTTCCATAATATTTTTCACTATTCAATTTAACTCCAAAATATTTTATTCCATCACTAAATATTAT